>CM048853.1:21420754-22670754 GCA_026545225.1 Cornus controversa | reverse complement strand
GAAAAAGTATATACAGTATAATTAGGGCAAAATATTTTTGAGAGCACGCATCTATATTTCACAAGTAATATTTAGGATGGTGTTCTACAACTGATTAGCTGCTCAGAGACTACATCAAATCATTCGCTGATTAGAGCATTGGATTCGTGGTTCTTCTCTTACTTGCTGAAGAAGAAAAATGACCATATCGCACTACGAAGGGAACGGAATATTTGCTGAGTATTTTTGTTCTTCCAGCAACCTTTTTGTAAGGATCTTGATGTTAGCTGGAAGTCTACAACAGTTGGACTTGAAGTTGCAATTGTAAGCCTGAGGTGTTACGCATCATATTCTTAACAGAGCGAAGAGGGGTGCGAGTTTGTGACAGAGTCTGCTATATTTTACTTCATTATAGTGTATTGGTTTCTTGAGGCTTTTTGTCTCCACCGTGATTTTTTTTCGATCTGGATTTTTTTCGTATATCTAGTGCATTCTTTACTTTACTTGCACTTTAAGTTTTTTACTTACTTTAATTTGTGAGTGGTTCCTTGCAAAATATTTTTAAAATTAAATTTTATTTTTGTTTTCAAAAATATTCATGGAATCTAGTATGAAAGATGGTGGATCGGTTCAACAAACTCTTTTGTTTGAGGTTCAATTATACTTTTTGGAAGTCTCGCATGAAAACCTTTTTAAAATCTCAAAGAGATAGAGTTTGGATGACTGTTGAGAATGGTTATATAATTCCTACCACTACCATATGTACCGGTGATACAGATGTAATCGTAGATAAGGATAAGGTAACATTGTCTAATGCTGAGCATGAAAATGCTAATCATAACAACAAATGTTTATATACTATATATAGTTCTATTGTTCCTTCTGAATTTGCAAGAATTTCTGCTTGTTCCACTTTGAAAGAAGCATGAGATATGTTACAAGTAACTAGGGTACCACCAAGGTAAGGAAATTTAAGTTACAAATACTTACCACTAAATTTGAAACAATCAGAATGGATGAAGATGAGATGTTTTCTGATTTTTATTCTAGATTTAATGACTTTGTTCAAAGTAGTGCTAATCAGCTAAGTGATGATGATTTTTGCTTCATTGTTACCTTATTCTCTCTATGTGCTTCATTGATTATCTAGTTATATGTCTCATATATGCCTTTCTTCGTCAATTTATTACAAAAAAGGGGGATATGTATTTATCAAATATTCGTGTTTAAGGGAGAGATTAAGGGGGATCATTAATATTCTGTTTATTGGGTATTGAATATTTTGTTTATATTTCTTTATTAAGCTTTTTATAGGTTGTGTTGTATAAAAGATGTGAAGATACATGTTTTCTTCTGACAAGTCTTGAACACACACGTAAAGTTTCATTCGATCAACTTTTTTATTTCTATGTATTTTTGGGCAAATTGTAATCGAATTTTTTCATTGGGTTAGGTTATAAATTGTCCAGATGATTTTGAAATGAAATTGCCAAATGGGGAGATTGTGAGATATAATTTTGTAATAGGCATATTTTTGTGATCAAAACCTAATGACCGAGTTGTAATTTTTGTTTTATTTTATGTAATCAATCATCAACAACTTTGAGCTGATACTCAAGTGAATGGAAGCAGTTCAATTGGTATGAACACCATATAACACAGGTAAGTATGGTGATGACACATTGCACTTCATATTTCCGAGCCTATTTTGAAAAACTAGGGTTTCTGAGAAATTTTTAGGATTTTTCAAAATAGGACCAGTCCCCAACTTTTAGGACCGGTCTAACTTTTTTTAGTATTTTTAGTTTCAGTAGGGTTTCAAAAAGTTCCACTGGTCCTAGTAATTGGGCACCGGTCCCACTTAGCCTGTTCCAAATAGGAAATAATTTTGACAAAAATTCTAATTCTTATTGGGTTTGAAACTTCTAGGAGAGTTCTATTTTGGTATTCAACTTATTTTTCAAGTAGAATTAGGACTCCCTTGCCTATATATATATATATATATATATATATATATATATATATATATATATATATATATCTATGATTTCTCTACAATTAAGTCTGGAGAATTACTATTTTTAGAGAGAGAAAATATATACAGTCTAATTAGGGCAATATATTTTTGAGAGCACACATCTATATTTCACGAGTAGTATTTAGGATGTTGTTCTACTACTGATTGGCTGCTCAGAGCATTGGATTCGTGGTTCTTCTCTTACTTGCTGAAGAAGAAATGTGACCATATCGTACTACGAAAGGAACGAAATTCTGGTTGAATATTTTTTGTTCTTCCAACAACATTTCTGTAAGGACCGCGACGTTAGCCAAAAGTCTGCAGTAGTTGGACCTAAAGTCACAATTGTAAGCCTGAGGTGTTCTGCATCGATTCTTGACAGAGTGAAAAGGGGTGTGAGTTTGTGACAGAGTCTATTGTAGTTTGCTTCATTGTAGTAAATTGGTTTTCTTAGGCTTTCTGCCTCTCTGGTGTTTTTTTTCCAATCTGGGTTTTTCATATATATCTAGTGCATTTTTTACTTTACTTGCACTTTAAGTTGTTTACTTGCTTTAATTGTTTTGTTAATTATTAATTGGACCTAAAATCAAATTAATTTAGAAAATTAAGCAAACGAGTAAGTGAAAATATTCACTTCCTTCTAGGTTTTAAATTACTTTCGCAACCACTTCTGTACCGCGCAACTCACAATTGGTATTAGAGCAATATTCTTTAATTTGTGAGTAGTTCTTTGCGAAGTATTTCTAAAATTAAAATTTATTTTTGTTTTCAAAAATTTTCACAAAATCTAAGTTTGTTCGGTTCAAACAGAAGCCCTTGACGCGTAGAGCAAGTTGTTTTTCTTTAAGAACTTTCGAATCCAATGAAGAGATAAGAAAGAAAGATGAAGTGGGAGAGAAGAGAAAGATATAGTCGTTCCTTAGTATGTGAGAAATGAAATGAATTTTCCATCCACTTGATAGATATAATATCTAGGGCGTAAAATGACCGAAATGCCACCGGAACACTTAATCTATCCTCCCGACCTTCATTTTCGATTTCGAAAGTGGTTACGGTTTCGAAATCACTTCCTTAACTCTTTAAATATTTCATTTGGTATAAGATTAAAAATAAATTTTTTTCAAAAAATTTCGAATTCCGAAGTCCCGACCAGCGTCCCGAATCTGTCAGCCCA
This sequence comes from Cornus controversa, assembly GCA_026545225.1. Classification (NCBI taxonomy): domain Eukaryota; kingdom Viridiplantae; phylum Streptophyta; class Magnoliopsida; order Cornales; family Cornaceae; genus Cornus; species Cornus controversa. Next base: position 22,667,584 of record CM048853.1, on the reverse strand, counting down.
AAATTTTCAAATTTCACCAAACACTTTCAAAAGTTGCCAAAACTTCTAAACAGGTTTCTAAAAGAGGCCCTCACCAATTGAAGCTATATATTTTCCACCAAACCAACTAATTATTGAAGTAGTTGCGTATACATTACTTTATATGTGCAGAAAAGACAATCGACTACCATATAGCGAAAGTTACCTTCAACCAAACCAATTAAGAGCCATACATTTGGACTTCAAACAAAAGAGGGACTATCCAGTGAAGCTATGCATCTTCCAGCAACCCAATGAATTATTGAAGTACTTAGGTATACGTAACTTTATATGTCCAGAAAAGGCAATCGAGTACCATACAGTGAAAGTTAACTTCAACCAAACCAATTAAGAACCATACATATGTTGGACCTGAAACAAAAGAGGAAAAGAAGTGGTAGTGGGGGAGCTATTCTAGATCAAGTGATAAATTAACCACCACAGAAGAGGGAAGATATAGAGATCTAAAAGAGACCCATAATTTGAAACTAAACACTCCAACAGAATAGATTTTGAAAGAGAAAAAAGTCCTCATTAATGGAGAAGAATTACAGCCTTTGTAACGTTTGTGTTACCGGAGGTTCCGGATACATAGGTTCTTGGCTTGTGAAGAAGCTATTGGAAAAAGGCCACACTGTCCATGCAACACTAAGGAACTTAGGTCTCTCTCTCTCTCTCTCTATATATATATATATAGACACACATTTGTGTATGTTTTATTGGCTTTAATTAATATATTTTTGTTGCAGAGGACACAACTAAGGTAGGGCTTTTGAAGTCCCTCCCCAATGCAGACACGAGATTGGTGTTATTCCAAGCTGACTTGTACAAAGCCGATGAATTTGAAAAGGCAATTAAAGGTTGCCAATTTGTTTTCCATGTGGCTACCCCTATGCCACAGCCACACAACATCCAGAGCTCTCAGGTCATTAATTCATTTTAGTATTTGGCTAGCTTAATTCTTTTCTCATATCTCTTGGGTTATATATATATATATATATAGATATATGTTTCAAGCAATTTGGAATATTGGTTATAACTAACATTTAAATGGCTTCTTTTTTCTGATAAATTAATTAATCAATTAAGCAGGATAAGGATAGTGTTGAAGCTACTGTTTCAGGGATGAAAAGCATAGCTGATTGTTGCATGAAATCGCAGACGGTGAAGCGACTCATCTACACTGCATCTGTGGCAGCTTCATCACCCTTGAAAGAAGATGGGAGTGGCTATGAATCTTCCATGAATGAATCGTGCTGGACTCCTCTTAACCTTTCATACACTCTCAGAGAACATTTTATGAGTGTACATACTTAACTTCATCACTCATTAATTCCCTTCATCACTATAATTTCAGTAAGATTATCTTTTAAAATACTTTTTAATGTTCCAAATCAATATATCCACAAACACATACACAAAAGGTAAAGTGCATAAAACCCCAAACTTTGCAGTGTTTGAGATAACCCCTCAAACTATATATCAATAATAAATTAAATCAGTATTTGAGAGTCGCTGTATTGGTAGATACCAAAACAAAAATATAAGGGTACGTTTAATGGATATCATATATGTGCACCATATATATATACATGACTTAGTTTTGTTGTTTAATGAACAGCTAGCGATTTGGCGATAAGGGAGATGTTTGTAAATTTTGCATAGTGTAGTGGATTCTGTAAATAAATTAATTTAATTTACAGGAGTTGATTGCAAAAAATGAATAGTATTAATTTTTTTTGTTTTGTTTTATGCATGCAGGGATATGCTAAATCAAAGACACTAGCAGAGAAAGGGGTATTGAGGTATAATGAGATTGAAAATGGTAGATTAGAAGTTGTAACCCTGGTTTGTGGTGTAGTGGCAGGAGATACACTTCTTTCCTACATGCCATTTAGCTTAGATTTAACCATATCACAACTCACAGGCAATCTCTCTTATTACAATGGACTAAGGTTTGTGCAAGAACTTTTAGGTTCAGTTCCTCTACTACACATTGAGGATGTTTGTGAAGCACATTTATTTTGCATGGAGAGGCCTTCACTCAGAGGCAGGTTCATATGTGCAGCCACAGATCCAACCATGCAAGACATGCTAAATTACTACCAAGAAAACTACCCGGAATTCAATATATCTGAAGAGTAAGTACTAAGATTTAATTAAATAATTTATTTATTATCCATCTTTAATTTTATTTCTTGAACATTAAAAAATTATACCAGACTTGGGTTTGACTTTAGGTTCATGGGTGGACCCGAAAGGGAAAGAGGAAGCAAATGTGATTCTACAAAGCTTATGAAAGAGGGGTTCCAATACAAATATGATATGAAGAAGATATTAGATGACAGTGTGAATTGTGGAAGGCGACTTGGAGTTTTAAAGCCCTCTGCCTCGACTTGACATCAATTGGTCACCTCAGTTTGAAGCCATAGCAGCATTGTTTAAATGGTATTTAAGCTTTGTTAATTTATTTGGTAATGCCCGTCAAGCTCGAGCTTAGTTTGGTCACTGTACGTCTATATTGCTGTCCTCTTGATGATGACTGATCGATGAGGATGAGTAATAATGTTGGAGATTAGAGAGAAAAGATGAGAGAGAGAATGTGTATGAGAAAAACGATTTCAGAGGCTACGAGTTTTCATTTGAACCGGGTTAATCCGAAAAAAAATGAGTTGATCTAATTTTCAGAATTATTTTAGTATTTTTTTAGCTGTGGAACAAGTGTTTTGATTTTAGTAGGTCACATAGCCAGTTGGTTCACCTAGAGGAGGACCCACATATTGTCCTAGGTAATAAGGATCAGGGAATTAATTGTTTAAAAATATTGTTTCAGCAACCAAACAAAGTTTGTATTCCCATTCAACCCAAATTCATGCACCCGCATCCATAGGAATATGTTCCTCTTTAATTTTTTATGTTATTTTGAGAACTAAATTCTTCATTTTGATCGAATATTTGCTAAAATACAACGTGAAACTATTATTAAATGAGAGATGTGAATTATTTCATCTCGTGAAATTTGAATTTGCGTTGATATGAGTGTATGCATCATGTGCGCAAACATGTTCATTGTAGGTGTCAAATATATCGAATCAACGGTCAAAATTACATGACACATACTACGTCATAAATAAGTCTCAAACAGAAAATCAAAGACTTGAAGACCTGATTTAGGATTAGGCCTCAGTCATACTTGAGATTTGAGGACTTGAAGACCTGATTTAGGACTAGGCCTCAGAGATACTTGAGATTAGAGGAGGTACTTGGTTTGGTATTTGAAGTCCAAGGCCCACGAGCCAATCTTCGACCTGACTTGTAAAGAGAAATATCATTTTGACTCTCGATCGTACAACTTATTCCCATCTTAGCTAACATTGTTTTATAATTATTTGAGAAATATATCTTTTTTAATTATTTTATCTAAAATAAAAATGTCAAAAATGATGATGTGATGTATATAATGCATGATGAAATAATTGTTTGTGGTTTTTTGTGTACGAAGTATATAAACTAGATTTGAACTCTTATTGATGCTTTTTGTGCCGAGGATGGTTTTTTGATATGTATTCTCCAACTGGGGTGTAAGTAAGACCTTGCATTGTGGTTAGGCCTTACTATCCCTGTGTTGGCACCAAATGTCTACCATGTGATCCACATAGGAGGGCGTATGCTAAAACCCCTAGTTTCACCTTACTAGGGGTGTTTGAATTATGTCTCATCCAACCAATGGGCAAGTAGGACCTTACATTGTGGTCGGGCCCTAGCCTGCTTGTATTGGCACCAAATGTCCACCATGTTGATCCGCATAGAAAGGCGTATGCTCAAACCCCTAACTTCACCATAGTGGGGGTGTGTGGAACATATAAAGTGAAGATAACCACCTCATGACTATTATAACACCAACAAGTTCCAAATAAAGTTCATAGATTTTAAACACAAAGATAGAAGAAAGATGGGAGGATGGAAGATGTATGTGTAAAAATATGTAAGAATAAAGAGAATTAATGCATTAAATTTAAAAGACATATAAAAAAAATAATATGTGAGGTCATTCAATCACCAACCTTTTAGGAAACTAAAAGCATGGATGATGAATTCAAAACCTTGGCAATGTAAATGTAAAGACAAGACTTGAAATATAAAGACTTGGAAATAAAAGTAAAATGTAAAGACATATATTAAATATATCATATATGAGATCATTCAAACACTAATCTTCTATGATTCTCTAAAATAGAAGCTTGAAGCATTAGTGATGAACTTGAGACCTTAAAATGTAAACAATAAACAAGTCTTGGAATGTAAATAAAAAACTAGAAATGTAATTAAAAGAATTGAAATGTAAATGCTAAGTTAGCACATGATAAATGAAGAACATGAAAATATAAAGTAAAGAAAAGCATAAGAGGGTGGAGAATAGTTTTTTTCCACTAAAGTGAATCTTTTAATGGATCTTCATGCCAAGAGATCTTGAATGTTGAAGGTTGTCACACTTCAAAATTCAAGACACCAGAGACTCCATCTTTGGGCCCGAATCCCGAAGGTGAGCCCAAGTCAACTACTTATGACTCATATGCAATTTCCCTTCTAATACCATTTATGTCACGCCCCGACTTCCCATACCCGTAACAATACGAAAAACGGAGGTAAACAATTCACTTCATCCCACAAGTCATCGCTAAGATTGCTCAAAACCCATACATTTGAAACTCATAATGCTAAACACATGCAATTCATATACATAATCCAAAAACACACATTATTTACACTCCTCAAGAGTTGCAAACTTGCTACCCATATAAATTAAAAATTTCTAGAACTCAACTCCTTGTATGATTGGAACTTGGAACTAAAACCTACATTATTGGATAGAGGATTCAAAAATACTTGATTTAAAAAAAATCACACTCAATTCCGATCTAAAACGAAGAAGTTACGCCCAAATGAAGTTTGGACATAATCGAAATTTCGCACATGCGAAATCTTGGTTTTGCAAATGCAAAATTTTCGAACAATCAAACTTCATGCGAAATTTTTTGACATTCGGGAAATTGACACTCTGTAATTTTTCGTAAATGCGAAATAGAAATTTTGCACATGCGAAATTGTCTATTCAGAGACCCCGGGAGATGTAATATTTCACAACCAATTTGCACAATTGAAAATGGGCTTCGATCAAGCGAAACGACCATTTCACACATAAAAAATGCCCTCTATAGAACCTCCAGCAACCTTATACATTGCCCATTTTGAGTCCAAACCCCATCCTAACAACCTAGTATCATTCACTCAACACAAAAATCATCTACAAATGATATACCACCATACATATGCTCCAAATTGAAATACCCCCCAGAAAATTTCGCATATGAGATGGCCAGTCTCATACACAAAACTTGGGAGAAACATACAATTAGTAGCAACAAGCATAGAATACAAAAGACAGTAAAATAAATTCTAAAAGCTAAACATAAAATCCCACTGAATTGAAATAACTAGTAAACAAATAATTATATGTTCGCTGATACAATTTGGAAGTCCCGTAATCCAAGGACCCCTTAATCATAATAAACAAAAGTTTAAGACTCTAATTTAAAACTAACAATCAAAATCTCTAAACGAGTTCATAGTCTGACCCTTGAATAAGATGATAGGTTTCTACCCTGTGACCGATGAGAAGAGATGTCTGGCACAACCAACCCTAAAACTCTATCCTCGCAGTGGAACCTGTCTAAAGCCTGAAATATCAACAAAGTGGGTTAAACCCACGAGCAAGTCCTATCTACTACATCCCAATCAGAGAACCAATATACATACCCTCAGTATAAGGGACACAAAATAAATTCATAGATTTAACATACAAGTTATTCTTTTATCCAGTTTCATGTTTCCAAAACAACAGTCAATATTTAATATTCCACCCAAACCCTTATTATACAAAAGTAAATACATTCCTTAAGTTTAGCAGAAATAAACATAATATGAAATACTATCAAGTTTAAGCAATCCTAACATTTCACCATTTATCCTTTGATACCTTAATAGGTATAGGTATATACATACTGGTCATTCCCTACCTAGTTCATGTTTTCAGAAATCAAAATCATCTTATACATTGTCCCAACAAACCCTTATCATTCAACAATGAACCCATTCTTTAAGTTCAAAGTAAAGAAACATATGCATGCATTTTATTAAATCTAGGCAATCATGACAAAGCAAATATAATGTATAGATACCTTATTAGATATAGGCGATCCTGACACGTCGGACAATCCTGACATGCCAAAATAAAATGCATAGATAACTTATTAGGTATGGGCAATCCTGACATGCCGGGCAATCCTTACATACCAAAATAAAATGCATAGATACCTTATTAGGTATGGGCGATCCTGACACGCCGGGCAATCCTTACATGCCAAAATAAAATGCATAGATACCTTATTAGGTATGGGCGATCCTGACATGCCGGGCAATCCTTACATGCCAAATAAAATGTGTAGATGCATTCCTAATATGAAACATAAAATAAATAAGGTGCATTATGATTTTTATTTGCACAAACAAAGTAATTCAAATTATCCGACATGAAATTATCACCATAAGACAAATCGTTCACAAGTAAACTATAATCAAGTATTTAATGGGCATTTATATTCTTAAAGGAAAATACATTCAAGTAAATCAAATAACTCAATTTAAGCACTTTAGAAACAAACACCCAATCCAACCCCCAATGCACTCAAATCTACGAGGGAGTCTAAACCTAACTCTTCTCTAGGTTTTTGGGCCTATTCTACTTCTAAGAACCTTATTAAATCATTCTGGAACTTTGTCCAGCAAGCCGTTCTAGGATTTGATCAATAAATAGGAGTGCAAAATGATCCTTCTTAGTTAAGGAGTTGAGTTTCCTATAATCAATACACACTCACCATCATTAGAAGAATGGTGTGACGAATTTTTGCTCAAGTTCTCAAAGAGTATCCATGTTTCATCGGGGCTTTTTAGAACGAATGTACCTCCATAACTAGCATCAACCATTTGTTTATAAGGCTCCCCTAACCCATTATAGAATCCTTGCACCAATTTCCATTTGAGAATAACATGATGTGGGCAAGACCTTAAAAGATCTTTCATCCTTTCCCATGTTTCATAAAAAACTTTTCCCTCCTTTTGAGAAAAGCCAATGATAGCTCTCCGCGTGTCATTAGTCTTTCCCATTGGGAAGTATTTCTTTAGGAACTCATTTGTATTTCTGTCCAAGAGTTAATGAAATTTGACTTTAAGGAATTAAACCATTGTTTGGCTTTATCCTTAAGTGAGAAGGGAAAAGACGAAGTCTTAAGTTGTCCTCTGCTTGTGCATTCAACTGTAAAGTTGAACACACTTCTAAGAATTCATCAATATGTTTATAAGGATCTTGGTTAGGAAGTCCATGAAAAAAACTAAGAAGATAAATTGTTGAGGATTTGATTTCAAAATTGTTCCTCCCTGCATTCGGAAAACGAATACAAGAAGGAGATGCATAAGTAGATGGAACATAAAAATCTCGAAGAATCTCACCGCCCGGTAGGGGTGGTAAGATTGGATTTTGAAGAACATTTTGATTGTCATTATTTGCCATAGTTTCTCTCCTATGTTCTCTAAACAAGATAGGGTCCCTAGGAACGCTACTATGTTGTCTAAGAGTTCGTTCAAGTTCAAGTTCACACGGCAACAAGGGTAATGACAAGGATCTCCTACCTTGCATATGAATAAACGAAAAACTTTAAAACTATGTGCAAAAAAAAATTTAATTTCTAAGTGTAAGAAAGTTGAGTACTCTACTCACAAGGATCCAAGCTTAAGTCTTGATGCCTTGATTGAACAAGTACCTACAATGAAACACTTAAGAAATAAAGATAAAGATACTTACAAATAAAGAATATAAAGGATGAGTTGAATTAAAATTTAAACTAGACTAAATCCTCTAATTTAGTGATTTAACCGTAGTCCCCGACAACGGCGCCAAAAATTGTTGTGCACGGTTGCGCTAATCGCAATTTATAAATTTACCACTCGCAATAGAACAAATCCTTGAAGGATAGGGCTATAAGTTGAGGGTGTCGATCCCATAAAGACTACCTAGGTATAATTCATTAAAGGTTGAGGGTTAGTTCTTGTTTAAACCCCAACCGCGTTGGTTGTTGCTTGCTCTACTTTGAAAGCATAAAAGTAATTTAAATACAAAGGTCGAGAGAAGAATAAAGGACTAGGGTTAGACATCCCCACTAACCTCATAATATGTCACACTTATAATAAATTGGGGGAATTCATGCAAATGTGTACTAATGACGCGTTAACAAGTCCCACCTACAACGACGTCGCCAAGAAAATACACACACCTTAATACACTATAATCTATCTTCGAAAAACGTGATTTTTCTTATTTACCTAATTACCTACTTGTAGTAAAATCATCGTCACATGATTTTCTTACCTACCTACTTACCTAATTGAAGCAAAATCACATTTTCTAGGCATGGACTATGCAGATCTAGCTGTGCATGTTATAGTGAAAACTAGTCTCAAGCCATCATTTATAGTCCTTGTGAAACATACAAGTGTTTGAAGATTATATGGGGAATTTAAGCATTCTAAGAAAAGAAGATAAATCACAACACATGAACATAAAGAATTTGTAAACTTATAATTATTTAAGGCCCAAGGCAAGAGACATATACATCAAATACATAAAAATTCTCAATTCATTGAAGTTAGAACATATTTACAAAGTTAGGGTTTGTCAAAACCCTAGAGAAGGATTAGTTGATCATGGTGAGCTGGAAGCACTCTATAGACAGAGATGGTCCCATGCTTAAAATGGTCTTCAAGGCCATACAAAGCCCTCTTTGAAGCTTTCCCTCTCTAAAACTTCACTTTCTCTCTCTACAATTTTAAAATATGTTCTCTTTTTCAAGAATTGTGTGTCTTTCTTTATTACATATTCTTTAGCGATATAATTAATTTGAGACTCAAAATATCATAGAAATTCCGTACAAGGCTTTATCCAAGCAAAATTAGACAAATGGCAAGTGGAGAAAATATCTGCAGAAAAATATCTTCAGTAGTTCGGACGATGCATCGAAGTAGGCACTTCGATGCATCGAAGTTGGGATTTCGATGCATCGATCTTCCTTCTTCTACAGATCTCTAACTTTCTATCTTTTAGACTCCAATCTTAACACACCCTTCACTATTCCTTGATGAAGAGTTTGCTTGAAGTATGGTAAGAAATAGGAATGCATTGTTGAACTGATAAAGGAGTCAAATTATGCCACATTCCAAGTTTGAACCTGAAATCATCAAAAACATAAAAACACGTAAAAACTATTCAATATGTGCAGCTATGGGATCATAATACATAAGTAAAGGCGCCAGAACGTATAACATTCAACACTTATCACTCGCCAATGCTGACTTCTTCAACTCCTTCGAAGACGAGAAATCATTTCAAAATATAGATGGAGGGAATTAGTCGTAATCGACCAGAATAGGGTAGTAGAATAAATGAGATATTTGTCTTGGATCAATGGCATGGTGCTAAGCTAGATGGCATCATAAATTTCACAAGCTTTCCATAATTTCCCTTTCTCGACAGAAACTCGATCTACCCAGGCATTCTAGTCCAAATTGACCTAATGCCAGTTTCGGAGTTGGTACTGGGTAACCAGGGGTTCGTTTATTGTCATTAGGCTTTGAAACATGAGATGCTTCTCGACCAAGGGATAGAAAGACAAAATATCAGAAGGCATTTCCTCTACGAAGGTAGGGCCAAGCCTTTTAGAGCCATTAGGGAGATCGATAAGAATGTCTAGGTAGAGTTGGCTGAGGGCGGTGGCATTGACAGTCGCCTCGGCTTGTTTAACGTTAGAGGTAGGATCGTCAAAGGAAAGTGCTAAGTCAGTGGATTTGGGGGCCATGGAATCACAGAGAGTAGAAAGTGAGTTAGGGTTCGTTGTTGGAAGGATGTTGCAAATTTTGTGAGGAAGAAAGGGGAATAGTTGAGTTTAAATAAGGGGCACTCAATATTCAAGAACGGATGAGTGTTATGGGCATTAATGTCAGGCTTGTAGCTGATGGATAAGGATAAAACATTATTCAAATTCAAAATTTCTTAGAGTTCACACGGTAAGATAGAAGGCTCACCCCAAGAATTTGAATTCAGGGGGCAGTTGTTGGCACCAAAACTTGGCGCTACTTGGCAGCCAAGTATAAAAGCTATCATAACAAGGCTTGTGAGGAGGCTTCCTGGGAATAAAACTCTAAGGGGGCTGAAATATGAGCCAAAATTGTCCTGACGGAAGTGATTGACGCCTATTAACATGCATATATCTATCTGATTATTCGCACAATATATTTATACGTGTGCATATACGTGCATATATATATATGGATGTACATAAGGATCACTTAATCTTACAGGATGAATGCAAGGAGTTTAAAAAGACTTGGGCTCCATGGATTTTGGGATGAGTATAGGCACTGATGGACTCTTCATGAGGAAGGACTCCAATAGTTCCACCATATTAGGAGACGGAAAGATTGCATGGGTGACTTTGGGCTGAGTATGAACTCTTAGAGGAGGAAGTTGATGAAGTATCGATAATGTTTTCTTTCTTTGTTATTTTATTTTCGTAATTATCTTGTACTCTAGGGTTAAATTCAAGTGATGTACTCATTTTCTTCTATAAATAAGTGAACAGGACTCTGTATTAAAGGTCTCACAACCACCATTATACAATTACATCACATGCAATCTGTCTCTCCTATAATATTCTCCCAGAATATTACTCTATGCCTTACTCGATCTACATCTCCCTTAATTTTCTTGTTATCGACCTCCTCTAATCCTTCCATCAGTCTATTCTCCCTCTTTCTACCTCCCTCATTGCTATCTCCTTCCTTCTACCTCCCTCCTTCTACGATTCAGTCTCACAATTCATTTCGCATGGTTAAAAGTCATCTTAATTGAAGCGAAGAAAGAACTTAATAGGGAGTTTCATATTCTCTCTCCCTAGCCAATCGCTTGATCCAACAAAACTTCCAAAGGAGATACTTGTGTTCGATCAAGCTATTTACATCGAGCTGACACTACCGCTCTGGCACGCCCACAACCAATCGGCCTACTTGGCTGATTCATTTATAATCGAACAGTAACACTAAGTCCTATATCACAAAGTTTATTGCTGCTAAACAAACTATGTTTCAATTCATTAACCAAAAAGACATTATTAATAGATAGGAAAGACAAAATACCTATTGTCCCTATGCCAACAACTTTGCTTTTTGAGTTACTACCAAATGTTACACTTCCACCGTTATAGGGTTTGATGGAGGTGAAAATTGAACGATCTCGTGTCATGTGCCTTAAACAACCACTATCGAGAAACCATTTGTCTTTAGATGTGGAGACAGACTTCAAGCATACCTACAAGAAGATATTAAGTAACTTCTTTTGGTACCCAAGCATCTTTGGGTCTACCTTGGTTAGTTTTTGAAAAGTTCCTTTTACAACCCACATCATTTTTCCAAATCTCTTTCTTTTGAATGGATAATCAAAGATTTTATGTCCTTTCATCAAACAAATATTGCAAATATAATTAGAGAAAGGTGATTTATGTTTTTTGACAAAGGTTTCCTTAAGACTTCCTTTTCTTGATTAAACATAAATCTTTGTTATAAGGTGATGAAGCAGAAATTCACCCCGAACTGGTCAAACGCCAACCTGTAGAAAAAGATGAAAGAAAGGTAGTCGATAAGGCACCGGTGTGGTACCGGCCGACTACGCTCCGACGATCAAGTCAGATATCGGAAAAAGCTCTTCGCTATGAAAGGGATCAAAGGGTATTAATTGCGTGCTTCTGAATTGTTAGAGGGTAGCTCGCCATTCCTAATGTATCTGACAATTGGGTTTGCCCACTCCATGCCGTGGGTGACTTGGTTTACCTCATTCAGCGCCCCTTCTATTATACTTGGGTTGTTCAGACGTTCTATAAGTACTCCTCCGCTAGCCACTTCTTGTGCCGTGGCAAGTCGAGCGAGAGCATCTGCATTAGAATTTTCACTCCGGGGAACCCGCGTGATGGAAAACTTTCGGAAGCGGGTGACCAGCTCCTGGACTTTCTACAGGTAAGATTTCATCTTTGTTCCCTTTGCCTCATACTCTGCGAGTACCTGACGAGCGACCAGCTCGGAGTCGGTATAAGCTTTCAGCTGTTGTATCTTAAGAACATCAGCTATTTTCAATCCTGCAATTAAGGCCTCATACTCAGCTTCATTGTTTGTAGCTTTGAATCCGAACTGCAAGGCATACTTGAATGTTTCCCCTTCTGGGGATTTGATCAATATCCCTGCGCCACTAGCTTGCGCGTTTGACGATCCGTCAACAAATAACTCCCATGTATAGCCCGGGTCCATTTGGTCTTCTTCGTTCTGTTGGGCTGAGCTCTCCTCCTTTTCCTACTGAACTTCTTCTGGAGAATAAGTGAACTCAGCTATAAAGTCCGCCAACACTTGGCCTTTGATTGCCGACCTCGGTTTGTATCTAATGTCAAACTCTCCTAACTCCATGGACCATTTCACAAGTCGGCCAGAGGTTTCAGGCTTGAAGAGGACTTGTCGAAGCGGCTGATCAGTTAGTACTGTAATGGTATGTGCTTGGAAGTATGGCCTGAGTTTCCTGGCTGATAGAACAAGAGCGAACGCCAGCTTTTCTATTGACGGATATCTCTCCTCCGCGCCTCGAAGTACTTTACTAGTGTAGTAAACTGGCCTTTGCATGCAACAAGATGCTCTGGACTTTGTCAAAAAATGCGAAAAATGTCAACGCTTCGCTAATGTCCCGAGACAACCCCCGGAGGAGTTGATTCCAATAGCTGCCCCATGGCCATTTGCCCAGTGGGGAATGGACTTGATCGGCCCCTTGCCAATGGGAAGGGGGCAGACAAAGTTTGCAATTGTAGCAATCGACTATTTTACCAAATGGGTGGAGGCAGAGCCCCTGGCCACCATTGGAGAACAGAATGTCATCAACTTTGTGTGGAAATCGATTATATGCAGGTTCGGCGTTCCAAAGGTCATTATCACCGACAATGGAAAACAGTTTGAAAGTCAACGGTTCCAGAACTTTTGTGCTAAACATGGCATAAGTAACCATTACTCCTCGCCAGGCCATCCACAGGCTAATGGGCAAGCCGAAGTGGCTAACAGAATGATACTTAAGATGATCAAAATGCGTTTGGAGAAATCCAAAGGCGCATGGCCAGAGCTACTGCCGAGTGTCTTATGGGCATATAGAACCACTGCCAAAGTCCCTACGGGGGAAACACCATACTTCTTAGCTTTTGGAAGTGAAGCGGTACTCCCCGTTGAAATAGGACATGTAGCAAGCCATCGGACTAAGCATTATGATCTCACTCGCAATGAGGAGAAGCTAAGGGTCAGTGCTGATTTCATTGAAGAAAGTAGAGAACAAGCACGAGTTCGGATGGCGGCATATCAGCAGGCCATGTCCCGGTACTATAACACTAGGGTCAAACTAAGAAGTTTCAAACCTGGCGACTTGGTCCTTCGTAAAGTCACCCAAGCCACCAAACCTAAAGGGACTGGGAAGTTAGCTCCGAACTGGTAAGGCCCCTATAGGGTGGTCAGAACTAGGCGACAAGGAACGTACTGGTTAGAAACGTTGGAGGGAAAGCAGTTAGCCCATCCTTGGAATGCTGAGCATTTGAGGAAATACTATCAGTAAAGTTTTTTCTTGTCATTTTCTTTTAGTTTGCATCTACTTTAATAGCATGTTTCTAGAACTAGGTCTCCAACCACAATGCAACCTGATTTGATGGTTATAAATACAGAGACGGTCCAGATACTAAGGTACGCAATTAATACCCTTTGATCCCTTTCATAGCGAAGAGCTTTTTCCGATATCTGACTTGATCGTCGGAGCGTAGTCGGCCGGTACCACACCGGTGCCTTATCGACTACCTTTCTTTCATCTTTTTCTACAGGTTGGCGTTTGACCAGTTCGAGGTGAATTTCTGCTTCATCAGTTGGCGCCGTCTGTGAGAAACTCGAACCCACGACTTTATTAATCTAATCGTCCTACACGATTTACTCACGAAGCATGATTTACTCACGAAGGATTAGAAACTGCGACCGCGCAAGAGCTCCTGGTCGGCCAGGACTTTCCTGTTGGCCCCGGGGGTCCTACCAATCAGGATCCACCCACTGCCCCTGAGCATCCAGGTGGCAACGTACCACTAGCAGAAGGAGGAGTGCAAACCCCTGGTCACAGGGATCTCCCTGGTGAACACCTCGAGGTCCCAAACGACCAGGAGCATGTCGCAGTGTTGGAACATCAGATCCAGAACTTGAATCAAAGTCTGGTTCAGATACTCCAGCAAAATGCGGCAATCCTGCAGCGCCTCCCTCCTGTAGCACCAGTACCATCACAGAGTCACCCTAGACCTATTGACTTAGAGGGTGACGGTGTGGGACGAAGCAGCGAAGTCCCAATTGATGATGCGGCCCAGAGCCAAGTTAGAGGTGAGATGATTCCCAGTTATTTAGCCCCTCCAAATAGGAATCGAACTCATGGGGATTTGAGGCATCTGGGAGAAACGACTTATCATGATAGGGGAGTACAGGAACTCAGAGCGAAGGTGGAAAGTATGGCGCAGGCCATGAGAGGAAAAGGACCTGCTACAATAGAAGATCTGGTACAGCAAACCAACCTTCCTTTTTCCGCATGGGTAATGAATTGTCCTTTGCCTAACAAATTCAAAATGCCCCCTATGGCGAGTTTTGACGGGACCAAGGACCCATTGGACCACTTGGAAAATTACAAAGCATTAATGCATCTCCAAGCAGTGCCAGATGAGATTATGTGCAGAGCCTTCCCCACTACATTAAAAGGCTCTGCCCGGTCATGGTTTAATAGCTTGAAACCTGCGTCTGTACACACCTTTAAAGAATTAAGTCAGCTATTTGTGGGAAACTTCATTGTCGCTCGGAGACATAGGAAACCAGCTACCTATCTCCTGAATGTGAGACAATCCAAAGGGGAAACATTGCGAGACTACATCAACCGATACAATAGGGAAATGTTGCAAGTGGATGCCCTCGACGACAAAGTGGCGGTTACTGCATTCATGGGAGGCCTACTCCCCTCAAAATTCCTTTACTCAGTCTCCAAACATCCTCCAGAAAGCATGTCTAAATTACTCATGAAGGCTCATAAGTTCATGAACGCTGAAGATGCCCTCGAGGCCTGAAAGGAAAAGGGAGATAACGACAGAAAGGCAGATAGGAAGAGGGGAGGACAATCTGGAGGTAGGGATGAACGAAACCCTAAGTATGGACAATCATCGCAAGATCAGAGTGACAGGACACCACGTCGTGACAGGGGATTCAATTTTACTCCTTTGAATGCGTCAATAAGCCAAATCCTCCTTCATATTCAAGATGATCCGACGGTGACGTGGCCTCAAAAATTAAAATCTGATCCCTCCAGAAGATCCCGTGACAAATATTGCAGGTTTCATCGTGATCACGGGCATGATACAGATGAATGCATAGATTTGAAGAGACAGATTGAGAGTCTGATTCAGAGGGGACAACTGCGGAGATTTGTGGCTGGCAATGGAAGAAGAGCACAAAACCCCCCGCAGGATAGAAGAGAAGACACTACTCGCAGAAATCCTCCGTTGGGGGAGATCAGAGTCATCTCTGGGGGAATTGGAGGTGGCGGAGAATCTAATTCGGCTCGAAAAGCACATGCAAGAAAAGTTAGAAGTTTTTCTGAAGTAAGTGAGGTGAGCCAATCATCCGTCAAATACCCTCGGCTGGATGACCAGATCATTACTTTTACAGAGGCTGATGCAAGGGGGGTTCAACAACCCCATGACGACGCCCTAGTAGTCACGGTGGTTATCGCAAATTTTACAATCAGGCGAGTGCTAATTGACAACGGCAGTTCTGCTGACATCCTATTTGTGACCGCTTTTGATCAGATGAGGATTGGAAGGGAAAAGCTCAAACCTACCAAGTCTCCACTTGTTGGTTTTTTTGGAGAGAAGCTCCTTCCGTTGGGCACTGTAGACCTCCCGGTCACTGCGGGCTCAAGCCCCAGAGAGGTCACTAAGATGGTGACCTTCTTTGTGGTGGATTGTCCGACCACTTACAATGTCATCTTGGGAAGGGCCACGTTGAATGCAATGCGAGCAGTAACCTCCACTTATCATCTCCTCGTCCGGTTCCCCACTGACAATGGGATTGGAGAGCTTAGGGGTGACCAAGCCACTACCCGAGAATGTTATGCCACGTCCCTGAGAGAGAAAAGGGCGTCAGGAACTTTAAGCATAGAAGGCATAGAAGTGGAAGAAAAGGAGAAAGCCCGCCGCGCAGAACCTATGGAGGAATTAGTTGAGGTCAACTTGTATGAACATGAGACGGAGAAAAAGGTGTACATAGGGTCGTCTCTCTCACCCACCTCTTAAAACGAACTTATGCAGTTCCTCATAATGAACCGAGATGTGTTTGCATGGTCTCATGAAGACATGCCTGGGATCGATCCAGACGTTGCTATGCACTAGTTGAATGTCAACCCAGATGCCAAGCCGGTTAGGCAAAAAAGGAGAACTTTTGCCCCAGAAAGAAATTTAGCAATCTTTGAAGAGGTGGATAAATTGTTAAAAGCCAACTTTTTACGGGAAACCCATTACCCAGATTGGTTATCAAATGTAGTCCTTGTTAAAAAATCCAATGGCAGATGGCGTTTATGTGTCGACTTTACGGATTTAAATAAAGCATGTCCAAAGGACAGCTTCCCCCTTCCAAGGATCGATATGCTGGTAGAAAGCACGGCTGGATGCGAGCGACTTAGTTTCATGGATGCCTATTCAGGATACAATCAGATCCCAATGTCGCCGTCAGACCAAGAGAAAACGTCATTCATAACAGAAAGGGGCTTGTATTGCTATACAGTGATGCCGTTTGGTTTAAAGAATGCCGGCGCAACTTACCAGAGGCTCGTGAACAGAATGTTTAAGGAGCAAATTGGCAGAAATATGGAAGTATATGTTGATGATATGCTTGTTAAAAGCCAGAAAGCTATAAGCCACTTGGATGATTTACAAGAAGCTTTTGATGTTCTGCGAAAGTACAGAATGAAACTTAACCCCAGCAAGTGCGCTTTTGGGGTGTCGTCTGGAAAATTCTTGGGCTACTTGGTTAGTAAGAGGGGCATAGAGGCCAACCCACAGAAGGTGCAGGCTATTCTGGATACAAAGTCGCCCAGAACGATCAAAGAAGTCCAGAGACTCACGGGAAAGGTGGCAGCGTTGAGCCGACTAATTTCTCGAGCCACAGACAGATGTCTTCCATTTTTTCAGGTTCTCAAACGGGCCTTTGAATGGACACCAGAATGCGAACAAGCCTTAAGTGAGCTAAAGCAGTACCTCAGTTCACCTCCACTTTTATCTTGCACGCAACCAGGGGAGGAGTTATATTTATATTTGGCTGTCTCCCCTGTAGCAGTCAGTTCAGCATTAGTACGAGAGGAGAAGGGGGTGCAAAGGCCGGTTTACTACACTAGTAAAGTACTTCGAGGCGCGGAGGAGAGATATCCGTCAATAGAAAAGCTGGCGTTCGCTCATGTTCTATCAGCCAGGAAACTCAGGCCATACTT
The DNA here is from genome assembly GCA_026545225.1 of Cornus controversa. Lineage (NCBI taxonomy): Eukaryota > Viridiplantae > Streptophyta > Magnoliopsida > Cornales > Cornaceae > Cornus > Cornus controversa. The sequence goes on along the minus strand of CM048853.1, from coordinate 22,649,835 downwards.
CCAAGCACATACCATTACAGTACTAACTGATCAGCCGCTTCGACAAGTCCTCTTCAAGCCTGAAACCTCTGGCCGACTTGTGAAATGGTCCATGGAGTTAGGAGAGTTTGACATTAGATACAAACCGAGGTCGGCAATCAAAGGCCAAGTGTTGGCGAACTTTATAACTGAGTTCACCTATTCTTCAGAAGAAGTTCAGCAGGAAAAGGAGGAGAGGACAAGCCTCCGCTTGAAAAACCACCGCCTCTCGCCACCATAGGCCTTCGTATCTTCTTCAAAGCAGGAGCAGAGGAAGAAGCAGCGATGCCTTTTCCTTTTGCTAGCATAATAATGCTTTTATCAAGCCCCCTCCGAGAAGACCCTGGGTGTTTTTGCGAGTAAGCACATAGCTAGCAATTCATACAAAAGAGTAAGTAAAAATGTTAATACATACCACGCCTGGGTATGCCCACACGAGGAGGCTACCCCAATAGACGCAGTCCCTCGTCAGAAGTCAGAACTGCTACCTCCCTTATATGGGCATCATGAGCAGTCACCAATCTGCTCTCCTCGTCACTGTCCACGAAAGGTTCTACTCGGATGGCTGGGCAAAGCAAGACTCATATTACGTAAAGTATGTAGAAAGAGAGAACTTGCAAGGAGAAAAGGAAGAAGTAAAATACCGTCGACATCTCCGTCGGTCCAGGAGCGGGGAATGCAGAATGGAGGAGATTTCCAATCCCCGGAAACGAAAAAGAATCTACTTTTCCAACCCTTTACATAGTTGCCGTGGTCGACAGTTACCAACCCTCTGGGCAAATTCCCTGCACTCGATCGGCTTTGTATCTGGCGCCAATCCTTACTTTTCATAATAGTATAACAAGAAAGAAACTCATTGAGAGACAATAGGGAGCTAAACTTGCAATTTTCCCACAACACCAGGCATGACATAAGGATGCGCCAGGAGTTGGGTGTAAGTTGAGAAGGGGCAAGGTTAGTTGCACGAAGAAACTCTTTGGCAAACTCTGGAATAGGAAATCGGAGTCCCGATATGAAGTATGCCTCATAAAAGCATGTTTCCCCCTCACAAATAGAGAAGGCTCTCTCAACTGGCAAGGGGGCTCTAGCAACGACTCCTCTGGGAAAAGCATAGTGGACAATGAGCTCTTCTACTTGGGAGTCAGTCATGGTGGAAGCAATGTCTTCAACTTCTATGTAATCAGCCATAATATCATGCAAAAAGTCAAACACTTGGAGAAGGGGAGAGTCTGGAGCAAATATTTCTGGAGAAGGTTTTTCAAAGTTACAATCAATAACGTGTAAAGAGCGAGAAAGGAAATGAAGAAAGTTGGAATGCATATGAATTGTGAGTGAATGAAAATGGGGCTAAGGCATTATATAGACACCACCCCAACGGTCATTTCGCCTCCAACGTTCACTGTCCTAATGCAACGTTCTTCTGAGCCTCCAACGGTCCTAATCCAACGTTCTTCTGATGGCTCAAAGGCTTACTCTCTAATGTCCCTACTTCTAAGACTCAAAGAGGACGCGGTCCGAGCCGGGAATGCAACGAGGACGCAGCTCAAGCAACCAAGAGACGGTGCGAGCCACGTCGCCGACACAACCCAAGTCGCATCCCGGACGCGGACCGAGCCGCGTCGCAGACGCAACCAAGGCCGCGTCCAAGACGCGGCCCGAGCCGCGTAGCCGACGCAGCCAAGGCCGCGTCCCAGGATCCGCAAACCGCGTAGATGGGGTGTACAGTTTCTTTCTCTCGGTTACAGATCAAATGACCTATCTGGACAACCCAAAGAGTCAATCGGAGTGTTCTTAAGGTTTGACGAGCAACCCTCATGAACAGGGGGCATCTGATAGAGTATTTGACTCCAACTGAAAAACTATTGACGTGGAAGATAAAAACAGAGTGACGTGGACAAGAGTATATCTTTGACCGGGTGGTCTCTATCTCCAAGAAGGACTAGGAAACTAAAAGAACTAGGTCTCCAACCACAATGCAACCTGATTTTATGGTTATAAATACAGAGACGGTCCAGATACCAAGGTACACAATTAATACCCTTCGATCCCTTTCATAGCGAAGAGCTTTTTTCGATATCTGATTTGATCGTCGGAGCGTAGTCGGCCGGTACAACACCGGTGCCTTATCGACTACCTTTCTTTCATCTTTTTCTACTGGTTGGCGTTTGACCAGTTCGGGGTGAATTTCTGCTTCATCATAAGGGATATATCCATGTCCTTCTTTAAGAAAAGAACATTTTTGGATTCCGAGCATAAAACTTAAATTTTCCTTTCCTTTGGTCAATTTTGCAAGAGTTTCAATTTGATCCTCAATAATTTTTCTCAAATTTTCAGTTTCAATTTTAAGAGCAATTGAAGAGGAATCATTTGAAGAGAAACTCTCTTGCTCTTTTTTCAAAGAGTCATTTCATTTTGATGCTTCACAAGATTTTGAGAAAGACTGTGATTTTGACTTTTAAGAGAAACTGTAGAGACTAGGACCATTTTTGGCCGGTTTTGTATTTTTCGCATCATAAACATCATAAATCCATTTTTAGTGGTGTTTAGCATGTTTCGAGTGTGGGGAACATGTTCGGGAAGTGTTTTAAAGGTTTTGGTAAGTGTTTGGAAGATTTGGAGAAGTTTGACATTTTGGTCAAATCGGGGCCTAGAATGCGACTTAAGTGGACCCGGGAATTCAAAAAATTGTTGAAATATTTATTTTTGAGAATGGCTTAAGTGGTCGGGGGCATTTTAGTCTTTTCATGAGCCATTATACATGGTTGTTTCTCTTTCTATATTACTCCCTCTTATTCTCTCTTCCTTCTCTCTAGGTTTTGGAGGTCTTTGGGTGTGATTCAAGTTTCACCAAAGAAGGGAGATACGTAAGGGATGACTAGGGATTCCCTTTGAACTAGTTAAAGTTACGGTTCAGCAAGGTTGACATTGCTGGGATTTTGAGAAGTGCTTGGAAGACCTTCATTTTTGAGGTAGGGGTTCTTCTCTTCTAATTGTCGATTCTAGGGTTTCAGGTGAAGATGAGAGGTGTAGGTTATGTTTCACATGCTTTAGGATGGTGAGAGGTGTGAAAAGTTGTGTTTTCTCCTTCTCTAAAGTCCTATCATTTTACAATTGTGTCCATGGTGTTGGTTGTCGCATGTGGGTTTGAAATGTGTGAGTGTAAGAAACTGATACATAGACATTATATGCTCAATTTGGCATATATGTGAAAAATGTGTACCACGTGTCATATATGTGATTATATGTGGGAATGTGGTTGTTGAATGCATGTTAGTTCTATGTACTAAACGTATGTATTGAGTGAAGCATGAGTAAAATATGCTAATTTTTGAAATGGTATGCATATGTGATATAATATGTATGTGTTTTACATATATGTGCTATATGTACTATGTGGTGATGGGAGACATGTCATATACTTCCTTTTGGTATTGTTGAGCATGAGTAATCCATGAAAATAAAATGCAAGGCATGTCTGCATTCATATGGCATATGTGGGAGGTTGCGGGAAAAATGATGCAAAGGAGGTACACAGGACTTCGGAGTGGCCCAACTGTGTTTTGAATTTTGGTATAACTAACCACTATGTATAACCCTAGGAGTGGACCTGCCATACTAGGGCTTAATGCCTAGGATCAGAGTGTGTCCAACACTAATGACCCCTCGGAGTTGTCCCGGTCATCGGATAGTTATCGAAGAATGTCCAAGATTGGTAAGCCTCGGAGTTGTCTCCTCGCTTAACGACAATCCTATATATTGTTATGGTAGAATGACCCATCGGAGTTGTCCCGGTCAAAGGATAGTTATCGGAGTTGGTCAAGGTCACATGATCCTCGGAGCGGACCAATCATGTGGGGTATCGGATGAAAACCGAGAGAGAGAGCATTTATGTTCCTTAATGCTTTTATGTTCGAATATGTTGAACATGATTTGTGTATGAATGCGATCCTCTTTAATTACATCAGATGACATGTTTTGTGTAATCGTTGATGTGATATGTAGTGTATTCATATGCATTTCATGTAGGTCAGTGTCGAGTCGGCACTTAGAAGCGTTGGGGTATTTCTACTGAGCCGCAGTGGTTCTCGATAAAGTGCCGATGACGGATGGGACATGAGTGTCCAAGTGGAATTCTAGTAGCATTTTGCTATCCTTTGGATGTTGTGCATTTTGTGGCTATCCATGCCAGCTTGTGGCATGTCACGCCCAGATTTTTGACACCCGGTTAAGAGCGAGGAAAATGGGGGTGAACGGTGAAATCTAATCAAAACAATCGTTTTGGAAAATCTAACATCCAACCCAATTCTCTTAACCGCGGAAGCAACTCATAATACATATAATTAAGTGAATATGTATAACTAACCATGGTCCTCATTGTTGAAATCATTGAGAAAATTTTCAAAATAAAAGTGATTTTTGGCCCTCGTGAATAGTAACTATTCGTAAAAAGTTCCAGAAAATTTTTCAGACCATTGTCTCATCCGACTATAGTCCCAAGGTGCTTAAAAACATAATTTAGACCTTTTGAAGAGGTCCAGAACCCTAATTTATCATCACCAGACAGTAGGTAAAAAGCTACAGTAATTTCAAAATGAACAGTGCAATCTGCGCCACAGTCATAAAAAACTTCATAGAAAATTCATTTCAACTCGAAATGAGGCAAACAAAAATTCTATAGAAACTAGACTAAATATAAAAGAAGCTTGAACCAACCTTAATGGCTAGATGTTAGCCAAATGAAACAGTTTTGACAACCAAGTTGGTGCCCAACATAAATTGTAAAATCTGGTGGCAGAACATTCACGGATTTTTCTAAAATTCGGTGGTTGTCCGAATTTTACCAAATTAAATATGGTAACACTATACATCTAGGGAAAGATGTGGTAAAAATTTTAGATGATTTAGAGCTGTATAGACCCTTCAAACAAATTCGCGAAAATCCGAGCATAATTTATTCATTTGACCGGCAATACTTTCATTTCCAAAAAAAAATCTTACACCCAACATTCCAAGGATCTACAAATGGTACATCTCCATACACACACCCTAATTCACACATTCATATCACCATAATCTCACAAATCCTTATACATTTCTATTGAAATCATACAAATCATTTCATATGTCATTCACACCTTAAATTCAAAATGGACACTTTTGGACACGTGTTCCCCCCTAATGGCTATACAATTATGTTCAAAGTCTTCCATACATGTCCAATATGGCTTATACATACATATAAAATTGAAATATAAATATGTTATCCAACTTTAAAAATAACATTTTCCAAAAAAGTCCATATGCCACAAAACGGCATGGACATCTACGAACATATCAAAAGATCCAAAAGTCCAAAAGAAACACAACAAAGTCCATTGAGCTAATCATGGCTCGTCCTCCATTACTACCTTATCTGGAAAAAAAGTTGTATAGAGGGGGTGAGCACCACTATAGCTCAGTAGGAATAATCCACCCAACTCCACTCTAACTCAGGCGGCCATGCATGGATGCATATGAAATCATTACAATCTATATGACAAATATCTATACTTTTTACCCATAAACAATCATGTTTTATAAATCATGCATGATGCTTCACATTCCAATGTATATATACATATAGCAAATTGATCAAGTCACAATTCAATGTAAAACCCACACCGCATAAGTCCGAAAATCAATTCAATGGGGACTAGCTTATCAAACCACCTTATAGTAAGGGTCTCTTCGGCACCCAAACTCTGCTTACGCTTCTCGGTTCACTATTCCGACGGATGCGCCATCCGCTTGGCCAAGTCTTGGGTCTTTCACCCTAGGGGTCATCCCCTTATCTTACTTTTCAATGTTGTCACACCCCAAAAACCTTGCTTTTCATATAGTGCACATAATCACATCAATGTACTCATTCAACACAATGCAATGCATTTTATTAAATCAATGCATTTTCCTTCCACTTTAAGATTGTCACAATGTAATCACACTCACATCATGGAAATCATCATGCTTATGCATTTTTCAAGAAAGTCATATCTTTCATGCATAAATCTATAAATACCCACATTTTCATGTTTTCACCAAATGAACACATTTTCAACAATTAGCATATATAGTCTCAATATCACATACACAACACATATGAACCCTAACTAGCATGTTATACATATACATATTCATAAATCACATTTTCATATATAAATACATATACACAAAACCCTAAACTCAAAAAATCTCAACCTATCTTTCATGTCACAAATATGTGACCTATAAAATCAAAGTAAAGTTGAGTCTAGCACCCCTACCTCAAATCCTATGCTTTGAATCCAACTTTGAGAAATTTTAGCTTTTTCAACTTCACAAAATGTGGACTTTGTTCGGTTCAAACGGAAGCCCTCAACGCCCTCTACACACTTTCCTTCTTCGGGATCTTACAAATAATATCCCAAGTGACCCAAAATCTAGAGAGAAGGGAGAGAGATGAAGTGGTGAATTTTAGAGAGAGAGAGTGAAATCTATAAATATGAAATATCCCAGACCTTGGGATATTTATTTCACTCCTAGGGGTGCGAAAAGACCGTTTTGCCCCCAGGCCACTTAACGTACCCTCCCGACCTCCGAATTAATTCTCAAAAATTTCATTGGACTTGAAATTACTTCCTTAACACTCTAAACATTTCATTTAAGTCATTCCCCAAAAAAAATATTTTTGAGAATTTTCTGAATTCCCGGGCCCACTTATGTCGCATCCCGAGCACCGGTTTGACCAAAAAGTCAAACTTTTTTAAAAGTTCCCAAAACTTTCCAAAACCATATTATAACCTTCTAAACATGTTCCCCTCATTCAAAATATGTTAAATATCATTAAAAATGCATTTAAAGCAATAAATGACAAAAATTGAAAAAAAGGGCCAAAATTGGGCACGGTCTCTACAGCCTCCCAACCTTATAGGAATTTCGTCCTCGAAATTAGAATGTACCTCAAGTGATGAAAAACTCGGGATACTTTGAGTGGACTCTTGTTCTCGCTCCCATGTAGCTTCTTCCACCCCATGATGCCTCCAAAGCACCTTAACCAATGAAATAGTCTTGCCCTGAAGCACTTGCTCTCTAATATCGAGAATTTGTATCGGCCTCTCTTTGTATGACACGTCCTCTTCCACTTCCGTTGCATCATATTCAAGTCCTTTTGTCATAAAAGGTATTTGAGACTTTTCTGATTCGATAACACTTCAACTTCTCACCATACAAGTAATGTCTCCACACCTTGAGTGTAAATATCATAGCTGCTAATTCCAAGTCGTCTGTCGGGTAATTCTGTTCATGAGTCTTCAACTGTCTTGAACCATACGCCACTACTCGTTTGGTTTGCATTAGCACACATCCCAAACAAAGTCGTGAAGCGTCACAATAAATTGTATAGCCCAACCCACGTTCTGGAATGATCAAAATTGGAGCCGAAGTCAATCGACTCTTCAATTCCAAGAATGCATGCTCGCAAGCATCATTCCACACGAACTTCACTCCTTTTCGGGTAAGCTTAGTCATTGGTGATGCTAACCTCGAAAAGTCCTTCACAAATCTCCTATAGTATCCAGCCAATCCCAAGAAACTACGTATCTCAAATACGCTCTTAGGTCTTTCCCAACTCATCACTGCCTCTATCTTAGATGGATATATGGAAACTCCTCCTTCAAATACATCATGCCCAAGGAATTTCACCTCCGCTAGCCAAAATTCACACTTCTCATATTTGGCATATAATTGATGTTCTCTTAGAAGCTATAATACAATCCTAAAGTGACCCTCGTGCTGCTCTTTCAAGGACGAGTACACTAGGATGTCATCAATGAACACAACCACAAATTTGTCCAAGTAAGCATTGAACACTCTATGCCTTAGATCCATGAATGATGCCGGTGCATTCGTCAAACCAAATGGTATCACCAAAAACTCATAATGTCCGTATCGTGTGCAAAAAGCGATTTTCGGAATGTCCGCTTCTCTAATCCCCAACTGATAGTAGCCTGATCTCAAGTCTATCTTTGAGAAACACCTCGAACCCTTGAGTTGGTCGAACAAGTAATCTATCCTTGGCAAAGGATACTTATTCTTGATCCTTGCCTGATTCAACTTTCGATAGTCAATACAAAGCCGCAAAGACCCGTCCTTCTTCTTAGCAAAAAGAACCGGAACTCCCCAAGGCGAAGTACTAGGACGTTCAAATCCCTTGTCTAGTAGCTCTTGCAATTGGTCCTTTAGCTTTTTTAACTCAGCCAGTGCCATTAAGTACGGTGCCATTGAAATGGGCACGGTACTTGGAGCAAGATCTATCACAAACTCCACTTCCCGTTTCGGAGGCAACTGTGTCAAATCCCTCAAAAATACATCCATAAACTCACACACTATACGAGGAAGCTCTCCAAGTGTCTCATCGTCACCGTCAATAAGTATGCTCGCTAAGAAATACCCAAGCCCTTTTTGATCACTAGAACCATGCGAAGACGACAAGTATAAGTCATCTTGCTCTCCCACAAAACAAATGCTAACACCATCCGGTGTATACAGGTCACTCTACCCCGATAACAATGAATATTGGCTCTAAAGGTCAATAACCAATCCATCCCCAAAATCACATCAAAGCTGGACATATCGAGTAGGATAAAATCAAACACTAATCGATGTCCTGAAATCTCGATCTTGCAAGATCGGCATACACTACTCAAAGTCACTCTACCACCAACTGGTGTATCAATGGATAAAGTCGGGTCCAAAGATAGCACCTCCAACCCAAAAGCACAAGCGAATGCATATGAAATGAATGAATGTGATGCACCTGTCTCCACTAAAACCCTAACCCATGAGCTAGACATAAGAAATATACCTCGGACCACTTCTGGTGTCCTTTAATGAGCTCTTCTTGGTGACATCTTTCTATATAGATGACAAGAAGACACTTAGAATTCATAGCATGAATTTCCTGTCCAATTCACTTCATGCTCACTCAACATACTTATATACTTCAAGGTAGCATATCATATCAAACAATAAGCACATATAAGTTTTCAAGTAATATGCACTTAACCCTAACTTACACTCATAAACTCAAATCTAGGATCATAACCTCAATTCACAATTCTAAAAATCATCAAGTCCTTTCAGTCCAACACGTGGCTTAACCCTTCCCATTATCCCAAGGTATTCAAACCCGGTTAAGCTCTGATACCAAGTTGTCACACCCCGATTTCCGACACCCGGTTAAGAGCGAGAGAAATGGGGGTGAACAGTGAAATCTAATCAAAACAATCATTTTGGAAAATCTAACATCCAACCCAATTCTCTTAACCGCGGAAGCAACTCATAATGCATATAATTAAGTGAATATGTATAACTAACCATGGTCCTCATTGTTGAAATCATTTAACAATTTTTAAAATAAAAGTGATTTTTAGCCCTCATGAATAGTAACTTTTCGTAAAAAGTTCCAGAAAATTTTTCGGACCATTGTCTCATCCTACTATAGTCCCAAGGTGCTTAAAAACATAATTTAGACCTTTTGAAGAGATCTGGAACCTTGATTTATCATCACTGGGAAGTAGCTAAAAAGCTACAGTAATTTCAAAATGAACAGTGCACTGCTAGAGTGCAATCTCCGCCACAGTCATAAAATAATTCATAGAAAATTCATTTCAACTCAAAATGAGGCAAACAAAAATTCTATAGAAACTAGACTAAATATAGAAGAATCTTGAACAAACCTTAATGGCTAGATGTTATCCAAATGAAACAATTTTGACAACCAAGTTGGTGCCCAACAGAAATTGTAAAATTTGGTGACAGAACATTCACGGATTTTTCTAAAATTCTATGGCTGTCCAAATTTCACTAAATTAAATATGGGAACACTAGACTTCTAGGGGAAGATGTGGTAAAACGTTCAGATGATTTGGAGTTGTATAAACCCTTCAAACAAATTCGCCAAAATCCAGGCAGAATTTATTCATTTGACCGGCAATACTTTCATTTCCAAAACAAAATCTTACACCTAACATTCCAAGGATCTACAAATGGTACATCTCCATACACACACCCTAATTCACATATTCATATCACCATAATCTCACAAATTCTTATACATTTCTATTGAAATCATACAAATCATTTCATATGTCATTCACACCTTAAATTCAAAATGGACACTTTTGGGCACGTGTTCCCCCCTAATGGCTATACAATTATGTTCAAAGTCTTCCATACATGTCCAACATGGCTTATACATACATATAAAATTCGAATATAAATATGTTATCCAACTTTAAGAATAACATTTCCCAAAAGAGTCCATATGCCACAAAATGGCATGGACATCTACATACATATCAAAATATCTAAAAGTCCAAAAGAAACACAACAAGGTCCATTGAGCTAATCATGGCTCGTCCTCCATTGGTGCCTTATCTGAAAAAAAAGTTGTATATAGGGGGTGAGCACCACTGCGGCTCAGTAGGAATTATCCACCCAACTCCACTCTAACTTAGGCGGTCATGCATGGATGCATTTGAAATCATTACAATCTATATGAAAAATATCCATACTTTTTACCCATAAACAATCACGTTTTATAAATCATGCGTGATGCTTCACATTCCAATGTATACATACATATAGCAAATTGATCAAGTCACAATTCAATGTAAAACTCATACTACATAAGTTCAAAAATCAATTCAATGGGGACTAGCTTATCAAACCACGTCATAGTAACGGTCTCTTCGGCGCCCAAGCTCTGCTTACCCGCTTCTCGGTTCATTATTCCGACGAATGCGCCATCCGCTTGGCCAAATCTTGGGTCTTTGACCCTAGGGGTCATCCCCTTATCTTAATTTTCAATGTTGTCACGCCCCAAAAACCTCACTTTTCATATAGTGCACATAATCACATCAATGTACTCAATCAACACAATGCAATGCATTTTATTAAATCAATGCATTTTCCTTCCACTTTAAGATTGTCACAATGTCATCACACTCACATCATGGAAATTATCATGCTTATGCATTTTTCAAGAAAGTCATATCTTTCATGCATAAATTTATAAACACCCACATTTTCATGTTTTCACTAAATGAACACATTTTCAACAATTAGCATATATAGTCTCAATATCACATATAGAACACATATGAGCCCTAACTAGCATGTTAGACATATATATATGCATAAATCATATTTTCATATATAAATACATATACACAGAATCCTAAACTCAAAAAATTTCAACTTATCTTTCATGTCACAAATATGTGACCTATAAAATCAAAGAAAAGATGAGTCTAGCACCCCTACCTCAAATCCTATGCTTTGAATCCATCTTTGAGAAATTTTAGCTTTTTCAACTTCACAAAATGTGGACTTTGTTTGGTTCAAACCGAAGCCCTCAACGCCCTCTACACACTTTCCTTATTTGGGATCTTACAAATCATACCCTAAGTGACCTAAAATCTAGAGAGAAGGGAGAGAGATGAAGTGGTGACTCTTAGAGAGAGAGAGTGAAATCTGTAAATATGAAATATCCCAGACCTTGGGATATTTATTTCACTCCTAGGGGCGTGAAAAGACCATTTTGCCCCCGGGCCACTTAACGTACCCTCCCGACCTCCGAATTAATTCCCTAAAATTCCGTTGGACTCGAAATTACTTCTTTAACACTCTAAATATTTCATTTAATCCATTCCCCAAAAAAATATTTTTGAGAATTTTCTGAATTCCCGGGCCCACTTAAGTCGCATCCCGAGCACCGGTTTGACCAAAAAGTCATAGCTCCAAATTCCAAACACATGAAGTATTGAGTCATGAAAGTGAGTGACTCATAAGAGTGTGGGTAAGTAAATCCCTGCTAAGGGATATGATTAGATGTAAGGCCCATTGGGATTGGATGAGGTGGATTTGTGTACACCTATTTGCACTAATAAAGTTAAGCTTCTGTGGTACTTGATGGTAATGAGGGTTCATTGGGCTTAATGGATGGGTTAACCTTCAGTTTCCTAGGAGTCGAGGAATCGAGGCGTTACAGAATGGTATCAAAACATGATGACAGTGTGGTTAAGGTCGTTCATAGAGTTGAGTGAACGGGTTCACACTCGGGATTTGGGGTTGGTTCGAGGGAGTCCCGGTGGTCCTAATTTTGGGGCATGACAAAAACACATTTTAAGACCATTTTTCTAAGTTCATCATGCAATTCTTTAAAGGCATCTTGTAATTCATTATGAGAATCAATCAATTCATCATAAAGATCATCTTGAGAATCAAGATTAGAAGTTACATCTTCTATAAAAGTCATAAGACAAAGATTTGTCATTTTCTCGCCATCCTTATCATGGTAAGGTGATTCATCGTGATTACTCCCTGTAGCATTCAAGGCTGCTTTCCTCTTTTCTTTGCTTCTCTTGTATTTGAGACAATCAGTCTTGAAATGATCGGATTTTCCACAATGAAAGCAGGTGCGAGTCTCTTTGCTAGAATTATTCTTTGAAAGATGTCCCCGATTGGCCTTTTTATATGAAGCATTTTTTGAAATCAATTGGTGATAAGAGCGAGTTCTTCTTCAACATCGCTAAGCTCATTGTCATCTTCTTTGCATATAGCTTGGAGAGCTAGACTCTTTTTTAGTTTGGAGTCTTCTTTATGACTATTCAATGTGATCTCCCAAGTTAGAAGAGAGACAAGGAGCTCATCTAGATTGAGTTCGTTGAGATCATTTGATTCTTTAATTGCTGCCGCTTGTGCATCCCATTTTGGAGGTAGGCTTCTAAGAACTTTTCTACAAACATCAGAGTTAGAATATTTTTGACCAAGATGCATTAATCTATTAACAATAGAAGAAAATTTAGTAAACATGTCACCAATTGACTCATTGCCTTTCATAGAGAATAGTTCATATTAATATATGAGAAGAACAATTTTAGATTCTCAAACTTGCTCGGTTCCTTCATAGGTTACGACTAATTTATCCAAATCTCTTTGGTTGTTATATATATGGAGATTCTATTATACTCATTTGCACTTAGAGCACAATTGAGATTAACTTTAGTCTTGGCATTAATTGAGATGAGTTTATGATCATCCACATTCCATTCACTCTCAATTTTTGCAACTTTTGTTTCTCCCACGATTTTCATTGGAACAAAATGTCCATTGACAATAACTTGCCAAATTTAATAGCCTTGAGCTTGAATAAAATCTACCTTTATTTTTCCAATAGTTGTAGTTTGTCCCATAAAACCAAGGAGGTCGATTATTGGAATGACCTTCTTCATGTTGTCGGTTTCTAAGTTTGCCATGGATCAACTCTAAGTCGGTTAAGACAAAACTAGAGCCAAGGCTCTGATACCAATTATTGGCTAAGTATTGACCCTAAAGGGGGTGATTAGGGTCTATAATGAACCCTGTATAATTTTTGCATTTAAAAACAATATATGAACAATTAAACTTCTCCTATTATGCAATATAGGTAAGATAAGCAATTGAAGCAATTTAAACACAATATAAAAAGATAGGGATAGAGAAATCAAACGCCAATAACACGATGATTTTTGCGAGGTTCAGAATTCCTACTCCTCGGCTCAAGACCCCTCTTGAGAATTCTCGAATCCAATAAGGCACCTCCTTATAGGTGGAGAGCAAAACCTTCTTACTAAGAAAAACTCCTCCTCTTAGCCTTCCTTAGGCCACACCAACCCTAACTAAATGAACAACTTCCTTTAGACTTCTTTGATCAAATCGATACTTTTGAGTGGAAGAAGTGTTTAAAAGTGTAACTCTCAAAGTAGATTTACAATAAGAAACTCTAAATAGATATCTCTCAATATAGATGAATACACAAGTGTAATCTCATAAGATTATAGTATAAAATGAATTCACAAGATGAAGCTTAAGTCTCTTCAAATGATTTTAGCAAGATGGCAGATGAAAGTATTGAATGCTCAAATTATATGTAATAATATCTCTTCAATGTATATGAACATTATCTAGGTAGAGCCAGCTGAATCAAGGTGGTTAGATTAGTTGGGAGAGCAATAAATGCAAAAAATAACCATTGGTCTAGTTGATAAATATTGTTTTGTCAGCTGAAACTATGCTTTGGCTGGCTAAAACAATGTTTCAGCTTCCTCTATTTTTCACAACCTACTGAAATGAAATCCAAGTGCTGCCAGCTGTTTAATGGGTTTTATCAGCTGGGTGATAACACTATTTTGATTGGCTGAAGCTATGTTTCGGTTGGATGAAACAATGTTATAGCTTCCTCTATTTTGCATAAGACACTAGAATGAATTCCAGGCTCAGTCAGCCGACTGATGGAACCCTTTAGGTGACCAAAACTCTGTAAAAGTGTGAGTTGGCCATTTTTGAATGTTTTGAATGTTCAAACACATTTATAGGTTAATGATGGTATATGAGTGATGTTCAAAATCTATTGTACGATTGATAAAAGATCAAGTATGAGTAAAAACATTTTTATGCATAAACTCTGAAAAGTTTTGAGGTTCATAGGAATTCAAATATACTTTGACATAAATTCTTAAACACTCACCATCATATATATCTGTTTCTTCAATATGGATTGATCGGTTGAGCTTTTGCAGGTATGACTTTCTTGTTTGAATAGCTTCCTTGAGCTTGAATGACTTTGTAAACTTGAAGGCTTCTATTTTGACGTTTCTTCGATACACTTTAACATGCATGTAATATTCTTTTGAGCTTGAAGTGTTTTGGAGTTGGATTCGATTTCTTAAGTCTTGTCTTTGAATTTAACCAACTAGCATAATCACTCAATGTAGACATTAGTGCTAACGACACCATTAATGGTTTACAATCTCCAAAATTACTAGATTGCCCTTAGGTCAACAGATATCATGATACTCCCCCTCAATATGTAGCGTGGATGTCAAGAACGCCCATCATGCGAATTAGTCTTAAGAAAACATCATTTCCAAGTGGCTTTGTGAATAGATCAACAACTTGAGATGAGAAGGTTGTGTATTATGGAGACCATAATTTGTTTTGAATCTTTTTTCACATGAAATGACAATTTATCTTGATGTGCTTTGTTTATTTGCAAAACACTAGATTTTAAGAGATATACAAAGCCGTTTAATTATCACAAAACCTGGTCATTGGAGATATGAGTGAAATTACTAAATCAGTAAGAAGATATTTTAACCATTAAAGTTCACATGAAAGGGTTGCCATTGACCTGTATTTGGCCACTGTAGAAGATTTAGAAATGGTTGATTATTTCTTTATCTTCAATGAGATATGACTATAACCAAGGAGTTCCATAACTAGTGGTAGATCGGTGATTGGTGGAGCAACTGGCCCAGTTAGAGTCGCAAAAACCTCTTATGTGTAGAGAGCTAGAAGCAGATAATAATATATCTTTGTTGATAGATCATTTGAGATAACAAAGTCCCCAATTAGCGAAATCCATGTGTGGAGTATGTGGGGATTGCATGAATTGGCTAAGTTGGTTAATAATGTAGGTGATATTGATTCTTGTGATAGTAAGGTAGAGAAGATAGCCGACAAGGCAACAATAAATTGTTGGGTCTGGTAATAATTTGCCCTTCTCTAGGGCGATATTGAGATGGCGTTCCATAGGAAACTTAGAAATCTGATCACCTATGGTTCCTTTGTCAAATAAAATGTTAGTGGTATATTTGTGTTGGTTAAGGAGGCCTTTCTTAGAGCGTGCTACTTTGATTCCAAGAAAATATTTTAATTGCCCCAAGTTTTTGATATAGAACTTTTGTTCTAGAAAGTGCTTCAATTTCTAAATAATTAAGGGATCATTTCAGTGATAAGAATGTCATCAACATAAATGAGCACAAATGTGAAACTAGAACAATTAATCTAAGTAAATAAAAAATAATTAGATTTAGATTGAGTGAACCCTACTTTGATCAATTTTGTAGAGAATTTGGCAAACCATTGTCGAGAAGTTTGTTTGAGTCTGTTCAATCATTTATTGAGTCTACATACCTTTTGCTCCCCCTGTTTGGCGAATCCCAGGGGTAAGGTCATGTAAACCATCTCATTTAAATCCTCTTGTAGAAATGCATTATGGACGTCTAATTGATAAATGGACAAGTTTCTTATAGTAACAATGGAAAGGAGCAAACAAATATGGACTAATTTAGCTAAATGGGCAAAGGTATGATGGTAATCTTGTCCCTTAATTTGATCGTATCTTTTAGCAATCAAATGAGACTTATAATGCTCAATGAAACCACTTGAATGATACTTTATCTTAAAATCTCATTTACATCCTATAGCCTTATGATGTAAGGGTAAAGAAACAAGAGTCGGTATGTTTTTTTTTCTAATGTTTCAATTTCAGCAGCCATTGTATCTCGCCATTGTGGAAGTTTGACAGCTTGAGAGAATGATTTGGGTTCAAATGTAAAAGACATTGTAGATAAAAAAATCTATATGGGATATAGTGAAATTAGTGTTGAAAACATTCGAAACAATATGATATTAAGTAGAACTTGTAGTTACCTTAGAGTCAGATTGAATAAGATTAGTCAAATAAGGGATGGTGGGGCAGTGAAAATCTTTGAGATGAGGCAGTGGGCGTCTTTCTCTGAAAACAATAGGTTTTTGTGCTGAAGTTGTGGACTTTGGATTCTAATGGGTAAGATCGTGTGTTATATGGAATGATGATGATGATGATGATGATATACTTTTATATGCTAAACTTTATGAGATTGGATTGCGATAGGGGGTCATGAGATAAATCGGGGCAGGTGAATTGGAATCCATATTATGAGTAGCTAGATCTAAAAGAGGATGAATAATTAGAAGTACCATTGTTATGGAGAAGTAAAAGGTAAACATGTAAGTCTGATGTAGAGGCCGAGATATCTTGATAGGGAAATGTGATCTCATGAAAAATCATATCACGAGATATGTAAATTTGTTTAGATATAATATCAACAGTATGATACACTTTTTGAGCATAGGGATATCCAACGAAAATATCAGGTTTGTCTTTCTGATCAAATTTATTTTTGATGTTGGTATTACGGTCAATATATAAGCAATCGAAAACTTAAAGGTTAGTATAATTTGGTGGTGTGTGAAAGAGAATTTCATATGGTGACTTGCCACCTAAAGGAAATAAATGATTAAATTCGGGTTACCTTTGTTACTCGAATAGCGGAAGAGCAAGGATCAACAAGGCTTGAGTTACGACCTTTCTAGAAACCACCAATGATGTACAACAACAAATGGACATCCTCCTCAAGTGAGCCAAATACCATTGGCGATGACAAACCAATGATTTGGTCATCCTCGTTGTCGATAGAGGGCTACCAGCGTCCTTTATGTATTTCAACAATCCAAATCCTAGGTTAAATGATGGGTAACCAGATACAACAATATTGGGAGAGAAAATATGATCAGGAGATCAGTTCCTTTATCTCAGGTATTCCCACATAATTTTATATTTATAGAGATTGTAGTTCAAATTTGAATTGTAACTTTTCAAATTCGAAATGTAACCACCCCAAATAAGATCGTACCTTATTATATATCTCTGTAATATTTTGAATTCAAATAATGTGGATGTGGGTTATGAATTATATGTTTTTGGACAAACCCGATCCATATTCTACATCTCCCACTCATCCACATAGGTTGAATACTAAATTCTCCATATCACTCATATCTACGTACAAGAATTGGATCATATGACCGAACAAGAAAGATTAGGGTAGGAGTACTACATTAAGCTACCATCAAACTAACATAGTACCTCACTACAAACAAGTAATCTCGTCTATGCCCCAGACCATTCCGCTACACCATATTCAACACCCTTTATCTCTCTCGAGACTCATCTCAAAGCAATGTTTGAATCTCATAATTTGTATTGTACTTGTGACCATATAGGTAAATAGAATTCTGACAAGGTCGCCCAGGCTATGAGTCACAAATCGATAGTGTATCACGGAATTATATTCCCTAGCTACTGACGTTAATCCCAATTAGACCTAACCACTTTCCTAGATATGCCCCGCCAATCACATCAATCATGGTCTTTTAGGTACACACTAAAGTAGCAAAATTATGTCATTTTTTCATAACTTTGGAGGGCTAGGATCTGCTCGGGAATAAACCAATTCTCACCATTTTTTTATCCAACAGTCCACATTCATCCAATACAAGTTTTGTCACTCAACTCACATCTCCCACATCTAATGGCTCTCATTTATTCTTACAAAAATGAAGGGATGAGATTGTAGGAGACCAACCAAGTGCCATTACACATTATTTACACACCCTTTTTGGTTATTTTATATTTTCCATCCTAAGGCTCACATTTAGCCACTTTAATCTAATGGTTGAAATCAACCAAGACCTCCCCACATTTGGTTATAAATAACCCCATATTCTTTTCATTTCAAGACACTTGAACACACTTGAAGACATATTATGCTAGAATACTCTCTCTCTCTCTCTCTCTCTCTCTACGAGACTTTTAATTATCTCTCACTCTCCAAGAGAAGCCTTAGAGCTCACTTCTTCTTCCTCTCTCTATATCCACACTAGTATAGCCTCCATCCCCTTCTACCTTTAACAACTGAGATCTCTTTCCATGAAGATCCATTAAAATGTTCATTTTGGCAGAGAAAACTATTCTCCACTATCTTTTTCTTTTCTTTACTTTGCATTTTCATGTTTTTCATTTATCATTTACTTACTTGGCATTTATATTTCAAGTCTTTTATTTACATTTTTAGTTCCATATTTACATTCCAAGCCTTATTTTCATTTCAAGTCTATTGTTTACATTTTAAGGTCTCAAGTTCATCACTAATTCTTCAAGCCTCTATTTTAGAGAGTCATAGAAGATTGGTTTGAATGACCTCATATATGATATATTTAATACATGTCTTTACATTATACTTTCATTTCCAAGTCTTTATGTTTCAAATCTTGTCTTTATATTTATATTGCCAAGGTTTCAAGTTCATCATCAATGCTTCTAGTCTCCTAGAAACTTGGTAACTGAATGACCTCACATATGATATTTTTATGTACACATATGTCTTTTAAATTTAATGCATTATCTTTATTTGTGCAAATGTCTATACATACATCTTCCATTCCCCCATATTCCTTCCATCCTTGTGTTTGAAAATAAATAAAATGGATTTGGAACTTGTTGATGCTATAATAGTCATGAGATGGTTATCTTCACTTTACATGTTTCACACACTTCCACTTCGGTGAAGCTAGGGGTTTGAGCGCACGCCCTCCTATGCAATCAATGTGGTGGACATTTTTGGTTCCAATACAAGGAGGGTAGGGCCTGACCACAATATAAGGTCCTACTTGTCCCTTGGTTAGATGAGACATGATTCAAACACCCCTACTATGGCGAAACTAGGGGTTTGAGTGCACGCCCTCCTATGTGGATCACATGATAGACATTTGGTGTCAACGCGGGGATAGTAAGGCCCAATAAATAGAAAAGGCACGTAAATAGCAATAAAATGGAAAAGAGCATCGAAGCATTAAACATGTAATACGTAAGAAAATAGACACTTAAATAAAGTGTCAAAAAATAGCATGTAAATTAATAGGAGAAAGAGAGTGAGGAACTTACCTCTTTTTGGAGCAAATAAAGAAACCACAAACTCTGCTTACACTCTACGGGTTGCTAACCCGATGGAAGTGACATCCGCTTAGCCAAGTTTTGGGTCTTGCACCCTAGGACTCTGGGCCCTTCTTAATTCTCATAGATGCCCCAAAAATTGCGCTCTTCACATAATGTACACTTATCACATAAATGCACAAAATTCACAATTTTCATAATTCTCACCAAATGCATAACCTATGTCAAGTTTATGCACACACTTTCACCTCAAGATTGTCATAGTGAAATCACTCATTTCATGGGAATCGCAACCAATGCATTTTCAAGAAAATATTTTTCATACATAAATTCAACATTTGAAATCAAATTTCACAAAGCTCCTCAAATGAACCCAAAGTAGCAATATTGTATTCATTAACATCAACTACACATATGCAGTACCCTGTTTAACAAGGGGCACCACTTCCATAAGAGGAAGATCAGCAGAGATGGAAGTATCTGGGACAGCGGCCATAGAGGCATAAGGAGTGGCTAGAGGAGTAACGGCTGAATGAGAAGCAGAGCTTGAGCTCTTCAAAAAAACCTACAAACAAGCGTTTGGCCTCACCAGTATGGGGAATGTTGTAGTCCCCAAATGAGTCGATAGCTTGTTCGACATAAAACTTATCCAGGTCAGCATAATCCCATTCGACTTCAGGTTTCTCTCATTGTTGAAAGCCATAGCAGAAGCCATCGGCAAGCTTCAAGGCTAGGATCTGCATGAACCTCTGATACATCTCAAGTCCCCCAGCCTTGCAAACTTGAAGCATGGCTTCAAGCCCAATAACATTCTCCTCAGCTTCCAGCGCCCTCCATTCAAAATAACCAAACGCCTTCTACTTTTCGTCAAAGGACTTGGTTAGGGATTTCACCTTTCCTTCAAGACTTTGGCCTTTTGTCTGTTCAGACGTTCGACCTCCAGAGCCTTATAGAGGGAAAAGGGTCATATATGCACTCTACACAACAAGAAATAGATCGAGTTAAAAATGAAGGCATCAGGAAAGATGAACAAATGAAAGAATGGGGGAAATAAACCTCCATGGCATGGAGAGGTACGTTGGAAAGGAGCTCATCTCTGTTGGCTACTTGCTGGCGAAGTTGATCCCTAAGAGGCCAAATTCCATTGGCAAGAACCCCCATCACTTCACGATTAAGGGCAGCACAGTCCCCCATCGTCAAAGAAGATCCATCAGACTTCTTGAAGTTCAGGATCCATGGGTCAAAAGACCTAACGAATGGCTCATCAGTTGTGTCACCAACAGCACCCAGCAAGGTCAGGCCAAAGGAACCCTGGCCCTTCATGGCACTTGCCATCAACTTCTAACACTTAGGAGCCGGAACTGCACCAGAAGATACCCTCTTCTGAAGGGAAGAAGAAATAACAACTTTGCCCTTTTGCCCCTCAACAACTTTTGCCTTGGCAGAACCAGAAGAACCCTTCCTAGTCATGGGCTTCGGTAGGTCCATATCTACTGGATATAGGTGGCAAGAATCAATGTGTGCAACACCGACGTTAATTCGAACTTGCCCGTAAGACACATATTTGCTTACTAAAGGACAAATGCTCCACACATTTTCCTGCAGATAAGCAATCCATTCATCTATATAAGAAAGAAGAACACATCAGGATTACATAATGCATAAACTATTAGCAAAAAGAAGAAGAAACATTGAAGACTTTCCAGAAAGAGAAAATTAAGGAATCACAGCTTGGCCGAAAGCACTAGGAATGGGGAATTTTTGGGCCACTCTGACATTCTAGCGCCCCTTCACAAGAACTAATTTCTCCTTCCACAACTTATCAGAAGTGGGAAGGCCATAGCACAACTTCCTGTCCCTACTACTAGGGAACAGGTGATAATAGTTGTCTTCTGATCTAATCCTATGAAGAGAGTAACAGAACAGAAGATCGTTCAGGTTCAAATTAACTTTGTGAAGATGGTTCAAGAAGAGCATGCAAGAAAGGATTCTGAAAGTTAGGGTTTAATTGAAGAAGCGCAAGCTTCAGTTTGCACAAAGCGAAACTAAAAAGGGAAGGAAGAGGAAATCTAAAAGCTTTCAGATAGGAAACCGAGAAAAGGACTTCTCCATCCTTAACTCCTTCCCCAATACTGTAATCAAAATCCAGACGATAACCTTCAATGGAACCTCATTGGGGATCTGGCAGTCTCTTCTGACCTTATCAAGGTCAACTAATAGCCATATCATTAGAGCGGTGGACACACCCTGATCAGATGTGACCATGTCCCCAGCCACTTCGGTAGGTGGGACAATCCCCATAACAGGTTGAGAGGAACTAGACATAGTGATTTCTTGGTTATTAAAAAAGGTATGGTCGCTATCACTAGAAGATATTTTCAAAAGAAAAAAAAGATAAATCGAATAAACGGGAGCTAACCTGAAGAGGCAAATCAACACTAAGAAAGTCAAAGAAGATGAATTTGAAAAGCAAGTCAAGAAGTCGCAGAAGATTTGTGGCTGAAAAATGACAAGTATGATCACAAAATCCAAAAGAGGAAGTGTGAAGAAAGAAACTTACATGCTATATGTCGTCGCTAGCAGTCAGCATTAAATGACGAGCCTCGATGCAAACAAAGAAATCATGATAGAACCCAATCGAATTACCTCTATTTTGATGATCTTCATAACTGAAGGGAATTGGGGGCAATGTGTAGAGGATAAATTATCACCCGATCCAATGGGCTAAATTGGTACAAAAAATGGACTTGGCCCACGTCATCTTGAGCCCATGTATCAGCAGAAAGCCTAAACGGGCTGGGTCATTAATTATCAAGGGCCTAGTCGCCCCTCCCTAAGGCTAAAAAGCCTAAATCAAAAGCAGACTTATAACTCAAAAAGGAATCCAAATTCCTTCAGAGAAAAGTTAGCTATCAACAAGGAAATTCTAGTCCTAAAAGGATTTGAATTCCTATTTGTATAAATATCCATGAAATTATCAATGAAAATGATCCTCGAATCCACCTCCTGCAATATCTCTTCTCTCTTTCTGAGAGTATTCTGCTCATTATTTTTGGCGTGTGTGCATTGAGTTGTTTGACAATTATCAGTTGAAAATTTTTTTGTACCTACAAAAGCTTTAATATACAAGCATATCCCAAATATGTGTTACCTCTGCCACTCCACTACTGAAAACACATCCCATCTTTTCTTCAGTTGCTCGTTTGTTAAACCCATCTGGGACTTCCTTAAAACACAATGTGGGTTCCATATCGAGCCTCGGAACAAGCCTGAAGTTATAGCTTGGATGTCCCATCATTGGAAGCCCAAGAACTACTCTCATTCTATCAATAAACTATGCTTCTCTACAATCGTTTACCACATTTGGGATGAAATGAACAAATGAATTTTCTATGATAAGTGTTCTTCACAAGATCAAGTTCTCTTAAGAATTTTAGACACAGTGAAAGGAAAATTGCTCTCTTCCTCAATGATTCACTCAGCCTCAACAAGAAGAATTCAAGTTACTTGGGGCCTTCCTTCTTCCTTCCTTCGCCCACAACCTCACCCTCCTGACATCCACCCATCCGCCGTTATGCCGGCAACGTTGTAGCTATAACAGATAGCTAGCTGAATGTGGTCACTGGATACGAATTAGAGCTCATTTTGTGTGGGTTCTTCATTTTTCAAATATATCTTGTTGGGCCTCTCTATTAGGCTTTTGATTTGGGCCTTATCATTTTGTTTGGGCTCAGGTTTTTTTGTTTCGCTTTGGGCTTGGTCCCCCCTTAGCTTATTTGCTTTGGGCCTGTAATTATTTACTCTTATTTACTCCTATTTATATACTTTTTTGAATTTCTAAATTTTTTTTTTATGGTAATGGAGTTTGAAAAGAATAATTTCGATATGTTATGAAAAAGTTATGTTTATTTTTGGAATGAGGCATATATTTTAGAACATCCCAAAAAGAAAAGACAGACAATAATTTTAGTACCGATGGAGTAATATATATATCTTTTTCACATATTTTTCTTTCTACTCCACTGTTCAATGCACCACAAAAATGGAGTTTGCACCTTTTGCCTTTTAAAAATAGCTAAAACACTCCTTACTCGCGTTACACTGCCCACCAACCGATCAAATGTTCATTGTTTCCTCTATGAGATATAATTTTGTAATTGGCATATTTCGGTGATCAAAACCTAATTGATCGAGTTGTAATTTTTATTTTATTTTATGTAATCGATCATCAACAACTTCGAACTGATACTCAAGTGCATGGAAGTAGTTCAATTGGTATGAACACCATATAACACAGGTAAGTATGGCGAGGACACATTGTATTTTATATTTCTGAGCCTATTTTGGAAAATTAGGGTTTCTGAAAAAAATTTAGGATTTTTCAAAAAAGGACCGGTCCCCAATTTTTAGGACCGGTCCAACTTTGTTCAGTACTTTTGGTTTCGGCAAGTTTTTAAAAAGACCCACTGGTCCTAGTAATTGGGCACCGGTACCACTTAGCCTGTTCCAAATAGGAAACAATTTTGACAAAGATTCTGATTTCTACTGGGTTTGAAACTTCTAAGAGAGTTCTATTTTGGTATTCAACTTATTTTTCAAGTAGGATTATGACTCCTTTGCCTAGCTATATATACGTATCTATGATTTCTCTTCAATTGAGCTTAGAGAATTACTATTTTTAGAGAGAAAAAGTATATACAGTATAATTAGGGCAAAATATTTTTGAGAGCACGCATCTATATTTCACAAGTAATATTTAGGATGGTGTTCTACAACTGATTAGCTGCTCAGAGACTACATCAAATCATTCGCTGATTAGAGCATTGGATTCGTGGTTCTTCTCTTACTTGCTGAAGAAGAAAAATGACCATATCGCACTACGAAGGGAACGGAATATTTGCTGAGTATTTTTGTTCTTCCAGCAACCTTTTTGTAAGGATCTTGATGTTAGCTGGAAGTCTACAACAGTTGGACCTGAAGTTGCAATTGTAAGCCTGAGGTGTTACGCATCATATTCTTAACAGAGCGAAGAGGGGTGCGAGTTTGTGACAGAGTCTGCTATATTTTACTTCATTATAGTGTATTGGTTTCTTGAGGCTTTTTGTCTCCACCGTGATTTTTTTTCGATCTGGATTTTTTTCGTATATCTAGTGCATTCTTTACTTTACTTGCACTTTAAGTTTTTTACTTACTTTAATTTGTGAGTGGTTCCTTGCAAAATATTTTTAAAATTAAATTTTATTTTTGTTTTCAAAAATATTCATGGAATCTAGTATGAAAGATGGTGGATCAGTTCAACAAACTCTTTTGTTTGAGGTTCAATTATACTTTTTGGAAGTCTCGCATGAAAACCTTTTTAAAATCTCAAAGAGATAGAGTTTGGATGACTGTTGAGAATGGTTATATAATTCCTACCACTACCATATGTACCGGTGATACAGATGTAATCGTAGATAAGGATAAGGTAACATTGTCTAATGCTGAGCATGAAAATGCTAATCATAACAACAAATGTTTATATACTATATATAGTTCTATTGTTCCTTCTGAATTTGTAAGAATTTCTGCTTGTTCCACTTTGAAAGAAGCATGAGATATGTTACAAGTAACTCATGAGGGTACCACCAAGGTAAGGAAATTTAAGTTACAAATACTTACCACTAAATTTGAAACAATCAGAATGGATGAAGATGAGATGTTTTCTGATTTTTATTCTAGATTTAATGACTTTGTTCAAAGTAGTGCTAATCAGCTAAGTGATGATGATTTTTGCTTCATTGTTACCTTATTCTCTCTATGTGCTTCATTGATTATCTAGTTATATGTCTCATATATGCCTTTCTTTGTCAATTTATTACAAAAAAGGGGGATATGTATTTATCAAATATTCGTGTTTAAGGGAGAGATTAAGGGGGATCATTAATATTCTGTTTATTGGGTATTGAATATTTTGTTTATATTTCTTTATTAAGCTTTTTATAGGTTGTGTTGTATAAAAGATGTGAAGATACATGTTTTCTTCTGACAAGTCTTGAACACACACGTAAAGTTTCATTCGATCAACTTTTTTATTTCTATGTATTTTTGGGCAAATTGTAATCGAATTTTTTCATTGGGTTAGGTTATAAATTGTCCAGATGATTTTGTCATGAAATTGCCAAATGGGGAGATTGTGAGATATAATTTTGTAATAGGCATATTTTTGTGATCAAAACCTAATGACCGAGTTGTAATTTTTGTTTTATTTTATGTAATCAATCATCAACAACTTTGAGCTGATACTCAAGTGAATGGAAGCAGTTCAATTGGTATGAACACCATATAACACAGGTAAGTATGGTGATGACACATTGCACTTCATATTTCCGAGCCTATTTTGAAAAACTAGGGTTTCTGAGAAATTTTTAGGATTTTTCAAAATAGGACCAGTCCCCAACTTTTAGGACCGGTCTAACTTTTTTTAGTATTTTTAGTTTCAGTAGGGTTTCAAAAAGTTCCACTGGTCCTAGTAATTGGGCACCGGTCCCACTTAGCCTGTTCCAAATAGGAAATAATTTTGACAAAAATTCTAATTCTTATTGGGTTTGAAACTTCTAGGAGAGTTCTATTTTGGTATTCAACTTATTTTTCAAGTAGAATTAGGACTCCCTTGCCTATATATATATATATATATATATATATATATATATATATGATTTCTCTACAATTAAGTCTGGAGAATTACTATTTTTAGAGAGAGAAAATATATACAGTCTAATTAGGGCAATATATTTTTGAGAGCACACATCTATATTTCACGAGTAGTATTTAGGATGTTGTTCTACTACTGATTGGCTGCTCAGAGCATTGGATTCGTGGTTCTTCTCTTACTTGCTGAAGAAGAAATGTGACCATATCGTACTACGAAAGGAACGGAATTTTGGTTGAATATTTTTTGTTCTTCCAACAACATTTCTGTAAGGACCGCGACGTTAGCCAAAAGTCTGCAGTAGTTGGACCTAAAGTCACAATTGTAAGCCTGAGGTGTTCTGCATCGATTCTTGACAGAGTGAAAAGGGGTGTGAGTTTGTGACAGAGTCTATTGTAGTTTGCTTCATTGTAGTGAATTGGTTTTCTTAGGCTTTCTGCCTCTCTGGTGTTTTTTTTCCAATCTGGGTTTTTCATATATATCTAGTGCATTTTTTACTTTACTTGCACTTTAAGTTGTTTACTTGCTTTAATTGTTTTGTTAATTATTAATTGGACCTAAAATCAAATTAATTTAGAAAATTAAGCAAACGAGTAAGTGAAAATATTCACTTCCTTCTAGGTTTTAAATTACTTTCGCAACCACTTCTGTACCGCGCAACTCACAATTGGTATTAGAGCAATATTATTTAATTTGTGAGTAGTTCTTTGCGAAGTATTTCTAAAATTAAAATTTATTTTTGTTTTCAAAAATTTTCACAAAATCTAAGTTTGTTCGGTTCAAACAGAAGCCCTTGACGCGTAGAGCAAGTTGTTTTTCTTTAAGAACTTTCGAATCCAATGAAGAGATAAGAAAGAAAGATGAAGTGGGAGAGAAGAGAGAGATATAGTCGTTCCTTAGTATGTGAGAAATGAAATGAATTTTCCATCCACTTGATAGATATAATATCTAGGGCGTAAAATGACCGAAATGCCACCAGAACACTTAATCTATCCTCCCGACCTTCATTTTCGATTTCGAAAGTGGTTACGGTTTCGAAATCACTTCCTTAACTCTTTAAATATTTCATTTGGTATAAGATTAAAAATAAATTTTTTTCAAAAAAATTTCGAATTCCGAAGTCCCGACCAGCATCCCGAATCTGTCAGCCCAAAATTTTCAAATTTCACCAAACACTTTCAAAAGTTGCCAAAACTTCTAAACAGGTTTCTAAAAGAGGCCCTCACCAATTGAAGCTATATATTTTCCACCAAACCAACTAATTATTGAAGTAGTTGCGTATACATTACTTTATATGTGCAGAAAAGACAATCGACTACCATATAGCGAAAGTTACCTTCAACCAAACCAATTAAGAGCCATACATTTGGACTTCAAACAAAAGAGGGACTATCCAGTGAAGCTATGCATCTTCCAGCAACCCAATGAATTATTGAAGTACTTAGGTATACGTAACTTTATATGTCCAGAAAAGGCAATCGAGTACCATACAGTGAAAGTTAACTTCAACCAAACCAATTAAGAACCATACATATGTTGGACCTGAAACAAAAGAGGAAAAGAAGTGGTAGTGGGGGAGCTATTCTAGATCAAGTGATAAATTAACCACCACAGAAGAGGGAAGATATAGAGATCTAAAAGAGACCCATAATTTGAAACTAAACACTCCAACAGAATAGATTTTGAAAGAGAAAAAAGTCCTCATTAATGGAGAAGAATTACAGCCTTTGTAACGTTTGTGTTACCGGAGGTTCCGGATACATAGGTTCTTGGCTTGTGAAGAAGCTATTGGAAAAAGGCCACACTGTCCATGCAACACTAAGGAACTTAGGTCTCTCTCTCTCTCTCTCTCTATATATATATATATAGACACACATTTGTGTATGTTTTATTGGCTTTAATTAATATATTTTTGTTGCAGAGGACACAACTAAGGTAGGGCTTTTGAAGTCCCTCCCCAATGCAGACACGAGATTGGTGTTATTCCAAGCTGACTTGTACAAAGCCGATGAATTTGAAAAGGCAATTAAAGGTTGCCAATTTGTTTTCCATGTGGCTACCCCTATGCCACAGCCACACAACATCCAGAGCTCTCAGGTCATTAATTCATTTTAGTATTTGGCTAGCTTAATTCTTTTCTCATATCTCTTGGGTTATATATATATATATATATAGATATATGTTTCAAGCAATTTGGAATATTGGTTATAACTAACATTTAAATGGCTTCTTTTTTCTGATAAATTAATTAATCAATTAAGCAGGATAAGGATAGTGTTGAAGCTACTGTTTCAGGGATGAAAAGCATAGCTGATTGTTGCATGAAATCGCAGACGGTGAAGCGACTCATCTACACTGCATCTGTGGCAGCTTCATCACCCTTGAAAGAAGATGGGAGTGGCTATGAATCTTCCATGAATGAATCGTGCTGGACTCCTCTTAACCTTTCATACACTCTCAGAGAACATTTTATGAGTGTACATACTTAACTTCATCACTCATTAATTCCCTTCATCACTATAATTTCAGTAAGATTATCTTTTAAAAATACTTTTTAATGTTCCAAATCAATATATCCACAAACACATACACAAAAGGTAAAGTGCATAAAACCCCAAACTTTGCAGTGTTTGAGATAACCCCTCAAACTATATATCAATAATAAATTAAATCAGTATTTGAGAGTCGCTGTATTGGTAGATACCAAAACAAAAATATAAGGGTACGTTTAATGGATATCATATATGTGCACCATATATATATACATGACTTAGTTTTGTTGTTTAATGAACAGCTAGCGATTTGGCGATAAGGGAGATGTTTGTAAATTTTGCATAGTGTAGTGGATTCTGTAAATAAATTAATTTAATTTACAGGAGTTGATTGCAAAAAATGAATAGTATTAATTTTTTTTGTTTTGTTTTATGCATGCAGGGATATGCTAAATCAAAGACACTAGCAGAGAAAGGGGTATTGAGGTATAATGAGATTGAAAATGGTAGATTAGAAGTTGTAACCCTGGTTTGTGGTGTAGTGGCAGGAGATACACTTCTTTCCTACATGCCATTTAGCTTAGATTTAACCATATCACAACTCACAGGCAATCTCTCTTATTACAATGGACTAAGGTTTGTGCAAGAACTTTTAGGTTCAGTTCCTCTACTACACATTGAGGATGTTTGTGAAGCACATTTATTTTGCATGGAGAGGCCTTCACTCAGAGGCAGGTTCATATGTGCAGCCACAGATCCAACCTTGCAAGACATGCTAAATTACTACCAAGAAAACTACCCGGAATTCAATATATCTGAAGAGTAAGTACTAAGATTTAATTAAATAATTTATTTATTATCCATCTTTAATTTTATTTCTTGAACATTAAAAAATTATACCAGACTTGGGTTTGACTTTAGGTTCATGGGTGGACCCGAAAGGGAAAGAGGAAGCAAATGTGATTCTACAAAGCTTATGAAAGAGGGGTTCCAATACAAATATGATATGAAGAAGATTTTAGATGACAGTGTGGATTGTGGGAGGCGACTTGGAGTTTTAGAGCCCTCTGCTTCGACTTGACATCAATTGGTCACCTCAGTTTGAAGCCATAGCCGCATTGTTTAAATGGTATTTAAGCTTTTTTTAATTTATTTGGTAATGCCTATCAAGCTCGAGCTTAGTTTGGTCACTGTAAGTCTATATTACTGTCCTTTTGATGATGACAGATCGATGAGGATAAGTAATAATGTTGGAGATTAGAGAGAAAAGATGAGAGAGAGAAAGTGTATGAGAAAAACGATTTCAGAGGCTCCGAGTTTTCATTTGAACCGGGTTAATCCGAAAAAAATGAGTTGATCTAATTTTCAGAATTATTTTAGTATTTTTTTAACTGTGGAACAAGTGTTTTGAATTTACTAGGTCACATAGCCCGTTGGTTCACCTAGAGGAGGACCCACATATTGTCCTAGGTAATAAGGATCAGGGAATTAATTGTTTAAAAATATTGTTTCAGCAACCAAACCAAGTTTGTATTCCCATTCAACCCAAATTCATGCACCCGCATCCATAGGAATATGTTCCTCTTTAATTTTTTTATGTTATTTTGAGAACTAAATTCTTCATTTTGATCGAATATTTGCTAAAATACAACGTGAAACTATTATTAAATGAGAGATGTGAATTATTTCATCTCGTGAAATTTGAATTTGCGTTGATATGAGTGTATGCATCATGTGCGCAAACATGTTCATTGTAGGTGTCAAATATATCGGATCAACGGTCAAAATTACATGACACATACTATGTCATAAATAAGTCTCAAACAGAAAATCAAAGATGGCCTCAGTCATACTTGAGATTCAAGGACTTCAAGACCTGATTTAGGACTAGGCCTCAGAGATACTTGAGATTAGAGGAGGTACTTGGTTTGGTATTTGAAGTCCAAGGCCCACGAGCCAATCTTCGACCTGACTTGTAAAAAGAAATATCATTTTGACTCTCGATCGTACAACTTATTCCCATCTTAGCTAACATTATTTTATAATTATTTGAGAAATATATCTTTTTTAATTATTTTATCTAAAATAAAAATGTCAAAAATAATGATGTGATGTATATAATGCATGATGAAGTAATTGTTTGTGGATTTTTGTGTACGAAGTATATAAATTAGATTTGAACTCTTGTTGATGCTTTTTGTGCCGAGGATGATTTTTTGATATATATTCTCCAACCGGGGTGTAAGTAAGACCTTGCATTGTAGTCAGGCCTTACTATCCCTGTATTGGCACCAAGTGTCTACCACGTGATCCATATATGAGGGTGTACGCTAAAACCCCTAGTTTCACCTTAGTAGGGGTGTTTGAATCATGTCTCATCCAACCAATGGGCAAGTAGGACCTTACATTGTGGTCGGGCCCTAGCCTGCTTGTATTGGCACCAAATGTCCACCATATTGATCCGCATAAAAGGGCATATGCTCAAACCCCTAACTTCACCCTAGTGGGGGTGTGTGGAACATGTAAAGTGAAGATAAACACCTCATGACTATTATAACATCAACAAGTTCCAAATAAAGTTCATAGATTTTAAACACAAAGATGGAAGAAAGATGGGAGGATGGAAGATGTATGTGTAGAAAAATGTATGAATAAAGAGAATGCATTAAATTTAAAAGACATAAAAAAAATATATGTAAGGTCATTCAATCACCAACCTTTTAGGAAACTAAAAGCATTGATGATGAATTCAAAACCTTGGCAATGTAAATGTAAAGACAAGACTTGAAACATAAAGACTTGGAAAGAAAAGTAAATTGTAAAGACATATATTAAATATATCATATATGAGGTCATTCAAATACTAATCTTCTATGATTCTCTAAAATAGAAGCTTGAAGCATTAGTGATGAACTTGAGACCTTGAAATGTAAATAATAAACAAGTTTTGGAATGTAAATAAGAAACTAGAAATGTAATTAAAAGAATTGAAATGTAAATGCTAAGTTAGCATGTGATAAATGAAGAACATAAAAATGTAAAGTAAAGAAAAGCATAAAAGGGTGGAGAATAATTTTTCCACCAAAGTGAACCTTTTAATGGATCTTCATGTCAAGAGATCTTGAATGTTGAAGGTTGTCACACTTCGAAATTCGAGACACCGGAGACTCCATCTCTAGGCCCGAATCCCGAAGGTGAGCCCAAGTCAACTACTTATGACTCATATGCAATTCCCTTTCTAATACCATTTATGTCACGCCCCGACTTCCCATACCCGTAACAATACGAAAAACGGAGGTAAACAATTCACTTCATCCCACAAGTCATCGCTAAGATTGCTCAAAACCCATACATTTGAAACTCATAATGCTAAACACATGCAATTCATATACATAATCCAAAAACACACATTGTTTACACTCCTCAAGAGTTGCAAACTTGCTACCCATATAAATTAAAAAATTCCAGAACTCAACTCCTTGTATGATTGGAACTTGGAACTAAAACCTACATTATTGGATAGAGGATTCAAAAATACTTGATTTAAAAAAAATCACACTCAATTCCGATCTAAAACGAAGAAGTTACGCCCAAATGAAGTTTGGACATAATTGAAATTTCGCAGATGCGAAATCTTGGTTTCGCAAATGCAAAATTTTCGAACAATCAAACTTCATGCGAAATTTTTTGACATTCGGGAAATTGACACTCTGTAATTTTTCGTAAATGCGAAATAGAAATTTTGCACATGCGAAATTGTTTATTCAGAGACCTCGGGAGATGCAATATTTCACAACTAATTCGCACAATTGAAAATGGGCTTCGATCAAGCGAAAAGGCCATTTCACACATAAAAAATGCCCTCTGTAGAACCTCCAGCAACCTTATACATTGCCCATTTTGAGTCCAAAGCCCATCCTAACAACCTAGTATCATTCACTCAACACAAAAATCATCTACAAATGATATACCATCATACACATGCTCCAAATTGAAATACCCCCCAGAAAATTTCGCGTATGAGATGGCCAGTCTCATACACAAAATTTGGGAGATACATACAATTAGTAGCAACAAGCATAGAATACAAAAGACAGTAAAATAAATTCTAAAAGCTAAACATAAAATCCCACTGAATTAAAATAACTAGTAAACAAATAATTATTTGTTCGCTGATACAATTTGGAAGTCCCGTAACCTAAGGACCCCTTAATCATAATAAACAAAAGTTTAAGACTCTAATTTAAAACTAACAACCAAAATCTCTAAACGAGTTCATAGTCTGACCCTTGAATAAGATGATAGGTTTCTACCCTGTGACCGATGAGAAGAGATGTCTGCCACAACCAACCCTAAAACTCTATCCTCGTAATGGAACCTATCTAAAACCTGAAATATCAACAAAGTGGGTTAAACCCACGAGCAAGTCCTATCTACTACATCCCAATCAGAGAACCAATATACATACCGTCAGTATAAGGGACACAAAATAAATTCATAGATTTAACATACAAGTTATTCTTTTATCCAATTTCATGTTTCCAAAATAACAGTCAATATTTAATATTCCACCCAAACCCTTATTATACAAAAGTAAACACATTTCTTTAAGTTTAGCAGAAATAAACATAATATGAAATACTATCAAGTTTAAGCAATCCTAACATGTCACCATTTATCCTTTGATACCTTAATAGGTATAGGTATATACATACTGGTCATTTCCTACCTAGTTCATGTTTTCAGAAATCAAAATCATCTTATATATTGTCCCAGCAAACCCTTATCATTCAACAATGAACCCATTCTTTAAGTTCAAAGTAAAGAAACATATGCATGCATTTTATTAAATCTAGGCAATCATGACAAAGCAAATATAATGTATAGATACCTTATTAGATATGGGGGATCCTGACACGTCGGGCAATCCTGACATGCCAAAATAAAATGCATAGATAACTTATTAGGTATGGGCAATCCTGACATGCTGGGCAATCCTTACATACCAAAATAAAATGCATAAATACCTTATTAGGTATGGGCGATCCTGACACGCCGGGCAATCCTTATATGCCAAAATAAAATGCATAGATACCTTATTAGGTATGGGCGATCCTGACATGCCGGGCAATCCTTACATGCCAAATAAAATGTATAGATGCATTCCTAATATGAAACATAAAATAAACAAGGTGCATTATGATTTTTATTTTGCACAAACAAAGTAATTCAAATTATCCGACATGAAATTATCACCATAAGACAAACCGTTCACAAGCAAACTATAATTAAGTATTTAATGGGCATTTATATCCTTAAAAAAAAATACATTCAAGTAAATCAAATAACACAATTTAAGCACTTTAGAAGCAAACACCCAATCCAACCCCCAATGCACTCAAATCTACGAGGGAGTCTAAACCTAACTCTTCTCTAGGTTTCTGGGCCTATTCTACTTCTAAGAACCCTATTAAATCATTCTGGAATTTTTTAGAATTTTTGAAAATTTTAAAAAATATTTTTCTAGCAAAAAGAAAATAAAACATAATTCGAGGCATACGTTTACAACCAACACAATCACAAGGGAAACTCATCTTCATATGAAATTTAAAATCGAGGTGCATTTTAATCTTATAAATTTAACTAAAGTTTTCTAGAATTTTCTGGAATTTTAAAATATTTTCTAAAAATAAAAGAAGGTGAAAATCCAACTTTTGGACACTTTAAAAATCAATTCAACAAGAAGGGAATATTATTTTGAGTTGAAAATTTAAAACCCAGTGTATTTAGCCTCCAGAAAGTTATAGTAAAAATATCATAATTTTTGGAAATTTCTATGTATTTCTTAAAATTAAAGAAGCTGAAAAACTCAGTTTTTAGACACTTTAAAAATTAATTTAAAGACAAATGATAAATAATTTCAACATGAAATTTAAACCCCAAGCTCCTTAATCTCCCAGGAAGATGATATAAAATTTTGGGAATTTTTAGAATTATAAAAGTATTTTTAAAAATTAATTTTCTGAATTTTTAAGTTTTTCCAAAAATTTCAAAAATTCAAAACAAATACCAAAATAATTCGGAATGCCCAGAGGTGGGCCCTCACGAGTGGGGCCCAAAAATAGATTTTCGGCCACCGGACACCACTGGAGCCGACGGAACGCGCCGGTGGCACGCTGCCCCCCCCCCCTTTTTTTTTTTTCTTTTCTTCTTCCCTTACCTGAAGCTCCCACGATTCAACAATGGTGGCCGAACTTCCCGATCACTTTTCGATCACTTCCGGACACCGAATCGTACATATGAATATACCATTGAACTCGTATCGATCTAAGCTACGCATTTGTACCAAAATCACCCCCTCTCGCGGCCTAAATAAAAAACGCCTAATTTCAAGTTTCAAAAATCTAAAATTTCAAAGTCAGATTCCCGTCAATCTACCCAACCATTCGCAACCAAATTTTTAAGGATTGTTCTAAGAAGCAAGATCTACCTTTTAATCAGAAAATAACTAAAAATATATATATAAAATAAAATAAAACTCAAATATCATAACCATACACCCAATTCCATCAACTTAAGCATATTCCTAGTCCAACCATTCCACCCCAAATTCCTCCCTAGCCCAATCCAAAGCATTCAAAAGATTTAAATCAAATAATACATAATCAATAAACAATTCACATAAAATAATAAAAATATAAATAGAGAAATTCACATGAAATAATTAGAATCTACAAAACATAAATAATCCACATAAAATAATAACAATCAAACTTATCAATTCACATGAAATAATAAAATGCATATAAAGGAAAAGCAACTCACATAAAATGATAAAATATAGAGACGAGGCATTTCACAAGAATTAATAATAAAAAATATATAATATAAAGCAATTCAAATTCTTTAAAATAATTGATGTCCAAATTTTTGGGGTATTACACAAATAATACATTTGAATCTCAAAATGATGGATCCATACATTCCTTACACATACTTCAAAAACATATATCTTATACCATCCTCAAAAGTTGTAGACTTGATACACATAAAAGGAACATTGAAGTCCCATTACAAATCCATTGTTCAAATATATCAACCTTACTTCTAAGCTAATCCACATGCGACAAATCGGCATGGACACTTATATACATATTCTAACAAAAGTAGAATCTTTTTACTCTAAGTCCAACTCATAGTTGTGTGTCAACAACCACCTTCTTGCCATGTCCTGAAAGTGTAAGTGTAGGGGGATGAGCAACTTAAACGATTCAAGATTAACATATCGTGCAATCTATTCAAGTCCACATTTTATATTCAATGCATAAATACTAAAACATGTTTCAATGACTACGTGTCATGCTTCCTAACATTTCTAATCAAATCTCACATTTTTCATTCAAATCGTGGCATGGGTATCAAATGTAACTTGACAATCACATAACTACAAATCATGCATTAAGGCTATCACGCCTCGAAATCCGGACCACTGGGACTCCCCCGGACTGACCCCGAATCCCGAGTGTGAACCCGTTCACTCAACCCCGTGAACCCTCATTTTTCAAAGAAGATTAACTCAATTCTTGCAAATGAATGCACCCAAATCTACCTTAACCAATCCCCTTGGACCCTACATCGAATCATACACCTTAGTAGAAATTTACTTATCCACACTTTCAAGAATCACTCACTTTCAAGCCTCAAAGCTTACTATGTTTAGAATCTAAAACTGAGGCCTACACCATTGGATAGAGAATCCAAAAATACTCAATTTTAAAAAAAATCACACTCAATTCCGATCTAGAACGAAGAAATTACATCGAAATGAAGTTTTAAAAAATGTTGTGAATAGTAATTTCGATTGTGCGAAACTGGCATCTCGATTGTGCGAAAAAAATCTCGATTGTGCGAAGATTTCACCCTCTCGGGACCTTGAACCTACAATATTTCACACGATCGAAATGGGGGTTTCGATTGTGCGAAATTGCCCCTGTCTAGACCCTAAAAATATCATAAATCATCACCCCTTCACACAATTGAAATGGGGTTTTCGATTGTGCGAAATAGACATTTCGCATGATCGAAATGCACCTCCCGGGACTTCCAACAACCCTATACATGGTCCACATGAAACCCAATCCACAATCTATCATCCTAGAACCCCTCATACATAATCCATAACATAAATGAAAGGTTCCAACATCAATCTCACACTCAAGATCACATTCATAATTGAATTCATACACCAAAATGAATCATTCTCTTTCTCAACCACAATCCATTCACAATGAAACCATCATCAAATGAACTAAGTGCCACCATGGGCATTACATAAACTAAATCATTGTATTTTCACACCCAACAAGTTTATAATCCAATACTTACATCAAAGTTACATTTGCCCAAAATATAACTACAATTCAAAAATAAGTCACATGCCACAAGCTGGCATGGATAGCCACAAAAATGCACAAAATCCAAAAGATAGCAAAGTGCTACTAGAATTCCACTTGGACACTCATGTCCCATCCATCATCGACACTTTATCTGTAAAAGAGTTTATAATAAAGGGGTGAGCACCACTACGGCTCGGTAGAGATACCTCAACCCTCCTAAGTGCCGACTCGACACCGACGTATATGGAATGCATATGAATACACTATATGCCACTAGGGCTGCAACTCGGGCGGGCTAGAGACTCAATTCGGGCTCAACCCTAAGCATAAAATGGTCAACCCGAGCCCGGACCGAACCCGATTCTGAACCCGATCATATGAACCCGAGCTCAACCCAATGTTAAATTTCTAATTTCGAGCTGGGTTCGGGTTGGCAGTTTCGGGTTCATTTTTGGGTTCTCCTCGGGTTCAATTCGGGTTGGTGTTAAAAAAATTAAAAAAAACTTCAATAATTCTATAGTTTTGGCTGAAACCTGTTATCTTACTTTCTTATACAAAACTAATAAAAAAAAATTGATAAAAAAAACTAAAAAACATATTGACATGATATAATATTGGATCAAAAGCTTACAAGTTATAGTCCAAAGTTAAATTAGTCCAAAGTCACACAAAAGCTATAGTCCAAAGTTACATAACAGGCCATCATAAAGTCATAAATCGACATTAATAATATTACAAAACAACTAAAAAGAAACATTAACATTATCAGATAATCAAATCCTCCATCCTCCCTTCCTAGTTCTGCAAAAAGAACATAACAATATCAATATATGGAGAAGATGTAAAAAAAATGACATATATAAATCATTTATCAAAATTAATACTATCTCTTAAATTTTAGTAGATGGTTCTCCCTCTCCAATGTTGCAAGCTCCAACTTTTTTCACCAAACCTATACAAATATAAAGATAAATTGAATCATTAATATGTCCAAGTCATGAAGTTTTTTACAAAATAGAATACAACCTACAAATAATATAAGACAAAGTCTAAAAAAATAGGTGCATATTCAGTTTTGATACAAAAAATAGTGCATAAATAATACAAAAAGTGAAAAATTAATACCTTTCTCCAAATCTTCAAGTTCTTCTAGTTTTTCTTCTATCTCAACCGGTGTTGAAGAACTTCTCAACCAATCTTGGGCACAAATCAAACACTCGACAATTCGAGTTAAAGATCTACGAAACGAGTCAAGTACTCGACCCCCAGTGCTAAAAGTCGACTCCGAAGCCACGGTTGAAATAGGAATTGCCAAAATGTCTCGAGCCATACTAGAAAGAACACGATATGTGGAGGTTTTTGCTTTCCACTACTCCAATATGTCAAATTTTGTTGATTCATCTTCAACTTCAACGGCATCTTGCAAATAACGTTCCAAGTCAGATTTAATCACCTCAGTTTGCTCAACTTTCAAGTATTTTCGCCAATTCCTCTTATTCTCATCAAGAATACTATCTTCCCCCTCCATATCATCTATTTCAACATCAACATTCCTTTTAGGTGACTGAATATCCTTCTCTAACTCAATTGACGCATAACTTTGATAAAGACGATCCATGACGTCTTTTATCTTCCCAATCAACTCTTCAACCTTGCTACTCAAATAAAAAGATGCAAAACAATATTTCACATACCCTAACTTGTAACGAGGATCTAACACCAATTAACAAAATATTATTTTTGTCAATGTTGCAATACTTTTCGAACTTCTCTGTCATTTTTTTGGCCATAGCACTAAAGAAAATACTTTCACTTTTTGACCACTTTTGCAACAAAGTTTGGATTCCACTCACTTCTTGAAAATAAGAGTTAGAAGTGACATACTTAGACCCCGATACACGCTTTGTGATAACATAAAAGCGCTCCAAGAACTTGTGTAAATTCTTTACTGTCAACCAATCTGTTTCGGTTAGAGGACCATACTTAAGTTCATGTGAAAAATTTCCATCTTGCTCCTCTAACCGTTCAAAAGCTTTTTGTTACTCAAGAGCTGCACCAAGCATAAAATAAGTTGAATTACATCGTGTTTGCACATCCAAACAAACTGATCTTTTAGATTTAATCTTTTCCACCTCAGAACACTTATTAAAAGTTTGCAAACGAGAAGGAGAACTCCTAACATACTTTACACAATCACGAATGCGAACGATGGAATCACTCACTTCTTCAATTCCATCCTTCACTATCAAATTCAAGATGTGTGCAAAACACCTTACATGAAACATATTACCCTCCAACAACAACCCAATGCGCTTATTAAACCTCCTGTTCAAAGATAAAGCTGCCACATCATTAGAGCTTGCATTGTCAACAGTTAAAGTGCAAAGCTTCTCAATTCCCCACTCTAACAAACAAGTTTCAACAGCTTGTGCAATGATTTCACCACGATGTGGAGTTGGAACCACACGAAAGTTAATGATATTTTTTTGTAACTTCTAATTTTTATCGATATAATGTGCCGTAAGACACATATAACCAAGATTTTAAATAGAAGTCCACAAATCAGTGGTGAGACAAATTCGTGAAGCCGATGACACAAATTAATTTCAGTTTGTTTCTCTCAGTTTCATAAATATTAATACAATCTTTTGTCACAGTAGTTCGAGAAACCAACTGAAATTTTGGCTGCAATACACTACAAAACCTTTTAAAGCCCTCTTTTTCCACAAAACTAAAAGGAAGTTCTTCAACAATAATCATTCTAGCAAGCTCATTACGACAAACTTCTTGGTCAAACTTCCAATTACTAATCGCAGAATTGTCAACACCAAACCTTAAAAGTTTTTGGGCAGGGTCTTTATTATTGTCATACTTGGGACACCTCTTATCTAAGTGGCGGGTTAGAGTGCTAGTTCCTTGTGCACTAGGATAATGAAATATCTGATTACAGTAATTGCATGTAGCTTGCTCAAAAGGCCCTCCTCCCTCTTTCTTAATTTTCGTGAAATGATCCCATACCTTAGATTTTGATGCATAAGACTATTTACGTTTACCTTCACCAGTTGGTTTGATTGTGGCTTCATTTGTTGCTGTCTCCATTTTTAAGTTCTGAAAAAAAAAAAAAAAGTTGTTGTTTTACTAAAGGTTGACATCCAAATTATTTCAAAGATCTTTCATTGGCCTTTATAGCATAGACAAATACATTACTAACTTGTATCAATTCGTGGCTATTACTTGTATATAATTGTCAATTAAAAAGAAAAGTCATCAATTATTGGTCCAAAAATTACTTTAAAACATTGGAGGAAATACTATCCAACCCGAGCCAAAATAGTTTTGACAAATATCCCTACACCAAAATCTCTTCTCAATAGTTCCTTTTGAAGGAAATTAGAGGTTAAATTTCCGAGAGGCCTCTACTACATATGAAAAAGTAGCTTTCATATAGAGAAATAGTACAGACAATTATACATTCTCCAAGAGGACATTGTTCAGAATTTGTATGTAATCAAGGCAGGACCTTTTTCCTTCACCTTTTGAAAAAGAAATTTTTATTAAGTCAAGAGTTGACTCATATTTTGACACTTCAAACACATTATAACCACCCTAAAACTTTAGTTATCAGTATGTTAATTTCCTTATTGCTGAAAGTAACTCATTCTCAAATGAAATCCAAACTTAACTAATTGTGTTAAAAAAGAAAGTAGGTTAATAAGGCTATCAACTAAAGGTCATACATCAAATTGATTAATAGCTCACTTAAAATTATCTTCTTGAAGACAAGTAAAATGAAAGGATTGTATGTAGCATCAAACACTTAATTATGAGTTTTAAGAAACAAATACCACCACTATTGATCAAGCTCCAAAACAGACATGTATGGTCCCTCCTATACAACATTATTATATATATCAACCATGTACAACAGAATGTGAGCTAATTTGCAACCATGTAGAATATATAAACCATGTACAACAGAATGTGAGTTAATTATTATATACATTATTATATATATCAACCATGTACAACAGGTTGTTAATGGTGACCATAAAAAATTGAAGTGCATCCACGAAAATGTTAGCTAATTTGAGATCCCAAAACCAGAATGTGAGCTTAATAAAAGCAATGTTCACATTTGAGAGAAAAAAATGTATAAAATAAAAGAAAACTAATTAAAGGCAAATTAATCCTGCAAATTGTAGAAATCCAAAAACTAGTAGAATATAAATTATCAATAAATAACAAATATTACGATATGAAAAACCCCTAAGTTCAGAAATCCAAAAATTCCCAATTTATATGAAAAACAAAAACCCTAATTTTATAACCAAATACATGGAACACAAAAAATTAAAATAGAGAATAAAAATTAAGAGATCAATTAATAGACAAACAGAAAAGATGAAATAATCGATGAACAAGAAAGAATAGATGATACCTCTAGGCTCTAGCAATTTCAAATCAACAAAATATAGATCACCGGACAAAGAGAAGAAGATGGTGGTGGTCGACGGGTAGCCCAAGATCGGTGAGCTAAGGATCATGAGGTGAGGTGATCGGAGTCTGGTGAGGAGTGAGACTAGGCAACTAGCGTGGTTCATGAATGCGTGTCTGCGTGATGAAGACTCTGAAGACTCTAAACACTGAAACCGTGAAACGCTCCTTTAGGGTTAACTTAAACCCTCAAATAAAATATAAATATAATATATTAATATATTATTAATTTATTATACATATATATATATATGTATATATATATATCCTTTAGGGTTAACTTAAATCCTCAAATAAAATATAAATATAATATATTAATATATTATTAATTTATTATACATATATATATATATATATATATATATATAAGTGCTTTACATTTTATTATACAGAAAATAAATTAATTCAAGAAAGACTAAGGTATTGGATTCTACTGCCAATAATAATACAAATTTTTAATTAATTATTTATCACTTCTCATGATATAATTTAAATATCTAGACCCTCCATTCGCTTAATCGCTTCAACGGTCCAAGTCTTCCTCTCTGTCACGTAAATCGTAAGTAAGACCCAAGTTCCATTATTGAAGATAAAATATTTATTATTTAAGTATTTTACTTTCGAGAACTATAAAACCAAGCTTGTGAAGCCGGAATCATAAATATCTTAAATGATAAAATGGAATGTAATAAATAGAAGAGTAAATCTTTATATCATAGTATTATACAAATTTCTAATTAAACATTTATCAACTTTTACAAAATAAGTTCAAATATTTTGATCGCCCTTCGCTATCATATCTTGTATTTTAAAACTATGTAATTTGATATAAGAGTGATTCTGTTCTCAAATTCGGTGATAACTTTCATTATGTCTCTCATTACTCAAAGTGAAATCCTTGCTATCCATTATAATGGATTAATTTGATATCCCCAATTAGAATTTTATAAGAAATTTAGTACTTACTAGGTTAATGACCAAATGAGGATAATTTGATAACTCACAATTTACTAATACTTTGTCATTTTCTTGATAAAATTATTTTGGGTAAAATACACTGACCTCCCATGTGATTTGTCCTAATTACACACATGTGTTATGTTTGTAAAAAAGTTACACTCACCTATCTCTTGTCCAAATATTGACTAAAATGCCCTCCAATTCATTGAAATGGTAAGGAATAACTATTTTTAAATAATGAGGGCATAATAGTCATTTCAACGTGTTGAAGTGAGGTGAGTGTAACTATTTTACAAACATAACACCTGTGTGTAATTAGACCAAACTTGATAGGAGATCAGTGTATTTTACCCAATTATTTCATATGAATAGTCAACATCGACAATATAAATTGTGATTGCAATATTTTCAAAACAAATTATGCTTCGACCAAACTAAATTATATATTATTCTTATACTTCAACTAATATTTTTATGGTGGTGGACTGGTGGAACGGTTATATAATAATGTTATCGGGTATGATTATATGACATAAGTGACAAATCACATAATCAAGCCCATATTAGTGTAATATAACATAATTGATTATCATATGAATTTGATAGAGAGACGAGTTTTTAGAAAATATTTACTTATTTTAATGAATTTTATTGATTTATTGGAAATCATTTAGCATAAATAATTATTTATAAATTGCAAGTTCAAGTCTTTATTAAAAAATTGAGTAATTATTTTTTTTACTAAATTAATGAATACTAATAGATTTAAGAATGTAATAAATAAACATTTATATTATATATAACATATTAGAAGATAAAATAAATATATATATATATAATATACGTCAACATAAATATTGTGAAAAAATGGTAGAAGAACTCTTCTCATACATGTTTACATATTTTTAACATTCTAAAACAAATATACAATATTAAGCGTTATATTTTATACATTTGAAAATAAATTAATAAATATTAATAATAAGGTATTGTTTAAAAAATAAATAAATAAATAAAGCTTATTCTAGTATTTTTGATTAACTTTTCAAAATAAATTAACTAAATATATTTATTGATTAAATATTATCAGAAAGGAGGTGCTGGCATTATGGTTGGAGCCTTTGCATTTAGTTAATTGGAGCTAGGTTTAATTCTTCATGACAGCAAAATTTTTATAAATATCAAAATAGAGGTCGGGTTGCTCGGGTTTTAATGGCGGGTTCCTCGGGTTCGTAATACGGGCCGGGCTCGGGTTGGGCTCGGGTTGAGATTCATAGCAACCCGGGCCCGGCCCGAATTAAAGTCGGGTTCCAAAAAATCAGTCCGAGCCCGGCCCGTGACTCAATATATACAACCCAGGCCCAAAAAATTTTGGGCTGAGTTCGGGTTGGGCCGGGTTGGACCCGCCCGAGTTACAGCCCTACATGCCACATCAACAATCTCACAAACCAATCAACAAATGCAATTAAAGAGGATTGCATATTTCACGAATCATGTATAACATGTTCAAACATACAAGCATTAAGAAAAGTAAATGCTCTCTCTCTCGGTCCTCATCTGATACCCTATATGATTGGCCTGCTCCGAGGATCATGTGACTTTGGACACCTCCGATAACCATCCAATGACCGGGACAACTCCGAAAGGTCATTCTACCATAGCAATATATAGGATTGCCAT
This sequence comes from Cornus controversa, assembly GCA_026545225.1. NCBI lineage: Eukaryota > Viridiplantae > Streptophyta > Magnoliopsida > Cornales > Cornaceae > Cornus > Cornus controversa. The sequence continues at coordinate 22,605,432 of CM048853.1, read as the reverse complement.
AGAGTGAGGGGACAACTCCGAGGCTCACAAATCTTGGACATTCTCCGATAACCATCCTATGACCGGGACAACTCCGATGGGTCATTAGTATTGGACATACTCCGATCCTGGGCATTAAGCCTTAGTATGGCGGGTCCACTCCGAGGGCCATACATAGTGGATAATTTCACCACATTTTGCCACACGGTTAGATCACTCCGAAGCCCCGTGTACCTCATTTGCGTCATTTTTTTCGCAACTTCCCACATATGCAATATGAATGCATAAACACATGGCATTTTATTTTCATGCACTACTCATGCTCATTATTACTACAAAGAAGTAAAAAGCATGTTTCTCACCACCACACACCACATATAGCACATATATGTATAACACATGCATATATCATCTCATATGCATACAACTTCAAAATTAGCATATTTTAGTTATGCTACACTGAATGCATAATTTTAGTACATAGAACTAACATGCATTCAACAACCACATTCCCACATATAATCACATATATGATACTTGGTACACATTTTTCACATATACACCAAATTGAGCACATAATGCCTATGTATCAATTTCTTACACTCACCCACTTCAAACCCACATGCTACCACCAACACAATGGACACAATTATGAAAAGATAGGACTCTAGAGAAGGAGAAGACATAACTTTCCACATCTCTCACCATCCTAAAGCATGTGAAACATAACTTACACCTCTCTTTTTCACCCGAAACCCTAGAATCGACAATTAGAAGAGAAGAAGAACCCCTACCTCGAAAATGAAGGCCTTTTAAGCACTTCACCAAGATTCCAGCGATGTCTATCTTTCTGAATCTCAACTTTGATCGGTTCAAAGGGAAGCCCTAGCCGTCCCCTACGTATCTCCCTCCTTCGGCAAGTTTTGAATCCAAGCCGAATGGGTCCGAAATGTAGAGAGAAGGGAGAGCTATGAAGATGGAGGGTTTTAGAGAAAGAAAGAGGCATGAGATATGGCTGGGAGTCTCAGCCACTGATATTTAAAATATCTAGGGCTTAGAAAAAGACCAAAATGCCCCCGACCACTTAATATACCCTCCGGGCCTCCGTTTTCGATTCCAAAAACTCCTATGGTCTCGAAATCACTTCCTTAACTCTCTAAATATTTCATCTAAGTCATTCTAAAAAATAAATATTTTTGAAAATTTTCTGGATTATCGGGCCCACTTAAGTCGTATCCCGGACCCCGATTTGACCAAAAAGTTAAACTTCTCCAAATTTTTCAAAAATTTTCCAAAATCTTAAAAACACTTTCCAAACATGTTTCCCAGACTCAAAACAAGTTAAACACCACTCAAAATGTATTTATGGCAATTATAATGTGAAAATGCAAAACAGGCCAAAATTGGTCACGGTCTCTACAAAGGCTCTTTCCATTATATTTATGACATATGACATTGCCAAAAATCGAATCAAAATCCACACAAGTCATGTAAATTACCTAAATTACAAAGACTCCAACACTCTCGGATTTGGTTCACACTCACTTACACACAAGATACATACCGAAGTCCCATAGCTCAAGTTCATGGTTATTACGGGCTACTAACCCATGCGGTAACACCCATCTTGAGCAAGTTTGAGATTTTTCAACCCCCGGGGATATATTCCCTAACTACTTTTCCATGAAACACCCCCGAGACACACCCCACACCCACACAAACTAATTAATATTTTGCATCCACAATCACAAATCTCGATGCATTGCACCCATTACATGTCCTAGTTCAATTATAGTATGTCAAGTAAGAGTCATAAGACATATACATATACTTAATCACCAAAACTAGATTTTCATCATTTTCCCCTAAAATCCCATATATGCATCACATACCCCTTTTACACATATAAGCAATTCATGTATTGCAAAGCATAACCCAAACATTTCTACCAAGAGAAATGTATATATACATTCATATATAACAAGAATTTAGCCTAGAATTCTATATATCATACTTGACACGAAAAATCATTCATTTTTATGCACAAGAAATGAAATTAAACTTGAATTTGGAAGACACAACACACACTCCCTACCTCAATAGATTTAGTTTCAAGCTATCCCACACTTTCACCACTCTCAAAGTCACCTAACCATGACTTTGTTCGATTCCAAGCAAAGCCCTCGTTTCGTAGAACACACTTTCCTTCTTCGACGTCCTCCGAATCAAACCCTAACACCTTCTAAATCTAAAGATAAGTTGAAGAACACAAAGAGGAGAGGAGGAGAGGCTTGGGCGGCTATTTAGAGAGAGAAATAGTGGCTAAAATATCTATCTCTTGATATTTATAAGCCCCACGTCGCAAAAAGACTAAAATGCCCTTACTCACTTAACGTACCTTCCCGACCTTTGTTTTCAAATCTGAAAGAAGTTATGGACTCAAAATCACTTCTATGTATCTCCAAATATTCTAATTGGTTTATAACCAAAAATAAAATTTTTTAAAAAAATATCCGAATTTTCGAGCCCACCCGACCCTTGTCTTGGGTCCCGACAACCTAAAATTCCAAAATGAGTCGAATGACTCACAAAACCCTCCAGACCTCTAAACTAGTCCCCTAATATGCAAATCATATTTATAAAATATCCTAAAAATTTAAATTTTTATTTCCAAAAATAAATAAATAAATAATAAATATATATATATATAAATTTTCGGATCTCTACAACCTCCCCACCTTAGGAGATTTCATCCCCAAAATCGGACATACCTTGTGAAAAAAACAACTCTGGGTAATTGGATCGAACTTCTTCCTCTCGTTCCCAAGTAGCCTCTTCAAGTCTATGGTATCTCCACAAGACCTTGACCAATGGAATGATTTTTCCTCTCAACATTTGATCTCTAGTGTCAATAATCTCAACCAGTCGCTCTTCAAATGACACGTCTTCCTTAACCTTAATGTCTGTCCAGCCTAAAACATGTGACGAATCTAGCTCGTATTTCTTCAAAATGGAAACATGAAGGACATTGTGAACTCCCTCTAATTGTGGTGGCAAAGCTAACCGATTGACTACTTCACCAACACACTCTAATATCTCGAAGGGCTCAATAAATCTCGACGATAACTTGCCACTTCTTTTGAAACTCATCAACCCTTTACGTAGAGAAACATTGAGAAACACATGGTCTCCCACCTCAAATGACAATGGTCTTCTTCTCTGATCGGCATAGTTTTTCTGCCTACTTTATGATTTTACTTCATTTTAGTGTTTTCTGTATTTTTAGGGCCTTAATGATTATTTCAATTAAAATCATGATTTTGGGCTTTTAAAGATGACATGCAAGAATTACAACTCAAATGAGCCCATGGAAGAGGTCCAAGAGAATTACAGCTGCTTAAGAAGGTTGCGGGTCTGAAGCCCAATTTTGTGCTTAATACAATTTTAATCCTGTTTTAGAAAATGGACCAGAAGTGTTATTTCTGAGCCTCAAATCGACTTAATTTTCGCAAAATTTGATTCTGCACACTTTTGTATTTCAAGAAAATTTCGTGAATCGGACTTCTAGTGGGTCAAAAGTTGGGCCGAACGTCAACAGAAAAACTTAATTAATTCCTAATTGGATTAGGACTTTGGTGTATTCTTTTGGGGCATAAAGTGGCGAATTGAAGGCTGTTTGGAGGGAGCTTAGAGAGTTTTTGGAGAGCCTTTGGACTGAAAAGAAGTCATACTTTGCAGAGATTTTGAGAACGAAGTCTTACGTATAATTTATGAAGATGATGCCTTCTTCCTCAACCATTGAAGCTTCTTCTTTTACCATGAGTGACTAGTTCATCCACTAGAGTTTTGATGTAGCCCTAACAAAGCATCAATGGTTTGATTGTTTTAATTATTGGGGACCTTTATATATATGCATAGATTGTGTAATTCAAAGGATTCTTATTATAGAATTGAGCAATAAAAGTCTTATAAATTCAGTTTCAATGATTTCTTATCTTGAGAACGAAGTCTTACGTATAATTTATGAAGATGATGCCTTCTTTCTCAACCATTGAAGCTTCTTCTTTTACCATGAGCGACTAGTTCATCCACTAGGGTTTTGATGTAGCCCTAACAAAGCATCAATGGTTTGATTGTTTTAATTATTGGGGACCTTTATATATATGCATAGATTGTGTAATTCAAAGGATTCTTATTATAGAATTGAGCAATAAAAGTCTTATAAATTCAGTTTTAATGATTTCTTATCTTGTCTTAGATATTTGGTTGTTGTTATTGAACTCAATCTCTCTTATTTTCTGTGATTATGAGAGCGATTATTACACAATGGTAATCACTGAATATATCATTATACGCTTTGATGTAGTATGCCTAGAAAAGATGGACTATACTACACCCTAGATTAGAGTAATTAGGCAGATGGCCCATGCCAATCGAAGATAGTCCATGACTTAGCCTTAATCGTATATTATCTTCTTGACAGATGAAGGTGAGGTTGTAGCCACCGACATCACTTATGCATGATGTAATTCCCCATAGTTAATTCAATTGATCATTAATTGTGGAGTTAGTGGTGAAGTCAATTACCCTAGATTTATCATATTATCTTCACTCTCTATTTTCTTTATTTTATTTTATTTTTCTTTTTAATTAGTTTAAATATAAAAATCAAATTTCTTCTCTTTCTAAATTTAATTAGAATTAATTCTGTATTCTAACTCATTTAGGCCATAATCCCTAAGGTTCGACACCCCTTTCGATAGCGATATTCTGTAAGGAATTCGTTCTATTGCGAAGTGTGATAATTTTAATTGAGACGCACTCACAAATGAATCAGCTTCTCTGCACCATCTATGACTCGAATAGGCAGAAAATGAGTCGTCTTAGTCAATCTATCGACTATGACTCACGCGACATCATGTCCCCTCTATAACCTAGGAAGTCTTGTCACAAAATCAATGGTAATATGCTCACATTTATATTTTTCCATAGGCAATGGTTGTAACAAACCAATTGGTCTTTGATGTTCAGCTTTCACTTGTTGGCAAGTAAGACACTTGGCCACAAATTTAGCCATATCGTTTTTCATTCCTTTCCACCAATTTTGTCGCCTTAGGTTGTGATACATTTTCGTCCCACCGGGATGTACTGCAAACCTAGAACTGTGGAATTCTAGAAGAATACCTTCCCTACATAAAATATGTACATACATTTTTCCTTTGAACCATAAACTCCCATCTTTATGCAAAGACCAACCTTCCACAACCTCACCACAAAAAATCTGAGTGTGAATAGCCTTCATTTCCTTATCTTGCCCTTGTGCCTCAATTACTTCATTAACCAAAGTTGGTTGAGCAACAAGGCTAAATAAGGTAGCCGATTCACTATCCTCACTGAAGTACAAGCCCAACTCCGCTATGTCCTCCATCATCTTCCATTCTCGAATGGCAATGCTAGCCAACATTCCATATGATTTTCTACTCAAGGCATCGGCTACTACATTGGCCTTTCTCGGTTGATACTGAAGATCAAAGTTATAATCCTTCATGTACGTACTCTACCCATCTTCTCGCCTAGAGTTCAAATCATTTTGAGTGAAGAGATATTTGAGACTCTTGTGATTGGAAAAGACTTTGAATTTTTCCCCGTACAAGTAATGTATCCACCCGTTCAATGCAAAGATAACTACCGCCAATTCTAAATCATGAGTTGGGTAGTTTTGTTCGTGAGTCTTTAGTTGCCATGACCCATAAGCAACGACTCTTCTTGTTTGCATCAGCATGTAACCCAATCCATTACATGAAACATCACAATATATAACATACCCCAACTCAAAATTACTAAAACTGGAGCAATATTCAACCTCTTCTTTGATTCCCGGAAAGCAAGCTCACAAGCTTCATTCCATACAAATTTAACTCCTTTACGAGTGAGTCTCGTAGTAGGTGCCGCTAACTTAGAGAAATTCTTAACAAATCTCTGATCATAGCCGGCTAACCCCAAGAAACTCTGAATTTTAAAAACATTATTCGGATATTCCTAATCCATTATAGTGTCTATCTTGGAAGGATCTACGGAAACCCCTGTTCCTGAGACCACATGTCCAAGAAACTTCACTTCTGTTAGCCAAAACTCATACTTCTCATATTTGTCTCGATTTTAAAAAAAGAATCACTTGATTCGGGTTTGAAACGACCAAGTTATGCATGTTTGAATATTTTGAAAATCTGCATCAGTCGACTTATAAGTGAATCAGTCGACTATTTTGCTGCTCTAGAAAGCTCTAAAACACTCTGTCAACATTAGTCGACTTATAGAAGGGATTCAGTCGACTGATTCAACCTGAAAACTCCATTTTACACCTTTTTTTATGAAAATTTACCCCAATACTCCTATCTAAACCTTTCCAACACATAAAACTCATCCAACAACCCTCAAATTATTTAGAAATGCTATATCACTATACCCATTTATCAAATCACACATTTGAATCACAAGGATCTCACATTCCATATCCATTCCCATTAAGATTATACATATCTTTACATATGTCCACAAATTTTCATAAAACCAATCTCATCTTTATACATACAAGATTCAAATGAAAGCATAAGTTACATATATGGTAATGTAACTACAACATTTATATAATCCTAAAACATTCATTTGGTCCAAAATATACATTCCAATTCCAAATGGCTTCCAAGTTTATAGTCATTACAAGAATTTCAAGCATAAGGTCTAAAATGCTAAAAATCCAACCATGATTACAATTTCATAATCAATGTGCCACAAGCCGACACGGGTAACCAAATATACAATATCCAAAATATATCAAAATGCTACTAGAGTTTCACTTGGACACTCAAATCTCATCCGTTATCCGCGCCTTATCTGTAAAAGAGTTTAAAATAAAGGGGTGAGCACCACTGCGGCTCAGTAAAGATACCCTAACCCTCCTAAGTGCCGACTCGACACGACTTACATGAATGCACGTCACTACATTACATGTATCATCCAATATATACCATGTTCATTCACAAGCAATGCATATATATATATATATATAAGAATACATTAAACACATAGCATGCTTCACAATTTAGAATGAAAGCATTAACCACACACTTGTCTCTCTCTAGGACTCAACTTGGAACCCTAACATGATTCTTGACCAAATCATGTAACCGAGACACTTTCCACACTATTCCAACTCCACCACCAAGTATTTACCTACTCCAAGGTGGGTAGACCATCGTCACCGAGTATTTACTTACTCCAAGATGACTTGGCCCCTTTTCTTTATCTGAGTTTTCATCGAATATTTACTTACTCCAAGATGAGTAAACCACAATCACCGAGTATTTACCTACTCTAAAGTGATTTTGGCAACCTTTGGGAATCCCCACCGAGTATTTACCTACTCCAAGGTAGTTAGATCCCAACCACCAAGAATTTACCTCCACCAAGGTTATTTAACCACTCCAACGCCCTCAACGAGAATTGACCTACTCTAGGCAATTCAACCATTTTTTCCCGTTTCCTTTACAACGGCCCCATATATGCATTTCAAACATACTATAATCAAGCACTCAATATTCATGCTTCACAATGCATTATCTAGTTATAAAGGAACATAGCATGGATTTCATCTCCACAAAACCACACATAGCACATATATGTATAACACATGCATATAACCTCTCATATGCATACAACTTCAAAATTAGCATACTTTACTCATACTACACTCAATGCATAATTTTAGCACATAGAACTAACATGCATTCAACCACCACATATTCCACATATAATCACATATATGACACAAGGTTACGCATTTGCACATAAACCCCAAATTGAGCACATAACACCTATATACCCAATTTCTTCATTTCACACACTTTAACCCACATGCTAAAACCAACACAAGGAACACCAAATGTGAAAATATAGGATTTAAGATAAGGAGAAATATGATTTCCCACCCCTCTCAATCTCCTAAAGCATGTGTTACATAACTTACACCTCTCATCTTCACCCGAAACCCTATAATTAACAATTACGAGAGAAGAAGAACCCTTACCTCAAAAATGAAGGCCTTCCAATCACTTCGCAAAATCCCAATAATGTCAACCTTCCTGGGCCCACTTAAGTCATATCCCAGGCCCTGGTTTGACCAAAAAGTTAAACTTCTCTAAATCTTTTTCAAAACCATTAAAACACCTTCCAAAAATGTTTCCCACTCTCAAAATATCCATAACATCATTCGAAATACATTTATAGCGAAAATGATGCAAGATCGGTAAACCGGCCAAAATTGGTCACGGTCTCTACATTAATTAATTGTTTAATTTCCTTTAATTATTTCTTTGCTTGAATAAATGTTCTTGATTAATTGTATGGTATTTAAAACATTTTATGGGAGTATGATAAACTCATTTACATTCATAGTATGTAGTGTTATGTTTTATTTATTTAAATTAATAAATGGGACGATAGAATTTACATGATATTAATTAACATGCTATTAAGCATGTTATATTTTTATTTAAATGTAATTATCTAGGCATATCTGGATTGCCTAATACCTAATAAGGTATCTATACCTTATATTTGGCATGTTAGGATTACTAGGCGTGTCAGGATCGCCTAATACCTAATAAGGTATCTATACATTATATTTGACATATCAAGATTGCCAGGCATGTCGGGATCTCTTAATACCTATTAAAATATCTATACATTATATTTGGCATGTCAGGATTGCCAAGCGTGTTGGGATCGCATAATACCTATTAAGATATCTATACATTATATTTGACATATTGGGATTATTGTAATACCCCGCTCCAACACATGGTATGATATTATTCGCTTTGGGCCTGAGCCCGCATAGTTTTTGCTCTTGAATTTTACCCCAAAAGGCCTCATACCATTTGAAGAGAACATACTACATATAAGTACATCCCCTTTTCCACACCCAGACGATGTGGGATTGAGCACCCTGTACCTTGTTAGTGTGGTAGCTCAACCTAGTATCTGTCTTTGCACTCGCCCACTCACACCCGTCCACAAGGGTTACTACAATTGTCAAGCTTGTCGGGATCACCTAATACCTAATAAGATATCTACGCATTATATTTGGCATGCTGGGATTGCCAAGGCCTGTCGGGATAGCCTAATACCTAATAAAGTATCTATGCATTATATTTGACATGTTGGGATTTCCAAGGCGTGTCAGGATCGCCTAATACCTAATAAGGAATCTATGCATTATATTTGACATGCTGAGATTTCCAAAGCGTGTCAGGATCGCCTAATACCTAATAAGGTATCTATGTATTATATTTGACATGTTGGGATTGCCAAGCCATGTCGGGATTCCCTAATACCTAATAAGGTATCTTTATATTTTATTTGAGGTATGTCAGGATTGCCTAATATCTAATAAGAAAGTTTCTCGTTATATATTTGAGCATGTTAAGATTGCTTCTTGTGTAAACTTAAAACTAATCTGCACTTGCATTGAGATAACTGATGGGTTAGTGTAATGTGTGGGACTGCTCTATTTTTGGGTCACAAGGTTAATTGGGGATATATTTATGAGCTGGTGGGTTATATTTAAATGTATGCAAACAAAAATTTGGTGTTTTGGGAAATGATTATTGGTGGAGGCAGGATAGGTTTGTCTAATACCTTGTAAGACATTATAGAATATTTGGAGGAAGGCACGGTAGGATTGCCTAGAATCTAATTAGAAAACTTCGTGTGTTCAAGCATGTTAGGATTGCCTATGGTTTGAACTTAGAAATTTGTTCTACCTTTATTGTGATAATGGATGGGTTGGTTCAGAACCTAGTTTTAGTTATTTCTGAGATAGGAGATTAATTGACTAAACGGTATAATTATATTTATATGTCTTTACTGTCCTCATATAGAGGGTATGTTTACCGGTTCTCTGATTAGATGGTTGTAGAGGAAACTTGCTCGTGGGTTTGACCCACTTTGTTGATATTTTAGGTCTTAAACAGTTTTTACCTCGATATTAGAGTGTGGAGTTCGTAGAGCGTGGCGGTCATCTATTCTTTACCAGACTACAGTGTAGGGACTTAAATCTTTTCATAAAATATTTACTTTTATGATTTTTGGTTAAGGGGGCCTTGAGTTGCGGGACTTCCAAGTTGTATCGTTCAGACTAGTACTATGTTATTTAACATTATTATTTATTTCAGTTAGACTTTCCTTTCAGTATTTATCATTATTTTTCTTTTGTCATTGTATTCTATGCTTGTTTGCTATCAATTGTAGATATCCCTTTTGTTTTATGTGTGAGAGTTGCCACCTCATGCGTGAAATTTGTAGGGGTATTTCATGTATGACCCAACAAGAAGTTTCATTAAAATACACCAACTTTTATTATAAGGAAAATCAGAGACAACATACCATATGATTGTTCCTCTGATATCTTATTACAATGCTGAAATATTTTCACAAGATACATTACCAAACAGAACATAGATGGAGGTGTACATAGCACACTCAAAAACATGAAAATCACCAGAAATCACACACTAGGAAACATACAACTTTGTGTTGCCTTGGCTACTTTGGCCTCGGTAGCTTTAGTAGGACAACACAGAGCATCCATTACTAGCTTGAGTTTATTGATCCAAATACTATACTCTCTAGCTAGTACTATATATAGAGTGGCTCAAACGTTGGATGGTCCAGCGATTAGCTCGAAACGTGCCCCGACGGAATCAAGGCAGTTTCCCGACCTTCTATGGAATCCAATGATCTTCCGGTCATTAATTTGACATTGGAATAGGTCTCCAATTTCTGCACCATATGGTCCATATGTGTTTTTGTTGCTTACAATTGTAAGGGAGCGAACACCAAGAAGATTTTTACGTATTGGGCCCATGAACCCACGAATTGAAAGCAAATATTTGTCAGGGTAGTCTAGTTTGACCTGCAAGAGTTTGATAATTGAAAAAGAAGGTTAAGCATTGGCATTAAGATCTGCAAAAGTTGAGTGTGTGTATGTTTGTATATATATATATATACACACACACACAGTGGCGGAGCCACTGTGTGCCCAGGAGGGGCACTTGCCCCCCCTGAGAAAAAAAATTTTTGTACCTATATATATATATATATATATATATATATATATATATATATATTATATATACTTGTAAAGGTTCAATTATGCCCCCCCCCCCTCAATGTTTTATAACAAAGTTTAAACTACATAAGTCAGCCGCATACAGGTATGGCCCAAGTCAAAAAATTTTTTTTTATTACTACTGTTCTCAGCCCAATAGCCCAGGCCCAACCCACCACATTTAGGTCTTCCGATTAGGGCAAGCTCCCTCTCTCTCTCGTCTCATATCAAATTCTTCTTCTTCTTCCTTTTCAGTTCTGATTTTTTTTTATGCTCAGTTTTTACTCTCTCTTGGTCTAGATTGTCCACACTCCTACAGTCCTACTCAAAGTGAAAGCTAACCTTGCAACAAAGACCCTTGTTAGTGCAGCTGGGCTGAGCTGGCGATCATTAATCTCCAAAGAGGCGGTATGCTCTTCAATATTTTCTTATGATTTATTTCTCAGAAATTTAAGTAACAATATGATAATTTTGTATATGGACTTATGTTTAAGATAGGCAGTATAAAATCGTTTTGAGGAGTTGAAAGGAAATTTTTTTTATATAGATTTTAGTGTCTTATCTATTTGATTAGAAGAGGAAAGATAATAGGTTTTCTGGTAATTAAAATTTCTTGTTTTCCTTCTCGTTGTGTTGAAACCTCGAATTGATAGCCTTTATGAAGCACCAATTAGTGCCAATTAGATTTCTCAACTAAATAGGAATGCTAAAGGCTACTAGATTCATTATAATATCAAATTGTAGTTATTAATATACTTTTTTTTTCTCATAAATTTAAATAATTCTTTTTGTTACATATTGATACACATATTTGTAATAGTGTGAAAATGTGAATCTGAACTCCATGGGGAGGGAAGAATTTAAAAGAATAAAATGAAACAAGGAAAACAGGTTCATCCAGATCAAGGCAGAATATGAATTATAAACGAGGATCCAGTTTTTAGCAAGGTATGAAATATATGCAACGAAAAAAAAGAAGAAAAAAGGTCCAAGCCTTAGAGAAAACATATGGAGACTCTATTCTATATCCCAGTAAAAATGTTTGGTCTACACAAAATATAAATATTTCGGATGCCATTGGATATAGCTTATGTATTTCAATTCTCAAAAACTTCTAAAAATCAAGCTAGTTATGAGAAACATTAATTTCTAATTTACAGCATACCACTGTAAGTTCAACTAAAATTTTCAAGAAAAAGAAACAAGAAACCAGAGAATATGAGTTCTATAAACATCATTCAGAAGTTAAAAGATATAATTTTAATTAAAATTGTAACTTAAAACAATCTAACAAAAGCAGGTCACGCAGAGATGAATTCCAGAATATATAATAGCAACTGGCATTATTAATTGTATGAGGTTTAAATTTGCAAGGGCGATTACCATTTCAATTAATCTATCAATAATAAACATCCTTTGCTGAAGTATGGATTTCTAAAATTAGGCAAATCCTTTATGTATTCAATTTTCATAAATTGGAAGAGTAACTATGGACTTTAGAAATGTTAAGTCCATTTTTCGTGTAGCTTACTAAACCCACTCGCTTCATGTTTGCTGCTTATTTTTTCCATGTTGACATTCCTAGAATTCAAATTATTTGCTTCATTTGAGAACCTCTGATGCACGAATGTTGATCATTGCATTCTTGTCCTTCCAGGTAGCTCCTCATGAACTCCCTATTGTGAGCAAGGCGATCAGTTGGAATAAGAGCCATAAAATCATTTCTACGATTCTACATTTACAAGTACACTCCTTTTTTATGCTTAATTTGCAAAACATAATAAGGAACTTTCTAGTTAAATTGTATTGTTATTCTCATTTCTCACACACTGTTAGTACTTAGTGACTTGAATTATTTGATTGATTTTAATTTATTGAGTTGTAACTTGTAAGTGTTGAAAATTGATTAGTCAGTTTTGTCAATCACTGTTAATATATATTTTCTTCCTCTTTTTTTTTTTTGGCAAAACATTACTAGTTGTCTTTTAGTTGTAAATCTCTTGGTTAGGATATATCAGTTTATTTGTTTGTTACTCCCATTAACTAATTATATTCTTGAATTTCTTTAAAAACATTGTTAGTTGTCCTAATGCCCTAATATAGAAAATAAAAAACGGTCATTATTGAATTTGAATCTTAAATGGTGTGGTGGTGGCAATTGGTATTTTCTAATTTATTTTTTAAATAGTAATGGAGAAATTCTTTCCAAGAACATCAAGGTTGAGAGCCCCCATAGAGAGAAATGATGACAATTTAAAGAGAAGTCGTTCTGAGTCCTTTGACATGAAGTCTGACAATCTTCCAGCAGATCCAGGACTACGACCTCGAATATTGGATTACAATCCTAATATTTGAGATCAAATTCATAGATCATATCTTCAAAAGGGTGCTTGTCAGCCTAGAACTCATTCTGTCCCCTACAAGGAATTTGGGAAAGGATCACAACGTTTCAACCCTAGTTGGTTTACTGAATTTCCTTGGCTAGAATATAGCATAACGAAAAATGCGGCATTTTACCTAAACTGCTATCTTTTCAAACCAGATATTGGAGAACAAGCAGGAGGTGATTCATTTGTGGGTGAAGGGTTTTCAAATTGGAAGAAAAAAGATAAGCTCAAAACTCATGTTGGAGGCCCCAATAGTGCCCACAACCAAGCTTTGAGATCGTGTGAAGCTTTGATAAACCAAAAATAACATATTCAAACAATTTTCTCCAAGCAATCGGACAATGCATCAATTGAATGTGTTCGATTTCTTCTTCACCAAGGACTTGCATTTCGTGGCCATGATGAATCTAAGGATTCAAACAATCAAGGGAACTTTCTTGAACTTTTGAGATACATTGCCCGTCAGAATGAAGATGTTAAAGCAATTATATTAGAAAATGCTCCCGAAAATATGAAATTAACATCACCTGAGATTCAAAAAGACATTGTCAATGCCATTGCAATAGAGATCATCAATGTTATTATCAAAGACATTGGAGATGCATTTTTTTCTATTTTAATTGATGAGTCTCGTGATGTATCGATAAAGGAGCAAATGGCTATTGTGTTGCGTTACGTGAAGAATGGGAGTATCATTGAGCGTCTTATTGGTATGATATATGTTACAGATACAACTGCTCTTTCACTTAAGATGGCGATTGATAATGTATTTTCTACACATGGATTGAGCATTTCTAGACTACGTGGGCAAGGTTATAATGGGGCTAGCAATATACAAGGCGAATTTAATAGTCTCAAAACGCTTATTCTGAAAGAGAATGAATTTGTCGTTTATGTCCATTGTTTTGCTCACCAACTTCAGTTGGCTCTTGTTGTAGTGGCAAAGAATCATGGCCAGATTTCCACTTTTTTTGTATTAGTTGCTAATGTGGTGAATGTAGTTGGAGCCTCATGTAAACGTCGTGATATGCTTCGAGAGAAACAAATTGTTGAAGTTGTTGAAGGACTTAACAATGGTGAGATGCCAAGTGGGCAAGGCCTAAATCAGAGTACTTCTCTTATACGTGCAGGAGACACCCGTTGGGGCTCACATTATGGTACTTTGATTAGCTTGATTACAATGTTCTCATCTACAATTGGTGTTCTTGAGATTATTGAAGTGGATGGAGTGAAATCCGATCAAAGAGGTGAAGTAGCTATTCTACATGGGTTGATACAATCCTTTAATTTTGTATTCAGTCTCCATTTGATGAAGACAATGTTGGGATTTACAAATGAATTGTCAAAAGCATTACAAAGAAAAGATCAAGATATCGTGAACACCATGTCTTTCGTCAAAGTATGTAAGCAACGTCTACAAATGATGAGAGAGGATGGATGAGATTCTTTACTTGATGAAGTTTCTTCTTTTTGTGAGAAACATGGGATTGATGTTCCCAACATGGATGATGTGTTCAAGGCCGACCACGACGTAATGTGCAAGAAATGACAAACTTGCATTACTATCGTGTTGAGTTATTATATTCTGTCATAGATATGCAACTTCAAGAGCTAAATAACCGTTTCAGTGAGGCAAATACTGAGTTACTTCTTTGTGTGGCATGTCTATGTCCAGATGACGCATTCTTTGCTTCTAACAAGCAAAAGATAATTTGTCTTACCAAATATTATCGAAATGAATTTTCTGCAAACAAGCTCATAGAACTTGATATTCAGCTTCAGATTTATATTCTTGATGTGCGCTCTGGTGGCTTTGAAGGGTTGAAGGGATTTTCGCTCTTGCAAGAAGAATGGTTGAGACAAAAAAAGACAAGGTGTATCCATTGGTGTATTTGCTTTTGACATTGGCGTTGATCTTACCAGTCGCGACTACTACTGTGGAGAGGGCATTTTCTGCTATGAACATTGTAAAGAATGAATTGCGTAATCAAATGGGAGATCAATTTATGAATGATAGCTTGATTGTATATATAGAAAAAGATATATTTAAGGGCATAGATAATGATGCTATCATGCATCGCTTTCAAAATATGAAATCCCATCGAGGACAGTTGTAATTGTATTCAATATTGAATTATCAATCAATATTATGGTTCTTATATTTGTCAAGTCAAGTATTCTACCTTGGTTTTTTTTAGGTAATTTTTGTTCTACTTTAAATGAGTATTGATATGGAATTAGATTAAGAATATTATACTAGCTATTCCTTGAAAGATAGTAATTTGCTATGTTTTTTGTTTGCCTTTTATGTGAAAAATTTATATTTGTCATGCTAGTTTTTTTTCTCCAACAAATACACTAGGCGCCCCCCCCCCCCAACTAAAATCTTGGCTCCGCCCCTGCACACACAGCTCTCACAAGATCGGCATAGCAATACATGCAAACTTAGCATTAGATCTACGTTGGTTTGTTGTCCTCCTTGTGGTGGCCGGAGGATTAGAGTATGAGACAGACTTATATATGGTAGCAAAATATATATATATATGTTGTCCTTGGCATTTGATTTCACTTGGATTAGAAATAGGCACACTAGTTTTGAGTTTTGTAGTGATAGATAGATAGAGGTACTAACCGGGTATTCTTGAACCTGGTATTGACAATTGGATAGGATTTTACCACGTTTCTTACACCACTTGGACCTTCCATAGTCATCATATTCAATTTGGATGGCGTCAATTACTGTGCCAGCTGAATATATTTTTAATTACCTCACTTCACTGTGATTGCCATCATCCCATTCAATTCTGCCACCCCCACCGAATGGCGCAACATCCATTAATTGATTTTTGGCAATCAGGTAATATGCACCAATTGACTCAAGACCATTACTGCTGAACCTTCCATGCAATCCAATAATTTTGCCACCTGATGATGGTGGAAACTCGAAATGTGTCCCTGTTTCAGTGCCAAAAGGTCCATATGATTTTGTATTGCTATGAATTGTGAGTGATTGAATAGCACCAAATGCAGATTCCGAACTATAGTAGCCCTCAATGGAACGGAGATTAATAATATATAATATTATTAATTGTTTTCATATATATATATATAGACTAACCGGTTTTTGGATTCCACCAGTAGGTCTTCCATACCTACCAGACAATTTTGAGTGTCCATTATTATCATATTCAATTTCTATGGAATCAACCACATCTCCGACATATATGGTAATCCTCTGCACTCCTGTGTAAACACCATCATCCCATTTATCTCCACTGTAGCTTCCGATAGGCCCAACAATCATGTGTGGTTGGAATGTAATTGATGGAGAGAAATATACTCCAATGGAATCAAGATTGTTACTGGACCTTCCATGGAATCCTATAATTTTGCCATTTGTGGATGGAAAACTGAAATACTTTCCTTTCTCTGTGCCAAATGGTCCATGTGTTTCTGTAGTGGTTTGAATTGTGAGAGATTGAACACATGCAACTGCAGAATCTGAACAATAGTAGCCCCATATTGAATGGATCTCTTCTAACGGATAAAGTTCCACCTATCCGGCCCGGAAAAAAATTACAATCAGATCAACCTTTACAAAAGTCTTGGTTGCGCTTAAAAGCATAGAAAAGAAGGCTTGTTATTTTGTAAGTAAACTTCAAAAGATAACCAATGAATTCATGTCTTTAATATATATTAAATTAATTATTATAAGAATAAGTAAATCAGTTGATATATATATATATATATATATATATATATATATATATCAACTGATTTACTTATTCTTATAATAATTAATTTAATATAGATAAAATAAACATTTCAACACTGATCTAGATATAATGAATAAACAAGATGTTGGGTTGACCTGTTTCACAAAATATGAGAGTTACAAAATAAATAAATAAAATACATATTTGATACTCAAATTGAAAATGTTTCAAGGGACTAACCACGGATTCTTCTCCACCATTTCCACCATGCTTGTCCAGCAATTCTGGCTCTCCATTATTATCATACTCAATTTGGATGGCGTTGATCACGGATCCATGGAATATTTTTAATTTCATTATCTCGGAGAATGTTTTATCATCCCATTGACTTCCTCCATGGCCTCCAAAGGGACCAAAAGTTACCACCTCCTCATCCATGGATTCCTTAAAGCTCCAGGATCAATGAATGATAAAATTGATGTTACCCTGTCACCAAACTTTTCATGAGAAACATATATCGAAGCTATATACACATACATACGTGCTTGTGTGTGTGTGTGTGTGTATATATATATATATATAGAAAGGCCTATTTGATCAAGATCCTTAAATGAAGTAACTACGTACCAATGTAATTGGGAATGTACCAATTAAAAAAGGATGCATAATAAATTCTTCTATTATATGTGCACTCTCATGCATATATCCATCGATACATACGCATCATCCTGTTCTATTTTCTCTTTTATTATTATTGTGTGTGTGTCTATGTTTCTTATTTTCTTTACTTTCACAGACAATATTCGAATCCTTCACCCTATCTTCATTTTTTATTCCATTCATGTTCTTCTAAAATGAATTCCCCTTCAACTATTGTCAAGTGTTATACTAGTGGAATAGGCCCTAATTAATACTTCTAACCCTTAATCCGACCCTCCCTCTTAGATGTTTTGGCAGCATGAACTAAGCCACTGTGCACACTAATGACATATACATCTATATATATATATAAAGGGTAAAATATGCTGACATCCCATGTGATTTAACCTAATTACACACATGTCATGTTTGTAAAAAAGTTATACTCACCTCCTTCTTGTCCAAATATTGACTAAAATGCCCTCCAATCCATTGAAATGGTAAGAACAACCATTTCCAAATAATGGGAGCATAATAATCATTTCAATGTGTTGAAGGAAGGTGAGTGTAACTATTTTATAAACGTAACATCCGTGTGTAATTAAATCAAAAGTGAGAAAAAATCAGTGTATTTTATCCTATATTTAAATGAGATGAACTATTTCGGGGAGGGGTGGAAGAAATCGTTCTAGTAGCTGAAGGTTATAATATTGGGTGTGGCCTAGGGATCTTTTATGCTAGCAGTGGAAGAAAGAAAGGAAATGAGGGGAGCAAAGCAAACATTACCTACAAGAAAGAGGGAAGAGTTGTGTGCAAAGAAGGGGAAGAAAGCATGGGTATATATACAACCATTGGGATGGCAATTTAATTTCTTTTTCTTTTTTCTTAATTTTTTTTTGTATGTGGATAATCCCTCATGCAATGGGCCCCACAAATTAAATAAATTATATGGGGCAATTTAATTTCTTTTACTTTTCTTAATTTCTTAGTAGGTGGATAATCCCTCATGCAATGGGACCCACAAATTAAATAAATTATATGTACCAAATGTCATTTTCATTTGATTATATATATATATATATATATATATATATATATATATATATTGAAACTTCTTGTTTTCCTTTTGGGATTATAGGTAAGTAAAAGTGTATACGATTCGGTTCTTTACGGTTTGTGGTAGAATCGGAGTCGTTTCTAACAATTTATTAATTTTAGAACTGGAATCGAAACCGTTAAGTTTGGTTCGATTCGGTTCGGTTCGGTTCGGTTCGGTTTCGATTCTTTGCGGTTTTGGTTCCCCAACAATTCCTTGTCAACTTTTTTTTTTCTTTTTTTTTTAACATTGGCAAGATATACATTTATACTTGTGCAGCCCTATTTATAACAATAGATTAAAAGTTATTAATATTTATTTATTTATCTTATATTATATAAATATATAGAACATTAGAACTTAAAAACTATTAGTATTTATACATATATATATATATATATATATTATATTTTATACTTTATATATAAATAGCACACTATAATTTAGAAGGTATTAGTATTTAATTATATATTATATATTTTATACTTTATATATACATATTTATATAGAACACTAGAACTTATATATATTTTTTTTCTAACTGTTCCGGTTCCTTGACTTGGAACTAGAACTGGAACCGTAGTAAACGGTTCCTAAAATTTGGAACCGGAACCGAAGTGAATGGTTCGATTCAGTTCAGCTACGATCCGATTTCACTGATTCTTTGTGCACTCCCTATAGGTAAGGGTGGCAAATGAGCGGGTCATAAACAGGCAAGTCATAAACCAATCTTTAGTGGGTGCATAAAGAACCAGTGGAATCGGAATTGTAGCTGAACTGAAAATAGGTTATATTGTCCGACTTTTAAATATTTTTAATAATCTATATATTTATTAAAATCATTTCCTATATATATTTTTTAAATTTTGTAATTATGGTTAACTGAATTAAAGAACATATTTTTCTTTTATATACTTATCATATATATTTTTTATAAATAGTTTTATTTGTTTGTTGATGTCACCAATATAAATACTTTAAAACTAGAAAATTTATTACATGAAATTATTTATATTTCTTTTATATTCATGTATATTGATTGATGAAAAAGTAGAAAATTTATTACAGAAAATAATTTAATTTTTGTAATTGATTTCCACCAATTAGTGGAGACTGTGCAATGTCAGTTGCTTAAACGACTGTCCATAGCACTCAATAATATATATATATATATATATATATATATATATATATATATATATATATATATATATAATTTCTGACTTGTTGGAAGTTATGTTTGAGCGGGTTAAAAGTGGGTATCCACTCTCAATTCATTAACAATCCGCTAATTAAAATCTTTTAATTAATTGGCTCATTTATTAAAATCACTCACCCAATAGTCATTAAATAATAAACAAATTTGAGCAAGTTTGTAAATTTAGGCTCAATTTGCAACCCTAATTATAGATGAAACTTGGTTTCCCAAATGAATGGTTCCCTTGGGAATGGAATTTTATCATTTTGGACCACAAAGGGATAACTAAATTTCAAATAGATAATTAAAAATGATATTCTTGACTAGTTCGACCAGAATTAGTTGTCAAAGGTAATTCGTGAAATGATGAGTTAGTTTGCTTGCCTTTTTCTTTTAATTAATATAAAAAATACCAATTCATGCTCCAACAAACATGAATACCATCGTGTAATAATATTCTCACTAACTTGTCTTATCATTCAGTAACATTATGTACTTGTTAGCTGGTTAATTACATGCTTGCATTTTGAATAGGTATTTTGAAATTTTTGTAATTTCCATTTTACTGCGACAACTCACAAGTTCTCACGTTCCTTTGGTTTGACATGTTTATGTATCTTCTCCTCTTTTATTTTATTTTAATTATTTTTTGGGCTAAATGTACCTCTGCTCTTTGTCACTCTATTTACTTTTTTTCATATTTTTATCTTTTTGTAGAAATGAAAAAGTGATTTGATTAACAAAGTCATGCATTTATTTACTGACAAATAAAAAAGGAGTCAGTGCATTAATTTTGTTATGTGAAAATAAGTCATCAGTACTATTACGGTAGGTAAAGCAAGTCCATTTCAATCTCTTAGATGGTATAACGAACTGAGTCAATGACGAACAAAAAGTTGACTTGAAATCATTTAAATTACATCAATGTTATTTAAATTACAAATACCTTTCTTCCCTTTTAAGAAATTCCATAGGCCTTTGTTAACGTCCGGATGTTGTTTAGAATATTGTGAGGAATATTATTGTACATTGGGTAAATTTTGGTGTCAAAAGTTATTGAGTGAATTGTAATTAAGCTGAACAACAAGTGTTAACATCGTGAAATTGAATTGGATGAAGACATCACTTAATATAAATATATGAGTAAGGATACTATGTATTTGAAGTTTGGCTGGGTTAGGACTTTGAAAATTATGATTTTTATCAGAAAATTTGAATTCACCAAAGTCCAACCGATCGGTAATTTATTGACTAGCCCAACTACACTCGGTAGTTGATCCCTAAAAAGTCTCGTTGGTCGGACTTTTACCGACCAGTCGAACTTGTCCTAACAGCTACATAATTTTTTTTGTTTTAATCCTATTTTCATTTTCTTTTTGCACCAAACTTCATGAGACGTCCTATTAGGGTTTTAAAACATTTTCCTAATTCAACTAAAAAAGAGATCCAAGAGTTATATATTTTCCACCATTATTGGAGCATAGAGAGAGATTTTTAAAAGAAAATCATTTTTGATTTTTCTGCATATAATTTTTGAGAGTGCACACACACGTGAGTGTTTATGGGTGATGCTCTTCTTCTGATTGACTTGATCTTCATAGACAAGATTAGTTTATACAATTTGATCGGAGCAGCAAGTTTCTTCCTTAAATATTCTTGAGTCAAAAAAAGGGGATTTGATCACTTTGAAGAAAACTGATTATTCGCGGGCATTCGTGTTCTTTCAGCAACCTGTCTACAAGGTTGAGGAGTTAGTCTAAAGTCTGCAGCAATTGGACGAGGAATCTCAAAAGTTAGTCTAAGATGTTCAGCAACTAGATCTTGCCATAGTAGAGTGGGTGTGAGATTGAGACATAACTTATGTAACTTTGCTTCGAGATTGTGGATCGTTTTGCCTGAGACGACAAGTCATCGTGATTTTATTTCTTCAGGTTTCCACACAAAAACTTTTATGGTGTTGTCTCTACTTTACTTTCCTTTACTTGCATTATTTCTTTGGTTATTTTGTGATCAATGGATGTTTAAAATGTTAATCATTGTGTGTAATTAATTGATCATAAAAATTGAGAAAGAAAACCTATTCACCCCCTCTAGGTCTAAGGAACAGTGTATTTCACTAACTACTTTTGCGTCGTCAACTCACACTTGATATAAGAGTAAGTTGCTCAGTGTCTTGAGCAAAATTCCTTTTAGTTAATTTCATTGTGGATTCCACAATGTCTCTCATTGGTTTTTCTGATGGTTCTTCGAGTCTGTCATAGGAATGCATTTATAATGATCTAAGTTGAAAAGCGATTATGAAAATTTGTTAGAAAAATTGAAATTGTGAAACTTAATAGAGATATTTATAAATTGGAAGTTTCAATTACTAATAAAACTCACGGGTGAAGCTGTAACCCCATAGACAAATTTATTATCGTCAAAGCAAAGTACAACAGACTTTGTCTTACTCTCACACCCACTCTACTCTATAAAGAATTTGATGCTAAACACTTCGGGCTTATTCTTGCAACTCCACGTTCAATTGTTGAAGACTTCAGACTAAAGTCACAATCATTGCAAAAGGGTTGCTAGAAGAACACGAACACTCCGTGAATATTATGTCTCCTTCGTAATGCGATCAACTTCTCTTTCCTCACAAATGAACAGTTGAGAAAAAACCAAATGCACTAATGTCTTAGTCAACAATAAATACATAGCAGTATTCAAAGGTGATTAAGAGAGAGCCATAATCCTAAATCACTCAAAGTATCTAGGTGTGCTCTTAAGGGAAAAAAATAAAAAAAATTCCCGCCCTAAAAATACTTCATTTTTTTTTCACTAAAACAATGTTCTTCAGAAAGCATCATTGAAGAGAAAACATAAGAGAGTACTTATAGATACTTGAAAAAACAAGTTAACAGTCCTTTTAGAATGTTTCCCAAAGTTATGCGGATTTTTAGAAACCAATTTCATTCAAAACAGGACTTTAAATCTCAACAAAGTTAGATCGGTCTGAGTTGTTCATGGACCGGTTGAAAACACTTCAACTAAGTTGGACCTGATCGCTAGCAACTAGCTTGTGCTTTGTCAACTTTAAAATTTTGTAATAACCTCTTTACTAGTACTAGTCACTACCCCCAATAGAAAGAATCATGTAGTGTAGTAGTAGGAGTATCATCCTCAAAGATCAAAGCTTATTCACACTCAAACCTTACATGTAAGTGATTAAAAAAGAATTAGTTTGATTTTGATTTGTAGAGACCATAACCAAATTTGACCAGTTTTCAAAATTTTTTATCATTTTTGCTATAAATACGCTTTGAATGATATTTTGGATGCTTCGAAAGTGAAAAACATGTTTGGAAACATGTAATGAGATTTTTGAAAGTTTTCGAAATATTTGGAGAAGTTTGACTTTTTGATCAAACAGGGGCCCGGAATAAGGTTTAGTGGGCCCGGGAATCCAAAAAAATTTTAAAAAATAATTATTTTTGATTTTAAATGTAATGAAATGTTTAGAGTGTTAAGAAAGCAATTTCGAGTCCAACAGAGTTTTCAAAATCGAAAACAGAGGTCGGGAAGGTACGTTAAGTGGCCCGGGGGCAAAATGGTCATTTTGCGCCACTAGGAGTGGAATAAATATCCCACGGATTTGAGATATTCATTTCTACAGATCTCTCTCTCTCTCTAAACTGACCCACTTCATCTCTCTCCCTTCTCTCTAGATTTTGGACAAGTTGAAGTGTGATTTAAAGGTAGCCGAAGAAGGAAAGTGTGTAGAGGGCGTCA
Organism: Cornus controversa; assembly: GCA_026545225.1. Taxonomy (NCBI): domain Eukaryota; kingdom Viridiplantae; phylum Streptophyta; class Magnoliopsida; order Cornales; family Cornaceae; genus Cornus; species Cornus controversa. Next base: position 22,581,476 of record CM048853.1, on the reverse strand, counting down.
AGGGCTTTGGTTTGAACCAAATAAAGTCCATGTTTTATGAAGGTGAAAAAGCTGGAATTTTTAAAGTTTGATTTCCAAGCTTAAGATTTGAGGTAGGGGTGTCTTCTCCTCCCTTTTCATCGATTCTCTAGGATCTTTTGTGATTTATGGTAGTGTTAGGATGGTTTAGGAAGGTAGAAGGTCTTGTCTTGATTTCCCTTCATGTTTAAACATGCTAAGAATGTTCCTTATATGATTTATGTGATGTATGTGAAGCATGTTAGTCCAATGCATGTTAAAAAAAATTGGGTTTTTGTGGTTTTATGTGAGGTGTATGAGGTATGTGACTTGTATGAATGTTATACATGAATGATTGTGTGCTTGACATGTTATTTATGGCTTGATGATATCTTTCACATGTTATAACTATTGGTTGAAAAGCATGAGGTCCATTAGGCTTACCTTGAACCATGACTTGAATTATGTGAGCTTGAATGTCATATGTTGAAAAATGCATCAAATGAGTGATTTTTCATGTTAATGCATTTGGTGATTGTTGTTGGTGAAAATGCATGCAATATTATGCATATGTTGCGATTACTTAGCATATTATCTTGGTGGAAAATGGAATGGTTGTTGGAAATAGAATGAGTATTAAGGAAGTTGGACTATGAGAAATGATACACACGGAAGGTGTGATGAGCTAATATTTCCAATTGGTGAAAATGGACTCCTCTCCTTTAATTGGCAGCCTTCAATTGATGAGGAACCATAGTGAAAATCTTGACGTTGACGAGTGTCAACATATGATAATCTTGGTGGTAGTGAAAATCTTGAGGTTGACGAGTGTCAACATGTGATAATCTTGGTGGTGGTGAAAATTTGGAATTATGAGGTTGAAAGGTTCCGTCATGATACTTCGTAAATTGTAAGGTTAAGTAGTTGAGATAGTGGATTCATGTAGAGGTTTTGGTTACGAAATTTAAGACGTGTGTTATGTGGTTTGTGGTTGTGCATGGTTACATGTATAATTTCTATTTGTTATGTTGTTGCCTTGTTGATGACATGAGTGTCCGAGCATGCCATGTAGCATAAGGATAACATGATGCATTTCATGTAGGTCGGTGTCGAGTTGATGCTTAGGTGGGTTTGGTCATCTCTATTGAGCCGCAGTGGTGCTCACCCCTTTCTCTCCGAACATTTTTACAGGTTAGGCACCAATTAATGGGAGATAAAGCAGGATTAGCTTAATGGACCTTGTTGAGTTCCTTATTGGACTTTTGAACTTTTGAGATGTAAATAGATGTCCATGCCGGTTTGTGGCATGTGGACTATGTTAATGATGTTATATTTACATTTGATTCATGTTGATATACTCTACTTTCAACTGTAATAATCATATATAGATCATATATGATTTGTGAATTTTGAATGGAAGAAGTTAGTTTTAACTCCATTATGTATACATTTTGGATATGATTGTTGGAGATGTGGATTCATGCTTAAAATGATGTTTGATGATGTTTTTATCATTTGTACATGTTATAGATGATGTTTGATGATTTTTAGGCCTTCTAAAGGAGTTTTGGACCCTAAAAGTTGAGAATTTCGACCCCCAAATAGTAGGTTTCAATACTTGCGATGATACATGTTTGATGCATCGCAGTTTCGATACATCTAACTCACCAATTCGATGTATCGAAGTTACTATTCACACTATTTTTCAAAATCTGCTCAAATTTCAATCGGACATAACTTCTTCGTTTTAAATTGAAATTGAGTGTGTGTTTTTTTAAATTAAGTATTTTTGAATCCTCTATCCAATGGTGAGGGTTTTAGCACCAAGTTCCAGTCAAACAGGGAGTTGAGTTCTGGAAATTTAAGGGTTATGTAAGTGTGGCTTGATGTGGGACTCTTTGAGGTTGGTTGTGGTTGAGGTTGAATTAGCACATCCATGTGCAAGAAAGAGGTAAGCTTCTACTGTATTTAAGTGTAAAGAGAGAGTTCATTAGAGATTAACAGATGAGTTCACCTTCAATTTTTGGAGAACAGAAATTGGGGCGTGGCGAAATTGTACGTGATATCAAAAGGTGATTGTGGTTAGGGTATGGATGATAAGTGCAAGTCACCCTTGGTTTATGGAGAACAAAAATCGAGATGTGACAACTTGGTATCAGAGCACTAGGTTGGAATACCTAGGGACGATGGGAAAAAGGTTGAATGACGTTTTGGTGTTGAAGGGATTTGAGGATAGAGGCATTAGGTTTGAAAACCTAAAGATGAAGGGTGAGGTCCAATTACATGCTGGATTGGAATTTTGTATTGACATAGGACTTGTCAGAGCCATAGGCTTGATTACATTGGACAAAGAGTGAGCATTTGATGTGTGTTTATTTGAGGTTAAAGACTTAACTTGAGATTTGTATTGGATATACGACTTGTGTATTGTCATATGGAATATGATTTGATGCTTACATGTTTAGAATAAACGTACGGCTTTGGATGATTTGACTTGAGATTTAAGTGTCTTCTTGTTGTCTTTATAGCAAGATGTCACCACGAAGAGTTCGCGAAGGGGCAAATACAATCCCTATGAGTGGAGAGTAAGTTATGCATGACATGGTTGCGACCATGCGATGAATTGCTAGGGAAACACAAGAGGAGACTCGGGCTCGACCTAGAGTAGCTCCTAGTAGGATGATGTTGACATTGGGGCAGGTTAGGAAGCATAATCCGCCATCGTATATAGGAGGGTCTGACCCTATGGTGGCCACCCATAATCTGCCATCAAACTCCTTACCACACTTGAGGTAGAGGAGAACTTGAAGGTGAAAGTGGCCACCCATTATCTTAAGGGTGAGGCCAAACATTGGTGGAAGTCCATTGGGAACCGCTATGACATTGAGGTGATGAACTGGAATATGTTCAAAGCATTATTCTTCAATAAATACTTCCCGATAACGGTGAAGGATAGTATGAGGAGAGAGTTCTTCAACTTGACTCAAGAAACGATGACAGTAATGGAGTATGAGACTAGATTTACCTCTTTGGCTCGATTTACGAAAGAGATGATTCCAACGGAAGAGCTGAAGATCAAACAGTTCATAAAAGGTTTCTGACCCTATTTACGAGATAGAGTTGGAATTTTGGGCTTGACAAGTTATGCTGTAATGGTGGAAAAAGCACTAATAGCATAAGAGCTTGGTAATGACAATCAGAGGATACCAGATGAGGAAATACGTGTTTCCTCTAAGAGTCAGCCAAAGAAAAAGAAAAAAGTGGTCCTTATCGATCGGTAGGATCAGTGGGATAGCAGATGAGACATTAAGTGCCTATAAGTTCCATGTCAGTACAGTCGATCGGATCAAGGAGAGTGTGTCATCATTGTCAGCGGCCGGGTCATTATAGGACTGAGTGTCCCCGCATACATTTGTCACCGGCAGATAGACAGATTTGTTACCATTGTTATCAGACTACTCACATGAAAGTGGATTATCCTCAAGGACAGGGTGCACGGGGTAGGACTGAGTCTCTTAACCGCACCAATCAATTTTTGACGAGTCAACGTGACTCAGTGGCAATGCCACCACCCCCGCCAGTGCAGTCTGCTCAGGTTTTGCGAGCAAGTATGAGGAGCCTTCCTAGTGGTTCAGGACAGCAACCCAGGTATCAGAGGACTCATCCACAGTGATTGAGGTATATCAGCGATCTCTGGTTTATGAGTTATGTTATGAGATTATTAAAACACGATGAGTTGTATATATTTAAAAAGCATGCTTTTGGTTTAAGTATAGTCGTTGTAACATGCCTTGGATTTAGAATTACATGTCTGATTCCAGTATCCTAACTTTGGAAATTTAATGAGTCAAATGAAAGTTTAAAATAAGTTGATTCACGAGACTTGAGATGTGTGAGTTATACTAGACTCAAGTTGTATGAACCTAGGACAAGTGGAAAAAGGTTGAGATATTTTGATGTTTCTTATACACAGATTTTTGAGAATAGATTAGAGTTGGATATATTAGTCCTTGAATATATTAGGGACTTAATAGGTGTAGTCTATTAGCTTTATGCCAAAATGGACAGTTGGGATTGAGAGTAAGAGGGACAAGAACGATATGTTGTTGGGGTTGGACTAGCGGGAAGAAACGGCCTAGCCAGCCATTTCTCTTCGATTAGTACTTCTCTTACAATGTGTCAGGTCCAAGTGATTGTGGAATTGATTTGATGAGTATTGGCGGATAAGAAAATGAAATCCGAATGTTGTGAGTATGGCAACTTTTGCTCATAAATGGGAGTATGATTGAGATTATGATGACAAGAGTAGGTTAGTTTGAACCGTTCTTGAGGTTATGAGTTCCTAAACAAGATAGTATACTTAAGGGGACATATGAGATTTCAGGAAGCTTACAGACTTTGGGATGATCATTGTGGTACTGTCATTGAGACGTAATTATGTCCACTAACACATTAGTTGGAGGATCGGTCTAATTGGGTGCATATTCAAGTAGAACATATTGAGATGATTAAGTGACTAAGACAAGTGTTTAGAGAAGTGACTTAATAAAACGAATACGTCATATGGACACAAGGATGACCTGCTGGAGTTAGTATCGAAAGCAATGATTAACTTTCATATTTGAATTTTATTATTTAAGGTTAAGGACTTATTTGATATTTGGATAACAAAATGTATTGCATTATTTTGAGGAAATGCCCTAGCTTGAAGAGTATGCGTGATAGATTGATTAAAGGAATTATTTGATTAAGGTATTATTCTTTAATTTAAAAGTATATATATTTTGATGGATTGTTTTAGAATCTTAATCTTCTACACCTTGCTATTTGGTGATTTGGGATTTTATTATTCGACTTATTTGGTGATTCTGGATTTTATTATTCAACTTATTTGGTGATTTGGAATTTTATTATTAAAGTCAAATTGGCAGATTTTCTAATTGATTGTAGTAGCAAAGTAATTGGATCACAACATTGGTGTATTTAGCAATAGCAATTGAGATTGCAATATTATAAAATTACAATTTATGTGTTTAAATGGAAATACTAAGAGTAGTAGGACAGATTTGTATTATGACATGCTTTGATGAATTATAAGTGGGATGAAAAAAAAAATGAAGCTTGATTGAGGTTTTAATATAGTAAGGCTTACATTACAGAAGTTGGATAAAAGTACTGGAGTGGTAGGATTGATTTACAATGGGATGTATGATCGTATGAGCAAGTCAAATTCGTATTTGATGAAAAATATATTGAATAAAAGTAAAAGAGTGTGAAGTTTATTGAGGTTTAAGGTTTCTATGATATACACTATATTTAAGATTACAAATAGCGGGTATGTATGATTTATATTTCGAGGACGAAATTTTTTTTAGGAGGGTAGTTTGTAATGAACCGTAATTTTTAAAAATTACATGTTGTTTTAAAAGAAATTCATAAACAAATGTCAAAGTAGTATTCTCCACGTGAAGGCGAGTCAAATGAGTATAATGTTGCCTATGTTTTGACTTAATGGAATTCATATTTTTATTGTTATTTTTATTATTATTAAAATATTTTTTTACAAATTTATTTTATAAAATAATTATATAAAGGAATAGATATATATAAAATTATACGTATTGCCATGTGCATAGAAACTCAATGATTGCACTTAATGAGAAAAATTAAACTCAAGACTCTTGGGGTTCTCTAAAAGATGTCATTAATGTTCTTTAGGTTACATTCATTTCCTTTTATTAGGGTAATGATAAGGTCATAGGTTACAACATTTCATCTTCTTGAGTAATTATTAAAGTTTAGGTTACAACCTTTCATCTTACTTAAGTAATGATTAGAGCTTGGGATACAACCTTTCATCTTACTTGAGTAATGATTAGCACTTATGTTACAATCTCTTCATTGACTAAATTAATGAATAGTTGATTTGTATTATTCAAACAAGTTTAACATTCTATATAAATGGGTGAGAAGACCCATATGATCACATGATAGTTTGTGATGACTTGTAAATTATTTTATTATTACGAAATTGTTTTTATTATTATTATTATTATTATTTTAAGAAAAAAAAATATTGTTACAAATTTGTTATGAAACAGTGATACAAAAGTATATATATATATATATATGTGTGTGTGTGTGTGTGTGTGTGTGTGTGTATATATATATATATATAGGTGAGTGTGGAAAATAGTAATGTGAGGATGTGAAGGGGTTAGTAATGATGAGTTATTTATTGCAAGGGGTGTTACTTATTGTGTTATTAATGAAAAGTAAAGCATCAATTAATAGGAGACTTTACAACTTCTCAACTGACGCAAAATTTATAGTTAATTATTACTTAAATTAAATGTCAGACCTTTCATTTCTCGTCAGTTACCAAAAGACTATGTATATATATATAACAATGGATCTCTTTTGCTTGGGAGATAACATTCGGTCATTCAAAAGTTACAGAGAGATGAGGGAATGAAAGAAAAGGCTGATCGATAGAGAAAAAGTGGTACAATAGGTAGGGGATTTAAGGGGTACTCTATTTTTATATATGCTAGTAAATGAAAGTTACAGAAGAAATATACTTTTTATTTTATATTCTGTTTTGTTATATACGTTCTTATAAATTTTCATATTTATGGAATTCATTTACTAATAGGTCTATATAATTAACGATATAGGTTTTGGAATAACTTGTTAGTATGGCAGTGGGTGGTGTACATAATATTGTAAACGGTTTGTAAGTCGTTGACTTTTTAGTTTATATATGTATTTTATTTGGTTCTTAGTATATAATTAAAATGGTATATATATATATATATATATATATATATATATATATATATATATATATTACATTGGTATTACTAATTGTTTATATATATACACATGTGTATTATTTGCATGGAATCAATGGACCCAAATTGTGGGCAAAGATAACTTAATATATATATATATATATAGATATATATATTATTTTCTTTAAGATTGTAAACTCATTTTTGCTATGTTTTAGTTTTATAATTTGAAATTACTTGTTCTGAATTAAGTTTAGCTAAATTTATAGTTATAAGAAATAAGCCTATTGTTGCTTTTGGGTGTTTTATTTGTTGTTTAATTAATTATTGATCAAGTGAAATTTTGTAAATGAATAGTATTTTGAAGAGAGAAGTTCTATCTTCTGAATTGGATGGTATATAAGTATTTGGTTTGAAAAATGGTACACAAATTGTATTATGTTTTATGGCTGTGAATGAAATTCGATTGTGTGTGCTCGTACATGTATAACCAGATGAAAATAGGCAGGGTTGTAATCCCTTCGGTCAAAAAACCGAGAACTGTTCGGAACTATAGATGGGTTCAGCGGCCCTCCGTGAGAATGACCGAAAATCCGCGGTGTGTGTGTGCAGTATACATGTCGAGGGGTTATATTATGGTTAATTTATCAATAATTGATTTATACTTGCACTAGTTATTTATTGAACGATTATTTGTACAGTATATATGATGAGGTTATAATAATTTACCGAATATGCTCGGACTTGACTTTATGCTAAAATCTTGAATGGTGGTTGCATTTTGCAGTAGTTGTTTTATCATTATTATTTTTATTTATGCGTAAATTTATGTATATTTAAGTTATATATTCTTTTGTATGCTATTTCGTGTATATATGGAAGTAGAGTTGTTGTTTTTCCTACTGGGCGATTGTTGTGCTCACCCCAAAAATATTTCAGGTCTAGCTGAAGTATGGAGTAGCGAAGAATTTATCAGAGGTTACTTGAGATAGTGTTTTGTCATGAAGAGTTAAATGGAGGTTATTTTATTATAATATCATTTGTAATCGGAAAGAAAGACTTTGGTTGTGGGTGTAAGATATTATTTTATTGAGATGAAATATTAAGTGAGAAAGTTTGTAGTTGAAATATCAAGTCTTTAAGGTTTTAATTAATTAATATGTCTATTTTATTTTAATTTTATTTAATCACATCTCAAAATTTTGGGGTGTGACACTAAGAGAGTAACGATTCCACACATTTTGAAAATGTGATCGAACTAGTTAAGGATTGAGTTAATAATCCTTAGAAAACGTTGGCCTTAGGCCACGTATGAGATGTGTAAGTTTGGATTGTGAACATGGCATTGTTTCTGCAAGGAATTGAAAATTGTAATTCAAGGAGGATGAATTACTAGAAAGGGATGCCTAAGCATACTTTCATTGGTTGGAAAGTGAATTGGTTATATAGTTGGATCTTCCTAAACTTGGTTATGAGGTAATTTTGGTCGTGATAGTTCATAGTATGATGATTATCCTATAACTTTGGAGATGTCTGGACATCGTTTGAGATGTACTAGTAATTGGATATGTTATAGGATGTAGAGTGAAGTGTGTGATGTGATAACCAGAACCTTGATGGTTAAGGAAGGAAAGCCGTGTGTTAGATACCGGCAAGTTATGACTATTTTTTATGATAAAAAAGAGATAGAGAAAGTCACTTAAGGCTTAGTGACAACACTCTTAGAATTCAGAGTGTGAGGCTAATTTCATGGACGAAATTCTTTAAAGATGGAAAGGTTGTAGAAATCGGAACCAAATTTGACCAATTTTCAAAAAAAATCATCATTTTCGCTATAAATGCGTTTTGAATGATATTTTAGATATTTTGAGAGTGGGAAGCATGTTATGAGATTTTTGGAAATTTTTGGAACATTTGGAAAAGTTTGACTTTTTGGTCAAACATGGGCCCGGGATGAGGTCTAGTGGGTCTGAGAATCCGAAATATTTTTGAAAAATAATTATTTTTAATTTTGAGCGTAAAAAAATGTTTAGAGTGTTAAGGAAGCAATTTTGAGTCCAACAGAGTTTTCAAAATAAAAAACGGAGGTCGGGAAGGTATGTTAAGTGGCTCGGGGAAAAAACGGTCATTTCGTGCCTCTAGAGTGGAATAAATATCCCACGGATCTGAGAAATTCATTTCTATAGATCTCTCTCTCTCTCTCTCTAAACTCACCCACTTCATCTCTAGATTTGGACAAGTTGAAGTGTGATTTGAAGGTAGCCGAAGAAGGAAAGTATGTAGAGGGTGTCAAGGGCTTCGGTTTGAATCGAGTAAAGTTAATGTTTCGTGAAGTTAAAAAAGTTGGGATTTTCAACGTTTGATTTTCAAGCGTAAAATTTGAGGTAAGGGTGTCTTCTCCTCCCTTTTCATCGATTCTCTAGGATATTTTGTGATTTATGGTAGTGTTAGCATGGTTTAGGAAGGTAGAAGGTCTTGTCTTGATTTTCCTTCATGTTTAAACATGCTAAGAATGTTCCTTGTATGATTTATGTGATGTATGTGAACCATGTTAGTCCTATGCATGTTAAAAAAGATATTGAGTTTTTGTGGTTATATGTGAGATATATGAGGTATGTGACTTGTATGAATGTAATACATGAATGATTGTGCGCTTGACATGCTATTTATGGTTTGATGATGTCTTTCACATGTTATAACTATTGGTTGAGAAGCATAAGGTCCATTAGGCTTACCTTGAATCATGACTTGAATTATGTGAGCTTGAATGTCATATGTTGAAAAATGCATCAAATGAGTGATTTTCCATGTTAATGCATTTAACGATTGTTGTTGGTGAAAATGCATGCAATATTATGCGTATGTTGTGATTGCTTAGCATAGGTTGCTCTTGGTGGAAAATGGAATGGTTGTTGAAAATAGAATGAGTATTAAGGAAGTTAGACTATGAGAAATGATGCACACGAAAGGTGTGATGAGCTAATATTTCCAATTGGTGGAAAATGGACTCCTCTCCTTCAATTGGCAGCTTTTAATTGATGAGGAACCGTAGTGAAAATCTTGACGTTGACGAGTGTCAATATGTGATAATCTTGGTGGTAGTAAAAATCTTGAGGTTGACGAGTGTCAACATGTGATAATCTTGGTGGTGGTGAAAATCTGGAATTATGAGGTTGAAAGGTTCCGTCATGATACTTCAGAAATTGTAAGGTTAAGTAGTTGAGTTAGTGGATTCATGTAAAGGATTTGGCTGCAAAATTTAAGACGTGTGTTGTGTGGTTTGTGGTTGTGCATGGTTACATGTATACTTTCTATTTGTTATGTTGTTCCCTTGTTGATGACATGAGTGTCCAAGCATGCCATATAGCTTAAGGATAATATGATGCATATCATGTAGGTCGGTGTCGAGTCGATGCTTAAGTGGGTTTGGTCATCTCTACTGAGCCACAGTGGTGCTCACCCCTTTCTCCCCAAACATTTTTACAGGTTAGGAACCAATGGGAGACAAAGCAGGATTAGCTCAATAGACCTTGTTGAGTTCCTTTTTGGACTTTTGAACTTTTGAGATGTAAATAGATGTCCATGCCAGTTTGTGGCATGTAGACTATGTTAATGATGTTATCTTTACATTTGATTCATATTGATCTACTCTAGTTTCAAGTATAATGATCATATATAGATCATATGTGATTTGTGGGTTTTGAATGGAAGAAGTTGGTTTTAACTCCATTATGTATAAATTTTTGGATATGATTGTTAGGGATGCGGATTCATACTTAAAATGATGTTTGCTGATATTTTTATCATTTGTACATGTTATAGATGATGTTTGATCATTTTTAAGCCTTGTAAAGGAGTTTTGGACCTTAAAAGTTAAGAATTTCAACCTCCGGACAGTAGGTTTTGATACTTGCAATGATACAGGTTTGATACATCGCAGCTTCGATGCATCTAACTCACCAGTTCGATGCATCGAAGTTACTATTCACAGATTCTCCAAAATTTGCCCAAATTTCAATCGAACATAACTCCTTTGTTTTAAATTGAAATTCAGTGTGATTTTTTTTAAAATTAAGTATTTTTGAATCCTCTATCCAATGGTGAGGGTTTCAGCACCGAGTTCCAGTCAAATGGAGAGTTGAATTCTGGAAATTTAAGGGTTTTGTAAATGTGGCGTGATGTGGGACTCTTTGAGGTTGGTTATGGTTGAGGTTGAATTAGCACATCCAGGTGCAAAAAAGAGGTAAGCTTCCGCTGTATTTGAGTGTAAAGAGAGAGTTCATTAGAGATTAACGGATGAGTTCACCTTCAATTTTTGGAGAACGAAAATCGGGCCGTGACAACATGGTATCAAAGCATGATATGAAAGGGTGATTGTGGTTAGGGTATGGATGATAAGTACAAGTCACCCTTGGTTTCTGGAGAACAGAAATCGGGGCGTGACATGATTCCTAATTATTCAACTAACTAGATGATGAAAGCAACTAAAGTCTAACACACTAATTGCATAATTCACCATTCAAATTAAAGTAAAATGGAGAAAGGAACTTAGGGCTTTTTAATCCAGCTCAAGCACTTGTACTTGCATAATTCGCCATTCAAATTGGGAGAAATTCATTTGTTAATGTATACTAGCAAGTGTGGTTACAAGCACACACCGAAGATCAAGAATATGCTATAATTAAGCTAAATAAACATGATTCATCTTAGCTAAGCATGTATTGTCTACCTACCTAATTCTATACTAATTTGTAGAACAACATATCTACATATGAGCATGAATCATCAAATCTATCTCAAATTATATCTAATTATCAATATCATGCAAGCATCATCAATATAATTGCAAAAAAGCAATGATGTAGAGATCAATCAGAAACAGGTAAATCTATATAATAATAGGCTTAATTCATAATTGATATGAAAATTACATTCATTTCATTGGTATAACCAAAGATAATTCCCCAGCTAGCACGGTCTATACATTACATATGAAAATCTTCAAAATTAAAGTGAATCAATACAATACTTGAGCTTAAGGCTTCATTAAGCCCTAAGTAGATTTTTAGCTAGCCATGAAAATGAGAAGAGTCTTCAATTTGGCTTGGATTTTCATCTTCATGGTTTCTCCAATGGTGGATCTAAAGAGATAAAGTAAGAAGAGAGAGATGGTTTCTCACCCAATTGTGTTCTCTTCAAAATGGCTCTATTCCAGCTATTCATAAGTGGCCCTGAATGTTCAACTCACGTGCATCACTTTAGCCTTGCGTCACACAACAAATCTGTTATTTAAACGTGCAACAGGCCCAACTCGATTGATCGAACCAAATACTTGATTGATCGAGCTTTGTTCAATCGAAGTTGGTACTTGATCGATTGAGCAGAGCTTTCTCTAAATTTCTCTGATATTCTTTTCTACTACAGCTACCCTAGACAACTCTGAAGCTCTCGAACCTCGTTAAATCGCTGAATTGCACATTATTTCCCTCAATCACTGCAAATCAAGATTATACTAAATTAGAACAAAAAAGATATAAAAGTGCGTCACTAAAGTACTATCATATGCACGTTTAAGGGCCAAAATGCACAACATTTGACACTCATCACACCCCCAAACTTACATATTGCTAGCTCTTTAGCAATGAACATAAAATGAGAAATTAAAATAATAATTACCTAACTAACTAAATCTGCTTTTGTGGAAAATCATGATTGGATTTAGCACATGCAACAAGCCTTTTAAACCCCTAGGTTACCCTTAGTGGATGAGTGAAGTTTCGTGAGGGTTTCCCAAAAATCTACCCACAAACATTCAAAACTTGTTTCAAATATTAATGAAGAATATACTATAATGTATATTTAAATGACTTGTATCAAAGAACATGTTCAAACATCTGAATTTCATTGTCCAAATCAATGATCTCCACACAAAGTTCTTAAAGACGTTCCTTATAACAATCAACTCTAATTCCCTCATTTAAAGTGAACTAGCAATAATCTATGTGGCTTAACCTAGCTCTAAACATACTCAATCACAAACCCTTTCATGTATTGGACCTCCTTATTGAACTTTCACCTAAGGCATGAATATATGACTTGTTTTCTTTCCTTTCTAATTTTCTTTTTCAATGGTTATGCAATATCTTGGCCCATTAAGCTCTCTAGAAGATCCATGTAATGAGTTTTCGGTCAATGACTCCCAAACCAATTGGCTTTAGGGAAATAGGCACTAAGACTCCTTTAAAGACTTAATAACTCAAATCAACTAGGCGACAAACCAAGACAACCAATGACTTTGATCTTTTCTCACCCCTCACTTTTCATACAAACACTCAATGTTTAATGAGGCATAAGGTCCATCAGAAGCATTACCAAGCCATCACTACTCTTCGTAATGGAAAAGTGGTAAATAACAAGGATGAAATGCCAAAGGATGACAGAGTTAAGAGCACTCAGGGACCTAGTGTGATTGAGGGTAAAGGGGGTAAGTGAAAAGTGCATTTCAATTTCTAGTCCTACCCTTGAGACAACATATGAGCCCAAAGCTCAATTTCCCCAATGTCTCGAGGAAGTAACACCATTGGATAGAAATTAAAGATATGATAGAGGTATTTAAATAAGTGAAAATCAATATACCCCCTGCTAGATGACATTAAGAAAATCCTACCCTATACCAAGTTCCTTAAGGATTTATGTACACGAAAGAGGAAGTCGCGTGGTCAAGTCCCCAAGAAGGTAATTCTTACTGAAAAAGTGAGCTCGATTATTCAACACAACACTACCCCTAAGTTCAAGGATTTGGGGGCATCGACCATTTCGTGTGACATTGATGATTGTAAGGTCGATAGGGCATTTCTAGACTTAGGGGCTAATATCAATTTGCTCATTTATTCAATCTATTTGTAATTATGGTTGGGTGAACTCATACCCACTGTCATGTCCCAAAATCTAGACCCTAGGACTCCCCCGGTCCAAGCCCCAATTCCGAGTAATGAGGTGTCATGATCACCTAATTGTTATCCCACGACCCGGGCATTTATTACGAGTTACCATTCATCATCCTCTGATATCATTATCTGCACATTACTCCCTCACTGGATACGCTATAATGACCAACATCCTAAGTTATCATTTCATAATCAGCGGAAGCCTTCATAATACCATTGACATCATGCTCACATACATACATACTAATTCAAGTCCATTATGGACATCCCTTAATGAAAGTGTGCCCATACAAATCCATTTACAACTTTCAGTTCCTACAACATTTCGCACATTTGAAACCTAGGTTATGCATGATCGAAATCCTAGTTACTCATATGCGAAATAGTGGTTTTGCATGATCAAAATTCTCGCACAATCGAAATAGAATTAACGATTTTGTATCTCACGACTTTAACATTCTGTAACTTTTCTGTAATTTTTTGCATGTGCGAAATGGTTCTTTTGTAGAATCAAAAATTTTGATCATGCGAAATGATGATCTGGCACAATCGAAGTGCCTTTGCAGAAAATCCTGCAATCTCACACTTTGGTCATTTTTGGTCCAATTTCAATCCTTAACACACCTACGCATCATATTTTACAAATACATCAACACAACCATTCTCACAAGTTTATACATATGAAAATAAACATAAATGAATGATCATCATCATTTAGATCATCTAGCATTTTACCATGATCAAAATCATGCTTATAATGTATGGAATCATAAGTCATGAACAACACATGCTTAAAATCGTAATTAAACATATAGAACCATAAAGCATAAATGATACATGTTCTCGAAACATAAATGGTCATTACATGTTTATCAAATGCATATAGTCAACAATCCAGACATGTGTTCAAATAAAGTAACATAAAGTATTTAAATGAATCCGATACCGCTCCACACCAACTTTACCGTTAGGGAGACTCCACCACTTCTTTACCAATCCCTGAAAAGAATTAATACTCATGAGATGAGCAACCACACGCTCAATAGGAATGTATAAAATATAATTTCATAAGTTCTGTGAATACGATATAGACATACATTTGCATTTAATCATGTTAAGCAAATATCCATGTGTCACAATCATATCATAAGTAAAGTGTAATGCAATATGATATGTACAACTCCCTCATCATTCCCACACATTCATTGTATTCTAGTTTTATGGGCCGCCCAATCCCACCTAACCGAAGCTCCTTGACTAGATCATTTCATCGTAGGACTCAGTTTTAGGGAGTATCCTCTTTTATCTAGTTGGAGCTTCTTTACCGAACCACTCCACAAAGGTTACCTTTATCGAACTACCTCATTCTAGTCAAAATGACTTTACCGCCCAATTGAACTCACAACCCTCACCATATGAATCCCAATAAATGAAGATGGATTTCAAATGCTCATACCAAACGTGCACATACAATTCAAGCTAACGTGGCATTTAATTATCATGCTTGCATAATTTCCAATTAAACATCACAAGCATGCACATTGAACATGTTTCACATCTTCCACACTTCGTATCACTTATATATTGACTATTAAATCTTGTTTTACACTTAAACATACTTCCAAGGCAATTTATCAAACACCTAAGTGTTACCTTCACATATATACTTGAATTTGCATCATTACTTCATAACTCAATCTCAACATGCTTATATAAACATTTAAGAAAATTATAAACATGTAACTACATCAATTAACATTGAGAATTCACTAATTGGCATAATTTAACATGGTTTAATAATGAAAGACGTCTAATTATTCCACATAACGAATTTGTTGCCTTAGACAAGCAATATACTCACAAACACCTTGGATTCTATGGGTTAGGCATCCATACCTCAATTTGAAAGAGCTTCCAAATAATTTTCCCAATTCTCACTGAAAAACTAACTGTCTCTGAAATTGATTCCGGATAGATCAAACTCAAGACCTCAATGCGTAGACCAACTTATTTTTCTTCGGTGCCTTCTAATTATGGACCTAAGTCCCTCAAATTTAATGGAGAAGTGAAGAAGAAGATGTAGAGATATATCTATATGTATAAATTACTCCTTATGGCTGCAGGAAAATGAGAGAATGAATTGCTAAATTATCTCTTTGTTATTTATAGACCTAGGTGTCATATTTACAAAAATGTCACTAGTCTCTCACTAAACCTTCCCAAACTCTATTTCTAATTTTTGTAACTCCAATTGACCCGAAATCAACTCTGTAACGCGTCAAATATTTTGCATAAGTTACTCGCCAAATTTGGTGTCATTCTGACAATTTTAAATTTTCTGGGTCCACGGGACCCGCGTCCCGGCCCACTTGACCCAAAAAGTTAACTTTTGCCAAATGCTCCCAAAATTTCTCCAAATATGAAATCAACTCCGTAACACGTCCTTAAACATGTATTTTATATTTAAAACACATTTATAAACATTTAAAGCATTTATATGACAATAAATGAAAATAAAATAAAAAACTGACCAAAAATGGTCACGGTTCTTACAACCTACCCAACTTAAAAGGATTTCGTCGCCGAAATCAAGCCATACCTGAAGGAAACAAGTTCAGATACTTAGAACGAATTTCCTGCTCTCACTCTTAGGTAGCGTCCTCAACATTATGATGATGCCACAAAACCTTGACCAACGGAATGGTCTTACCCCTCAAAATTTGCTCTCAAACATTAAGAATCTGAACTGGTCTCTCGTCGTAGGTGACATCCTCGCTTACTACCCAACTCAGTACATGAGTTGGATCAAGTTCGTATTTTCTCAACATCGAAACATGGAATACATTATGAACATTTTCCAACTGTAGTGACAAAGCCAACCTGTAAGCCACCTCACCAGCATAGTCAAGGATCTCAAATGGTCCAATGTATCTCGGCCACAACTTGTCACTCCGCCCAAAGTGCATCAATCCTTTCTGTGGTGAAACCTTAAGAAAGATATGGTCTCCCACCTCAAAGGATAATAGTCTCTTCTTCCGATCGGCATAACTCTTTTGTCTACTCTGAGCTATCAACAATCGCTGTTTAATCAACTTGATCTTTTCTGTAGTCTCCTATACAATATCTAGTCTTAAGGTTGCGGTCTCGCCCACCTCAGTCCAACAAACTGGAGATCTACAAGTTCTGCCATACAACGCCTCGAATGGTGCCATCTCAATACTAGCCTAAGAACTGTTGTTGTACGCAAACTCCACAAGTGGCAAATGGTCATCCCAACCACTACCAAAATCAAGAATACAAGCACGAAGCATATCCTCCAATATTTGTATAGTATGCTCTGACTGTCCATCAGTCTGAAATTTCTGTCAAAATCTCAATGTAAATGGTGCATCCCTATCTGATACGATGGATACTAGAACCCCATGTAAACTCACAATCTACTCCACATATTGCTTATTGAGCCTCCTCACATCATATATCAACCTCATAGGCAAGAAGTGTGTTATTTTGATCAATTTATCCATGACAACCCAAACTATATCTCAAAAAACTCATCACAAAATCTATAGTAATATGTTCCCTTTTCAACTCCTCCACTGGTAATGGCTATAACAACCCAGCTGGCTTTTGATGTTTTGCCTTTACTTGTTGACAAGTAAGGCATCTCACCATAAATTGTGCCACATCCTTCTTCATACCTCACCACCAATATTGGTGTCTCATATTATGGTACATTTTGGTTCCACCAGAATGAACTACAAAACGAGAATGATGAAATTCCAGTAATACATCATCATGACAATCAGAAGGAACTACCATCAATCCTCTGAATCGTATACCCCCATCAGAATGCAAGGTCCAACCCTCCATTGTCGTACTACTAGCAATCTTTGAGTGAATAGTCTCCAACTCACTATCTCGTTTATGTGCCTCAATCACCTTGCTCACAAGCATAGGTTGAGCTACCAAGCTAAACAACGTAACTGGCTCACTATCATCACTGAAGTACAATCCCAACTTTGAGAAATCTTCTATCATTTTCCATTCCCGTATGGCTATGCTAGCTAGAGTCTCGTGAGCCTTTCTGCTCAACGCATCTGCCACTACATTTGCTTTCCCCGGATGGTATTGCAAATCAAAGTTGTTATCCTCTATATAATCAATCCACTGCCTCTGTCTCATATTCAAGTCCTTTTGGGAGAAAAGTTACTTGAGACTTTTATAATCCGAATACACCTTAAATCTCTCACCATACAAGTAGTGTCTCCACCCTTTTAAGGCAAAGATCACTGTTGCTAGTTCCAAATCATATATAGGATTGTTATGCTCGTGAGTCTTTAATTGCCTAGACCCGTAAGCAACTACTCTATTACATTACATCAATACACAACCTAGTCCACTACCTAAAGCATCACAATAAATCACATACCCCAAGCCACGCTCGGGTATCACCAAAATAGGAGATGTGATTAACCGCTTCTTCAATTTACGGAAAGCTAACTCACATGCCTCATTCCACACAAACTTCACACCCTTACGAGTGAATAGTGTCATAGGGGCTGTGATACTAGAGAAGTCTTTCACAAACCTCCTATAGTAACCCGCAAAACCTAGAAAACTCTGAATCTCAAAGACACTCTTTGGACTCTCCGAACTCATCACGACCTCAATCTTAGATGGATGCATTGAGACTCCACCTCTAGAAACAACATGCCTAAGGAATTTCACTTCTTGGAGCCAAAACTCCCACTTTTCGTACTTAGCATACAATCGGCTCTCTCTAAGAATTTGCAAAACTGTCCTCAAATGTAACTCATGCTCCTCCTCCGAAGATGAGTACACAAGTATGTCATCTACAAACACTACTACAAAAGTGTCTAGATACTCATAAAATGCGCGATTCATCAAATTCATAAATACTGCCAGTGCATTAGTCAAACCAAATGGCATTACGAGGAACTCATAATGTCCATACCGTGCACAAAAATCTATTTTATGGATATCCTCATCCATCACTCTCAATTGGTAATAACCCGACCTTAAATCAATTTTTGAAAAGTAGTGAGCTCCCTTTAATTGATCAAATAAGTCATTTATCCTCGACAACGGATACTTGTTCTTGATTGTCATATGATTCAACTTTCAATAATCATTGCACAATCTCAAAGCACCATCATTCTTCTTATCAAACAACACTGGTGCTCCCCACAGTGATGCACACGGTCTAATAAAGCCCTTAGTTTTCAAATCATCCAATTGACGCTTTAATTCGACCAACTCCACCGGTGCCATCTGATAGGTGCCATAGAAATTAGCGTTATACCGGGTATAAGATCAATTCCAAACTCTACCTCTCTCTTAGAAGTCAAATCCATCAAATCCTCCAGAAATATATCTACAAACTCACATACCACTGCTGAGTATATCTCTCTCGGTATCTCCTTTACCTCGGCCAATAGACTAGCCAAGATAAAACTATGTCGCTCCCTACTACTAATGCCATAATACAGAGAAGTGTAGAAATCACTCTAATCTCCCATAAAATAGAATGAATCGCCCTCGGGCATACAAATCATCACTCTCCCTCTAAAATAGTCTATCGTAGCATGAAACTATGATAACCAATCCATCCCTATGATGATGTTGAAACTACTCATATCAAGGAAGATGAAATTGAACTCAAGTGTCCAACCAATTATCTTAATAGCACATCCTCGGCACACCCCATCAAGAACCACTACACCGCCTACTGGAGTATCAACACAAACAGCTCTACCCAATGAACTAATCACTAGCCCCAATGCTCATGCAAATGATGTAGCAATAAACGTATATGATGCACCTAAATCAATCAATATATGTGCTCAAGAACTATACACCAAAAATAAACCTCTGAACATTGAGGGTCCTACTGAGGTGTCTGCAGGTGTCACTGTATATACTCTGCCATGTGCCTTCTGATCTTGTGCTCCACTAGCCCAAAAATCTGACTGTTGTGTGGATGCACTAAGGGTAGATCCCCTTACTGGTCTCGCACTCTAAGCAGACATAGCTGGCTGCGGTGGAGACATAGCTCTATAGCTCGACTATCCAGTCACGGTCTGAGCTGGCCTCTACTGAGCACTCTATCCACACTTAGCATTACCACCCTGTTGTGGGCACTCTCTCCTCATGTGTCCTTGATAAAAATCCCTAAGAACTTCCCCTTGAGGAGGGTTATATGGTGGTAGACCGGGGGGTTGTGCATTGTTTGAGTCCATGTTTTCAGTCCTAGGCAAAATAGGGTCCCTAGAGGTTCCTCTACGTTGTCTAAGTGTCCGTTCAAGTTCAATATTACACGGAAGCAAAGGAAGTGGCAATGACCGTCTACCTAGCATGCATCAATAGTAAAGCACAATTTAAATAAATATATACAAAAACAAAGAAAATTCAATCAAATGCACGAATTTTAGGCAATATACTCACAAAAAGTCCAAGCTTGAGTCTCGAGATACACGGTGTGAGGTATACCTAAAATTACGCAATTTGAGAGATAAGTACAGAATCTATGCAAAAAGGATAATAATAAAAAAATTTCTAGACTAAGAATCAAATTAAACTTAATCTCTCAGTGGCGACAATTACACCGTACTCCCCGGCAACGGCGCCAAAATTTTGATGTGGCCAAATTTGTCTTTATTTTTGTAGCTTACTATTGCCTATTAAAATATAATTTAAACCACTCACAAGAGAACGAATCTTTGTAGATATGGTTCTTTATAGAGGGTATCGATCCCACGAGGAATATGTGGGTGAATTGCACTATTGAGAGAGAATTTCCAATTTAATCCTAAAAATAGAATTTTTGATTTGAATTTAACACTACTTTGTAGAATGTAAAAACATTAAAAGTAAAAAATTTGCAAAGTTGGGAGAGAGAACTAGGGGTGGTTTCCACCTTTAGCCAATTGACATGTCCAAGTATGTAGCAAATGGGATTTTCTACAAGTATATGCAACACAATGTCATTAGGCTTGTGGCCTATAATGACATATTAAAAGATAAACATGATTTCTAACTAAACATAGCCCATCTTTAACAAGCATAGTTCTTCAATCTATCTACTTATCCTACCTTCTAAATGCACCTACGTGTATCCAAACTACCCTATCTTTGCATGGGCTATATAAGCAAGAAACATCACATTCCATTAAAAATCATTACAAAGCCATCATTTACATTTTTTTGTGAAAGTTGTAAATGTTGAGCATTCAAAATGAAATATTTCTACTCTAAGACATGATAAAGAAATAATATCAAATGAATATATTAAAGAGGTTGACAAATATTATACAAAACACTAGGCTAAGTAATCAACATATAAATATAAATCCCAAAGTTGCTACAAAATGAACAAGTTACATGGCTAGGGGTTTCAACCACACCCTAGATGGAAAGTTAGTTGATCATAGGAGACTTGCAATCCTCCATAGCCAGAGATATGAAGCTCCAAAGGTCTGGTTTAGCATTTCTTTCTCTCCTCTTCCAAGTCTTTTTTCCTTTTTGCTCAAACACATGCATATATGTCCATCCACTAGTGTCCTTGGGTCCCACCTTGCCTATATATCTATATAATCCACCTAATATATATATGCTCCCTTCATATGTCTCTTTGAAGTCAAAAAATCCTCCAAAAGGACATGCAAAGGTCATTCATGAATACAAGTGGCAAGACAAGTGGGCAAGTGGCCAACTTGCAGTCTGTAAAATCTCGATTGTGTGAAATCATCATCTCGATTGTGTGAAATGCCTTCATGAATTTTTTGATTTCTTCACTTCCACAGCATTTGATCGGAAACATCGCCCTTTTTGGGACAAAACCTAATATTAAACAAAAACACAAAAATAACATAAAAATACCAAGGTAAACATAAATCCATAAATATACCAAGGTAAACATAAATGTGCAACATTTAACGCTTATCACCCCTAAACCAAATCCATAAGTCAATGTTGACAAAACCCAAAAAAAATTAATAATTAAATATAAAGTCCCTACAATGAACAATTGGAAATAGTAGATTATCACGAGATATAATAAATAAGGAAGTCCTCAACGTTGTGGCTGGAACTGTCTATATCCTGAAATATTAACAAATAGTGGGTTAAACCCACGAGCAAGCCTTCTCTACTACATCCCAATCAGAGAATCGATAAACCAATCATCTCTCATCCAAACAACCTAAACTATATGATAAATATACAATTCAAACGACCTAAACTACTTGATAACCACACAAATTCCATGCTTATAACTCAATTGATGAGCAATTTTACATAATAACAAACAATAAAAAAATATAATTATAAAAAGGCAATCCTAAAATGTCGTGTATATATATATTAGTGAGACTGCTTATTAGCTAGCTCCTTATAGCAATCCTGACATGCAGTGTATATATATATTAGTGAGATTGCTTATTAGCTAGCTCCCAATTCTGTATGGCAATCTTCACATGTCATGCAAAAATAATTCTTCCACAATATAACATACTTAGAAGCATGATTAATAACATATAATGAAATATACCAATAATTCATAAGGGTAAATTAATTTAGAAAAGTGAAAAGAATTAAATCTATAAAATAAATTAAATAAATTGTTCATCAACACTGTTCACACATACTGTTCACGGATACTGTTCATTGACACTGTTCACGGGGTTACTATTCATGACACTGTCCACGAATACTTGATAATTGAATGGGTTGCATGATCTGCTCTCTACAATACATGTATTTATTATAAAGAAATCATAATCCTAACAGTACAAGAAAACCTAAAAACAAAATGAAACTAACAGCATAAGAAAACCGCTAAAAATAAAACTTTCTTCAAAAATTCTAAAAATAAATAAATAAGAAACCTAATAATTAAAAACTACTAAATATTAAATTTCAACCAATTCTAAGTTCGTTTGGTCCATGAACAAAATTTCTGAAATATTCAGCAGTCTTCCTATAGGATGAAAAAATGACATGGGCTAAGCTATTGGGTTTTGCTTATTGGGTCACTTCTGATCGAGAATGAGTCTCGTGGAGTTAAAAAAACGTTTATAAAAAAATTCTGGACATCGATATTGTTCATAGAAATTAAATGTAAATACATACAACACGATTTAATTCACTACATGTAAATTCCATAAACCAAATCTTAGATTTTGGTCAACATGCATATTTTCAAAAACAAAACCCTAGTTTCTCTTAATATATATATTAGAAACGAAACCCTAGTTTAACACAATACATTCATGCTTTATAAAAAAAACATATATATATATATGTATATATTATTTCAGAGGTGAAGTGTTTATAAATTCAAAGGGGAAGAGAAGAAAAAGTACTTGCCTCTTTGAAAACAAATGTAGAAATCACGTAAACGCAAACCTATTTGTCCAAAATCACGATCCTCTTCAATTTCTCTTCTCAAATCCTTCTTAGGGTTTGTATCTCCCTCTCTATACCTTTCTCTCTAAAAAATATATGTATAATGAAATTTGTAGAATCCTAACATATATATATATATATATATATATATATATATATATATATTTGGGCTTGGGCCTAAATAAAATAAACCCATTCCTTTCCTAGTATACACTTATTTAAAACAACCAAAGCATTTAACACCACACAAGAAAAATCTAAATTAAACATAAATAAATACATTGACAAAATTAACTTAAAGCATTTAAAACACTCACAAATCAGTAGTCTAAATAAATAAATGACCCATTTAAATAACCTCAAAATAACAGAATATTACAAATAGGAGATGACAACCATTATCCTTTGAGGTGGGAGACCATGTGTTTCTTAAGGTTTCACCATGGAAGAGATTGATGCGTTTTGGGCGAAGTGGCAAGTTATCGCCTAGATACATTGGACCATTTGAAATCCTTGAGTGTATTGGTGAGGTGGCTTATAGATTGGTTTTGCCACCATAGTTGAAAAATGTTCACAACGTATTCCATGTTTTGATATTGAGAAAATACAAACTTGATCCATCTCATGTTCTGAGTTGGGTAGACGTTGAGGTCGATGATGATGTCACCTATAAGGAAAGACTAATTCAGATTCTTGATGCTAGAGAGCAAGTTCTGAGGGGTAAAATTATTTCGTTGGTCAATGTTTTGTGGTAACATCACAATGTTGAGGAGGCTACCTAGGAGCCAGAGCAGGAAGTTCATTCTAAGTATCTGAACTTGTTTCCTTAAGGAATGACTTGATTTCAAGGACAACATCCTTTTAATTTGGTAGGTTGTAAAATCCGTGACCATTTTTGGCTTATTTTCTTTTTATTTCCTTTAAATGCATATAAATAATTTAAATGATTATAAATATGTTTTGAATGCAAAATATATGTTTGGGGACCTTTATATATGACTAGAAAAGTTTTGGGAGCGTTTGACAAAAGTTAACTTTTTCAGGTCAAGTAGGCTTGGCGTGGGTCCCGTGGGCCCAGAAAATCCAAAAATGTCAGAATGACACCAAATTTGGAGAGTAGCTTAAATAAAATATTTAATGTGCTACGGAATCAATTTTGAGTCACAGTTACCAAAATTGAAAATGAAGCCTGGGAAGGTTTAGTGAGTGGCTAGTGGTATTTTTATAAATATGATAACTAGGTCTATAAATAGCAAAGTAGAGAATTTCTGAATTCATTTCTCATTCCCATTAGCCACATAGAGAGAGCAATATATATCTATATATGACAATATCATCATATTCCCTTCTCCATTGATGTTAAGAGGCTTAGGGAGATAATTAGAAGGTGCCGAAGAAGAAGAAGTTGGTCTATGCATTGAGGGCTCGAGTTTGATCTGTCCTAAATCGAATTCAGAGAAAGTTAATTTTTTGTGAGAAATTGATAAAATCATTTAGAAGCTCTTCCAAATTGAAAAAGGGATGTCTAACCCATAAAATTTAAAATTTTTGTGAGTATATTGGTTGTTAATAGCAAGTAATTGGTTATGTGGATAAAATTAGATATCTTTCAAGGTTGAAGCATGCTAGATTATACTACTTAATGAATTATCAATGTTAAATGGTGTAATTACATGTTTACAATTGCCTTGGATGATTATATAAGCATGTTGAGGTTGAATTGTGAAAGAATTATGTGAGTTTATGTGTATTTGTGAAAATGTCACTTATGTGTTTGATAATTATCTTGAGAGCATTTTTGGATGTGAAAGCATGTTTAAATTGTTAATAGAAGTGATATGATATGTGCAATACGTGAAACATGTTCAATGTAAAAGTATGTGATGTTTATTTGAGAAATGTGCAAGCATGACAATTGGTATTACATTGCCTTGAATTGTAGTTGTATAGTGAGCATGAACATGTGGGAATGTGATTCATTCATTGGCTTAGTGAGGGTTGTGAGCTTAATAGGACGGTAAAGTCCTCTTGATGAGTGGTGAGGTAATCCGGTAAAGGGAACCCTCGTGGGGCAATCTGGTAAAGGAACCAAATGGAGTGATCTGGTAAGGGAGCTCCATCTAGAAGGAAGACGATACTCCCTAAAATGAAATCCTATGATGAGGTGATTCGATCAAGGAGCCTCGATTAGGTGGGATTGGGTGATCCATAAAACCGGAGCCCAATGGATTTGTGGAGAGGATGAGGGAGTTATGTATAGGGGTGCATAAAGAACCGTAGGAACTGGAACCGGAACCGAACGAAACCGTATCTGAACCTTACCGAACCATTGCCTACGATTTCGATTCCGGTTCCTAATTTTAGGAACCGTTATCAACGATTTCAGTTTCGGTTCCAGGACCATAAGAACCGAATCAAACCGGAACCGTTGGTATTATGTATTAAATAAATATATATAAATTATATAATACATTTATGTAACCCTAAATATTTTCTTTCCTCACTCATTCCCTCACACAGCAGACGGCCCTCACTCCTCAGTCTCTAATCTCTATCTTAGTTCCAGCAATGGCTTGTTCTTCTTCTCCGGCACAGCATCACCCTTCACTCCGGCATATCCACAATCTGGATTCTGGTATCACTTTCTCTCCCTCTCTCTCACTCACTCACTCTCTAGTTTATACGAATCTACTATCCCACGCATCTCCGGACTCGTGCGCAGCACTCCAACCATGGAATCCCCAGCTTCATCTTCTTCCTCAATTAGAGACTTAGGGTATGTTATTCTGGCTCTTCTTCTCCATCGATTTGGTGGATTGGTGGATTTTATGGAAGTTCTGATAATTAAATCAAGTATAAATCAAGTTCTAGATTTCTATTTCTTGAGTTGAAAATCTGTTTCTGGATTTCTATTTCTTAAGTTGAAGATCTATTTTTTGGGTTTCTGATTTTATGAAAGTTTTCTTGATTTCCAACTGTTCTGATTGTATAGATTTGGTAATATGTAGATTGGTATTTTACATTAGTTTGATTGGGGCTTGCTGAGTTAATGTTGAATAGAAATTGTGTGAATGTATAAAGTATCATTTACATAGCTTGCTGTGGAATCGAACAGGGGACAATGTTCAAGCATTGATCACTAAAAATCTATTAATTGAATCACAAAATATATATATATATATAGAAGAACCACAATTCGGTTCCTCACGGATCCAAATCCCAACGGTTTCGGTTCTGGTTCCAAAAATTAGGAACCGTTGGGAACGGTTCCGGTTCTGGTTCCACTAAGAACCGTGAGGAACCGAACCGTGTGCACCCCTAGTTATGCATATTATGTTGCATTACATATTGTTTATGATATGGTTGTGATGTACTGATATTTGCTTAACATAATGAAATTAAAATGTATGCTTATGTGGTATTCACGAAACTTGTGGAATTGTGTTTTAGACATTCCTACTGAGCGTGTGGTTGCTCATCCCATGAGAATTAACTCTTTTCAGGAAATAAAAATGAGGTGGTGGAGTCTCTCCAACGGTAAAGTTGGCATAGAGCGTTATCGGTTTCATTTAAAGACTTACATTACTTTATTTGAATGCATGTCCAGATTGTGGACTATATGCATGTGATGAACATGTAAAGATCATTTATGTTTCAAGAACATGTAATTGTTTCTGTCTTATGATTTCATACATTATAAGTATGGTAAAATGCTAGACAATTTAAATGATGATCCTCCATTCATGCTTATTTCTACATATATAAACTTGTGAGAATGGTTGTATTGATGTATTGGTAAAATGAGGTGTATGCATGCTAAGAATGAGGACTAAAATGTATGAAAGGACACTTAGAAAAATTCTGCAGAGTACTACTTTGAGGGATTTTGATCAATCAAAACCCATGTTTCGATCAATCAAAATACCTCAATTGTGTGAACCATGTTGCGAGAATTTCGATGGAAGATGAGTTAAATTCCAGTAGGGTTTCGCAAGTACTTCGATACAAGTTTGATCATACGTAAATTTGGATCATACAAAACCATCATTTCGATTGATCGAAATGTACTTCGCACAATCAAAAGGTGCATTTCAATCATGCGAAATAGGTGTTCACTGTGTGTTTTAAAGGGATTCATATATGCTTGTTTTCAATAAAGGGTGCGCGTAATGGATTAGAATTGCTTTTGAATACATGCACATTGTATTATTGGTATGATGAATGTTTCTGCTAGACTTTGAGAATACAACTTAGATTATTGATCATTATAACATATCCGGTGAGGGATTGATGTTTTGACATATATGATAAGACTTCCGCTGTAAGTAATGATCTCGGTCATCCGGGGTAGGAACCGAGGGTGATAATAGTAGTATTTGTTACGGTTGTTCGGATCGTGGAGTGATGATCGGGTGATCATAACACCTCACTACCTCAGAATTTGGGTTCGGATTGGGGGAGTCACGACAGTCTGGATTTCGGGGCGTGACACGTTTTGTTGAATAAGTTGATCCAACCTTGGCTTAAGGGTTGGACTTGATTTTCCAATGCTACGACATACACATGGTCGTTTGGGGCATCTGGGTTTCTCTGGACACTTCCTTTTGACCGAAGTCCTGTGTTGATGCCCCCTCATCGACAGCCAACCCAGATCGTAACTAAACCATACTTTTTTAGGAAGAACTATCGTTCTCACAAACGGCGCCAACTGTTGATGAAAAAATTGGACCAGGGACAATGTAATTTCCTGCAAAATGGAGAGTGATGTCACGTCGATGGCACCGGTGTGGCGTCAACCAAAGACCCTTCAACAATCAAGTCAGTTGATTTGTGCATAAATGAAGAGAGGTTATGTATATTGTATTTAATGTTCTGTGGTTAATGATTGCGCATATCTCTTTTATTAAACCAGCTCCCTCATTATTGTAGTCATCCTGAAAAATTAAGTTCAAATTCACTCAATCCTAACTCAACTGGTCAAATGGTCGACATGAAAAATCTCCCTTATCATTTTCTATTCTCATAATAGTGTATGAATTTTAATTTATTTAATATTTAAAATATATTATTATTCATTAATTTAATAAAAAATATTATTACCATGCCTTTTTAATAAGAATTCACTAAAAATTCATTTTTATTGGATTGTATTGTAAAAAGTATGTGCATTAGTAATTTTTTTGACTTATGTGCGAGATCGAAAAAAATTCACGATTGCAATAACTTATTTGATTATGTTATGCTAATACAGACTCGAGTCCATTATACTATCTTCACGTTCATGACTGCAAACTATGATCCCAGTTATTGAAAAGGAGATGAATATTTTCCAAAAAAATTTCTCTCCAATTATCTTATTGGAATTAAGTTGACTATGAAACCATAACATCGTAGCAATAAAAAATCACCACATTACAATTTTCAAGAAAAACGAAACACCGTATAACCGTCATCTTTGATCGAGTTGGGTATGATTATGAAATCATAACATAGCATAAAATGTAAATTTCATGTGTGATGAAGTCGCATCCTTTTAGAGTTGAGTGGAGGCATTCTTTGTATAGAAACAATGGAGAGGATCCAAATCCGGTTGGAAAACATGCCTTCCCTGTTTACTGGTGGTCCACCCAATTTAATCAAAGCATTTCATTACTGTTCCTAAAACTAAGTCATGGGCATTAGATCAACAAATGGACTGAAGGTTCATTATAAATCACAAAGGATCACCCTACCTTTATTGGATTGGAATACTGACCGCTAACGTGTTGCTAATGCCAACCGCTACCAAGGTTCTCCCCAAAGAAAAGCAATTCAACAACGAGCGTCTTCTAGAATACTCTTTTTCAAACCAACACACCCACACCACTCGCGTACAATTTACCATTTCTACTCGCCACTTCGATCACTAACTACATGTCTTTATGTTGCTAATTTTACTTTTTTTCAAAAAAAGCATTTAATATTCACATCCTATTACATTTGATTTTTCTATAATAATGAAAATGACACAACTACTGCACAAAGAACTAGTAGAAATGAAATTAGAATCGAAATCGTAAAGAATCGTAATTGAATCGAACTGAACCATCCACTATAGTTCTGATTTCGATTTTAAATTTTAAGAACCGTTCACTACTGTTCTGGTTCCAGTGTCAAGTCAAAGAATTGAAACAAGAACCGAAATCGTTAGAAAAAATATTTATATATATTATATAAATTTATAATAATAGCTTCTAAATTCTAGTGTTCTATATAAATATATATATATATGAAGTATAAAATATATAATACATAAATAAATACTAATACCTTCTAAATTTTAGTCTTCTATTTATATATAAAGTGTAAAATATATAATAAATAGATAATACATTTAGCTTTTAAGTTCTAATGCCCTATATATTTATATAATATTAGATATATAAATAAATACTAAAAACTTTTAATATATTGTTATAACTAGAGGTGCACAAGTATGAAGGTGTATCTTGTCAATGTTTAAAAAATAAAAATAAATAAATAAATGACAAAAGAATCATTGGATAACCGAAACCGAAACCGCAAAAAATCGAAACTAGAACCGAATCGAACCGGACGGTTCCGGTTTCGGTTTCAAAATTAAGAAATTGTTAGGAATGATTCCGATTCTGATTATATCAAGAACCATAAGGAACCGTACTGTATGCACCCCTAACTACTCCACACAATTGCAGCACATCCCTTTTAATAATAATTTGATTTGAAGTGTGAGAGGGCATTTAGAAGGGAAAAAAAATTTCTCATTTCTTCAAATATTATTATTAATTTTTTTTTATGAACAAAAATTCTGACGACAAAAAAGATTTTGCACGGAAGAGTTAGCAGATGTTTAAGATTCAACTTTTCCCCTTGCATTAGTTTCACATAATGAGATAAAAGGAGTAAGCCAATCAGCCCACATGATTGACTTGCTCTACAATGGACTGATTTTCTCTCTAAGTAAGCAAAATTACAAAAATTTGTCTTATTCAAAAATTAACTCACTGCCCTCAAACTTTATGGTTTGGAAACACTTTCTCCTTCTGCTAACCATAAGAATTGGTCATCATCAAAATTTGCTCATGTCAACAAAATAAATATTTAAAATATTATTTTTACCATTCAATTTTTTTTTTTTGATAGGTAAAAGATGTATTAGAAAGCGCACTTGCAGCCTGCATACAAAAAAGAACCACTAAAAATATGAAACACTAAAGGAATCCAAAAAATCAACCATTTCTCTCATGAAATTACAAGATCAACCATGCACACAACAATAAAAACCAACTATTTCTCCTATGAAATTACAAGATCATTCATGCACCCAACAATAAAGAGTACTAATAATTGAGAATTTAAGCATCCCAATAGGGGTCTCTTCACCGTCAAACGATCTTTGATTCCATTCCCGCCACAAACACCACCACACACATAAGAGAGCAACCCTCCAATAGTCCCGTGCTTGGGTGTTCACTAGGAAACCTCTCCAAGCCTCCATCAGACCTCTAGTGGAGCTAGGTATAACTCACTAAACCTCAAAAAATCCCAAAAGCAAGTTCCAACAGTATTGGGCCACTTGATAATGGAGCAAAAGATGGTTAACTGACTCCTCATCGCCCTTGCACATACAACACCAGTACACAAGTATCCGTTGCATTTTCCTCAAATCGTCAAGAGTCAAAACCTTCCCAAGAATGGACGTCCACCCAAAAAAGGCCACCTTGACAGGAGCCTTTGTGCGCCATACTGCTTTTCATGGAAAAACCATCCTTGCAAACCCAAAAATGCTACTATAAAAGGATCACACCTCAAAATTCGCCTTCGAAGAGGGCACCCATACCAAGGAATCACTCCTCTCACTATCCATAACTTGGAGATAAATCATCTCCAAGACCCTAGTGGCATCCTCCATCTCCCAATCCTGAAGATTTCTCGAGAAACCGACATCCCTGAATGTCCTCTCACTATCAAGATGATAGCAATTGGACACAAAAGCATGTCAATCATGTGCAATCCTATAGAGACGAGGGAATAAGCAAGCGAAATGCCAAGTGCCAACCGCTACCAAGGTTCTCCCCAAAGAAAAACAATTCAACAACGAGCGTCTTCTAGAATACTCTTTTTCAAACCAACACACCCACACCACTCGCGTACAATTTACCATTTCTACTCGCCACTTCCATCACTAACTACATGTCTTTATGTTGCTAATTTTACTTTTTTTCAAAAAAAGCATTTAATATTCACATTCTATTCCATTTGATTTTTCTATAATAATGAAAATGACACAACTACTACACAAAAAACTAGTAGAAACAGAATTAGAATCGAAATCGTAAAGAATCGTAACTGAATTGAACTGAACCATCTACTATAGTTCCAGTTTCGATTCTAAATTTTAAGAATCGTTCACTACGGTTCTGGTTCCAGTGCCAAGTCAAAGAATTGAAACTAGAATCGAAATCGTTAGAAAAAATATTTATATATATTATATAAATTTATAATAATAGCTTCTAAATTCTAGTGTTCTATATAAATATATATATATATGAAGTATAAAATATATAATATATAAATAAATACTAATATCTTCTAAATTTTAGTCTTCTATTTATATATAAAGTGTAAAATATATAATAAATAGATAATACATTTAGCTTTTAAGTTCTAATGCTCTATATATTTATATAATATTAAATATATAAATAAATATTAAAAAATTTTAATATATTGTTATAACTAGAGGTGCACAAGTATGAGTGTGTATCTTGTCAATATTTAAAAAATAAATATAAATAAAAAAATGACAAAAGAATTACTGTAGAATCGGAATTGAAATCGCAAAGAACCGGAACCGAACCAAACTGGACGGTTTCAGTTTCAAAATTAAAGAACTGTTAGAAACGGTTCCGATTCCGATTATATCAAGAACCGTATGCACCCCTAACTACTCCACACAATTGGAGTACATCATTTTTAATAAAAATTTGATTTAAAGTGTGAGAGGGCATTTAGAAGGAAAAAAAATTCTCATTTCTTCAAATTTTTTTTTTTTTTTTTTATAAATAAAAATTCTGACGACAATAAAGATTTTGCACGGAAGAGTTGGGAGATGTTTAAGATTCAACTTTTCCCTGGCATTAGTTTCACATAATGAGATAAAAGGAGTAAGCCAATCTGCCCACATGATTGACTTGCTCTACATGGACTGATTTTCTCTCTAAGCAAGCAAAATTACAAAAATCTGTCTTACTTATTCAAAAATTAATTCACTGCCCTCAAAATTTATGGTTTGGAAACACTTTCTCCTTCTGCTAACCATAAGAATCGGTCATCATCAAAATTTTCTCATGTCAACAAAATAAATATTTAAAATATTATTTTTACCATTCATTTTTTTTTATAAGTAAAAAATGTATTAGAAAGCGCACTCAAAAGGGGAGTGCAGCCCACGTACTAAAAAGAACCATCAAAGATTTGAAACACTAAAAGAATCCAAAAAATCAACTATTTCTCTCATGAAATTACAAGATCAACCATGCACACAACAATAAAAATCAACTATTTCGCCTATGAAATTACAAGATCAATCATGCACCCAACAATAAAGAGTACTAATAATTGAGAATTTAAGCATCCCAATAGGGGTCTCTTCACCGTCAAACGATCTTCGATTCCATTCCCGCCACAAACACCACCACACACATAAGAGAGCAACCCTCCAATAGTCCTGTGCTTGGGTGTTCACTAGGCAACCTCTCCAAGCCTCCATCAGACCTCTAGTGGAGCTAGGTATAACCCACTAAACCTCGAACAATCCCAAAAGCAAGTTCCAACAGTATTGGGCCACTTGACAATGGAGCAAAAGATGGTCAACTGACTCCTCATCGCCCTTGCACATACAACACCAGTACACAAGTATCCGTTGCATTTTCCTCAAATCGTCAAGAGTCAAAACCTTCCCAAGAATGGACGTCCACCCAAAAAAGGCCACCTTGACGGGAGCCTTTGTGCGCCATACTGCTTTTTACGGAAAAACCATCCCTGCAAACCCAAAAATGCTACTATAAAAGGATCACAACTCAAAATTCGCCTTCGAAGAGGGCACCCATACCAAGGAATCACTCCTCTCACTATCCATAACTTGGAGATAAATCATCTCCAAGACCCTAGTGGCATCCTCCATCTCCCAATCCTGAAGATTTCTCGAGAAACCGATATTCCTGAATATCCTCTCACTATCAAGATGATAGCAATTGGACACAAAAGCATGTCGATTATGTGCAATCCTATAGAGACGAGGGAATAAGCGAGCGAAAGGCCTATCTCCACACCACCAATCCTCCCAGAAACAAATATCTCCGCCATTTTTGACCTTGCATCTAATGTGTATGGAGAACTCTGGCCACTCCTTCCGAATCGACTTCTAAACACCAACGCCCCCAAGGGTCCTCACCTCCCTCGAACACCACCCTCCCCTCTCTTTCCCATATCCACTAAGGATAATCCTCTTCCAAAATCTCTGCTTCTTTTCTTCAAACCTCCATAACCACTTTCCAAGAAGCCCGTTCCAAACTCCTAATTCCCAACCCTCCCAATTTGATTGGCTTGCAAACTTGATCCCAACTGACAAGATAGTATATAAATTCGTCACCTATGCCTCCCCCACAAAAAAATGTGTTGAAGCCTCTTTATCGTCTCGACCATTGAGATAGGAATCAAAAAAATGTGTTGAAGCCTCTTTATCATCTCGACCATTGAGATAGGAATCTGGAATAGGAATAAGAAAAAGTAGGGAGACAAGACAAAGTTCAATTCAGTATTTTAATTCTCAATAAATTAAGTGGATATATTAATTCCATTTAACGACTCATTGTTAATTAATATAATAAAAAAGAATAAGTACCACATAAAAAGAGTAAAGTTTTTAAGTAAATGAGATTTATATGAATTCACAATATTTAAAATAATAAGTGTCAAAAAAAATTCTTAATTTATAATTACTACTTAAAATTTCAGAAATTAAAAAAATTCAGTTATTTAAATTTTCACTATTTTTAACAAAGTACTTAGAAAGAAATTTAAGAAACGAATTACCTTTTTTTATTTTAAGAAACAGAAGGTTTCTCCATAATTTCATGTGGACAGTGTGGCAATTAGTAGCGCGAGTAGCTACTTTTTGGTATTCCAAGAGGTATAAAAGAAATAAGTATTTAGACAAAAAGTGCAAGGCTATATCTGTCATTTCGCACTCTAATGTCGTGATGCACTGATACACCGCCTCAAAAGCACGCGCCCTTTTCTGCTTAAAAGTGGTTGAATAGAAAGAAAGTTCTCTGTTTCGGTTCATAGTTGTAAACCCTAATTCTTTTAACTGAGTCTCTGTTATTGTGCGATTGTTGGATTTGGTTTGGAGATGGCATCGTTTGAGCAAGCACCAGAAGGGAATTCCAAAACAGGGGAGAAGATCTTCAGGACAAAGTGCGCTCAATGTCACACCGTCGATAAAGGCGCTGGCCACAAGCAAGGTTTTCCTTTTCTCGTTTCTATCATATTCATTCTTACCAATCTTCTATTTGATTCTTCTGATTTTTGGGTTGAAAATCTACTTTTATTGTTTCTTGCAATTAGTTAAGTGATTCATTTTTTTTTTCAATTTGATTTGATTTGATTTCTCTGCTTGATCTACATTTTCTGCATCCATTCTTTTATTTATATTGAACTTGCATACTGTTCTTTCTGCGATCTCTTTGTCGATAGTGATAATCATAATGATGCACATAAAAAATAGGCTAAAGTGACTTGTCAACATAAATAAATCCTATGCATTTGCAAATAATCCCCTTGAACTTCAAAAAGCTACTAAACCATAAAGTATATGCAAATAAATCCATTATTCAATTGTTGCTCAGGAGATGAGATTACACAACCACTCTTAAAAAATGAGATTTAAGAAATTAAGTTAAAAAGATGGTTTTGAACTAACAAAATTATCCATATTTGACTTAAAACCCTAGGATCTACTATTGAAATAGCCAAACTAATATCATCTGTTCAAGTCCCAAAAATGGATCCCTCCATATATTTTTTTGTTGGTGTAATATGGTCTAGGAAAAGGGCATGTTGGTCAAAAATCAAAATAACGGCAGGGGGAAATTTGCAAGCTTTCACAATAATACAAGGGTTATTTGCCAAATTGGTAGTCTAGGGAGGATATTTGTAAATGTGAGAAAGTTGAAAGGGTTTCCTACATTTTTCTCTAAAAATTGTACTTACATTAGTGTGAGGAAGATATTAGGAATAGCGCTTATAGTTGACAAAATAAGAGAAAATAGACTTATGTGGTATGGACATGTAGAACGGAGATCCATTGATGCAACCATAAGAAAGAGAAGATGAATTTGCATAGAAGGTAATGGACAACGAGGCCGACCAAAACTAACATGGAATGAAGTAATTAAAAAAAGACATCAAAAAATTAAATATTAGAGGAGAAACGATGTATAATAGAATAGAATGGAAAAAGAGAATTTATGTGGCCGAACACCATTCATTTGGAAAAAAAGGCAATAATGATGAAGAAGAAGAAAAATTATACTTAGATTAGATATAATGTATACCGCATGTGTGTTTTGTGTGTATCCCCATTCCTCAATCCTTTTTTGCAATCTATTTCACAGACCGTTATGGTTTTGTTAAGCGTGACAATGATATTGATGCTTCCTTATATATATGAGTACAAACAAATATAAAAATGTTGTATATATGGGTTCTTTTTGCAGTCTATTTTATCGGGCTTAATTGCACTTAATGCCCTTGAACTATCATTTTTGGCACATAACTCCCCTGAATTATATTTTTGGCAGATAACCCCCTTTAAACTATCAAAAAAATTGCACCTTACCCTTTGCTGTTAGTTTTCTCTTTAAAAAGAAGGTAAAATGACGTTATTTCCCATTTTTAAGAGAAATATGGTATTGAATAGTAAATATATCAAAATGGGTAATAAAGTCATTTTAACTTCTTACGTAACAAAAAAACTAATGACAAGGGGGTAAGGTGCAGTTTATTTTGTTAGCTCAAGGGGCTTATTGCGAAAAACATAGTTCAGGGGGTCATGTGCCATAAAATGATAGTATAGGGGTGTTAAGTGCAATTAAGCCATTTTATGGAGATTTCCATGCCTTTGTCGATGATAATAATGAGGAGGCTGATTGATTTATGTTAACAAGAGTGGATCTACTATACATATTCATATGTGTAGTTTTTATATAGTTATGCAACCTTCTTGTTGTCATTGATATTTACAGAATTTTTGTGATCAGTAGTGTAGTTTTCTTTCATCATTGCTGCAATCGTTTAGCGATTTTATATCCTTATTCCAACGGCATATCCTTATTTGAATACCATTACCGTTTTTAAACAAATTATTTTGTGTAATATATTTTGGCACTTGGAATGCAATGTACAAGTCATGTGAACAATTTAATTTGTGAACATAAAACACCTTTTTTCTTCCCATTTATTAAAGTTTCATTTTTTTATTAGTGGAATCTTCATTAAAAATGCTGTCATATTAAACATAATCACCAGAATATGATACAAAAGAATTTGTTTATTTCATAGTGACAAGAATCGAGTCTTAACAGTTGTGACTTTGACCTTTGCCTCCAATTTTGGTGCATGAGCATGCAAATAACGCTAAGCACATATACCAACTAGGAAAAAAAAAAAACCCTAAGCACATAAACAATACTACTTTTTTGAAAGAAGAAGTATACAAACAAGTCTACCATATATTGGTATACAAGCACTTGGCTGATAATACAGTATGTCTTTCTGCTTGGAACGTGGCTGATATGGTCTAGTGTGGTTGAATGTTTTAAGCTTGATGTAATACCTAGCTGTAAACAAAGGCTGATAATACAATATGTCTTTCTGCTTGTAATGTGGCTGATATGATCTAGTGTGGTTGAATGTTTTAAGCTTGATGTAATACCTAAGGCTGTAAACGAGCTGAGCTTTGAGTTGTTTGGGTTAGGCTTTGTTAGTTTCAAAATGGAAGAAATAACATGAGTTGAGTTGGTTTGGGCTAGGAATTTGTTTATGGGTTAAAACAAAATTTAAAGGTTCATAATACTTCTTAACATGGCCTATATATGTGTGTGTCTATATATATTTATATTGACAAGCTCAAAATGGGCTGTTTAACAAGCTTGTTCACGAACAAATGAGTCAAGCATGGGGTTGTTTGAGTTTGACTCATTTAATAATCGAGCCCGAAAATTCTGTTTGATCTAAATAAACGAACACGAACCGAGCTTTTAGCGAATTGAGCCCGAGCTGTTCTTGAACAACTCGCTTCATTTACAGTCCTAGTAATGCCCTAAAATCTGAGATCTCTTTCTAATTTCAATGCCTGAGATTTGTTTCTGATCAATATTGCTACTCTTTGTTTGAGACTGCAGGTTATTTCATGGAAATTTGAATTGATTTTTCCATGTGCTTGGATCAAGTTAAAGAACAGTGATCTAAGCTGTTTTTGGGCTTGCCTGACGCACATGATTTGCTGACAAAAAACTGAAACTTAGTAATCTGAACTGTTATACTGATCAAATTATTATCTTTATGAAGCAATTGTGTTTACGTAATTTTGATTTAGCGAGAGCATGGCAATCTGGAATGCCATAATTCTAAATTGCATTGTGAGATTTGCTCACTTTGGGAATTATTGTATAGTTTAGATCTTAATTGACAGAATATGATCAAGCTATAGGCAAATCTCTATGTACGTAATGCAAAAATTTAGAGGTTTGATGCGAAGTAAGGATTTAATCGAATGTGGTTGAATAAAGGTTGGTAATACAGATCAGAA
This sequence comes from Cornus controversa, assembly GCA_026545225.1. Lineage (NCBI taxonomy): Eukaryota > Viridiplantae > Streptophyta > Magnoliopsida > Cornales > Cornaceae > Cornus > Cornus controversa. The sequence continues at coordinate 22,543,419 of CM048853.1, read as the reverse complement.
ATTTGTCTTTTGCGGCAACGACTACTCCAACTATGAATACAACCATTCAAATTTACACACACTTTTTCTGGTTCAGAGTTTTGAGACTTGGTTTTTAATGTGCTTGGTACTGAAAGTCTTTATGCTCGTTTATGCCATGGCCATGGTGCACTTCCTATTTTATCATTCTTTGTCGTCTTAGATTTTGTATGCGGGTGTTTTTCACTTCTTTTATTTTTTTTAATTGTCTTTTGTATACTGCCTATTCGGCTTATTTAGATTTCAAGGTTTATACCTACTGGCTTTGTACTTTCCAGGTCCCAATTTAAATGGCCTTTTCGGAAGGCAGTCTGGCACAACTGCTGGATACTCATACTCTGCTGCTAACAAGAATATGGCCGTGACCTGGGAAGAGAATACACTATATGACTACTTGCTGAACCCTAAGAAGGTATGAAGTTATGCATGCTTCCTTGAAATTGATTGGTATGCAGAGTCCTATTTTAGCTGTTTCCAACACCTTCTTATACTCTTTGGATGTGGCACAATGTTGGTGAGTTTGTAACGCCATCCTTGGGCACTCTATCATCAAGTCATTATTGTACTTTGACATATCAGTGGAGAACTTAGTTGATTTCCGATGTCCCTTATTTTTATTGGGGTAAAATTCTGTTAAAATCATAGTTGATGCCTGATGGACTTAGATAGGTCATGAATTAGGAAGAGATTATATTATACTTTTGTTTATTTAAATCCTCAGAACAGTGGTTCCATTTTAAAATTGAAACCAGCACAAGCAAGAAATAGCTTATGCTAATGACAAAATTTGGTCCGAGTCCGTGTAGTTGCTAATTTTTTATACTTTGACATATGTGACATTGCTATACTTCATTCACTTTGGATTCACTCTGCATGTTCTAACTGTTCTATGTTCCTTACCTTTCCTCGCACCTTGGTTTCTATAGATAATCATTGTGTGTATGTGTATATTTATATATACCATTAAATGATGGTTTGATTGTGAAATTTTGTTTGTGCAGTACATTCCTGGAACTAAGATGGTTTTCCCCGGATTGAAAAAACCACAGGATCGAGCCGATCTCATAGCTTACCTGAAGGAGTCAACTGCTTGATCATTTTTCATTTTGTGGATGAAAGGTTCTTATATACTTTTTTGCTACAATTGGAAGAGTTAAATAGCTGGTTCCAGTTTGGAATTCCTTCTGAAAATAAATAGCTACCGCCATATAAATAAGACCAAAAATGTCTGCGCTATGCTATGCTATTTCCTTGGGAAAAGTTCGGTCTGTTGCAGAGAATCATTTTTGCATTTCATGATTCTCTCATTTTTTGGATTCATATACTTCATCTGTAGTAGTTATCCGGGAAGAAAAGTGTCAACATGAACTATTATTGATACGGCTTCTGTTTGGTTCTCTGAAAAACAAGTTGTCTCTGTGATGGTGGTATACTGGTTTTGGTTATCAATTCTAACATTTTTGTTGTTTATTTTCAGTTTTTTAGACGAAATTTGGGTTTTTACCGCTTTTGGACTATGCAGGAAAACAGGCTTTTGGTATGCCTTCTGATTTAGTGTGGACATTAGTTTTAGCCAATTGTTCAATAGGTTAAAATTAATTAAACAGGTTAAATGGGATGACTTGATTATGACACAAACACGATTAGGGTTAACTCTAAATTTGTTAATTTTGTGTCATGTTTGAGTTGTGTTGGTGGGTCGTGTCGAATTTTGTTTACCCCTACTCAAATCCTTTAATGTTTCACTTAGGTTCTGTTTGATAAAACTCTTCACACTTAATCTTAAATGGTAATTAAAAATTAAATATTTTTTAATATTTTTTGAATTTTCAATATTCAGTGATAAGTGATGTTTTTAGTACTTAAAATTTTATTTCCTTTTAAGTGAAAAGCAAATGCACTTAATTGGATAAACGTTTAATTTTTTTTGTTGAATTAAGTTATCAAACAACACTTAATGTTTGGGTGGCTTTGAGTAGTTTAGTAGGTTGAGTTAGTATGTGTGAGATTAATTGCTCAACCTAATTCCAATCAATTCCATCCATTTTCATTCATACATGTCACGTTTCGTGTTAAGACATTTTTCAAATTCACACAACCTTTTTCTGTTCTTAATTACCACTAGTGGTATATATTTTTGGGTGAAAGAATAGAATAGTTAGAATGAATGGTACATTTTATTAGATTCTATGCACTCTATATTTCTCCTAAATGAGGCAACAGTGCACAAGAAATCCCCCACCCAGTGAAAAGAAACTATTGTTTCTTTGCCACACACACAAACACACACACACACACACACACACACACACACACACATATATATATATATATATATATATATATATACACACTACTAATGTTTCCCTAGCAATGGCCATCATGTCATCCACTAATGTAAACATTATTGCACTCTAAAAATAATCCATACATAACAGACTTTACAGTCATACAACATAAAAGCATATTCCTGAAAGAAACTTAGAAAGGGTATCACCACATGTGATATGGAATCTGCCAAAAGACATGCATGCATTATGTCATAAAAGAAAAATACTTCTGTATGAATAAAGCTTTGGGTGCGTATTGATCATATCATGTGATATGTTATTATCGTTATATTAATTTTTTTTTTTATGGGAAGCACAGATACAAACATAAGACACGACTATGAAAAATAGAAAGTAATAAAATATGGATACGTAAAAATATAATAATATATTATATTTAAAAAAAAAATTATTTATTTTATTCACTTTGTCATGAATGAAATTTCTATTTTGAACTTAGAGGTAGATGTTTGTCGTTTTGTTTTCTAAAATTTTATATTATATTTTTGATTAACTCGTAATATATTTTTAAATTGCATTGAAATCATTCTTCTAAAAATAATAATTAAAAGTTGAGTAATGCTACTATAAAGGGGGCTTTCATGACTCTTGTCATGAGCTCTCCCTCAAAATAAATATTTTTGAACACCAAAAAAATGCAAAAAAAATAAAATTTATCACGTAGCCAATACTAAAATCATCACACAAAAAATATCAGCTCCAAATATTATAAATTGAATTTATAGGAGACGGTCAAAGTTTGAAGTAAAAAAATGTAAAAGAAATAGGATGTAAAACTTTGACCGTCTCTTATAAATTGAATGTAAAGAAAATAAGATATAAAATTTTGATCATCTCCTATGAATTAAATTTATGATATTTTGATTTGATTTTTTTTGTGAGAAAAATTTTAGTATTGGCTACACAATGATATTTTTTTTTTTTGTGTTTAAAAATATTTATTTTACCATAAAACATGTTCTTTATGTGTTCATTACAAAACTAACTAAATAAATAAATTAATTAATTTCAGGATACTTTTAATTGTGTTCTCCGTGTGTCGGGTATCCAATAGTACCAAAAAAAACCTTAAAAAGGAAGAAGAAGTATAATACATTTATATATCTATATATCTGGTGTAATGTATATCAAATAAATCTGAACCTTACATGTTATTAATGCGATAAAATATATTCAAGTTTTTTTTCTAGTTATTTCATTGACGTTGCATTCCTGCTTTCATTGTCGATGACAATTCCACAGTTTTGGCCCCTCTTGCAATCCAAACTGCCTACCTAACCATGCTGGCTTTGTCAAATACTGCTTTTGACGGGAATATAGGGCTTCCCAAAACAGAATATATATATATATATATATATATATATATATATAATTGTCTGAAGAATGGACAGGGATGGACAGGGATCAAGGAAGAAAACAAAATGAATACAGCCTGCCAGCCGCCTAAAGTTAATGAAGCCAAAAAGTTAAGTTGTTGCCGACTTATATATGCGAGCGCGTGTCTATATATATATATATGAAAAATAATAATACAATCCAGTCGGTATTAATATCGATTAATGTGTCAGTTATTCATTTAAACATTTTAGAAGAAAGAGATATTATCTTTATTCATTACTTATTAAGAGTGTTTATTGGACACAAGTAATTGAAATGCGAAAAAAAAAAGATCGACAAGTATAGCACTACTCTATATATATACACACATTAATTCATATTTGTGCCTACGACACCATTATGCATTTGTAATCGTGACTAAATAGAGTAATTTTAGACCGTTGATAACAAAAGATATTTTAAACTATATGATTAATTTTTTAATCACTTTTGAACGTTAAATTAAATTTTTTTGTCATTATTATACCGGACTTCAATTAGGGGTGACAATTCGTGTTCCCGTGTAGTGTTCGTGTCGTGTCGATCTATAAGTATTCTACTAAATAGCTCAACCCTAACCCGACCCATTTACTAATCGTGTCAGAGTCCCTCAACAGTAACCCAACCCGTTTATTAAACGTGTTATCCGTGTCGACCCGTGTAACCCGTTTAATAAACATATCCTATAATGGCACTACTTGTTTAATAACCTTTTTCAATCCGTTTAACTTATATCATATGAGTTTCTCCACCCCTAAAAAATCTCTTTGAAGATCATATAAAAATAAAGTACATATCAATACATAAATCCTAAAATCAAACTATATTATAAATTTTGTATCTATATATAAACTCAAAAACATACTAAGGTGATTCATCAACTGGGAAGACACTATAATAATTTCATCCTTGCGTTTTATGACTACATCAGTCCTGTAAACAAACAAATAGATTACAAATAATTGTAATATATATAACTATGTATATATAAGTTTGTATAAAATCATAATATATGAATAACTCATATCATAATCGTGTTGTAATCGTGTCGTAATTGTGTCACGGGTTAGATAGTTTAAACCCAAACTCAACCCAATTTTTGCGTGTCGTGTTTGAGTCGTGTTGTCGTGTCGTGTCCAATTTTGCCACCCCTAACTTCAATACATATAGATATAGATGTGTGGGCCTGTCTAAACATAACGAATATTTAATTACAACCTCCCACAAAAGTTGAAAAGAAATTTCTCTTTTCCCCTCAATTCTATCCAATTATTCTATTGACCAACCAGTTCAACCTTGTTTTTTTAAGCTCAGTTCTGTTATTTCAATTGATATTCCTTAATACCAACTGAAGATTGATTCCAATTTAAAATTTAACTAACTAAGGCCCGTTAACATACGGAAATTTATTTTATTTTTCTGTTTTTTAAAATGGTAAAAAAGTAAAAGCAAATATTATGTTTAATAAAATGTTTCTGTTTTTCGTAATAAAAAATATTTCTTATTTTTAAGAAAAAAGGAGAAAAAAAAAAAAGATGTTTCTTCTATTTCTTTACTGTAGATGAGAAATATTCTCTCCACTGTAGTAGCACCCACTTAATTTAATAATATATATAATATTAAATATAATTTTCACTATTTATACTTTTTTACACAATTGTTTTCTTATTTACATATTATAATCTTTTTTTTGTCTACTTAGTTAAATAATATATAATAATTAATATGATAATATATAATGTGCATAAATTATTTATATTAAAATAAAAAACACTTTGAAAATGCACTTACTTTCATCTTCTTTTTTTTAAAAAAAATTACTTATAAATAATAACTCTTTATAATATGTTATGTATATTATTATCTTTTAACTTGTATCATATTTTTTAATTTAATTTTCACATATATATGATATCATACTTATGGAAGACTAATTATGCTAAAAAGTTATTTTGTATTGTCTAATAGTTACATGTTCAAATATGAAAAAAAGAAAAAAAATGTGTTGCTAAACACTGTTTTTTGTTCTAAAAAATGTCAAAACAAGTTTTAATGAACGTTATTTCTACTTTTTGTTCTACTTAGAAAAACAAGAATAGATTTCTATTTTCTTTATGAGTGCAAAAACAAAAACGTTTTCTTTAGTGAACGCACCCTAATTTACCTTTAATCTAGTTAAAATTGCTTTTAAACAAATAAAGATATGCCAGTAGATATCACGAATAAATAAAGTAAAAGTAATATTAAAGCAATAAAGTGCACATCAGATTTTCATGTGAAAATTTTTCAATGTAGGATTAAAAAACTACGAAACTTAGCCCGACAAATCAATTCACTACGAAGAAAGAGATGTACAATTTACGTATCAGTTCATTACCTTCGAACTCATAGTAAATATTACTCAGTCTACAGAGTTTAGTGTTCTCTCGAACTTTGCTTCGTTTGATACCAGATAAGGCAAATCTTGATTTTTGCTTTTCTTATGATGGACCTGAAACGCTATTTCAAGTATTGCGCTTGTTGGACTTCTTATGTCAAGATATGAATCAAATAATAAATATATTTTTTTTAAAAATTCATATTATGCAAGGAGACATTGCTTTTACTAATTCGAATTAGAGGGTGATATAAAATCGGTAAATTTTTCGTGATCTTGTTACGGTTAAACGGTCGAATCATTCATTGATATCAACTACTAGTTAGTCCAAATAAGCATCTGGTTGAATACTTTGAACAGTGTTAAAGTAGTCTTTAAAGCTCGACAACAAGGAATTGTATCAACATCAATAGTACGTCATCTCAATTAGCTGGGGTGACCAATGATTCATAACTTCTTATATATATATATATATATATATATTACCTCCATACCTTGATGATATAATCATTTAATTCTGAAAGCAGCTCTATGATCATGTTTTCTCCTAGGAATTTTAGTTTTGATTGTTGAAGCAAAGAATGCATAGAGCCTTTAAATTGCCCTCTTAATTATTTAGTACTAAAAGATTTTCAATTTTTTAGGGGGTGGATTAAAAGTCACATATTGCCAAAAAAAAAAAAAAAAGATTAAAAGTCACATAGGTGTTACTACTTTTTATTTCAAAATTCACTAAACTACAAATACATCACGAGTACTCTTTAGTTACTTGGTTCATTGTAAGGGAAGTGTTCCATGGTGAAGAATTCAACAAGAAAACATATCATTAGTCCTATATCTATGTGTGTGTGTGTGTATATATATATATATGGTGAAGATTTCAACAAGAAAACATATCATTAGTCCTCTATCTGTGTGTGTGTGTGTGTATATATATATATATATATGGTGAAGATTTCAACAAGAAAACATATCATTAGTCCTCTATCTATGTGTGTCAGTGTGTGTGTATATATATATACACATATATAGATATATATATGAAATCATTTTCGTGCCATCATTTTCATGATTCTATCCTTAATTACGTGTCACTAAGAAACAGTGGACTACTTGAATTATTACATCCACATTGCTGTTAGGGAGAGAAAGACATCTTGATTGTAAGAGATTTCTTGTTTGACCTTTCCACACTTTTAAAATTACCCAAAGACAAAAAAAAAAAAAAAAAATGGTGAACAAGGAATTGTAACCCAATGACAGAAAGGGAAAAAGAGACATAATTGTACTTAATATATATATATATATATATATATATATATATATATATATAAGACATCTTGATTGTAAGAGATTTCTTGTTTGACCTTTCCACACTTTTAAAATTACCCAAAGACAAAAAAAAAAAAAAAAAAAAATGGTGAACAAGGAATTGTAACCCAATGACCGAAAGGGAAAAAGAGACATAATTGTACTTATATATATATATATATATATAATGCATCTTAAACAAAGAAAATCTGTACTTACTCGTCTTCTAAAGTTGGTTGAAGATTCGAGTTTTTATAAAAAGAAAGTGTATGAATGTGTTTCTTGCTATGGTAAAACAATATATATATATATATATATATATATATATATGAAAGTTGATATTGGCACTCCATCAATATCTTCTGTCACTCTACTTTCATCTCTATGTAAAATACAATTACAAAGGTGTCCCTCTATTATACAATATTTGATTCTTATATTTTTAATACCCTAATTGTCTTTATTTGATAATGTTAGAATTCTTAACTCCAAATTGCAACTTCTCTCTCGCGTTCTTTTTTTCGTGTGAAAATACTTTTTCGTTGATTTTAAAAATATTATTTTTTCATGTTAAATCAATCTATCAATATTTATTTTAGAAGTAAAAAAGTTTAGGATTCAATATAATGATTTAGAGAGTATCAATCAAATGTATGTGATTCCGATAATAAAAGTTACATGATTAGATAAGTTGGGAAGAAGTTGTTAATAATAGATTACTTAGACAAATATTAAAAATGTATTTGAGTTGGAAACAAATATTATATCAATGAATAAAACCTATTTGAAAAAAAATTAATTATATTTAAAATCAAAAGAAAGTTTAATTTCACTTGAATAAAAATTATGATATATAGTTTTTTAAGAAAACTAAGGAAATCTTTTTTATTTTAATAGAGAACTTTTAGAAATTAAAAGATGAAAAGAGAAAAACATGACTATATGAAATATTTTTTCAATTGTAGTTGTCTTAATTTAACTAAGGAGCTTTTGCACCAAAATTTCAAAAGATAAAAATAAAAAAATTAATATGATATTTTTCTTCGTTTGCCTTTTGTTTTCTCCTCCTTCCTTTCTATTTTGTTTGTTCACAAATTGATGGTATGTTTCAAAATTTTAATTTATGTTATTTTATAAATAAGACACATGAAAAATAAATTACACGTTTGGTGAGTAAAAATAAAATATTTCAAAATTTGAATTCTTGGAGTTATATAAGATAGAGACACGAACAACAAGTTTCAATTAAAAAATGTCTAAACTATAGTATTTGGGTGGTAATAAATGGATTGTTATATTGTAAATCTAAAGTAAAAAAGTTGAAAAAACTTTTTTTTAAGAAAAATAAAATAAAATAAAGTCTTGAATTAGAAGGACAATTAGGGTACTAAAAATATAAGAATCTAAAATGATATAACATAGGACCACTTTTACTTTACAAAAAGGTGAAAGTGGAGTGTCAAAAGATATTGGTGGAGTGCCAATAATAGCTTCCTATATATATATATATATATATAACCAACCTTGTGATGCTAATTTTTTTACAAATGAGGCAAGATTAGACATTATAGAAAATAATGCATTCTTTGTTGAATAACATGGTAAGAAAGAGAAAATCAGGACCCTTTGAAATGAAACCGTTTGAAAAAGATAACATTCATAGATAAAATTTCTCTTTGGAAAATTCAAAAGGACCACATATGCCAATGGAAACTAAGTCATAGATTGTGACACACTCTTAAAATTATCATTTTGTTGACTTTTCTTGATTGATGACTACCAATTTCACCCCCTTCATTTGTCCACTCTTTGAAAATACTTGTTGGCATGAGGATAATCATTCTTTCTTTACTATTTTGTTTGCTAGAAAAGAAGAAAGAAGAGTGGAAGAAAGATAGAAATGAAGGAATAAATTTTTTTTACTTGATAGAAAGAAGGCAAGGAGGGAAGACAAAAGAGGGTGAATGAGTCATTCTCATTTTTCACAAATTTTTATTCCCGGATGAAAGATAGAAAAGAAGAAATGTAAGACTATTAAAAGAGTTTTAAATTACAGAACTATCTTTTTAATTATTTGATAAACCGAGTACTGTAATTAATGATGAGTATAATTGTAAAAATAAATTAAACTCTCTTTCCTTATCTCCTATAAACAAAATAATGTATTATATCATTATCTTCTCTTTCATCCAACTAAACAAAAAGAGTAAATAACACAATCTCTTATCTAGAAATGTCTCATCCGTCACTTCTTCTCTCCCTTCCATCCAATTTTCTTCATTCTTACCAAATGGAGCATATAAGTAACGTCATAGTATGATTGGACCACATTATTTGTTAGACCTACTAAGGGCTAGCAGGACCCTTAGGTGACTTAGGCGGTCGCCTAAGGCCCCAGCCAATAGAAGGCCTCAAAATTATTTTATTTCATTAATAAGAATTTCTAAAATGATTAGACTTCCTTTATTTCCTTTATTTTGATTTTATAATATTATTAGACTTTCTAAAATTTTTGTTTCCTTCTATTGTTAAGCCCCAACCAATGATAAAAATTAAATAATATGCCCCAAATAATTTATTTCATTCTAAAACTTTTAATTTTTATTCTTATCTCAACACCTTTCTCCTTTTTTTTTCTCTATCTCTCTCACTCCTCATTATTCTTTATTTATTTATTTATTTATTTTTTATGAATTTGAATATATAGTTAACGGATAATTATAAAAAATTGAGAATTATAAAACTTTCCATCTTTTTATGTTAACTTTTATCTTTTTTCCCTATTCCTCACATTTTCTCCTCTTTTTTCATTACAACGTCTTTTTTTGTTATAATTAATAATAAAATAACAAGAAATTTAGGTAAAAATCAACAAATGACATCTAAAAGAATTAGAAGATAATACAATAATGAAAGAAAAATATATTAGCGACTTAGATTCATAATAATAATCAAATGTGTGAAAAGAAAATTCTTTACAAAGAACATGAAAAAAATTGAACCAAGTAAAAAAAAAATGAAAATCTTATTTAAAAATCATATTCTATTCTCACAAATATTTATGCATCGGAAAAATATTGTTAAAAAATTAAGAGATTTATTAGTATAAAATGGTCCAATTAAATATAATAATTTTAATAAAAATAATTTTTATATAAACATTATTAACTAAAATTAATGATTTTTATATAAACATTATTAACTAATATTTGATCTTAATATGATTACTCTTATATTTTTTTGTCTAAGATTCAAATTATATTGGGCTGTCCTAGATTTTTATTTTTATTTTTAATGTTATAAAAGTACACAGTCCAATCATATCACGACACATCAAGAATGATGTTGTTCCTTAAAGGAGACTAGTATGGTTCATATTTATAAATCGTATTGGGTCTGGTCAGAAAGAAACTAAATAATCGGGGTCAGACACAAAATACACTGAAGTATAGGGATATTAGTGAATACAGAATTAAAATCTAGTGAGAGAGAGATTTCAACTCCACAGTGTGAATCCATAACTGATACGACGAAACATTGACCATATATATAAAATCTTCATGCACAACGTCTCTCTCCCCATTATTCCCGGATTCAGATTTTCTCGGAATCAATTTTTCTGCACAATCAGTTCACCTCAGGTAAGAGTTCTGACAGTTATTTCCATTACCATGTTCCTCTGCTTTGTCATGCAATTCAATTCTATACTTTTGGGTGAATATCTTACGTTGATTGATCGAAAACTATGAAGTGAATGGATCGATTGGTTCTTCACACATGCCCACAAATTTAAATGCACATAGGTGATAATGGAATCTGTATGTCCAATTGTGTATTGGGTTTCAAACAAGTTCTTTCTTTCTTGCATTGTAGTTGATAGATATATACATATATTTTATGTTTAACATATAATTTGATAAATTTTCTGGTGAAATTGTGAGGAATCAATTCACTTCTCTATTGTGATAAATAAATAAAAAATCACTTCTCTATTTTTTGTGACCAAAATTACCAAACACTGTAGACAAGAAAGCAATTTGTATGACCTTTTGAATTGTGTTTGTTCAATTTGGCTGATCTTATTATTTGTTTTTGTTCAGGAAAGATGTTTGTCAATGGATTTGATGAAGGAGAAAAGGTACCTTCGGATTCTTGTAATAATAAGGTAGACTACATGCTTTTGGTTATATGTGAAGTGAGCAGGCAATGTCTTCTTGCTCTTTCTCTCTCTAATATTTCCCTCTCTTTCCTTTGACCCATCATGATGATGCCTCCCTTCTTCTTAGTTTTTTTTCGTCATGTGTAATATTTTGGGGAGGATTGATAATCTCTGTTTATGGTTGGTTAAATTTTCAATTAGTTTCTGTTCATCTCATTGGAAGTCTTAAACTTAATGCCTTACAGCCAGTAATCTGGGCACCTCTATTTTTTTCAGATTTTTGCTGACCTACTTAATATTGCATTTTCCTAGGTCAATGATGTGTTGTCTGCTAGGAATTTTGGCTGCATATATAAGTGTTTATAAAAAACTTTGTTTATCAATTATTGAAATGCATTTATTGGATATCTGTACCAGTTAAGCGTTATGGCAGAAGTACATTTCTGATGTATCTCCTGAATAATACAAAAGTGTCAAGTTATTACTGCTAAATAAACAGAGCTTGTTGTCAAGCTAGCTTTCATTTATTCATGGAGTCAGGGATGGACCTAGGAACTTTCACCTATAGAGGGGCTGAACTACAACATGAAAATAAAATTATATTTATGATAATTTTTACTTTACAATAGGTGCCTTAATGTGTGTGTGTGTGTATATATATAAAAGAAGATGTAAGAGAAAATTATCTATTAACCAAAAGTATTTCATAACTCATTAAGTGCATTGAATGAGAAGAGGAAGGGGATACAAATTGTATTTGGGTTCTTTAGCCTTTCAAAAGTAAGGCTGAATTGAGCTCATGCTGAGGTTCTTTATAGGCATTGACGGAGCCACATGTTAAATTTCTATTTGTTTTCAAGCTCAGTATACATAAGAATTTATAGAACGATTTTTTTTTGGTTTGGGGAGGGGTTTGGCTCCTATTGTTCCCTTATTAGGTCTGGCCCTGCCTGGAGTATTTAACATCCCAGGATTAAGCAACTCAAATATTCTTGCTTGGCTCATGCAGTTTGGATTAGGTAACTCTCGCACCGCAATTCTGGTAGGCTGGAAATCGTGACATGAAATTTTATCCATTCCCAAGAAACCTACTACAAAGTATAATTTCATTGAGCATCAAAGCTCATACATACATTACAGGGTTTACACCCATGTTTTCAGAAATTTTTATTCTTTACAACAACACTTGACGTTATACTTCCAATGACCTGCTATCAGCCCTAGTCCTCTTTACCCGTCAGTTTTGCATCCTTGCGTGTGTCCTTCGGTTCCTGCTTATTTGTAAGAAAGTAGGTGTGAGGATAACATGCCAAGTAGATCTCTCATAACCTACCCCATTACACTTAACACATTTTCTTGACCTCAACCATTCCCCTTTCTAGTTTATCACCAACACCATAAAATATCCATGTTTCTCATTCTCTTATAGGACCAACACATAGTAACACATGCCAACTATAATTATTATGAACATCACCTACAAACAGCCCCATTCAGAGCATCAGACATAACAACGCAACACAAGCACGCAACTGCAAATATCATGACCATACCTACCCTAACACCTAACAACTTGAATAATATATAAGCATAACCACACATATACCACCACACACCCAACACCATTAGTTCCTTCAACCCTAACTGTGACTCATCTGTATTACAACACCACAACACAATGGATTTACCAGAAAAGAAACACCACAACATGATGGTCTGACCACAACCACTTCCTATATATTATCAGACCAACTCCGTCTTGGTAAACACAATTTATGACTGGTAGACCCTTCCCCAACACAAAATAATGTAATGGGCATGAGATTTATTCCACTAATATTTCCTCTTTCCCCAGGCCCAAGCTCCCTCAAACGATCACCTGGATAGTTAACCAAAAGGGTTGACATACTTTTTATCTATTGCAGGACATTTTCACTGATAAGAACATCTAGGGTGCATATTGATCCATTTAGATTGTCAAACCAATCTAGACTAGTTTGTTTCAATTCTTGGAGTCAGTGATTCAGTTCCAGTTATTGTTCCAATTAAACTAATATTGAAAACATTAGGATCAGTTCATTTTATGGTTTAGAAGTTCAAAATACTTGACCAATCCAAATCAAACTATGATACTTATACACATGTATATTTGTTCTTATTTGATTGGTTGATGTTAACATAGATTTGCACCACATTAAAATCAAGGTTATATATTTTTCGTTTCCAAATCTTAACCTTCATTTTTCATATGTGAAACTTGTTAATAACATAATATTTTAGTTCTTGCTGGTATATTGCAGTATTACTACGTTATTGACAAATCTTAGAAATTTAGAAGAGAAAATCATTTAGGCTACAAAAGTTTGGGTGAATACTTGTCTCGAAAGAGAAAAGAAGATTAGACTAAAAGAGATATCACTTTCGACAATTGAGCTTCACTTTTATATCCAGATTGGAACTGGATTTGAACATCTTTCCTCTGGCCGGACGGAGATTGATCCACAAGTGCAAAGGCAGAAGGCAGGTTGACTGCAAGATCCACCCATTGAGAAGGGTGAAACTCATCCTTTTAGTGGTTCAGTGGTGTTGTCTGGAAACACTTCCAAATCTTAATAGAAGTATCATCTAGTCCTAAAATATCTCCTATTTGGATCTTCCTTAATGCAAGCAATTCTTTTACCTTGCATACCCTGGTCCTATGAAAAATTTGTTTTCCTCAATGTGGTATACACATAGTACGTTTAATTTAATATTGAAGTGAATGGACAATAGGACCTTAAATTGAGAAGCATTGACCTAGTTGACTTGTGTTAGAAAATATCATTATAGGAGCTATTTAAGCCCTTGATAGAATATTGATAGGAGTGATTCACGGGATTATTTTAGAAATCCTCCATCAATATATTTTTCATATTTATTACATGTTTGTATTCTTTCACCTATAAATAGAGGTGATCACTGTAAACAAATTAAGAGAAAATATAATGAAAGAGATGTAACCCTTTGGGCTTTGTGTGCTATGGATGTAGGCCGTAGTGGTCAAACTACATTATATTCTTGTGTTGTTCAAACTTTATTTCTCTCTTCAAATTTTATATTTCTTGACAACTTGAACCACTTGATAACTAATGCTTTGTTTGGTTGCATGGAGGGAAGGAAGAAAGAGAATGCTTCCATTGTTTGGTTGGAAGGAAGGGGAAGAGAGAGAGGAAGGAAGGAGGGATGAGCATCCCTCCGGGACCTTTTTTTATCCCTCCAAATATGGGCAAAAGAGAGGAGGAAAAGAAGAATAATTGTTGCATAAATATGAAATAAAGTTTTTACCCTTCAATTATCTACCAAATTACTTTGTTGAAATGCCAAAGAGGGATAAATAGGTATACACAAAAAAAAAGGAGGGGGTCACCTCCTTCCCTTCCCTCCCACCCAACCAAATGAAAGGATTGATAGGCACCCTCCCTTCCCTAGGGATGTCTCTTTCATCCTTTCTCCTATCCCTTCCATCCATTTTTCTGTCCCTCCTACCAAACAAAGCATAAGATTTTTTTGTAAGATTTCATGTTAAAAACATACTATTTTTAAAAAAGAACACTTATGGATCAATCTTGTAGTCATAAAGGAGTGATCCCAGCATTGTCTTGCAGAGGGGTTGATCCCTTTTGAAGAGTAATGTGTTGCTTCCCTCTAGAATGGTTGGCCCTTGTGTGTTAAGGACCCTTTATACATGGATGCTTCCAGTAAAGTATGAATTATCAAGCTCTAAAAGGTTTCCAGACATGTTTCAATTGGTATTAGGATTCCTAGACTCTGTATAAAGGCCTTGGATTATTTTTTACGTGATAACCTTCCCATGAAAAAAAACTTATACTGAAATAGAGAGATATAAGGTGAGTTTTTTACCTTGCTTAGAATATCATGAGAGCTTGTATATGATAGAAGCATACTTTGAGAATACTTATGAGTTTATTTCTTTCTTTTACACAACTTTGTGAGTTCAATTGAACTACATAAAAATTTTGCATGATCATTATTCATTGTTTATAGAACATGATTGTTGATTATTGAAGAACAACAACATCCATCTTATTTTCATTGTCGTGTGAAATCTTATCTTCATTGTCATGTGAAAACGTTGACTTGTGTCGTGAGGATTGGTGACAACTTTGCTGCCTATGAAGGGGTTTGTAGAAGAGCAAGAGTCAGTGAATAATATATAATCTCAAGATTTTAGGGTGGTAAGTTTGGATACCATGAAAGCAAGTTGTCTAGTATACTTGCCTTCTGGTGATCTGTGAAAGTGGGACTGCAGTTTGATAGTTTGCCTAAGTGCGCTTGTGCATCTATCTTGAAGAGGAACTCTGACTGCAGTTTGACAGTTTGCAGCATCTACCCTTGAAGAGAAAGTTCAATCTGATTTTGACAGCTTGTACAAGTGCACCTGTGCACCATTAAACGATAAAATAATTGTAGAGACGGATTTGTTAGTTGATAGCTACTGGACTTATGATGAAAAGATCATATATAAGTTTGATTCAGGTAATAAACTTAGGTGATTCTTAAGGGTAGGAGCCTAGAACCTAGAGTTGTAATCTTTTATTATATGGAATTGAAATAGATCTTGTGGTTTAGTCATGTTTTGGGTTTTACACGAAAATCAGTCTCTCTTTGTTATTACTTTGGAGAGTTGTGCAGTGGAATACCCGTTGTGTGAAACAGACTTAGAAGGGAATAAATAGGCATTTTTTGATTAATGTCAAATTTTTAACTTTTAACGGTTATTAATCACAATTAGACAAAATTAATGGCAAATAAGAAAGCAAAGGGATACAAAATTTCTGTGTGGAAAATTCAAATGAGGAAATCCCACGAGACACTGGTCCATAACTCAAAAATCCACTAACCCTACCATACTAGTCCAGATTCTAACCTTAGAATCATGAGCTAGATGTTTTATCTCTGATGCACAGAGTTATCACAACCAGTCCATGTAACGCTTTTAAAGATTTTCGATGGATTAGAAGCATTAATGTGAGCTTAAGGCATGACACCCTATAAAAATTAGGCTTAATTAAGCTATTGGAGATTAGAAAAAAATGGAACTAGGAATTATAATGAAACCTAAGGGCAAAATAGTTAGAACAAAACAGAACTGGATTTAAATCAATCGACCTTTCTTACTCGGTCCACCTACTTTGGCAGTGGTATGTGAGACACACTGGAAGTGACATGACATAGTGGACTACAATCGAACGAATTATGGAGCTCAACCCTTTGACTTATCAAAGGTGGCAAAATAGTAATGAAATGTGGCAGAGGAGTCCCATGTACCCCTCACTATAAATAGTGGACACCCCACCCTCTTTTGGCGGGCTATACAGAGAGAAAAAGAGGAGAGACAGAGAAAATGGAAGAAAGAAAGAGAAGGAAGAGAAAGGAAAGAAGATGAGACTTTGCTCAAGCACTAGAACTGTTTGAGTGAGCACTGATACCAACCAATAGGATTGTAAAAGCTAGAGTAGTGGAAGGACTCCTATCCTTTGAAGTTAGGTGACTGGACCGATCTCCCTACATTAATTTTATGTCCTAAAATATACCCAGATATTATGTTATATTATGATTTCACCTTACTTAACATAATGTCGTGATTTAGATATTTATGCATATGTAGAATTGCTTATGCTACCATAAATCCATAAAATGTTATGCGCATTCTCTTAGATAATTAATTATGTTATTATAAATTGTATCATTTAATTATGTGCTATGTGATGCATCAATATTTGATGAATAATCATTAGTATTATAACATGTGCAACTGTGTTGATGTTCAATTTCTGTCAACGGTCGTATTTTGAAAGATTGACTATTGATAAATTTTCTTTTGTGATAATATAATGAGGTGAAAGTTTCTCTGCAAATGAGTTGTATAAAACTGAGCTGTTGATGTGATCGAGCTGATGCAAATTTTCAAACACAACAATAATAAATTACTCAAATTACACTATCCCTGACTTGGTTACCATGGTATATTCTTCAGATTCAGAATAGATATTCTACATTTTCTTCTTAACTCATTAGGCACTCAAAATACAATAGAAAATTACAATCTAAGAAAGCATTTGACACCAAAATTGCCATAACATGACATGACGTGCTACAACTTTGTTTTATTTGTGGTTGCTTTTTGATTGGTCACGATGGAGAATGATTGATTAAATCTGAAATTGAAATTAGCAATCATGAAATTTAAGACACTTGCAAAAATTAGGAAGAGGGACTTTTCATCCTTCATTTAGGTCTATAACCATATTTGCATATCTGTTGGGTTCTTCTTCGTGTGCAAGTCCCAATCAGGCTATGGGTTATAACAATTGATGCACGCCGTTTAAGGCTTTTGAGATTACAGAGGCAAATTTAGGCACTGTCTGATGATCTTTTTGTTGCAGAGTTTATACCTTAAACCTTTATATGCTGCTCTTATTTCTCTTTTTTCTTTTCTTTTTCCAGGTTAAGGTTGACCCAGGGAAACCTGCATCTCTGACTTGGCAGCGAAAAATAAATAGTGAGGGAATTGCCGTTTCAGCGTTCACTCTAAAAGTGAAAGAGATAATTCATATGGTATGCAACTTATATGAATACTCTGCTCACACACATACAATTTTTTGCAGCAAGATCAGGCCTTTAATTAAATGAGTGTAATATTCAGATTTAAGCTGTCAGGACTGTTAAACAAAAAAGTTACTTCTCTAATTGAAGGGTGCAACAGTGCAAATTCAGAAGATTGTGCAGTATATTTGAAGTTAGTCACGCTCAAGTTGCTAAAACTATTGAAGATGTCTATGATCTAGGCTTCTACGCCAATATGCCTCTGTGAACCTAAATAATAGCTGAAGTATGAAAGCTTTTCTTGATTTCTCCTTATTGTTCACAAACTAAAGATTCACCAACATATTGACTTGAGCTCTCTCCAGAATTTAGGAGATGATGGAATTCAATACATCCTGTCCTCCGTGCCAATGGAATTGGTGTTCCTCTTTTTATAACTTTAAAAACTGAAATTCATGTACTGAATCTGAAAGTTAACATTTTCAAAAAATTAAAAATTAAAAAAATTCTGTATGTAGAACTTCTAGTGAAATTGTGGAACTACGAATCAATCTACCACATCTTACAACATAAATTGAATTCAAGTGTGGTATAACACTGTACCCTATGTTCGATTCAACAACTTTATTTGTAACAAATGTTCACTTGCATATATGGTTGAATGCATAAAAATTCGTGATACCGCAGAAGTACATGGTAGATGCATGATTCCATGATCCTTGGGGCCCTAGTTGGTCATGTAGATTCCTAACGTAATCTTTATACTCTCTGGTACTGGCTCAGTGTCTCTCTGTCCTGTTGCTGTCATTAATGTCTCTGTTTGTTTTTTCGGCAGGCTCCAATAGGTTATCGGCTTTGGCGATATGTCCAAGAAGAAGCTGCCAAGGGAAAGGTAATTTTCTTCTGCTGTAAACGTCGATCTTACTTTGATTGGTGTTTTGACTAGGTGAGCATATACGTTTCTATTATTTTATTTATTTATTTGTGTTGCAGGGGGTGTTTATCAACCCTTTTATGAGGCGTTTTATCACATCTTGCCATGGTGTTCCCCTAGGTGGTATCGGGTAAAGTCCTTAGACTTCATTAGTGACCACAATTCATTCTTTATCAAACATATTAGTGTACTAGACAAACTTATAATATTGATTCATTAAGGTCTCTTTAGACTATATCCTCAGAATTTTAATATCTGAAATGAGTCTATCTATTGAGGATTGGTGTGTTGAACATTTCTGCGTCTGCCACGCCTAACCTTTGTTTGGGCAATTACAAAAGAATCCATCTTTTGTTTACTTCAAATTGGTTCAGCGAGCAGACTCAACTCAACTTAATTCAACAAAGCCTTTTTCCCAACTATTTGGGGTCAACTACATGAATCCTATTTTTCTGTTCCACTCTATAAAGCCCATCAGTTAAACCTCATGGTTCACCCAACATAACAAACTTTTTTCTTTTTTGGTTTTTCTGGTAACTAGTAATAAGTTTGCCAATTTTCTCCAAAAGCTCTACCAGTCCTCGAACCCCTGTCCAAAGGGTTGAAGTACAAATAAACTCCAAACCCAAACAGGCTTGTAAGGACTAATCGTTTGCTAATTTTCTCACTGTATTATTGAGATAAACCAACACATAAAACCATGATCTCGTATCTTCCTCTTGAGTTTTTGTGTTTGACACAATATGTCCATGTTGAAACAAGATAATGATTTTCATATCCACAAGTTTCATTACCAGATTCTATTGGCACCATGTGACGTGTATTCTTGTTGGCCGCAATGTTATAATTTTTACTTGCCTAATCTAGACAAATTTTCATCACAACAGTCGAAACTCAATTGTAGGATCTCCATTTACCAATTGCACATACCTATTTCATTTTTCTCCTGGTTGTTGAAAGAATACAATTTTCAGTGCAGGAAGCATCGGAAGAAGTTATAAAGGCGAATTTCTGCGATGGCAACTATTCCCTAGAATATGTGAAGACAAACCAGTTTTAGCAAATCAATTTTCAGTAAGTTTGATACATTTATTGAAGGCATATCATTGTGTCAGCCTTGAACAGTTCACCTTTACAAGAGAATCATTTCATTACAACTTTTCATTCCATGGCCCGTTTGGACTCTGTTTGTCTCTAATCATTTTCCTCATTATGAAGGCTTAGTAGTTGTAGGAAAATAGATTAGAATAGAAATTAGTCACCTGGACTATTTGTGATACTTTTGATTTGGAAAAAGTGGGGAGGGGGGCTAATCGATTGGTAAAAGTGGGTATTTCAGGATCTGTAGAGAGGTAATATGGTGTCCCGGGAAAAGAAAAGATATTGATGTAATTAGGACACATACATTGGAGTAATAGTTAGCATGAGAAGCTTACATCAGTAAGGCACATGGAACTATTTTTGCTTTGTCCATGGATAAATTATGTGCCATATTCAGGTTAATTAAATGCAATCATGGTTTCGGTCTCATGGACGTGAGGTGTAAAGAAGGCAGTGGCAGTGTAACAGAGATAGTGGAACAGAATTAGCCATTACAGTTGTGAAGTTTTTTCCACCTCACAAATCTTTATCAAAACAAACTGATGCTTAAACTTCCAACTCCAGAATAAAAAAAAAAAACGTGTTTAGTGATTTTTCATGGATTTAATTCAATATTTAATGGTGTTTGATATAGCTAATGAACTATAAATTAAATTTTAGGCAGTTGTCAACAATTAAAATTTACTAATATCTGTTTAATGGATTTTATTGAATATATGTGCAGCTTTTCTGATTTTTTTAATTCAGTTTTTATTTTTATTTTTTATATAAAAAAATTGTGTTGGCTAATATATATGTAAGTATCAAGTAATTCTTTATTTATTTAGTATTTTTTTTACTAATTTTCCAAAATTTTCTGTCAATTTTATTAATTTTCTAATTCATTTTTTTTTTTTTTTATAAAAAAATTAATGAGTGCCAATATATGTGTAATGTAAAGTTTTATGTATAAAAGCATGTATTTGTAGTTTAATAATATACTTACACAAATACAATTTTCAAATAATAAAAAAAAAAACTCAAAAAATTTGGTTAAAAAATCATAAAATTGGAAAAAACAGACAAAAAATGTAAAATCCAAAAGTTATAACATTATATCATGTTTATAATAAGCGACACAAAAAAGTATGATTTAAATATTGTATGAATGTAAAACACTAACGCTTTCGAAAATATTCAAAAATTAGTAGATCAGGAGATTCAACGCAAGATTCATGAACCTCTATGTTAAATCTAAGTTAAAACAACATTTTCATATTATATTTAGGTGAAAAGTAGAAAATGTTACAATTCTACCAATTATTTGCAATATTGGAAAGCTTTATATATAAGAAATCTTGTGTTTTTCACTTTTGGATTTGTAGATCTAAATTGTTTTGATATGTTTGGAGCTTTAGAAAATCATTTGGAAGAAAGAAAAATTATAAATTTTGGATAAAGCAGGTTTATATAGTTGGGTGATCGAAATGACATCGTTGGGGCTGTGAGTCAGCTATCATAGTCAAGTCGCATTGATTTGGCCATGACTCCTAGGCTCATTGCAATATTGGCCCAACTTGGTCATTGTCCCGGTCACGGCCAAGGATATGAGTTTTAATTTGGTCTTTTGACTAACATGATTCAATTCTAAGAAAATTGAATGGAACTGAGAAGCAAACTTTCTACTATCAAGTTGACCTGCCATTTTAGCACATGTAAAACCCTCCAATATTGATTGGATCCATGAAAATCAAACACAAATGGGAAGTTATCTTCAAGTCTCTTAGAATTCACGTGACTGCTTTTGGTGAAGTGTATGAATAATTAAATTATACCTTCTTAAAGCTTAAGCTGTGAAGGAGATGGTGGTTAACATGGTATGAGAGCCAAAAGGTCTTAGGTTACCGTCACCTTGATTATTATAATTGTACATGTGTAGGATCAAAATCTAGGAATGGCAATGGGGGCGAGTTTGAGTGAACCCTACCCTGCCCCGTTAAGAAATATTACAACCCATCTCTGTCCCAAACTTGGGACCCGTTTTTCTTTGCAGTCTTGTCCCCACCTCGCGAAGAAATCAAAGATCCCATCCCTGCCTCGTTATGACCCGTTTCCACAAAGAGAGAGAGAACTGACGAACGTGGGACACAATCTTCTTCAACTTCTTCCCAATTACATACAAAATATAGTATAACCTCTACAAATTAATAGCATTGGGACCACATAACTTCTATTTTAATTAAGCAAGATATTAATTTATCGATAAATTAATAATTACTAATTTAACAGGATATTTTATGTACATTATTATAATTTTTTTTCAAAACATTTAGTTTCTCAATAGTCTTAAAGATTCAATGCATTGTATTCATTTAATCAATTAAGATTCAATGTATTGTACTCATCTAATCAATTAAAGTTACATTTAACCAACTAAAGATTCAATGTATTGTAGTTACTATTTAATAAACTAAAGACTCAATGTATTGGATTCATCTAATCAATTAAAGATACATTTAACCAACCGAAGATTAAATGTATTGTACTTACTAAATTATATGTACTTCTTATCAAATTACTAATTTATGTAATAAGTGGGACCTATAGAAACCTATAAGGAAATTTCTGAAATGTATTATCTTATAAAATTAACAAAATAATTAATTTAATACATTAGCCCAAGTTGAGACCGACGTAATTTATTATTTAAAAGAGATTATTAATTTATCGAGTATTAATTTATAGAGGTTATACTGTATATATACATATACAGATTATAAAAATATATATATACGTATACAGATTATGAAAAGGAATATTATATTTTGAAATTTGAGAAGCATAAAAAGGGATATATATATAGATATAAAATAAATATATGTGTGTTTATATATATATACACAGAGAGAGATGATCGGAAGGACAATTTGAAGACACTGTTGCGATGAGCGTAGAAGACGTCAACTTTAAGACGGTCGCCGGAAGAGATGATTGGAAGGACGATTGGATCTCTTTTAGAGTGCATCAGATTTGGGATGGTCAGAGTGTGAGTGTTTGTGATGATCAGAAGGATGAACAGAGGGTGATGATCGGAGAATGAAAGTGAGGGTAATACATATATACAAGGGTGTTTAAAGTAAGTATGTAATCGGGGCGGGGCGAGATAGTAACATACCCATCCTTGCTTGAACCCGATTCGGGTTTTACTCTTTTTATACCAAACCCGCCCCTAACCCTAATAAAGGCGTACCAACTCCGTCCCACATGGGGCACGAACCCGCTGGGTTGAAATAAATTGCCATCCCTTCTGAAATCTAGCCACATGTTCTGTGGTAGAGTGTATAAATAATTAAACACCCTCTCTAAAAGCTTAAACTTTTAGAGTAGATGGTGATTAACACAATGCTGTCTTCCAAGATTAAGAAGTTCATTCACAACACCAATTGCATGAACGATGTTAGGTCATGTAGAAACCATAGCATGCATGAAAATTCCCAGCACAACATTAAGGAATTGTTGCCATCTCTTCTCTCCCTTCCTTGGTAGAGGAACATGAGCTCTTACTCAACTTAAAAATGATTGTTAAGAAGAGTGGTAATTGACTTAACATTTTTGACCTTGAACTTTTAAAGAATATATTTGACGTATTTCTCCTTTGACAGATGTAACTTCTTGGCTTTCCTATGACGAAAAATCATCATATCCTGAATTTGCTATATTATCTCTAAATCTTCAGACCAAATGACTTCAATAACTTGTCTTTTAGCTTGCCAGTCAAGTAAACATTCTCACGATAGATCAAGATATCATCAACAAAGAGTAAAAAGGAGAATGAAGGTACAAAAATATATGCCTAATAAGCACACTGATATGCTTCTGTTTTTTTCTACCTACGATCCGCCATAAGTGAGACAACTTTTGTACCTGAAGGATAAGGATCGTAATCCTAGGCTCTGATAATTAGTGTGTACAAGTTGCCCGATCTAGACCTAGAGGGGGTGAAGAGGTCTCACTAATCAAAATCACAAACTTTAACAAAAATTCAAAAATTAAAATATTTTTTTTAGCTATGATTTGTATTTCAAATAACTATATAAGAATATAAAAATCATTATTTTTGCAGATAAAAGCAAGTAAATATGTAAAGTAGACAAGATTTACCGAAGAGTAGCCCTTTAAAGTTCATGTTGGAAAGTTCAAAACTTCCATCATGAAATTTAGATTTGATAACCTCATATGTGTTAGTAGTAGACCTGCCAAAATTAAACAATATGCTAGTAAAAGGGAATTTTTTTATATTTTCATAATTACATCACAAAGCTAATAGAAGTGCTAAGTTGTTACTGAAACTTAGTCCTTTCCAAATTATCATAATTTCTTAGTTTGAACTATGAGTCTCTTATGCAGGTTTTTGTTTCACGCCCAACTGGTGAAAAGTATTCTACTGTACTGTGCCCAGGGAGCCCAGAAGTGTCAAAGTAAGCAGCTATTATATTGTCTCACTGCCTTGGGAATTTAATCTTGTTTTTGAAATGGTGTGTTGTGTATACACCACCACTCTGTGTTTTGAGTTGTTAAATGAATGGATTTTGAAGAAATGAAGAAAATAAAAGTTAACATCAACTTTGTTTACTTCTGGAATTTTTTTGTACAAAGTAATCAGTAAAGATCTCACTGAAACTAATGTGGATAAACAGAGAGAGTTCAGCTTCAGGAATTGAATCTTGGGACTGGAATTTGAATGGGCATAATTCCACATATCATGCGTTGTTCCCAAGGGCTTGGACTGTATATGAGGGTAATTTTATCTTTAACTGGCATGTTTCTTAGTGTAGTGACCTTCATCATGGAAAATTTATCTTACAGATGCATTTTTCTTTTCTCTTTGCATACAGGAGAACCTGATCCAGAACTTCGAATAGTTTGTCGTCAAATTTCCCCTTTCATTCCCCATAACTATAAGGAGAGCAGCTTCCCTGTAACAGTATTTACTTTTACGGTATGTTAGAACTTCTCATAAATTTATTTGTTGGAAATATGATATATTTACATTCAGTTTGACATTGAAAGGTTGGTTTCAATTTTCTTCAGCTGTTTAATTCGGGAAAGACTTCAGCAGATGTCACCTTGCTCTTCACATGGGCAGTAAGTTCTCTTTTTATCTTTTCTTGCAACAAATTTATGATTTTCTACCAATTTCTAGTTATATCTATATAGCATTCTTTTCGCCAATAATTTCTTTTCATGATTCATCTTGTGTCTTGCATAGACTTTTGAAAGAATATGGCATGTGATAAACTATAGCTTCTGATGTGATGCAAATAAAGAATGGTGCCTTGAAAAGTCTCTTTTTTTAATGAAGTCAAAGTTCGTCCTTGTTTCTGTAAAAGTATTAATTCAGGTTTGGAACTACCAAGTGTTAGCTTAGGGAAGTGGTAAAATGTTATTAATGCTGTGTGGGGATTCTAAAAGTCATTCCTGGAGAAACCAGGAGTCATTAGAAGTAATATTATACAAGGGACAACCTAGGGATGTCAATTTAATCCGGCCGGCCGGGGATCTACCCTGTCCCCTTCCTAATGGGACGGGTTTGGAATCATGCTAATAGGGTTAGGGGCGGGTTTGGGAAGAGAGTTTGAAACCTGGCAAGCCTCGAACCCGCCCCGATTAATAATAAATATATAAAAAAATATTCTTTTATTAGTTATAATTTTTATTTTTCCTTCATTTTTTATGATAATTTTAAATTTTAACAACATTTTTGTTATTAATAATTTTAAGTATGTGTCTATACTTAATTTTTTGTACAAAAATTTATCATTAATTCGTTCAAGTTTGCATTGTATTTCTTAAAAAATATATATATCGGGGTGCTCCGAACCCACCCTGACTTCGATGCTGGGAACCAAGCAGGTTTGGGAAGAGATTTTTATTTGTGGGATGGGTTTGGGATAGGGGTGCCCCGTTCCGAACCTCCCCCGTTGACATCCCTAGACAGCCCTCTCTCTACCGGAACAAGTCTTAAATTAGTATAATTTTGGAAAAGTGGGAACCATTGAAGGAATTGAAGCAAATATCTCAAGTTGTAGAAATTTCAGAACTTGTGTTCATTGGCAAACAAATAAGTGGAAATTTTGAAGATAAGACCATTGAATTTCCAATGGTAAGTGGTGCACTAGACAGTCCTTCAGATGAAGTTTTCTTGGATAATTTGGTTAGAAATGAAACTTTGTTCATGGAGTTGAAAAATCATGAATTCCATATTTGTGATCTGATTTGGGATGAATTCTTGGCGCAAGACAAAGCCATGTGTTGTTCTAATGCAAAAATCAGATTAATTCAGGTCTTGGTTCCTGATTTGTGTTCAAGTAGGTTTTGGAAATCTATTAAATTTCAAATGAGAGCTCTGAAAGTTTGTGCAAAGGTCTTCTTTATCAGTAATAGAAGATTAATGTGTTTTGTTGTATGGAAAAGAAGAAACAAAGGATGGAAGGCCATGTTTGGGTTTTTAATAAATCGTGGTAAATTGCTTCAAACTCGAGGGAGAGTTTTCTTCAAAGAGGAGGGATTGATGCAAATAAAGAATGGTGCCTTGAAAAGTCTCTTTTTGTTTAATGTAGTCAAAGTTCATCCTTGTTTCTAGAAAAGTATTAATTCAGGTTTAGAACTAATAAGTGTTAGCTTAGGGAAGTGGTAAAATGTTATTAATGTTGTGTGGGGATTCTCAAAGTCATTCCAGTAGAAATCAAGAGTCATTAGAAGTTATATTATATAAGGGACAACCATCTCTCTGATGTAACAAGTCTTAAATCAGTATAATTTTGAGATATTATCATAGGGAGCTGATATTCGCACTCCAACTCCTTGTTTTGGTAAATATAATGACCAAAGTGCCCTCTTAGTATTCTATTTCAATTAGAAAAGCTTTCTTTCTATGTGTTGATTTTTTCACTCTATTTATTTATTTATTAAAAATTCTCTCTTTCTACTAAAGCCTAACTTCATCTTAGTGTTAAAAAATATCGAATCAATTAGAAAAAAAAAAATTTGAGTTGCAGGTAGAAGAAAAAAAACTAGTAAAAAATCAAAAGCTGTGATAGTTGACTACCCTCTCAAAACAATTAAACTAATAAAAAAAATTAAAAACTGTGTTACGTATCTCTTCGTTTTCAAGATGGAGGAGTTTCTATAGTGGTTTATTTTCTTTCTACATTTTGCTGATTACGTACGGTATGTGCTCTGTTATTGTTCTAATGAGTGATTTTTATGAGAATCATGGATTTGATTTAGTGGAATTGTTTTTTTTTTCTATGTATTATGTTGTGGTATTTTTTGAATTTTTTAATCTGGTTTGTATTCTTATGTTCCCAGTGTCTTGTTTGGTTGGCATTTTGGAACAGGTGAATATTGCTTATTAGAACAAAATTCATAGTGATCTGTGCTTTTAGAAGCAAAATTAGTACTTTTAAAAATCTTTCATGAGAAAAATAAGTACTTGCAAAACCAAAAGTTTGGAATTTATATGTTTTATTTTTAACATGAATTGAATTTGGGTCTCGCAGTGCCTGTTCCTCTTGTACATTCTACACTTTTTGAGTTATGAGAAGTAGTCAAGGAAAGATAACAAAAGAAATATGCTTTTGAATTAAGAAAAGAAAAAGAAATATAAAAACTTATTACTAGTTTGATTTCTTCTACGGCAGTAAGTTTGCAACTCAATTTCTTTTATATTTAATTCAAAAACTTTTTAACACTAATATAGAGTTGCGTTAGAGAGAATTTTCAATAAAAAAAAAACAAAGAGAGTGAACAAATCAACACATAGAAAGATAACTTTTCTAATTAAAATAGAATACTAAGAGGGCATGATGGTCATTATATTTATCAAAACAAAGAGTTGGAGTGCGAGAGGATATGTGTGGAGCACGAATATCAGCTCCCTTATCATATTATAAACTATTATTTTGGCTTTTTCCTAGATTCCCTTTCAGAATTCTAGGCTGTAACATTGACTGGAGGATTTCTAGTCTTTCTTACTGCTGTAAGAATACTTGTGTTTTCTTTCTGTTTGCTTCATGATGGCAACCATTCTTGTTTAATGTGCGTTCAGAATTCCGTTGGTGGGGTTTCTGGATTTTCTGGTCGTCACTGCAATTCAAAGATCAGGTAAAAACAGACATTGGGTTGATCTATTCCCGAATATTTTAATTTGACTTATTGCTTATAGAATATTGATTAGCTCGCACCAAGTAATTGGAATATTTGGTACCAAGGCCTTATTAAGTTGAGGTTCTATAATTATATAATTCTTGCTTTCTTTTATGCCTTTCTGGAAAATAATGTATCTAATGCTAAACTCCTTTAATGTCTATTTTACTAGGATGAAGGATGGCATTCATGGTGTGCTCCTGCATCACATGCAAGTTCCCCTTCTCTATATATTTGAAAATTTATCCAAATTTGATTTTAAAAGTTCAATTATTCATCACATCTATTTTGGCTTCTCCCTAACACCCAATGTATCAATACAGGACTGCCAATGAACTACCCCCAATTACTTTTGCTATTGCAGCAGAAGAGACAGATGTCGTTCATGTCTCAGAGTGCCCTTGCTTTGTGATAGATGGAAACTCCCCTGGTTTCACAGCAAAAGACATGTGGCATGAAATAAAAGAGGTTAGTTGGCCCAGTTCTGTACTTGTGCAATACATACCTCTTGGTGATCATACTATCCCTTTAAAACTCAACATGAAGATATCTCTTTTTGTGTGCTTCATTTGAAATTGGTTTCTACCTCTACTGAGTTATTTGTATTCGATTTTTGAATTGCTACACACTTTAATCTTGAACAAATTCCAGAACATGAAATTAAAAATTATTTGGATCAAATAAGAGAAAATTGAAGAACCTGGGAAGAATTACTGCAAGTTGCTTTCAACAAATGTGCAACTCACCTAAGTTTTACAAATTGTAAATCACCATGACCTAGAATGAATAGTTAGGATAGTTGAACAACGTTTGATATCCATAAAAGTCTCTTTATACTCCATCTCATTTTTTTTTTCTGTTAATTTCTTTATTTTAGAAATGAGAAAATTTGAGCTGTAGTCTCTTTTTGAGCTTATTCTTGCCTTTTAAGGTGTTGATATTTTCTCTATATGCTATCATATCTATATCCTGTGTCACTATCCATATATTGTAGCCAAGAGTATCACAAGATGAAAAATGTTTCTAGCAAGATAGGAATCAGTATTCCTACTTTGGCAACCACCTCAATTTCCACCATCTACAATCATATACAGTCATGACACTCAACACCACCATCACTTTCAATGTTTTTCACAAATAGAACTCATACATGATTCACTTATATAATGTAAATGCCATATTGTTTTTAACAACTTCTACGCCCAAATTGAAAATATAACCAATGGTCATGTCAACTGTTGCAATTGCAGCCAATGGTAATTTAAGTAGAAGGGGTTGGTTGATGGTTGTTGCTTGCTGCAATATAGTGGTAGAGTGTCAAGAACCACAAGTCTTTACCAATCAAAAAAGTTGGTGGGTTTTTAGCTAAAAATAGAAGAATCTGTAACCCTCGTAATCCTTGCTTTGAACCCTTAACCTTTATAGTATAGTGACAAAGTGCAACGAACCACAAGCCTTTACCAATTATTGGTGCAGTTTTAACCAAAAATAGAAGAATCTGTAACCCTCGTAATCCTTGCTTTGAACCCTTAACCTCTATCAAATAATTTCTTACAGGACTGCTTTCATACCACTTGACCAATAAATTATTGGTAAAGACCGTGACGTTGATTGGTACAAGAAATTAGGGTTATGTGCGACCCTCTCCCTTCCCCCTCCTCCTTGTGTATTGGTCTATATTAATTCTTTTTGTTCACTATTGTTTTTCAAACACAATTTGAAGAATGTAGGATCTTACTTAAAGGTTTGACACTTCGAAGACGCTATGCCCAAAATAAATCTAGAGTGGGGTGAATAAAATTTGTTCAATTGTTAACTAACTATAACTGTTTTTTTAAATTATAGCAATTATATTTTGAAACATAGCAATGTCAATTATTTAAATATATAAAAATAAAATATCAAGCAATCACACTTGAACGCACGATTTTACGTGAAAAATCCCAACAGAGAAAAATTACAGGACCTAGTCAAGGAAGATTAAATCCACTATCTGAAGAAAGGTTTACAACTAGGTTACCCAAAGAATCCCCTAGTTACCTTTGACCTAGAAGACCTCCTCAATCTCTATTGCTCTAGTCAACAAACCCGCTCCTCAAGCGGTTTGGTCATCATCTCATGCTTGATCACCAATGATTAGTTAACATCCGGTTGTCATTTGTTT
The DNA here is from genome assembly GCA_026545225.1 of Cornus controversa. Classification (NCBI taxonomy): domain Eukaryota; kingdom Viridiplantae; phylum Streptophyta; class Magnoliopsida; order Cornales; family Cornaceae; genus Cornus; species Cornus controversa. The sequence continues at coordinate 22,512,834 of CM048853.1, read as the reverse complement.
GTGTGATTTGGTGTTGATAATGCTTTAGACTCCACAAGTTGATGATCACCAGTTGGAATAATAACTCAACATCTAATGTTTGATGCTAGATGATGAATAAAAACATATGCAATCTACGTGTCTATACGTTCTTGTTGATAAAAAACAAAAGATTGAAGAGAGAAATTAAGAATGAAACAACACAAGGATATATTAGGTTCGGCCACTACGACCTACATCCATGGCACACAAATCCCAAAGGGCTAAATCACTTTTTTTATATTCTCTCTTAATTTTCTTTACAATGATCACCTTTATTTATAGGTGAAAGAATACAAATACGTGATAAATATGAAAAATATATTGATGGAGGATCCATAAAATCAATCACATGGATCACTCCAATCAATATTCTATCAAGGTCTTAAATCACTCCTATAATGATATTCTTCTAACACCCCCTCTCAAGTTGGTACACAGAGATTTTAACTCAAGTGTTCAACTTGAAACTAAATACGAAGTTGTCGAGAGTCTAAGACGAGTTAATCCGAAGATCCGAGACTAGTTGATACGGAGATTCGAGATGAGCATATCCGAAGATCCGAGACGAGTTGATCCTGAGATTCAAGACTAGTAGATTTGAAGATTTCAAGATGAGTTGGTCTTGAGATCTGAGACAAGTAAATCTAATCACAAAATTCAAGCGAGGCAGAGGAGAGCCAAATGAGTTTAGAGTAGGATATGATAACCCTGCTCTGATACCATGTTGATAAATATAAAAAGAAAAAGTTGAGGAGAAATTAAAAAAAGAATACAAGAATATAACGTGGTTTGGCCACTATGGCCTACATCCATGGCACACAAAGCCCAAAGGGTTACATCACTTTCATTATGTTCTTTCTTAATTTTCTTTACAATGATCACCTTTATTTATAGGTTAAAGAATACAAATATGTGATAAATATAAAAAATATATCAATGAAGGATCTCTTAAATCAATCCCATGAAGCACTCCAATCAATATTCTATCAAGGGCTTAAATCACTCCTATAATGATATTCTCCCAACAAGAATCAAAAATCTTGGAGCACTAATTGTCTTCTTGGAAAAGCTATGATCTTACAAAACATAGACAAAGAACTATAGCCGTGTAATGTGCATCACATCAATGTAATAAAAGAAATAAATCATAAATGAAGCATGAAAGAAAACATAAAATATTAATTTGAAATTTAATTTAGCAATCTCCCCCTTAGTTGCACAATCTTCCCCTCGAACATAAATCATATGACATCTTTCTTTAATTTCTCCCCCTTTTGTCACAAAATTAACAAATTAAGCAAAAAGAAGACAATTTATATACTCTAAATTATTAGTTACATGTAAACCATGCAAATAAACATAATTGTCCCCCAAAATACTAATTTCTAATGACAAATGTCCAAAGTTTGGATAAAAGAGAATTAGGTTCTTTGAGGGTATTAAAATAGAGGGGATTAAGTTAAGAATTTACATTAAAACATATATCCATTTAACTTTAAATTTTATTTTTTATTATTATTATTATTTTTTTGTATTATTCAATATTTAACTTAACCAAATAAATAAAAGCTTTATTAAATAAAATCTTTCATTTTTTAAAAATATATGAAATAAGGGTAAATTAGATGTTTGTGTTTATTACACCATCCTCTCTTATGTTTTTAATAATTACACTACCCTCCTCTTATGTTTATGTTTTGGTAAGACTTTGTACCCTTTGGTAACAGTCAAAGACCTCGACCATCTAAAAAGGCTTATGTCAGTAACTATCCATTTTCATATTCCATTTTTGTCCTTGAAAGAAGTTGAAAAATAATAAACTCCTTAATCACTTTTGTGAAATCAAAATTTTACACATATTATAACAAACATAAAAGACAAACTTGCCCTTGGTAAACTCTATGTATTTACCCAACTACCTTTACAAAATTTCTCTACAATATTTATTTCTCACAACTCCTTTTAGTTGAATATTCATTATATTTTTATTTTCATTACATTTCACTAGTAAATATATATATCTCACAACTTCTTTTAGTTGGAAATTTTATAACTTTGTCGATTTACAATGAATAAAAGTATCTTTTTGTCAGGACTTGCCCAACGCTGTGTAGATACTATCCGCTTTGCACACTCTCCGTGCTCATGATTTTCAAAACGCGTCTACACAGTTAGGAGGCATCGACACATATAAGTCCTAGCAACTTCTCCCCCTGGGTGATGTGGGATGTCACAATCACCCCTTCTTAGGGCCCAGTTCGCTGTCCTGACCCTCATGGGTTTGTGCACACTCAATTTCTGGTTGGGGGTTGACTCTGATACCATCTGTCAAGACCCGTCCTAAGCTGTGGAGATACCGTCCGCTTTGCACACTCTCCATACTCACGGATTTCAAAGCGTATCTACACAGTTAGGAGACATCCACACATATAAGTGCCAATAACTTCTCCCCCTCGGTGATGTGGGACGTCATACTTTTTTCTCTCATGAATTTTATTCTAATTCAATTCATGTAAAGACATCCATACATACACTTGCAAATATGTTTATAGACAGATATATATATATATATATATATATAATAGACACCTATATATACAATGGGTCTAAAATATTTATTCATTTCTTTGTTGTTTTCTTTCTAAAGCGATCTTGATTCTAGTAGCACTGGCGTCCAGGCTTGTCTCTACCTATTCCTCTGTAGTCGAGTAAAGGGTCTAAAATCATTTCTCTGCCGAGTTAAAGCTTAAATTATGGGGTTTTTCAAAGCAAAATGCTATGAAATTAAATAGGTTTTTCTAACCCACTATATTTTCCATCCCAACCTAATCTCACATCATCACCTTATAAATGGTCAGAATTACGATTATAGTTTGATTAGAACTTTATTTGGCACTGATGAGCCCTAGAATTTGAAAAAACATCCAACTTGAGGCATACTCCCAAAAGTATTGAAAGGTGAAACCTTAATAGTTCTAACTCTCTCTCTTTCCCCCCATAAATGTTCAAACTCTCTCTGTCTCTCTATATATATGATTGAGTCTCTCTATATAATCAAATCTTTACAACTCCAAAAGGTTCTAATGAAGGGGCAAAGGAGTTATTTCACAGACTGTGCTCAGACAACATAAAAGAACCATATTTAAATATGAGGCTTAAATGGTAAATTCACAACTTCTATTAACACTGTTAGTTGACAACCTCTAATAGGAGAGTGCAGTATAATTTTCAATTACACAAGGGATGTCCTTATAATTCTGATAAACGTTAGTATAGTTCAGTAAATTTGATTATATTGTCAAATCACAGAACCTTTCAAGACCATCACACTAGAGTCCACAAATCTTCGATCGAACAGCATTGTCAAGCTAAAAGATTCCATGTAACAACCATTAACAATTAGTAAATCATTCAAAAGTTCAAGTGTCTGTGTGTTTTAACTTTCAACAAATATATAAACACAATCTAATTTGCATCCGAAGAAATACAAGATACAAGAGAAATATGTAAAGGTTTGAATGAGTGTATATTTACCCATTCATAGCTTTAATATTTATAGATGAAAAGAGCATATGTTAAATATTATAGAAAATGAAGCTATCTAAAACCACTACAGATTCTTTGCCTAAATATATGCTTAAATAAGGTCAAACTCCATGATTCTAGACTAATCATATCACGGTTAATATGGTAAGTCAAATCACATGATTCGAGGCACATATCTTGGCTAACACTCCCCCTTAAGTTGGTGTGTGGATATCTGAGACGCCCAACTTGGACAATGGATCCTGAAACACTAAAAAACTCTCCTCAAACTATAATGATGTCTTCTCATACCATAATTATGTCTCCTCAAACCATAACGATGTCCTCTCAAACCATAACGTTGTCTCCTCAAACCATAACGTTGTCTCCTCAGACAATAATAACGTCTCCTTAGACTATAACGCCATAACATTGTCTCCTCAGACCATTCCCGAGTCCAAATATAGTTTTTTTTTTAAGAGCTCTACCAGCTTATATATAGCCGGACAACCTCCTTTTTAAGCTTTTGCAGTACAATGGCTGCCCTTTGTTGTTTTCTCCACAGTTACTTCACCCTCCTCAAGGGCATCCTTCTTTGTAGGAGCCTTCTTCTTACTACCGATGTCACCAATACCGACCATTCTCTACCACCGCAATCGGCGGCAGAGACGAAATCACCACCGCATAAAACCCTCTTCTGCAAGCTCTGATACCAAGAAGAAATACGAGATACAAGAGAAATATGTAAAGGCTTGAATGAATGTATATTTACCCATTCACAACTTTGGTATTTATAGATGAAAAAAGCACATGTTAAATATTACAAAAATCACCACCGCGTAAAATCCTCTTCTGCAACTCTGGCTCTGATACCAAGAAGAAATACAAGAAACAAGAGAAATATGTAAAGGCTTGAATGAATGTATATTTACCCATTCACGGCTTTGATATTTATAGATGAAAAAAGCACATGTTAAATATTACAAAAAAGGAAACTAACTAAAAACAGTGCAAATTCTATGCCTAAATATATGCGTAAATAAGGTCAAATCCCATTATTCTAGACTAATCATATCACGGTTAATATGGTAAGTCAAATCACATGATTCTAGGCACATATCTCGGCTAACAGTATCCAAGATAATTTATGAAATTAATTATCAATCTTCAGTGATACATGAACACATAATGTAAAACTTTTGAGAGAACTAATGTAGTTCTTTAGTACAAGCTCATCTCATTAGTTTTTATGGAGGTTTTCACACTACTGAGTAGCTAGCTCTTTCCTTAGACATACATATATGTGAATCCCTCTAAAATATTAAACCCAAGAGCCTAACCCAACCCCAACCATTCGAAGTGGGCCAGCACAAGGAGGCCTAAACCACGTCAAGCTCAACCCACATCCCTCTTAAACCGGATAAGTCCAACTCCTCCTCCATGGAGGCAATACCCGACAAGCAATATCAAGCCCATTATCACCAAAGGACCAACTCACATCCCACAAAGGCAAGACCCGACCAAGACCCAACAGACATAATGATGACGAGGGAGGAGGCCCCAAAAATATCAAAGGAACTAAGAGGGGACAAGCCCAAACAGATGAGGACAAGAGAGAAAGGAAGGCCTATAAATAAGGGAAGATAGGAAAATGGGAAGGAGAGGAAAAATTGTCACTAAAAAAGAGAACAGGAATACATGTTGTAACACCAAGTTTTATATAGAATCTATACTTTCCAACCCTTGTGAACACAAAAGATTGAGTGAGGTGCTTGTCTTATTTCCTTTCCTTGTGTTAATAATTTCAAGCATCTACAATATATATCTTCTTTTTCTCTACGTTTTTATTTTTTTTAATTCATGCCTTTTTTCAAGAGAGATTATTATTGAAAAATCACAATGTCTATGAAATTAACACAGGAGACACATAATCTATGATCTGAATTGAAGAATATAGGATCGTTACCCAATGCTTTTATACTGAAAGTACGCTATTCCCAGAATAGATATAGAGGGGGCTGAATAGATCTTGTTCTATTTTTAGCTAACAGTAACTGATTTTTAATTCTAGCAGGTATATTTTAAAACATAGTGATATCAAATATTTATGTACAAAGAGTAAAAATAAAATATCAAGCAATCACACCTGAACACTTGATTTTATGTGGAAAACTCCACCATAAAAATCACAGAATCTAGTCCAGACAGATGAAATCCACTATCAGACAAAAGGTCTACAACTAGGTTAACCAGATTGTAAAATCCAACAATCCCCTTGTTATTTCTTAACCAGACTCACACCAGACAATCTCCTCATCTCTGACAGTCAACAACCTGCTCCTAAAGCATTCCGCTCTCTAACTTGTGCTTTTATCTCCAATACTAGTTAACATTCAGTTGTCATTTGTTTATGTGATTTGGTGTTGATGATGCTTTAGTCTCCACAAGTTGATGATCAACACTATAAATAATAACTCATCATCTAATGCTTGATGCTAGGTGATGAAAGAAAATTATGCACTCTGTTTAGCGCCGATTATGGTCGAGCTTTCAATCAAAAGCAACTGTCACAACATTGATAAATCGTAATTTCAATCGAAGTAGTCTAATGTGGTTTCTACTAATGGAGCCTTCGACTGAAACTTGTTGGATTTCGACATTTTTTTTCCTATCCGTGTTCCATTAGGATTTCTAAAATAGAAATATTTTATAACAATTCTATGCATTCCAAAAGGAGTTTGTGGATCGAAACATGCAATCTTCAAACCCTAGCATCTATAATAATATGAATGCAAAAATTTGAAACCCTAATTGGTGAGTTAGCAACTCAAGATGTGAATTTACCGTTTTACTCTTTTGATCTTCAATTACTTTCTCTTCATAGACCATGGATCCAAGGTAAATTCTAATTCTAACTGACAAAACCAACTTTTGAAAATAAAGCCAAAATTACTTACTTTGGCTTTTTAAAAAAAAATTCCAACACTAAGTTTTAATACCCCAACATGATTAAATCAAACTATCCATAATTTTATTTCTAAATATTAATATTCTCCTTAAAATTATCATTATTGATAAATCTATGGGTAGAACTCATCCTTGAAACGGGCTTACAAGGAGAGGGTGCCCCTGTGCATATACATTGCACATCCCAAAGATACTCAAGCGACATGGGACTACGCTGACACTCCCCCTCATTGCCAGGGCCAGAGACTCCCCCATCCACGCAGAACAGGAGATACGAACCCGACCCATCCCTGCAGTATACCTGCTTTGATATCATGATAAACCTATGGGTAGAACTCATCTTTGAAAATTGGCTTACAAGGAGAGGGTGCCCATGTATATATACACCCCACATCCCAAAGGTACCCAAGCGACGTGAGACTATGCTAACAATTATAATATTGTGATTGTGAGAGTACAACAATAGTGACATATGAATATGTCAACTACCATACTGATACACTTTCTGGATATCATACAAGAGATTTGGAAATGAATTTTGCCTTCACCCTGGTTTTGGGTGGGAGGAGGATTATCCAACTTGTGAGTTTTATGGATAGGGGGAGGGCTACCATGGTACCACCATAACCACCCATTATGTACCTTAGTTATTGGGCAAGAAAACAATAGTGACATATAGCATTTTTGTTTCTTTTTCCTCTTAACTGAATAAAGGATTGGCATGTTAGTAATCTATGGAAAATATGAAGAGAATGCTGAGAGACATACTAAAAATGTATTTTTTTCCTTTTGATTTCAAAAGGATCGAGGATAGTTTAAGAAATATTAGAGAGGGATCTTGATAATGTGTAAAAGCTGCAGGCAAGAGTGAAAAAGTAGTAAAAGACATGGTGGTAATTCTAAAAATAGGTTAGGGCAATATGGGGAAGAGGGTATCACTTCAATTCTTCCTCAGTGTTTCCTTTTCGTATGTAGGGTACATAGATTTTAAACTTGTACTTGATTTTTGTTTACAATTATAGTACTCTTTCAATGCTTAAAAAAATCGTATCACAATGTTCATAATTTCTTGATCACATGTTGACATGTGTCCAGAAAATCTTGGTTGTGCATATCTAAAATTAACTCTTTTTTTTGTAAGTTATAGACATGTCCAATATGCGTTGGAATATATCAATGAATATTTGAGAAGTGACAGTATCTGACACACATCCAACATGGATACGGCTCCTTATTGTAAACTTCTTGTAAGTGACCGTGGTTCTTAGGCTCTGGTTGAAGTGTTAAATGTTGCAAAATCCTTGAAGACCAGATTGAAATCAAGATTTTAAGATGATTGTAATTTGGATCTAACTAGTGCGTGGGCTGAACATTTTACTCCCGACCTGCTTTTGGCATGGTTTGGCATCTCGCCTCCAATTTGAAATAGGATGAAGTTCTAGTTTGTTATGGTTATTACTGGGTCAAGTCAAACCGAAAAGATGCTTAGTCCCAGTCCAATAACAAGTTCTGGAGTTCCATTACAAATTTTCCGCGGGGGAGGGGGGGAGACTGGTTGAACTGCTCCAGTTGAATTTACTAGGAATGAGTGAACATAAAGACAAAAGGTTTTAAGGAAGGTTAAGTTAGAAAGCATATCTATTTCTTTTCTAGTAAGTTCCCATTGACATACTGGCCTAGATATTGTTGAGAAGGTTATTTGATTAGAAGCTACATTTGTGATGCCTCGTGAAAGTTGATGACTCTTGAAATTATATGTTGTTAATTTTAAACTGACAAGCCACTGATTTCTGCTGGATTTTAGTTTGCAATTTTGAGATTGTATTTTATTTAGTTTGCAAGGACATGCTTTTAGGTTTTTGTTTTTGTTTTTCTGTTTTTAGTTTAAGCTGCATTTTTTTTTATGTCCCTGCTCCTATGTCAAAGGGAAGTGTTTTAGTTTACTGGTTTCATATGTATTTGAGGATATTTTTTTTATATCTGGTGATGCTTAAGATTTTATCCTAGTGTAAAAATATACATAGCACGAATTATTTGTTACTCTTTTGTACTTTTCTGCCTATGTGTTTATTTTATCATTATTCTCCACCGACTTTGATCTGTACTTCTGTTCTAATAGCATGGATCCTTTGATCGCCTCAATTCCACTGAAATGTCAATGCCTTCAGAACCAGGATCTTCTGTTGGGGCAGCCATTGCAGCTTCTCTAACAATTCCATCAGATGCAGTACGTACAGTCACATTTTCATTGGCATGGGACTGCCCTCAATTAAACTTTACGAGTGGAAGGACTTATCACAGGTAGGTTACCAAAAGCTTGTTTGATCAAAACCACAGATTAAAACATCACGCTTTTTTCTGAAAAACAATTTTATTGACAGGCGTTACACCAAATTTTATGGCACTCATGGGGATGCTGCAGCAAATATTGCACATGATGCTATTCTTGGTAATGTTTTTTTGCCCCCTTCATGGGATGGTTCAGTTTGGACTAAAAAGGGTATTAAGTTTCGGGTTCAAATATTTGTGAATTGGATACAAGACATGGATTCTAAATTTGGTTCATTTGCTTTAGCATCACTACCTTTATGAAATGTTTTATTGGAATTTGCTTTCTCAAAATATCAGTTAGTAAAGTCCTCGTTCTTCATCTCTGAAACATAGAGCACAGTCATTGGGAGTCCCAGATAGAAGCTTGGCAAAGACCTATTCTTGAAGACAAGAGGCTTCCTCAATGGTGAGCTTGGATGGTTTAATTGCTAACTGCACATACAGTCCGATTACAAATTTTCCATGGTTCATCTGCAGGTACCCAATCACTCTCTTCAACGAGCTTTACTATCTTAATTCAGGGGGAACAGTTTGGACAGGTACTCATGAATATACTAACTCTCTCAATATTGTCCAAATTATGCGAATCTGAGTTTATTCTTTTTCCCTTTTCCAGATGGATCACCTCCAGTGCACAGTTTAGCAACCATTGCCGAAAGAAAGTTTTCTCTTGATCGGTCCAATTTAGATGTTAAAAGCTCTATCAATGTATCTCATCAAAATGAAACTTCTGTTGAAATTCTTGAAAGGATGACTTCAATACTTGAGGAGGTGTACACTCCGATATCACTGAATTCTGCTTTTGGAACCAATCTTCTTCAAAAGGGAGAGGAAAACATTGGCCAATTCCTCTATTTTGAAGGGATTGAATATCAGATGTGGAACACATATGATGTTCATTTCTATGCATCTTTTGCACTAACTATGCTATTCCCACAACTTGAACTCAGCATCCAGAGAGACTTTGCTGCAGCAGTAATGATGCATGATCCGAGTAAGATGAAACTTTTGTATAATGGAAAATGGGTCTCACGGAAGGCGCTTGGTGCTGTTCCTCATGATATTGGAATGAATGATCCATGGTTTGAAGTAAATGCATATAATCTATTTAATACAGATAGTTGGAAAGATTTGAATCCAAAATTTGTTCTGCAAGTCTACAGGGATGTGGTTGCCACAGGTGATAAGAAATTTGCACATGCTGTTTGGCCTTCAGTTTATGTTGCAATGGCTTTTATGGACCAGTTTGATAGGGATGGGGATGGGATGATAGAAAATGACGGCTTTCCTGATCAGACATATGATACATGGTCTGTCTCTGGTGTGAGTGCGTACTGTGGTGGATTATGGGTGGCAGCATTGCAGGCTGCTTCAGCTATGGCACATGTAGTTGGTGACAAGGGGTCTGAGGATTACTTTTGGTTTAAGTTTCAGAAGGCAAAGACAGTATATGAGAAGTTATGGAATGGTTCTTACTTTAACTATGACAACAGTGGTGGTAGTTCGAGTTCATCTATTCAAGCGGATCAGCTGGCTGGCCAATGGTCTGTTGCAATAGAGTAACTTCTTTATATTTCTTAATATCAACTGATTCAGGATCTTTCGTAGAAACAATGAGATGAAACTAAAGGCGCTTCTATTACATTTTCTGTTATTTGTTAGTGTTTCTGAAGTATTTTTCTTGATCTTAAATCAGAATTTGATTTATTTTTTTTCCTTTCAAAAGAAAGAAAAATACTTCTGAAATGCTAACCAATGATGCTTAAGTTTCTCCATCTCATCATTGACTGGTTAGTTCCCGTGTGTGTGTGTTGGGGGGGGGGGGGGGGGGGGGGGGGGGGTGGGGTGTGGCGAGAGATAAAGGCAAGCTTTACTTCGTTGGTCAGTATGTATATACTGTGTATTTGGCTGGTATTGTTTTCTATCAAGTAAAGGTTAGAAGAAATTTGTTATAACCTAGTACTCATTTAATTAGCTGTTTGTAGGTATGCTCGAGCATGTGGTCTCCTACCAATTGTTGATGAAGAAAAAGCAAAAATTGCGCTTGAGAAGGTTTATAATTTTAACGTCCTAAAGGTGAAGGATGGGAGACGGGGGGCTCTGAACGGGATGCTGCCCAATGGAAAACCTGACATGTCATCAATGCAGTCAAGAGAAGTATGGCCCGGAGTTACATATGCTGTCGCTGCAGCTATGATTCATGAAGACATGGTGGAAATGGCATTTCAAACTGCAAGTGGAGTCCATGAAGCTGCTTGGTCCGAAAAAGGGCTTGGGTGAGTTAAGATTCCTTTTATTTGACTTCTTCAGCCGGGATGTTTACTATGGAAACTTAGCAGCTGAGATAGCCAGTTACTTCGATGATTTCAGCTAGTTTAGCTGGCAAGGTATGTTGGTTGTAAAACCATATGCTTGGGTTTGAGTGTCCGAAGGAGCTCAAATACCATCTTCATCCCCATCACAACTTGCATTTCAAAGAGAAAAAGATATGACAAATAACTTGGTAACAGAAAGAAACCCAGAAACTTTTAGGTCAGTGTTCTCAAATAGGAAAACATTCCCCTTTGTTGCATTCACTAGTAATTGTTTGCTTGTCTTGGTAAAGGATGTTATTTCTTCCTATAATCTGTGAATCTTATACTAAAAAGTAAAAAAAACATAGTTGTAAACCTTTTTGGTTGTTCAAACTCAAGTTTGGATGCCCTTAATGTCAAATAACTAATTCATTCTCTCGGATTTTACATGTTAAAAGTATTATTTTCTTGATTATTGTCACTATTATTCCACGCTAGTCCCATCTAAATTATAGTTTCCAAGTTTAATTTAACTCAATTAGGTGAAATTTAATTAATTATATTTTATTATAATTTTATGTAATTTTTATTCTATTTTTATCTAATCTGTCCTAATTTTTTAATTCAAATAGAATATATTAATGGGCCCAACTGGTTGGGCAGGGAGAGTGGATCTTAATGGGCCTGAACTGAACCAGAAATAGGGTTGGGGGTGTCCCACACTCTCCTCCTTGCCGGTCCTGGGAGTGGGCACACGCTGACCTGCATCATCATCTTCCCCAACTTGTTTTTTTCCCCAGAAACCCTACCAGCCTTCAAACCTTCACAAACCAGACTTTTCATGCACTGAATTCGGCCCCCAAAAACCTTCTAATCATACTTGAATCGTGGGATTTTTGTTCTAGATCCAAAAACAATGCTAGGAGTCCAAGATTCATAGTACTGAATTGGATCTTAATGGGCCTGAACTGGACCAGAAATAGGGTTGGGGGTGTCCCACACTCTCCTCCATGCCGGCCCTGGGAGTGGGCACACGCTGGCCTGCATCATCATCTTCCTCAACTTGTTTTTTTGCCCAGAAACCCTACCAGCCTTCAAACCTTCACAAACCAGACTTTTCATGCACTGAATTCAGCCCCCAAAATCCTTCTAATCATACTTGAATCGTGGGATTTTTGTTCTAGATCCAAAAACAATGCTAGGGGTCCAAGATTCATAGTAATTAAACCGTGTGGATAATCGGATGAACTAGTGGCCTGAAGTTCGTGTTTCAGCCATAGTTTATGGTTTCCAACTTCAACTACATTCAATTTTTATACAAAAAACAACAAAGCCTTTTCTCAACTACTTAGAGCCGGTTTCATGGATTCTATTTTTCCATTATGCTCTATTTAAGGACATATACATAGCTTCAGCCAAATCACATCTTATTGCATCTTTCTTTACTAGCTCTACTGATAAGGTCAGTGCTCTTCCTAAATCCTAACTTACTGACCCGAAATTTTATATACATGCATACATGGTTGCTTATTTAGTTGTATACACCCATATGTGTGTATATATATATGCATGTAGTTGTATACACCCATATGTGTATATATATATGCATGTAGTTGTATACAATTCACACACAAGGTTCACGATTATTTGATCATATTGTTTACATATCTATTAAGGCGAGGAGGATGAAGATTTTCATATCTGTCTCTTCACTATTTCGAATAATCCAACAATTTCCCATATGATTGTATAGATGAATTTCACCGATGAATTTCACATATGTCTTCATTATGACCAGGAGGTCACGGCAAACACGGAAAACAGCCTCTCCGCATACAGAGATAAGGCTGTGTACATCTGACCTTCCCCAGATCCCGCAATGGCAGGAGCCTTTTGCACTGGGTTTGCCCTTTTTATATATATAAACATCAACATAATCATAAAATTCATTAAGTTTAACCTAATAATAGATCATCACTTGATCTTTCAGATGATCTCTATAATTTTCCCTAGTCCTACTCCTTCCTCTTCAATGCACTGACAAAATACTTAAATGAAACCCTAATATTCTGTCAAGCTACCATTTTATAATAAAACTCTATTTCCAATGTTTGGTTACATGTGAGGTTACATTTTAATTTTATTATTTGTGTTTAGGTCCTCATTTTATTCTTATTATTTGACTCTATTATTTATTTGTCATTTACAATTTTATCCTTTAAGTAACTATTCAATTACATTATTAAATTGGTGTTCATTACATCTACACTCCTTAAAGAAATTTCATTCCCGAAATACTTTGAAACCTTTTTCTTTCTTTCTTTTTACTTCTTTTAACAATTTTCTTGAAGTTGATAACAAACACTTGCTAGGGAATGCAATAGGGGGGAGAATGTTCTTCAACTTAAATATGGTTGGAGGCTTAACTGATTTTCACATCTCAATTTAGACACTGTAGATGGTAAGCCAATAGAAGTTGACATCCTTGTTTATTGGCTTCTAAGACACATGGACACTTTTAATGTCCATGTCGGACTCCATCACTTTACGGACTCTCCTAGATACGTGTATAACACCTTTATGATGTGTGCATAATTGAAAAATAAATTTTGTTATCTTGGACCCTTGTTAGACACATCATAGACCCTCCCTAATTTATGATTTATGTAGCATAATACATCATAACATGAATTGGGTATGAAGGTCTTAGGAACAATTAGAACACATCCCAAATTGTCTAACTTACAGCTTTTAAGAAAATTTGACATTGAACATGGCTACCATAGATCAAGCATGCTATGGATGCCTCTTAATCTAGGGACAAGAATATAGAAAAAAGAAAATAAAAAATCTTCAAAATATTTGTCAAGCTTCATCTTCTACATTTAGCAATTCTTAGTACAGGCATTTTAGAAAATTCATTAAATATATATTTGTAGTATATAATGATGTTTACATATAAACATTTTTAATTGCAGATTCCCGTGTTTTCTCGGTTTTCCCGTCCTATTCTTTTATGATTTGTTGTATCAGTGTATATTGTTGGAAGGGAGAATATTCGGTTGAGATTTATTACTGGTCTCTAGGGATTGCCTAGCTGTATTTTATGTTTAAATATAGGAGATTTATTGCTAATCTCTATGAGGAAAATTAGGTGTATAGTTATTCTAGGAGGAAAATCAGGTGTATAGTTATTTTGTTCCTTTTTTAGTGCCTTGTATAGCCTATAAATAGTGTACATGTGTATCATTCTCAGTATCAATGAAATATCATTTCACTAAAACAATTCTCTCTTAATTCCTTGTTGTTCAGATGGTATCAGAGCCGGAACTTTATTTCTGACTCTTTTCTGCATTCGAAAAAATTACTAGGACTTATTCCTTGGTAAACTCCACATTTTTTTCCCTCTCAAATCAAAACCCTAGCTTCTCACGATGTTTGAAGCCTCTTCTAAGCCTATTAAAAACCGTGGTCCCAGTTCTGATTCGCACTCTGTTCAAATAACCACTATACGCCTTAATGGAGACAATTATCTGCGTTAGTCTCAATCAGTGCGTATGTATATTCGAGGGAAAGGAAAGATTGGGTACCTAACTGGTGATACAAAGGTGCCTGATTTGAAGGATACGACTTATGCCACTTGGGATGCAGAAAATTCCATGGTTATGGCCTGGCTTGTTAATTCCATGGATGAAGACATCACCTCTAACTATATGTGTTATCCAATTGCCAAAGAACTCTGGGATAATATTCACCAGATGTATTCTGACCTTAGCAATCAATCCCAAGTGTACGAACTGCAACTACAGCTTGGAGAAATTCGATAAGGGGGAGACAACGTCACCACATACTTCAATATTTTGAAGAGGTTATGGCAGGATCTGGATATTTTCATTGACTATGAATGGAAATCTCCAGATGATTGCAATCACCACAAGAAGACAATGGAAAACGATCGCATCTACAAATTTCTCGCTAGCCTGGACGTAGAATTTGATGAAGTAAGGGGAAGGATCATTGGTCGTGGTCCTCTTCCTTCACTTGGAGAGGTATTTGCTGAAGTTCAAAGGGAGGAAAGTCGCCGTAGTGTTATGCTCGGAAAAAGGGGGGTTGGGGCATCGATTGAAAATTCTGCCCTAGTCGCTGCTGATGCAAATGCGCCGTAGTGTTATGCTCGGATATGGTGTGATTTCTGTAACAAACCCCACCATACACATGAGACATGCTGGAAGATTCATGGCAAACCCGCAAACTGGAAGAGCAGCAAGCCTGGAGACAAATCTGCTCGTGCAAATGAGGTTGATGCTAGTCCCTTTAGTAAAGAGTAGATGGATCATCTTCTAAAGCTGCTGAAATCCAATCCAGAGTCTGGTATTCCTAGTATTTCTTTGGCTAAAACAGGTGGCAACTCTAGTGCTTTCTCTTGTCATTCTAGTCCTACACCTTGGATCATTGATTTGGGTGCTTTTGATCACATGACAAATCTCTCTCATTTATTTCATTCTTATTCGCCTTGTTCTGGTGATAAAAAAGTTAGAATTGTAGATGGAAAATTTTCATCTATTGTATGAAAAGGTTCTATCAAAATTTCTGAAAAATCACCCTAAAATCTATCCTTTATGTCCCTAATCTTGCCTATATTCTCTTATCTATAAGTCAACTCTCTAAAGATTTTAATTGTCGTGTTACCTTTTTTGACTCTCACTGTGATTTTCAGGATCTGAGCACGGGGATGATGATTGGTAGTGCTATAATGGTGGACGGTCTCTATTACTTTGATAACAACTTCCTCCGTAATAAACAAGCTCAATGCCTTAGTACTAGTATGAGTTCTCTCTCTGTCCATGAACAAATAATGATTTGGCTTCTTAGACTAGGACCTTCTAGTTTTTCTTATTTGAAGTATCTATTTCCTGTTCTATTTAAAAATGTGGATTGTTCATCTTTTCAATGTGAAAGTTGTCATTTATCAAAGAGCCATCGTACTACTTACAGTTCAAAACCATATTGTGCCTCAAAACCATTTTACTTGATTCATAGAGACGTTTGGGGTCCTTCAAAAATTACCACATTCTCTGGAAAAAAATGGTTTGTAACTTTCATAGATGATCACACTCGGCTCTGTTGGGTATATTTGATGAATGATAAATCTGAAGTTGAAAATTTATTCAATTTTTTTTTTTTAATATGGTTGAAAACCAATTTCAAACAAAAATAAGAATACTTCATTCTGATAATGGAACTGAGTATTTCAATCAATTTTTGGAAAAATTTTTAAAGGAAAAGGGGATTCAACATCAATCTACTTGTAGTGATACTCCTCAACAAAATGGTATTGCCGAGAGAAAAAATAGTCATTTACTTGAAGTTGCACGTGCCATTATATTCTCAATGCATGTGCCAAAATATCTATGGGGAGATGCTATTTCGATAGCATCGTTTTTGATAAATAGAATGCCTACTCGTATTTTAAAATATATTACACCTTTAGAATGGTTCAAAAACTTTTTCCCTGAATGTCGACTTTTCTCTGACTTACCCTTGAAAATTTTTGGGTGCACTATGTTTGTTCACATTCCTAGTAGGCTTCAATCCAAACTTGATCTTAGGGCAGAAAAATGTGTGTTTATCGGTCATGTGCCAAATAAAAGGGGATACAAGTGTTATAATCCTAAAACAAAAAAAACTTTTGTGAGTATGATGTATCGTTTGTGGAAAGTCAGTCTTACTTTGGACAAAACTGTCTTCAGGGAAAGATAGAGAATAATGAAGCTCAGTTTTGGGAAACAGATATTCCTCTGCCTAATACGTTCTTTCCCATACCAGTTCTTGATCCTTCCACCTCTAATAGTCAAGAAATTAGTAGTCACAATAATGAAAAAGAGGGAAATACTAGCCTACCATTGCTAAACTTAGATGACTCACAAACAAAGGGAGAAATACTAAGACAGGATCACATTAATCCTACCTCAGAGCTTTGTGTTTACCCTATAAGGAGTACTCATCAAAAAAATAAAGACTTGCCTACAACTCTAGCACAAGACCAACCATTGTCTCCGAGCGATGGTCCATCTACTACTCCAGGTAACTCTAATCCTTCTTTGTCAAATTCTACTCCTACTGCTTCCAATCTTGATGTACCTATACCACTTAGAAAGGGAGTCTGAACCTGTACAAAATATCCTATTGCTAAATGTGTGTCTTACCATAGGCTTTCTAAGTCTCATAAAGCTTTTACCTCAAAAATCTCTCATATGTTTATCCCGAGAACCATTCAGGAAGCCTTAGATAATCCGGATTGGAAATTGGCAGTTTTGGAAGAGATGAACGCACTAAAAAAGAATGGGACTTGGGAGATAGTTAACTTACCAAGGGAGAAGAAAACAGCAGGATGCAAATGGGTGTTTACAGTTAAGTGTAGAGCTGATGGAAGTATAGAAAGGTATAAGGCGCATTTAGTGGCAAAAGGACTTACACAGACACACGGTATTGATTACCAGGAGACTTTTGCTCTAGTCACAAAGATTAATTCAATCCGTGTCTCACTATCCTTAGCAATTAGTCTTGACTGACCCTTACACCAGCTAGATGTAAAAAACGCATTCTTAAATGGGGATTTGGAAGAGCAAGTCTTTATGAGCCTACCACCGGGGTTTGAAGAATGTCTTGGTGAAGGGAAAGTGTGTAGACTAAGAAAATCCTTGTATGACCTCAAACAATCTCCCAGAGCATGGTTTGAGCGATTTGGGAAAGCTGTAAAGGGCCATAGATATACACAAAGTCAAGCAGTTCACACTATGTTCTATAAGCACTCAAAAGAAGGAAAGATTACTATTAGGTGATGATTGTGTTGAGCTTAAAAGACTCAAGAGAGTTCTTGCTGATGACTTTGAGATCAAGGACTTGGGAGCCTTAAAGTATTTTCTTGGAATGAAGTTTGCTAGGTCAAAAAAGGGCATCTTCATGTCTCAACGAAAATATGTGCTGGATCTTCTTGGAGAGACATGTCTACTCGGTTGCAAGGAAGCAGAGACACCAATTGAACCTAATTTGAAGCTCCAACTGCTAAACCCGAAGATGTGACGAACAGGGAACAATTTCAGAGGCTGGTTGGTAAACTGATTTATCTGTCGCATACCCGCCCAAATATAGCTTTTGCAGTGAGCATGGTAGGTCAATTTATGCACTCACTAGGTCCAGAACACTTCGAGGTTGTGTACAAAATCCTAAGGTACTTAAAGGGATCACCAGGGAAGGGCCTGCTGTTTGAAAAGCACGGTCACCTACAAATTGAAGTATATACAGATGCAAACTGGGTTGGGAGTATAACTGATAAAAGGTCAACCTCTGGCTACCGTACTTTTGTTGGAGGAAACCTTGTTACTTGACGTAGTAAAAAGCAAAATGTGATGGCAAGTAGTAGTGCTGAAGCCGAATTTAGATCAGTTGCCCACAGAATTTGTGAGGTGCTGTGGGTTAAGAGAATCTTAGACGAACTGAATGTCTCAAGTCCCTCTCCAATAAAGGCATACTGTGATAACAAAGCAGCAATCTCAATGGCATATAATTCTGTTCTTCATGACAAAACTAAGCATGTTGAGGTAGACAAGCACTTCATCAAGGAGAAAATAGAGAACGGGCAAATTTGTATGACCTATATACCAACTGATGAACATATTGCAGATGTTCTTACAAAGGGTCTGTCCAAGAAACAATTTGAGAAATTGACGGGCAAGCTGGCTATGGAAGATATCTTTGAACCAGCTTGAGGGGGAGTGTTGGAAAGGAGAATATTCAGTTGAGATTTATTGCTGATCTCTAGGGATTGCCTAGCTGTATTTTATGTTTAAATATAGGAGATTTATTGCTGATCTCTAGGAGGAAAATCAGGAGTATAGTTATTCTAGGAGGAAAATCAGGTGTATAGTTATTTTGTTCCTTTTTTAGTGCCTTGTATAGCCTATAAATAGTGTACGTGTGTATCATTCTCAGTATTAATGAAATACCATTTCACTAAAACAATTCTCTCCTAATTCTTTGTTGTTTAGATATATCAAATCTGTTTATGTTCTACCTAGTTGATTTATGATTAATGTCTTATGTTAATATGTTTGACGGAAATGATCTGAATCCGACTATCAGCCAAATTGACCTTAGAGAATACAGTATGAAGAATCACATGTTCCCAACAACAGACCACAACCATTAAGCAAAGTTGAATGAATTTTGCAATTAAGGGAGGTTTTGGAGAACCTGTATTATAGGGTCACTGCCAACTCCCATGAAAAACTCAATAAATGCTGCTAAAAGTTACTCCAAAAATTCTTGAAATTTAGTCTCATTAGAGCTCCACCACTCATCAATTGATGCATTGATGACAGCAGGTAATCCCAGTCTCAAACTTGGGTACAAGATCAGTTCCACCATTGATCGTACGATATGGGTACCATGTGGTTGGGTAAATTTAGTGTTAGATGCCTCTTCAACTTCAAGCTAGCCTTCTCCTTTCAAGCCCCATCCAAAGGAGAATCTAGGATTTCTTGCTCGTGAATCCGAACTAATCTGAGCAATTTTCATTGTTCAAAAATTTTTGTTTACAAAGTTCATGTCATCCATACTTACTTTGGATAAAAGATTTCAGTTTTTCTAAGTTTCAGTAGTAGCAAATTGCTCCATGGACCTCTTCCCTTGTGCTTATTTGTTTCACTTGGGGGGTTTAATTCATAGGTGGCGAACTTTGTAACCTCATGGTAATCCATGGATAAGTCGATTGCTACTTAGAAATCTGCAATTTCTTAACTTTTTCAGTTCTTAAATATCTGACAAAAACTGGAAACTAAGTCAAACTAGTTATGTCTGTAACCTTGAGGTTCTTCTGTACAGGAAAAGAAGGAAAAGTGATGCCTAGTTATACCCCAGTACTCCTTTTTCAAGATCTTTAATTATGCTGAATCTTTCCTTAAAAGAGGATAGAGAGAGAAAAAATTCTAACATCTCGTTCTCTATTATTCCTACCACGCTCATGAAACCATGGAACTGGTGGGGGTTATTATATAGTGCAAGGCCTGATTTCAAATATATACCTACTCTTGGTGTTTCCAGGGTCAGTGTTACATTGATAGAATGTCTTAATGTCACTTGTCTCCAATTATATTATAGTGACCTTCGCACTTGTGCAGAAACTTGGGAACCTCAATACTTACCAAGGGAAAAAAAACAACAGAGCAAATGAGGAAAGAAATTAAAAAAGAAAATTGGGTCCTCCGTACAAAGAGTTGATGTTGAGAAAACCAAATGGGTGGATGCAAAATGAACACTCTGTTGCGTTGATTATGGATGATCTAATTAAAAGCTGTTTTGTGAAGAATAAACCTATGATGTGTTTTACTACTTGAACTATCACATCTGGGACCGTTCGCCCCCAGAATTTCCTTATGCTAGCTTATTAATGTATGGTTGTTTCTTTGACAGCTATTCATTTCAAACTCCGGAGGCTTGGAACACGGACGAACAGTACAGAGCTCTAGGCTACATGCGCCCTCTGGCCATATGGGCAATGCAATGGGCATTATCGCAACCAAAACTTCACAAGCAGGAGATGAAGCCAGAAGTAAAGGTAGATTCTTTGTCAAGGCACCATGCTGGATTCTCAAGAGTTGCTCACCTTCTTAAGCTGCCAGAAGAGGAAGCGTCGAGAGGTCTTTTGAGGGCTATTTATGACTACACTTGCAGAAGAATGTGGATGTGAGAGAAGTTTCTATCAAAATTTTGAATTTTCAAGATGGGCAAATTGAAATGCTGTGCATGATGTTGGTTCATCATTCCAAATATGAATTACTGCATATAGGAAATTTGATTTAACCGAGCTATTTGAATGTTGAAATGTATGTTTGATGGATTAAATATTTAACCCCTTTGTGAATGCACTTGGGGGGTCAATTTATAAAATCAGTTATTGAGAGAAACTTTTAGAATAAGCAAAACTTGTGATTATGAAGAAAAAAAAAATATTATCAATAGAGAACTTTTAGTTGTAATTATATTTTAGGACCTATTCTTTTGTGTAAATGATGAGAACACCAAAAAGGGTACAACAGAGGATCAAAACCTAGGAAGCACGGATATGGGACACAAGTATGACACGACACAAACAAGGCTACGGAAATTTTTTAAAAAACACGACACGGACACAGCGAGGATACCGCTATAAAATAATAATATAATATATTAATATATATTAATTATTCAATAAAAAAAATACTACATTACAAAAATACTTCAATTCATCATTAAACAATTAAGAACCAAACAAACTTATAAACAAAAATAGACAAATAAATTAAAGAACCATACTTATTTAGTCTTCTACATATATTTAGTTTAGATTTTAATCATAACTTAGTATCATAAATATCACTGCTATGAAATGTCCGATACGTCTTCGAGGAGTGTCCAAGAAGTGTCCTAAAAAGAAATTTGTTAGGACACTTCTACAAAGTGTCCGACACGTGTTCGAAGAGTGTCCGAATTTCGGCACGGTGTCTGAGTGTCTGATACGAGTACAACACCCTCGATAAAATGTTCATGCTTTCTAGATAAGACTAACAAAATGTTATTATTGACATGCAATCAAAATTGGACTAGCTTTTTATATTTTGCATGATCTCTTGCTACACTAGTCTAAATGATGAGAACACGTTATTTGGAGGCTTGATTTAATTTGTTGACTCTTAAAAGTCAACATTTTATTTTCAAAATATCACTCTCATTACATTATGTACTCTCATGCTACACAGGGCTGGCCCTAGGCCTAGGCGGCCCAGGCGGTCGCCTAGGGCCCCTAATTTTTTTAATTTTTGAAGGGCTCCCAATTTTGCCAAGCCCAATACTATTACTAATCTCTTTTTTTTTTTAAAGAAAATTATTAACTATACCCAATACTACTGGGCTAGCAGGCCTCATTTAAAAGATAAAAGTTATTAACCAAGCCCAATAACGTCTGGGCCTCATTTTTTTAATAAAAAAATACTAACTATTGGTATAGGGTTTACTGTTCACCTTTTTTATTTTTTCTTTCTTCCTCACAGATGCAAATCGTTTTCTTTTCTTCTTCTTTCTTCGGGGTGAGCAGGCAACTGGCAACGAGCAAGATTATTTCAGTTGAAAATTGTGGTCCACCGTTCAATTCATCTCTTAGGCAATGCTTCTCTCTCATTTCTAATTTTATAGTTCTATACTTCTAGAAGGGGAGTTTTGATCATAATTTGATTTGGGGGTTTAGGGTTTGAATTTTTTTTTTTCAGAAAATAATGGTTTGAAAATTTCAATCCTTTGATTTGGTTCCTTTTTAATTACATTTTCTTTAATTTTGTTGTAATTGTGCAATTGAAATTATTGAATATGCATACATATTACAATTTATATATATATATATATATATATATATATATCACTTTTCAAGTCATATACATTATTGCATTCACTCACTGACTCACATAGTAAATGAGGTGGATACCCGTGGATGAAATTTAACATATATATATATATATATATATATATATATATATATGTTAAATTTCATCCACGGGTATCCACCTCATTTACTATGTGAGTCAGTGAGTGAATGCAATAATATATATATATATATATATATGTTAAATTTCATCCACGGGTATCCACCTCATTTACTATGTGAGTCAGTGAGTGAATGCAATAATGTATATGACTTGAAAAGTGAAAACAGTGTGAATGCAAGTTCAAAATCTATATATATTAAATTTCATCCACAGGTATCCACCTCATTTACTATATGTGAGTCAGTGAGTGAATGCAAAAATGTATGACTTGAAAAGTGAAAATAGTGTGAATGCAAGTTCAAAATCTGGATATATTTAAAGTACTCTTTGAAAAGTGAAAACAGTCTGAATGTAAGTTCAAAATCTGGCTCTATAAGTATTCTTTACATTTATAGACTATATTTAGAGTACTCGAGACACGATTAGTTAAGGACAAAGCTAAACTATGAACTTTGAATTTAAAATCATTTGTTAAAAAAAAAAGTATTCGTCTAGAAATCACAAGTTCAAAATGTTATTTTGTGAACCTGAATATTGAGCCTTTATTGATATTGCTTTTCTTTTGGACTCTTGGGTTTAACATTTGGAGTTATTGCTTTAGTATTTGGACTTATTGCTTTAGTATGTGAACTGGAACGTGCTATTTATGAAGCACCAAGACCAAGGTTTTTTTTTTCAATGTGCTTATCGTCTCATTTTAATAAAAAATTTGCACTCTTATAAAATTTATCCGCGTGTGAAAATTTATGCATAGAGGGCCCCCATTTGAAACTCCGTCTAGGAGCCTCTCAAAATTTTGGAATCTCAGGGCCGGCCCTGGTGCTACATATACTAATTCATTCTTTTTTATAAGTAGGTGGAATTTTTTTTTTTTACAAGTAGGTGGAATAACTATCTATGATCTTACTGTTTATATATATTTTCGTGCATACTTAAATGCTAGAAAGCACGGACACTTCACCGAGGGTGCCGTATCCGTGTCGGACACTCGGACACCGTGTCGGACACTCGGACACTCCGCGGACACGTGTCGGACACTTTGTACCCGTGTCCTGATATTTTTCTTTTTAGGACACTTCTCGGACACTCCTTGGACACTTCTCGGACACTTCTTGGACACTCCTCAAAGACGTATCGGACACTTCATAGCAGTGATATATATTCAAATATTTCGAATGAAAATTATATGATACTAAGTTATGATTAAAATCTAAGCTAAATATATATAAAAGACTAAATAAGTCCGGTTCTTTAATTTATTTTAATCTATTTGTCTATTTTTGTTTATAATTTTGTTTGGTTTTTAATTGTTGATGATGAATTGAAGTATTTATGTAATGTAGTATTTTTTTATTGAATAATTAATAGATATTAATATATTATATTATTATTTTATAGCCGTATCCTCGCCGTGTCCGTGTCCTATTTTTTTAGAATTTCCCGTATCGCCGTGTCCGTGTCGTGTCGTACCCGTGTCCCGTGTCCGTGTCCATACTTCTTAGCTTAAATGCTTTATACATGATGTATGCTTTACTCCTTCGAATCCTTCCATCACACACTGTGCACAAGCATTGATGAGTCGCAGTTCGGGTTAAACGTTGAAGGAACTAATGGATTTGAATCTGAATCAGAATGGCTGATTTAGAGGAAAAAATCATTTGGTGGAGGCACACCGGTATCCAACGTCCCTCTATGCCGGAAAAGAATAATGAGTTATGAGAATTTTCCACCAATCCAATAAAATTCTCCGATTCATTCCTTAAAGTTTTGGTTCAATTTTCGAGTGGCGTATGTCATAGGAGGTCTGAATTAGAGTGACCGATTTATAAAAAATATTCGACAAGCGAATGAGTTGCGAGAAAAGAATGAGAATCTATGGGAATTCAATATCATACATGTTCACATCTCTTGTATCTCCCTACATAGTCACATCATTCATGCCTTCACAAAAACACAAGTTTTACAAAAATCTCATTGTTAAATGATGAAATATGACCGGGGAGGAAAATGTAAATTAATTGTCGTTTCTCTCAAATTATTGTATTTCTCCATTTAATCGGATTTTTCTAAAAATATATATGTTTTCTAAAAACTCATGCGTTATTAAAACTCCAAGAAGATCTGAAATCCAATTTTTATGATTTTTTAAAAATTCAACATTACCATCAAACAAACGGGTTGGACATCGAATTGTTTAATTCAGAATCCACTCGATAAAAATCAAAATGCCCAAGTGCATTACATTTGTTTTCAACAAACAAAAAATCATTTTTCCAAATCTAATTGCAACTTTTTGAGAAATTTCAAAAAATAAACATTCGGGAATATTATTTTAAAATGTAGTAACCGCAATATTTTGTGGATGCTTTAAGGGTGCCTAACAAATTCCCCTGGTATAATCGAACCTCCGATTCTATGAATCTCGATTAGTGACATAAACTTCCATAGAGCCACTATGAAAAAGGGTATTTTCAAAAATTATTTTGAAATATACTTTAAAAATCACATTTTGTAAAAATTCAGTTTTCAAAGTGACCTAACACACCTAAACTCAATGTTAGGTGATGAGTCTATGAATTTCTATAAGGCCCTGCCCACGTTAAATAATTTTTGTCACGTTGAGTCAACGTTTCACTCGTTTCATTTCAAGCTTTAATTTTCTAAACAAACATCCATCGAAACAGTGCAGGTCAAAAATTGGGCACCCTAAGAGTTGCATTCATATTTTTTTGCCTTCTCACATTTTTCAAAATAACATTCTCATTACATTTATGTAGTCTCGTGCTACATATTCTTTTTCTATGCGTAGGTCGAACAAGCATCCATGATCTATACGTACGGGGTGGTTTGAAGTCATCTTGTGGCATTGATGTGTTATATATTTCATTTTTCACTAAAGCTTTAATATGTCAATAAGTACTCTTTAGTTACTTGGTTAATTATAATAATTATTACAGTAAATTATACTGACTTTTTATGAGATTTCGTCAATATATATTTATTTATCTTTTTGTTTGTAAAATTATACTGACCTTTCTTGATGTTTGTATTTCTGTAACACTGACCTTCCTTCTTTTTTGCAAAATTACACTGACATCTCTTAAGATTTGTATTTTTGAAATACCATGTTTCCTTCTAGTATCGCCGTTAAGGGTCGGTGTGGTCAACGTGTACACAAGAATCATTAATTTGTGTGATGTTATAAGGATAGAAACGTAATTACACAAGAATTGTTAATGGTATCCTCTCGATAGCTTTGACATGAGAGATCAATGTAATTTTACAAATAAGAAGTGATGCAAGTGTATATTGACGAAACCTCATAAGAGATCAGTGTAATTTATCCTAATTATTGTTATAAAAACACTTGGTTGGTTGGAAGGGAAGTGTAACATGGTGAAGAACTTCAACGAGAAAACACATTATTACTTACTAGTCATATATATATAATATCATTTTCATGCCATTATTTTCATGATTCTATCCTTGATTATTTGTCACCGTGGACTACTTGAATTTTTATAAGCACATTGACATTAGAGAGAAAAAGACTATCTTAATCGTAATCGAATTCTTGTTTGATCTAGTCAAAAGTTCACTAGGGTAACTCTTGCCCTCAATTACGAAACATTCACACAAAAGTGAATGAAAATTAAATAGTCCTTCCGACACTTTTAGCAATTACCAAATGGTGAACAAGAACCGAATTGTAACCCAATGACAGAAAAGCAGAAAGATAGCTAATTGTAACACATAAAGCATCTTAAAAATAGAAAATCAACTTTGTGATGTTTAAAAGTTTCCAAATTAGATAGGATTGGTGTATATCATTCTGTAATCCAATATTATAGAAAGGATGGTACTTGTCTTAGTTAAAAGTTCCTCGTTATCGTAGATGTAGTGGAAAAATAAGGTGACACGTGTTCTTACAATATAAATAAATGAATAAAAAATAAAAGATTTGAAAGGACTTTCGAGTTAAACCCAATAACAAATCGGATCCAAATCAACTGAATTATAAAGCTTGGCTTTTAGAACTTTCCGAACTTATGAGAAATTTATGTGGCATTCACCTTCGACTTATCAATCAATCATTCAGTAATTGATTCTAAAGTCTTCAAAATACCAAGGTTCTTACTTCAATATAAGCAACGAGTTACGGTTTCATACAAATATGTTTCTAGATGATCTTGGAGACTTTCTTGATTCACGGGTTTTGTCAGTTTCTTGGCGTGGTTTGTATCAGTTAACAAGTGGAATGCAGATCCTATTCAAGTTCCAATTGGGCCAGTTACAAGGGCTCAAGCTAAAAGGTTCAAGGAAACTCTCAATGAACTGATTCAAAGCATTTGCACTGAAGTGAATTCTTCCAGTTACAAGGTTGGATTTCCATGATTCAAGCTTTGGAATAATCTGGAAGAGTTCCTCAAAGAAAACAGCTCAAAATTACGTGAATTAAGAAGAGTAGCTAGCTGCAATTTTAAGCATTCTTCTCAAGATAGGTACATTACTTTTTTATTTATTATTTTGCATATTTTTATTGCTAAGTTGTAAGGCTTGCATGCTAATTTAGATACTTTACTCAAGAACCTTGGTATTTTGAAGACGTCACAATCAATTATGGAAGCATTGATTGATAAGTCGAAGGTGATCCAAGGTTCTTGCTTCAATATAAGCAACGAGTAGCGGTTTCATACAAATCTATTTCCAGATGATCTTGTAGACTTTCTTGGTTCACGGATTTTGTCAGTTTCTTGGCGTGGTTTGTATCAATTTGGTTTCAGAGCTTGGCTCTAGTCTTAGGTTTTCTTATCCTTTTAATTTCCTCATTGTAATTTCCCAGTTTTCCCAATTTGGTCCTAAAATGATAACTTGGCCAACTTTCATCTATTTCTTGTTCGAATTTTGTTTGGTTTTCTTCTTCTAGTTTGTTTCAAATCCTCATCTTGTAAATTTTCTGTTCGTTTAAAAAAAAGTGTGATATTGAGATTCAATTCTTGCATTGTTGTTTCAATTTTACATCTTTGTTTTGCTTTTCTTTTGATTCCACAAATCTGAATTTCTTGCTTCAAAAACAAACCCTAAATCCGTGTGTCAATTCTGAGATTTTTCCTTGTGTTTTTCAATTCCCAAATGCGTGAACTGATTCTCTTGTACGATTTTGAAACTTTTAAATCCGTGACACAACCTTGCTTTCTAGCCTTTAAATCCAAATTTCTCTAGGTGAGTTCTTGGTGAATTGTTACTGGAAATTGTGATACTTGTTTGATTAGTTTGATAAGAACCTATAGAGGATTACTACGAGTGGAAAAAGGCAAGAGTAGTGAGCACCTAAGAAGGTAAAAGCCAATCTGATTTTGTTTGTGTGAAAAACATGAGTGAAAGTTGAGTGAATCATTCTTTGAGTGAAACATGTGAGGGAGAGTGCGAGGTTCTTTCTTTCTTTTCTTTTTTCTAACTTTGTTTTGCAGCAAACAAGTCAAACAAGAAGGACAAATATACTTCCGGAGATGTGTCGGGAGAGGTTGATCCAAAGTTTCTTATGGAAGTTTTAATGGGTGAGATGAGGAGAATGTTGAAAAGGACATGGAGCAAGTTCATGGACGGATAGATTGGGTAGAGACTGCACGTATGGAGCAGCCACAAAATGCTCCTAATGTGCATAGGAGAGAGAAAGTTCAACCTAGGGAAGTGCCAGTTGAAAATGAGGAGTATTATGGGGACGGTTTTAATGAAAAAGATGATCGGGATTCGATTGTTAGCAATAGGAGATATGGTGGCGGTTTAGAGAAGCTAGGAATAGGGAAGATAATAACTTGGGTATTATTAAGGTGAAGATTCTGTCATTTCAAGGCAAAACCGATCCTGAAGCTTATTTGGAGTGGGAGAAATAATAGAATTGGTGTTTAATTACCATAACTATTCTGAATTGAAAAAGGTGAAGTTAGCTGCCATAGAATTTATCGATTATGCTATTGTTTGGTGGGATCAACTTATTTTTAGTAGGAGGAGGAATGGTGAAAGGCCTATTGAGACATGGGAGGAGATGAAAGATGTTATGAGGAGGCGATTCATTCCAAGTCTACTGTAGGGTTTGTTTCAAAAACTGCAAAGTCTTACTCAAGGGTGTATATATATATATATATATATATATATATATATATCTTGTATCTCCCTTCTAATGTCTTCTTTCTATTTCTTATTCACTTTATGTGAATACACAACATCCAATTACCATTGGGGTTGGAGCCGACTTTGCCCATAAAAGTTATAAGTAATAACTTATTATATAACAATTGATGAAGCACAAGTTCACCTCGAATTGGTCAAACGCCAACCTATAAAAAATGACAAGAGAGGGGTAATCGAACGAGAGCACCGATGTGGTGCCGGCCCACTACACTCCGACGATTAAGTTAGAAATTAAAAAGGCTTTAAAAGTTGTAAGGGAACTCAGAGGGTATTGACTGCGTACCTCGTACATGGACCGTCTCTGTACTTATAGTAGTCAAATGGAAACGTGTCATAGTAGGAGACTGACTCTTCAATTCTCCAAACTTATTTGGGAGAGATCATTCCTGGTCAAAGTATACTTTTTTTCCACGTCACGTAGTCTTCAACTTTCACGCTTATACGTGTCACAATTAGAGTCAAATATTTTATCAGATACCCCCTATTTATGAGGGTCACTTGTCAGACCTCAGGAACACTTCAACTGGTGTGTTGGGTGGTTAAAATGGATACTTGATCCATTAGCCTGGCCCACGATTTACTCATTCTTTTCTCTCTCTTTTTTTTTTTTTTGGGTGGACCCGGCCTTGGCAGCGTCCAAAATGCGGCCTTGTCCGCGTTTAGCATCTGGCCTTGGCTGGATCCTCAAGGACTGGTATTGGTCGAATCCTTAGGGCCCGATCTTGGCCAATTCCTTGGACCCTCGGAGCCGATTTCTCCTTTGCACGCTTGTGCCCACTGCTTGTGACCGTTGCATTTTCAACATTTAGAATAGGAATGTTGGAAATCAAAACATTGCAATTGTGGTTACGCCTATATAAGGTGGTTCACATCTTCATTTTATACCCACCTCAAATACTTAGCACATACCCCATACTATCATCCCTTCCCTCTCTCGCTATTTGCACGTCATTGATCATAATTTTGATAAGCCATATCCAGAGAATTTCGCTCACGGCTCTCCTTTTGTCCAAGTTTTTGAGTTCCTACATTCTATTATGGCTGATTATGAAGAGTGTCAAGACATCGCCTTTACTATGATAGACACCGAAGTAGAGGAGCTGGCTATTTGCTACTTTTTCCTCGAAGGGGTCGTGGCTAGAGCTTCCTTGCCAGTGGAGAGGGCTTACTCCATCTGTCCAGGGGAAACATGCTTCTGTGAAGGTTACTTTATTTCTGGTCTTCGGTTTCCCGTCCCAAATTTCGCCAGAGAATTACTCCAAACGATCAACCTCTGCCCCTCTCAACTCACGCCGAACTCTTGGCGTATTACAATAGATTCCCTGGTCCTGTGGAAGTCCTGCAACTATAGCTCTCCACTAAAACTTAACGAGTTTTTCGCTCGTTACACCCTTATGAAGAGCAAAGACTGGTGTCACATACAAAGCCAGTCACGCAGAGGGTCCCTACCCAAAGGACTGGTGATCCTCGATACTAGCCATCGGATAAAGAATTGGAAAGAAAGGTTCTTTTTTATTTTGGGAAGCTGGGAGCTCCCACCTTGCCACATCCCCTATTCCTGGACCGACGAGGATATTACCCATAAGTCTTTTTCCTTTCTATCTTCATCTTTCTTGCTCATTGTCCTTTTCCCTGCACTCTACTTTATGTGAAACTTGCTTTTATATTTCAGCTGCTAGGATCAAGCCACTCGTGGACAGCGAGGAAGAGAATAGGCTAGAGATTACTCACGAACTTCCTACACGGGACTTAGCACATTAGGCTACGCTGCTCGTGTTGTCGTAGATAGGCAAGGTACACCCTGACGCTTTCATTTCTTCCCTCTCCTTTCTTTTAATGAGTTATGCAATATGCACTTATTTGTGAGAACGTCCAGGCTCGTCGCGGAGGAGGCCTAGCAGAGACATCCTTGTATAGGAGAAAGGAGAAGGCATTGCGTCTTCCTCATCTCCTTCTGCGCAAAAAAAGCTGTGAAGGCCCGTGGCTATGAGGAACGCTGGTTTATCCCAATAAGGGGGCTTGTCATCTCCCCTTTCCATTAAGAATTCCCCCTGCTATGGTTCTTGCCTCCACGAGCACTCCGAATCTAAGTACGTTTGGGGTGCCTCCTACTCAGTTGTTTACAGGTGGCAGTCTCCCGGATCAAAGCTCTTTTGGGGTGCCGGCGACACAACTTTTTGGTGGCAACAGTTCCCAAGTGTTCTTCTCCCCTACTACCAGTCATACCGGGTCATTGACACCGCTGCTAGCCATACTGGGTCATCGCTGTCCAATACAACGTTTGCTGTGAGGAGGGCCGGGGAGTTTGTTCTCCCGCATGATCTTGAAAAGGTGATTGCCCTTGAGTTAACTGCCTCTATTAGATATCTACTGGCCAACATGGCTAAGGTATGCCCCCACTCTTGTTGCATTTTGGGTGGAACTCTCCTTTTTATGCTACGTACTCACGCCCATCTTTTAAACAGGGCTTGACACTCACCCATGGTCTCTCCAATCGCCTTTTATGGACAGAGCAGGAAATGGAGAAGTTGTCACGCCCCGATTCCCGAGGCCCGGAAATCGAGGTGTGAACCTCGAGAGATCACCCTCACGCTATAACCACCACCTGATCATACAATCTCAATTTCCTATTATTTTATGAAAATTGGGCATGACTCATTCTAAATAATCAGCTCCTGGCATGATATACCTGCTTTACAATTTATATGGACACTTCTGGGCACGTGTCCCCCAGCATTTATATCTAAACAATAAAAATGGACACTTCTGGGCCCGTGTCCCCCCCAATATTTCTACAACATGCATAATTCAATCATAAATATACATGCCTCAGTCCTTGAATGTCCGTATTAAATACATACATCACATGAATAAAATACAACTGAAGGAACTGAATCTACACAATCGCTTTATACATATAATCCAAATGTAAAACATCTATCTATCCACTATCCTGGACATACATTAGATTCTAAGGAATCTACTTACTACCTCTGCAACTGGGACTACCGATCCCCCTAACTGACTTTGAAATCAACAATACCTGCAAAACCTGGGAGGGGGTGAGCTCAAAGGCCCAACAAGGTATGTAGAACCATACTATCACCGCTGCAGCATGTCGATCCTCACATATTCTCAAAAATATACATGCACTTAAATATATCACAATATTTAAAGTCATGCCCCTCCTAACATACATGAATCAACAATGCATATGGCAATCCTAGCACATATGAACATATAAATCAACTACATATGATTTTCAAAAATCATTTTTCAACATGCTTGAAAATAGTAAAAATCCAACATCAATATGTATGAAGAACACAAGTATCCACGCATTTACATGACCAATATAAATCAATCATTACGTCATCTACCCTATAAGTAGCAATCTCAAATGCAATACGAATGCTTTTAAACCGTACAACATGCTTAACAGTCAATCATGTAAGCATAAAGGTATTTACACCTTCTTCGATTTTAACTCGATACATAGGCATGATCGGTCCACTCCGACGATCATGTGGTGTTAAGCCACTCTAACGACACCAAAGTGTTGGTCAACTCCGACGACACTTGTGGGATAGGACAACTCCAATAGTCACACAAATCAAGGTATTTGTAGTTAATGTTCTAACTAAATTGTGCAATCCTTCATGAGATACTATAACATGCAGATAAACGATGGTATAACATGCTAGCAAGGAGAAAACAAAAACATCACTCTACATCCCCAGTCATAGTCATAGTCATATGATCAAGCACTAACAGATCAAGCAAATTTCAACTCCGGTATTCAAGAGACTAATCATATTTTGTTCCATCATTTTCAATAAAACATAAGCTACAATTTAAGCATATAATTCCGGGCGTTGTCCGTAGTTCCGTGCATTTATTGAAATAAATCACGTAGATTCCGTGCACTTACAAAAGTAAGTCACGTAGATTCCGTGCACTTACACAAGGTAAGTCACGTAAATTCCGTGCACTTGTTAAAACAAGTCACGTAGCACTGCCGGTTTTACGGGCTACTAACCCGATGGAATCCGACACCACTTGGCCAAGTTTAGGATAGTTTCCCTTCATTTTCCGGCACAACCCCGTTAACTAAATCAATTTCCAAGCAGCAAACATTCCAACAATCCCATATACACATATATGTCAATTCCTGCATATAAATCATATATGCTTACAATCCTCTAATCTAGCATATATTATTCATTCTTTCCACTCAAGACATCCATGTATTACAGGTAACTAGTCTGCATCCCACTCACACCTCCAACGCATACTCACATACATACCAAATCCTGCATATAAGTCACATATGTACATAAACTAGCATAATGTAATCATACTCCCATTCAATGCACACACTGGTTACAGATACTTAGCGTGTATCCATTTCTACATAGATCCACATATAATCACGTGAATGTCATTTCCCACTCTTATATACAATGTGGATGCATATACACTTATCATATTATTTTCGTGTTCTAATCCATGCTCATTAATACTACAAAGAAGTATATGGCATATCTCCTGTCACAACTCACTACATATAGCCCATATGTGTATAACACATGCATATTATACCACTTATGCATACAACTTCAAGATCAGCATACTTTACTCATGTCCCACCCAATACATACATTTAGAACATAGAAACAGCATGCATTCAACAACTACATTCCCACATATAAACACACATGTGTCACATCCTGTATATAATCACATATGCACGTATACTAGCACAAATAGAATCATACTATCATTCCGTGCATGCATTTACTACAGCAATCTAGGATGTATTCAAATCACAATATATATAACCATAATATATTCTATCATTCGTAAATGTATTATGCACACATATCACACCTAACATTTATCGTGCTTCTCAAGTACTCATCAATGTTATATTCAAATTTAGCATGCGTTTCTACATTGCAACCATATATATATAATCACGTATATATATATATATATATTTAACATCATGCATAAGGATCATATATGCATGCAAGGCAACATCAAGCCAAATATACATATATAATTTAGCATACTCTTTATAGACTTTAATCTATACATATATGTATATCACAATGCAATGAGGCGATAAATCTAACATGTTATCGCTTCCCAAACCCGCACATACATATATATACACGCACATATGTATATCCTCTCACATCCCATGTATGTACCACATTCCCTATACACATATATATACAAGCGCCTACATATATATGTATATACACATACCACATATGATCAAATTAAGACATATGTAAATTACTTAACGTAAATAAAATCTACGTAAGAGATAGAGGCAAGAATCAACTTGCCTTGGGTCCAGCTTTCAACTGGTTCGTGCCTGCAAGTCGGCCTCTACCAAGTCCGGTTCGGTCCAGTCCTGTGTCAAAACCCACCCGAACCATCCATTGGGCCACTTCGTTTTCTTTTTCATTTCCGGTCCAACCCAGATAAAGTGAATCAACCCAACTCCAAGGTCCAAGCCCGCTATTAATGAGGGCCCAAATCACAAACCATTTTCCCTTGTTCAAGCCCAATATCAAACACTGTCAAACCGGCAGAAACCGAAGACCCCAAAATCAAGCCCAACCGTGTGGCCCGAACTCAACCATACCTCCCATGGCTGCCTCGACAGTTCACCGCCAGAATAGTCAACCGAAAACCCCCAAGCACCATGGAAGAAACCCAACCGAACTCGTGATCAACTGTAAGCTAAACAGCCCCTCCGGTGCCACCATGTGCATCCTCAAATAATCACAAAACAGCCGCTACTCAACCCAATAGCGAGCACCCCAAACAGTCCACAAATCAGCCCCAAAACGGCAGCCAATAAATCCCAAAAATTTAGACCCGATCGACTCACCTCAACCACGAAGACTCAGCCGAACCCAGTCGCAATTGTCGGCCAAACAGTCCCCAGCCGAGACCCCCTTTCACCACCACCGTCATGGCAGCCGTGAGCCACCAACCACAAACCACGGCCATGAAGATCGCCTCATAACCGAACCTATCGGCCAACTCGAGCCAAGCCCAAGACCACCGTTAATCCCATCCGACCCAAGCCAAGGAGAACCTCAGCCGTGAGTAGACCCACCACCTGAACCGGCCACTGCCACCGGTCGTGAGCCTCCGATCACGAAGTTGGCACCATTTCCATCACCAAACAACCACTCACCGACACCATCACGGCCAGCGACCGCCGTGAACAGACCCACAAACCCCCGACAGCCCCCTCGCTCGAACCACCACCAGCCGAAGCTGCGAACCAGGAAGCTCGCACCACCGAACCCACCTGCAACCACCGCGAGCCACCGTCGCCGTCAGCCGCTGCCGGAGCCCTTCTCCTCTCTCCCGATCTCGACCTCTCTCTCTCTCCCTGATCTCGGTTCCACTCTCTCTTCTTTTCTTTTCTTTTTCTTTCTTTTTCCTTTTCTTTTCTTCTTTTCTCTTTTCTTTCTTCTTTTCTTTCTCTCTTTTCGGCAGACCACACACTTGGTCTTCCTTCTCTTCTAATATACACCACACATAATATATCCACATAAAATAATACATATGCATATATGTATCCAACTCTACATGTGTATTTTTCTAAATACACTTACACACATAATACCATATGTATATATATATATTCCCACATATATATATATCCATATCCTCATCTTCATATATATATATATATATATATATATATATATATATATATATAATTCCACATATATATATATATATCATCTTTTCAAAAATTTTAATTTATTCGAAAAAAATAAATCCGGTCAAAATTCATCCGGGATCGGTCAAAATAAATTCCGGTCCTTACAGAAGTAGAGAGCCGCATTTGTCACCGAACGCGCCTCTTTTAGTAGTGAGCACTCCACCCTAAATTCAGAGCTCGAGACTCTCCGTGCTTCCTATGCTTCTCGTGGCGGAGAGATCGACGCCCCTCAACTCCCAGCTTAGTCACGATCGGGAGGAGATGGCCAAATGGAATACCGATCTGCCATGGATCAAAAAATTGGGGGTCGTGCATTTCAAATATTCGTCTAACTTTGATAGGGCCCTTAACCAGTCGTATATTGACGGCTTTGAGTATTTCCGTGAAGTAGAACAGGATGAGTTGCTTGACATGGACTTCTCCGGTTTGCAACTTAGAGAACCTAATGTCTGATTCATGTTTCTTTCTCTGTTATCATGTAATGTTCTTCCTTTGTAACATCTCTTGTAACCTTCTGCTTTAATCAATGAAAAATCACTTATTTTTTTTATATTGAGGTACCCTCTGGTCTCTGAAAATAACTCTCGTGGCATAAACCTGCATAAAAAAAAAGACTTCCCCACTTGCCTTGTTGTTAGATAGTATTTCATTAGGTGAGTTGTGCCCATATATAGTCACTTGTTCATGTTCTCGTAGTTATACCTGATTCCATGTTTTTCCTTAAGGACTTTCCTCGGAGGCGTCCCTCCGCAGGTTCCTTAATAATATTCTCGAGACTAAGTTGTCCCGCCTTTTTCACCAAAGGCCATCTTTGGAAGTGTGTCCCCGTAGGGTTGTCCCCACGTAGGGTTATTTTAATAATGTTCTTGGGATTAATTCATCCCGCCTTTTTCATTAAAGGCCCTCTTTGGAGGTGTATCCCTGCAAGGTTGTGCCCACGTAGGGTTATTTTAATAATGTTCTCGGGATTAATTCATCTCACCTTTTTCATTAAAGGCTCTCTTTGGAGGTGTATCCCCGTAGGGTTGTGCCCGCGTATGGTTATTTTAATAATGTTCTCGGGATTAATCCATCCTACCTTTTTCATTAAAGGCCCTCTTTGGAGGTGTATCCTCGTAGGGTTGTGCCCGTGTAGGGTTATTTTAATAATATTTTCGGGATTAATCCATCCCGCCGTTTTCATCAAAGGACCTCTACAGAGGTGTCCCCGTAGGGTTGTGCCTATGTAGGGCAGTTTTAATAATGTTCTTGGGATTAATCTATCCCGCCTTTTGCATCAAAGGCCCTCTACAGGGGTGTCCCCATGGGGTTTGCCTTAACTGTTTTGGATATGACAATGTGTTTTTGAAATGAATAACACTTTTATTGATATTCTAATAACAGAATTTATTCAAGAAGAAGAATAAACATTAAA
Organism: Cornus controversa; assembly: GCA_026545225.1. NCBI lineage: Eukaryota > Viridiplantae > Streptophyta > Magnoliopsida > Cornales > Cornaceae > Cornus > Cornus controversa. Next base: position 22,475,754 of record CM048853.1, on the reverse strand, counting down.
CCGGAGTCTTGCTCTAAGGCTTGATAACAAAGCCAAGCTCTGAAATAACACTGCTAAAAGTAAATGCAAGATAGAGATAAGAAAGAAAAGAAGAGAAAAAACTTTACTAATAGTCTTTCCTCAGATGCTCGGCATTCTAAGGAAGGGCCAACTGCCTTCCTTCCAATGTTTCCAACCAATATGTGTCCTGTCGTTGAGTCCTGACCACCCTGTAAGGGCTCTCCCAATTAGGAGCTAGTTTCCCAATGCTTGGAGGTTTGGTGGCTTGAGTGACTTCACGAAGGACTAGGTCACCAAGTTGAAAACACCTCTGCTTGACCCTAGGGTTGTAGTACCGGGACATGGCATGCTGATATGCCGACATCCGTACTCGCGCTTCTTCTCTTCTTTCCTCGATGAAGTCAGCACTAGCCCTTAGCTCCTCCTCATTGCTACTGGGGTCATAGTGCTTAGTCCGATGACTTGCTACCTATCCTATTTCAATTGGAAGGACCGCTTCGCTTCCGAAAGGCAAGAAGTAAGGCGTTTCCCCTGTGGGGACTTTGGCAGTGGTCCTGTAAGCCCATAAGACGCCTAGTAACAGAGTGTGTTTTGATCATTTTTAATATTATCCTATTAGCCACTTCGGCCTGCGGGTGACCTGGTGAGGAATAATGGTTGCTTATGCCATACTCGACATAAAATTTTGGAAACGCTGGCTTTCAAATTGCTTTTTGTTATCTGTGATAATGACCCTCGGGTCACCGAACCTACATATGATTGACTTCCATACGAAATTGATGACATTCTTTTCCCGAATTGTGGCCAAGGGTTTGGCATCCACCCATTTGGTAAAGTAGTCAATTGCTATAATTATAAACTTTGTCTGCCCCTTTCCCATGGGTAAGGGGCCGATCAAATCCATTCCCCACTGGGCGAAGAGCCAGGGGGCAACTATCGAAGTCAACTCCTCCGAGGGTTGCTTCAGGACGTTGGCAAAGAGCTGACATTTTTCACACTTTTTGATAAAGTCTAGCACATCCTGTTGTACTGTGGGCCAATAGTATCCCTGCCTAACGGCCTTATAAGAGAAGGACCTGCCCCCTGAATGATTATCGCACTCCCCTTCATGGATTTCCTTCATGACATGTTGGGCCTCTTCTGTCGATACACATTGTAGGTACGGCAAGGAGACTCCTCTTTTGTAGAGGATTCCATCGATCAAGGTAAATCTAGATGCCTTAATCCTTACTTTATGTGCCTCTAACTTGTCGGATGGTAACTCGCCATCCCTAATGTACCTGACAATCGGACTTCCCATTCCATGCCTTGGCCGACTTGGTTCACTTCACACGGGGTTCCTTCTGTTATGCTTGAGTTGTCTATACGTTCCACAAGCACCCCCCATTAGCGGCTTCCTGTGCTGTAGCAATTGAGCAAGAGCATCTGCATTAGAATTCTCGTTGCGGGGGACCCGTGAGATAGAAAATTTCTGGAAGTGAGTGACAAGCTCTTGTACTTTTTGTAAGTAAGATTTCATCTTTGTTCCCTTTGCTTTGTATTTCGCGCGGACTTGTCGGGCAACCAGATGGGAGTCAGTGTAGGCTTTTAACTGTTGTACTTTAAGAACACCAACTAGTTTCAACCTTGCAGTCAAGGCTTCATACTCAACTTAGTTGTTTGTTGCCTTAAACCTGAATTGCAAGGCATATTTGAATGTTTCCCCTTCTAGGGATCTAATCAATATCCATGCGCCACTGGCCTATGCGTTTGATGATCCATCCACGAATAATTCCTATATGCAACCTGGGTCCATTAGGCCCTATTCGTTCTGTTGGAATGGACTCTCCTCCTCTTCTTGCTGAACTTGCTCTCTTTCTGGGGGATAGGTGAATGTAGCTATAGAGTCTGCCAGTACTTGGCCTTTGATCGCCGACCTTGACCTGTATCGGATGTCAAATTCCCCCAGTTCCATTGACCATTTCACAAGTCATCCAGAGGTTTCAGACTTGAAGAGGACTTGCCAGAGTGGTTGATCAGTAAATACGACAATAATATGTGCTTGGAAGTATGACCTAAGTTTCCTGGTTGTCATAACCAAGGCGAATGCTAGTTTCTCTATCGAGGGATATCTCTCTTCTGCTCCCCGGAGCACCCTGCTGGCATAGTAGACTGGCCTTTGCACCCTTTCCTCCTCTTGCACTAAGGCAGAACTAACTGTTGCGAGGGAGACAGCCAAGTATAAGTACAATTCCCCCCTGCTTGTGCGCAAGACAGAAGTAGGGGCGAACTGAGGTACTACTTTAACTCACTCAAGGCCTGTTCACATTCTGGCGTCCACTCAAAGGCCCGCTTGAGGACCTGGAAAACTAGGACACACCTGTCTGTAGCGTGGGAGATCAGTCGGCTTAATGCTGCCACCTTTTTTGTCAACTTCTGGACTTCTTTAACCATTTTGGGTGATTTTGTATCCAAAATGGCCTGCACCTTCTGTGGGTTGGCTTCTATTCCCTTTTTGCAGACCAAGTAGCCCAAGAATTTTTCGGATGACACCCCAAAAGTGCACTTACTAGGATTGAGCTTCATTTTGTACCTTCGAAGGATATCAAAGGCTTCCTACAAATCATCCAAATGGCTTGTGTCCCTCTAGCTTTTGACGAGCATGTCATCAACATACACCTCCATATTTCTGCCAATTTGCTCTTTAAACATTCTGTTCACCAGCCTTTGATAGGTCGCGTCGGCGTTCTTTAAGCCGAATGGCATTACTGTGTAGCAGTACAACCCCCTTTCTGTTATGAAAGACATTTTTTCTTGGTCTGATGGCCACATTGGGATTTGATTATATCCTGAGTAGGCATCTAAAAAGCTGAGCTACTCGTACCCGGCCGCTCCTTCAACTAGCATATCAATCCGAGGAAGGGAAAAACTGTCGTTTGGACATGCTTTATTCAGATCAGTGAAGTCTACACATAAGCGCCACTTGCCTTTGAAATTTTTAACCAGGACTACGTTTGTCAACCAGTCCGGGTAATTGGTTTCTCATACGAAATTGGTCTTTATTAGTTTATCCACCTCGTTAGAGATTGCCAAATTTCTTTAAGGGGGCAAAGGTTCTCCTCTTCTGCCTAACAAGCTTGGCAACTGGGTCAACGTTCAACTGGTGCAAAGTGATGGTTGGATCAATTTCGGGCATATCCTTATGGGACCAGGCAAATATGTCCCTGTTTGTTTTGAGGAATCGAACAAGCTCATCCTGAGAGGTGGGTGAGAGTGATAAGCCCAAGCTTACATTTCGCCCTACATCTTGTTCATACAAGTCAACTTCAACTAACTCTTCCATTGCATCTGCATGGCGAACTTCCTCTTTTTCTTCCACTTCTAGGCCTTCTATATTTAAAGTTTCTGATACCTTCCTCTCCCTCAGGGAAGTGGCATAACACTCTCGGGCAGTGGCCTGGTCTCCTCTTAGCTCTCCAACACCACAGTCAGTGGGAAATTGAACAAAGAGATGATAGGTGGAGGTCACTGCTCTCATGGCATTCAACGTGGCCCTTCCCAGAATGACATTGTACGTGGTTGGACAATTTACCACGAAGAAGGTCACCATCTTAGTGACTTGCTTGAGACTTGAACCAGCAGTGACCAGGAGGTCAACAGTGGCTAGTGGAAGAAGCTTCTCTCCAGAGAAACCGACAAGTGGAGATTTGGTAGGCTTGAGTTTCTCCCTTCCAATCCTCATCTGATCAATTGCCCCTATAAATAGGATGTCAGTGGAACTGCCGTTATCAATTAACACCCGCCTAATTGTGAAATTAGCGATAACCAATGTGACCACAAGGGCATCGTCATAGGGCTGCTGAATTCCCCTTGCGTCAGCCTCTGAGAAAGTTATAACCTTATCATCCAATCGAGGGCACTTGGCAGGCACTTGGCTCACCTCGCTTACTCTGGAGAAACTTCTAATTTTCCTTGCATGTGTTTTGCGAGCTGTATTGGATTCTCCGCCGCCTCCGATCCCACCAGAGATAACTCTGATTTCCCCCACTAGAGGATTTCTCTGAGTAGTGTCTTCTTTACCGTCATGTGGGCTATTTTGTGCTTTCCGTCCATCGCTGGCCACAAACCTCCCTAGTTGGCCCTTCTGAATCAGACTCTCAATCTGCCTTTTCAAATCTATGCATTCATCTATATCGTGCCCATAGTCACGATGGAACCTACAATACTTGTCATAGGACCTCCTGGTGGGATTAGATTTTAACTTTGGAGGCCATGCCACCATCGGGTCATCCTGGTGTGGAGGAGAATTTGACTTATTGATGTGTTCAAATGGGTAAAATTGAATCCCTTATCATAACGCAATGTCCTATCACTCTACTCTTGTGATGTTCTGCCATACTTGGGTGTCGTTCCTCCCTGCTAGATTGTCTTCCCCTTTTCCTATCTGCCTTTTTATCATTATCTCCCTTTTCCCTCAGGGCATCAAGGGCATCTTCAGCATTTATGCACTTTTGGGCTTTCATAAGTAATTCTAACATACTTTCGGAAGGGTGCTTGGAGATTAAGGGCAGGCTCGAGTTCATTGGTCTAGGCTCATGATCGGGTTCGGTTCAGGTTAGGGTTGACAATTTATATTTCAGGTTGAACCCGAATTGAGTCTATAGCCTGCCCAACACGCCCGAGTTACAACCTTATGTTGTGTTGAAGGCTTGCAAACTTTAGTTGGACTAATTTTCAACTAATTAATGGCTATCATCAACCTGCAACAATTAGGAATTGTGGCTCATATTCCTATTATAATTGGATTTGTATTTTAGAGTTGTAATTTGTTTGGTAATTTCTTATTAGGCACATTTTGGGTTTCAAGTAAATTGTAATCCTTGTGCAACAAGAAATGAGTTTGGAAATTCTATAAATAGAGGCATGGTTAAAGGAAAAAGAGAGAGAAAGGAAAGAAGTAATAGGTTGTGAGGAAAGGAGAGGGTATATGTAATTCCGGAGAAAGATGTCAAGAGAGAGTGAAAGAATGTGTGGTAGGCATGTTTTTTGCATGTTGTATATTCTCTTCTCAATATAGTGAAATCTCTCTCTCCATTGACGTAGCCCTAGAGTTGGGAAAACCATGTAAAATATTGTGTTGTGCATAAATGTGTTTGATTGTTATTTCTATATATGCATATGTAATTGTTAATGTTATGATATGCTTCCATTATGCTGAACAAAGGAGATTATTTCCCAACATAATCACCAAGTCAAAAAAAAAATCATCTACAACCAAGGAAACGAGTGATGTAATGATAAGCCAAAATTCCAGCTATTCAAGGGCATTTTCCAACAAAGCCACGGGTTTTAATTACCCTTTGCGTACTGCACAACAATATTGTAGGGAAAAAATCACATCACAACTTAGAATGAAATTGGAGCCATCATCACATTAATGGTGGTGTATGTAGTTGAGGCCATAAATTAAGCAATCACATGCACGTAACTCAATTAAGAATCAAACCCGTCATGTTTTATAAACCAACATGGTCAAACTGAGATAAACTAAAAATTTTAAAAAATAGAAGAATGAAAGAAAAAAAAAGAAAAAAAAAAGGCTTCTTATGGATGAAATTATCTTCAGAGTAGGGGTGGCAGTTCGTGTTCCCATGTCGTATTTGTGTCGTGTCGATTTATGAGTATTCTACTAAATAGCTTAATCCTAACTCGACCCATTCAATAATCGTGTCAGAGACCCTCAACACTAACCCAACCCGTTTATTAAACGTGTTACCCATGTCGATCCATGTAACCTGTTTAATAAACATGTCCAATAATGGCATAACTTGTTTAATAATATTTTTAATCCGTTTAACTTATATCATATGAGTTTCCCCATCCCTAAAAATATCTTTGAAGATTATATAAAAATAAAGTATATATCAATACATAAATCATAAAATCAAACTATATTATAAATTTTGTATCTATATATAAACTCAAAAACATACTAAGGTAATTTAAAAACTGGGAAGACACCATAACAATCTCATCCTTGCATTTTATGGCTACATTAATCTTGTAAAAAAATAAATTGATTAAACAATTACAATATATATAACTATGTTTATATAATTTTTTATAAAACAATAATATATGAATAACTCATATTGTAATCATATCACGGGTTAAACAACTTAAAACTCAAACCCAATTCAATTTTTGCGTGTCGTGTTCGTGTTGACCCATTTATTAAATGTCTTGACTTACCTCAAACTCAAACTCACTTAACTAGTGTCAAGTTCGTATCGGGTCCCATTTTGCCACCCCTACTTCAGAGCCATCCCAGTTGATAAAATAAGACAAAATTTATAAGAGCATAAGGATGCCAGGAGCACATTAGATAACAACATAATTCATCAGAAATTCACCCGAAATAAAATTGAAAACATATGTGTATTAATGCAGATCTCAAAATAGCCCTACACCTAACCAAATCTTCACGGGAAGGATACCCAGCTCGCAACTTCATCTCCTTCAGCTCAACAATATTGATAGCAAAACCCTTCCCAAGAAATCTAGAACAAATATGTGAGTGAAAACATGAATTATGATGTTTGAAAGAGAGGATTGATCTTGAAATGTTAAAATCTGAAAGAAAAAAAATTGAGAAAAGAAAGTAAAGGACAAATGAAATTTTGATTTACTCTAAACTAGAGAACAAGTTGGAGGTTGCAATCAGAGATTTTGAAGAATATGGTTATGTCATTGTGGCTGATCAATAGATGACGCTGAGGAGAAAAAAGGTTTGGGACTGATCAGTAGATGACACTGATATATATATATATATATATATATATATATATGACTGTTATTGGCGACCAAACTTTTTTATCAAAATTTTATAGTGTTCTGGTGGGAAGTTTGAAAAAGGACTGGAGGAGTCTATAAAGTAAAGATTCCGTACTAAATATCAATTAGGTAAACTTCATTGACACTCCCTGAGGTTTGAGGTATTGTCACGCGGCTACAACTTTGTGCAATTTTGTCACCAACATTCCCTGTAGTTTGTGTTGTATATCACATACACTCCCTCCTGCCAAAAGTATGCCGAGTCAGACCATTTTTTGATGGTGAAAAGACCATGCTACCCTTTGACTTCTGGCATAATCCTTTTGAATACTAAATTTACCCATCTACCCTTGTGTAATGGACTGTAATACCCCTTTAAACAACCCTATATATATATATATATATATATATATATATTATAATATATATACATAAAGCCCACAATTTTTGGACAAAAAAATGAACAATAAGAGTTGCCATATTATTAAAAATTGGACATGTGTAATTTCAAAATCCCACGCTCTCCATCTTATCTCTCTATCATCTAACATCCTCTCTCTCTCTCAACAAAATTACAAATGTTTGTCATCGGCAGAAACCAGTGGCGCTGCCACCACCCCAACCATCCCAACTCCACACCTAGCGACGCCACCACAACCACAGTCGCCACCATCACAATCGCAACCCACACCGACAACGTAAAACCCACCAGCCAAACCAGCAGCGCCACCACCATCCCAAGTATCCCAACCCCAAACCTGGTGGCACCACCACAACCACAACCACAGTCACCATCACCATAATCCCAACCCACACCGATAACATAAAACCCATCACCCAAACCAACGGCGCCACCACCACCCCAACCATCCCAACCCCACACCTGGCAATACCATCACAACCACAGTCACCACCACCACAATCCCAATCACAGTCACCAAATCCCATCTTTTACTCCTCACAATCTAACCCACCAATTTCTCTGTATACACACACAAACACACACACACACATATATATGTGTATCAGATTTGGGTTTGTAGAGAGAGAAAACACAAACCCAAATCTTATCTTTCCTGGAACACTAGAACAGCAAATGCAAGACAGGCCTTTGTTGGTGTCAATAAAGGCGATGCCGGCCGTGAATATTACAAAGGAAGGTTCAGAGTGTGCGATATGTTTGGGGGAGTATGAAATCGGTGGAGATGCGAAGGAGTGTGCGATGGACAACGTTCCCAAATGGCACACTTTGAACCTTGATCGATAACATTCATGGGTGATTACAAACCAACCCACTATAAGAACCCGAAACCCTAATTTTTTGTGATTAGGGATGGTGGTTATGGTTGGTGGCGATGGTTGTCATTGGTGGTAATGGTTAGAGGGGAAGATGGTGGTTGTCGTTGGTGGTGATGGTTGTCATTGGTGGTAATGGTTAGAGGGGAAGATGGTGGTTGTCGTTGGTGGCAGTGGTTGGAGGAGGAGATGGTGGTTATTGTTGGTGGGAATGGTTAGAGGAGGAGATGAGAGAGAAAGAACAGTACGTGAAAGTTATGAGGGCAGTTTTGTCATTTCTCGATTTTGATATTTTTGTATTAAAATCCATTTAAAAAATCAAGGGCAGTCATGACATTTCAGTTATTAAAAAATTAAAAATTCTGACAAGGGGTGCTGGTGACAAAATTGCACAAAAATTGTAGTCGCGTGATAATACCTCAAACCTCAAGGGATGTCAATGATATTTACCCATATCAATTTTATCTCAGCATTGAACATGCCCCGATACGTCAAAACAGACTTTGAGTAGGATTTGGATACATTGAAAAATAATAATATAATATTATATATATATATAAATAATAATTTTTGTTAATTTTATTCATATAATAATAAAGAAAATTACTAATTTGATGTGTCGATCAAATGTTTGTTATTTTTGTTTTCTATAATTTTATATTATTTTTTAAATTAATTCATAATATACTTTAAATTGCATTGAATTCCATTATTTAAAAAAATATATATATATATATATATTAAAAAACACCATGTCATGTCCTTGAAGTGTCCAAAACATATCTTTGTCATGTCCTAACTAGAGGTGCACACGGTGCAATTCTTGATGAAACTAGAACTAAAACCGTTCCCAAAGGTTTCTTAAATTTGTAATTAGAACTAGAACCAATAGAGTATGGAACCGTTAGGAACCGGAACTGCAGTTCTTATTCCGAACCGTGGTTCTTTTGATTTTTTTTAGCAAACCACTGTGCAACCAACCATTAGTTCTAAATGAAATACGACTTCCATTTTGTTATGTAAAACTAGTAATAGCAACCCATAATTAATATGTATTGCACAAAACAGTCATTCAATTTCCTTGATAAAATCCAACCAATATTCCATCATTATTTTCTTTCAATCTAACAATAATATAGATATGAACACTAGATAGTATAAATACAACAAGGCCATACTCTTGTTAAACAAATACAAATAAAAACAAAAAAAGTCAAGTAGACCTCAAAAACTAGAAGAAAAGAAACCACAAATCAACATGCCCAAAAGGAGCACCCTTGATAAATCAAGTCAGTAGATTAGATTATTAAATAAATTTAAAAAATATATAAAAATGAACAATACAACATTTTTAACAGTTCTGGTTTCTTGATATAGAACCAAAACTGGAACCGTAATGATTGGTTCATAAAAAATGGAACCGGAATAGTAGTGAACGGTTCGATTCGGTTCTATACAGTTCGAGTGATTCTTTGTGCACCCCTATTCCTAGTCGTGTCCAATTAGAAAATAAAATATTCAAGATTTAGGATACTTTTAGCCGTATTCGACACGTGTCAAAGTCGTACCCACGTGTCTAAAACATATTCGAGTGTCTAATACCATTACGACACCCTGAGAGAAGTATATGTGCTTCCTAACTAGCATTTCCTGTGCTTCCTAGCTAACATCTACTATGCAAATAATAATAATAATAATAATAAAATTAGAATAACGGGGACAGAATGAAAGTTACATAGCAGATACTCTAGCATTTACTATCGAATTAATTTCGTCAAAATTATAATAATATGATAATAGAAAGAAAAAAAAAAGAGTAAAAGTGATAAAATGAAATTTCCTAATAAATTTTGTGGTAAAAACTCTCTAGTAAAAGTGATAGAATGAAAAGTTGATTCTATAGTAAATTGTAGGAGAAAAATCCCCCAGCTATTCACATGGGCTGTATGGGCCTACTAAAGCATAAACGGGCCGAACCCAAGAACAGATTAAGCCCAAGTTCAGAAGATAAGCAAAACAATCCCCAAGGAATAGTTTAAAGGCCGAAGGAATGGGTCGGGCCTCCTAAAGAAGGTTAAAATGGCCCAATTTAGATATCAGTCCAAGTTTCATTAGGAATTCATATACTTGAGAGAGAAAAAAAGCTGTAAATAGAGAAATTTGAGTCCTAAAAGGATTTGAATTTCAACTTGTATAAATAGAGGAAAATATTAATGAAAAAGATCTGAATTTTCCCTGAGAAAAGTATTGTATTCTTGAATCTTTGGGTGTGTGCAATAGATTGATTGGTTGAAATTTGCCAAGCAATTTTTGTACTAACACTTTGGCGCCATTTGTGGGAAACGTTCTATTGTTTTTTCTTCAAAACTTGTATAATCTATTGTCATGGTGGATACACGAAGAAACACTTACGACGTGGTGGATTTGGAGAGACCCTTTAGAATCAAAGGGTGGCGCCATCGATGCAGCCGAACATCCAGATGTTGTCATCACAGTCGAATGTTGAATAGCTGATCTAATAGAACAAGACTCTGTGCCAACGGATTACCGACCTCCAAGCAAGGGTGGAATGTGCCAAAGCGTGAGAGACCTGGGACGGTAACAGAATGAATGAGCTGGTTCGAGTAACCACTCAATGAGTGCGTCCCATCATAACCAGCCCATAGGCGGGGATCCAAAGCTTAACCGGATCAATGGCGATTAAATCAATCCCACGCAATTTTACCTAGAGTGGAGAGCCTGTATGTAACATGAGATCGATGAATTAAAGGGTAACAGATCTTGATATCCAGTCGATCAAGCATTCGCAACCAGCAGGTTGATCGAATCTCCTTTCAAAGAAAATATAGTCAGAATCGAAAGACTGAGAAGGTTTACCCTACCTACATTCATTACCTTCAACGGAAAAATAGATCCTGTAGGACACATTTATTAGTACTAGCAGAAGATGATTCTAGATGCGGAGAACGATGCACTCATGTGCAAAATATTTCCATCCAACCTGTCAGGACCGACATTATTATGGTTTAAACAACAACCGCCTTGCTCAATCTCGAGCTTCACAAGGCTTTGCGAGCTGTTTGTCGCTCAGTACGCTAGAAATCAAGAATGAAGAAGGACCATCTCCTCGTTATTCACCATGAGATAGGTTAAGGGGGGAAACTTTGAAATCCTTCTTGACTCGCTTTAATTTGGAGATGTCAATGATAGACCAATGCAATCAAGCTGTGGTGGTAGAAGCTTTCAAAATAGCAATATTGCTCGAGGAGGGTTTTCACATATCATTGGTAAAAAGTGCTCTAAGAAATATAGGTGATCTAAACTTCTAGGCTCAAAAGTACTTGAGAATAGAAGATGATAAAGCTGCCAGGAAATAGAGATTAACTTTAATCACTGTGGGACAGCAATCAAAGAGTCATATCACTAATGTTAAGCCACTTTGAGTTCCTCTTCTATCTGTGCAAGAACCAATAAAAAAGCTAAGGGACGAAGGGAAGATCACTTTGTTGAAAGTATCCCTGGCCAGGCTTTATTATGAGAACAAGAGTAAAGGGATTTTTCATCTACCTCCAACTATTAGGCAACCATTAGAATAAAGGGACAAAAATAAGCATTGTTCACTCCATAGTGACTTCGATTACACTACTAATGAATGCAGAAGTTTAAGGCAACAAGTGGAGGGTCTAATCACCAAAGGCAGCCTATCGGAGTATATCATTCATGAAGAGCAATTCAAACCATTCGGTCAGCCTCGGCAGAAGCCAAACAGGCAGCAGAACCTTGCTCCAGTTCAGGCCATTAATGTTATTCATGGTCGACCATCATCAGATCAAGAAAGCAAGTCAGAAAGGCGATCACACCTAAGGAGTGCCCAGAAGATACAAAGGATTGGGGAAGTTCACTCAGTGCATAATGGTTCAGCTAAGGTGTCGATCGTCTTTACAGATGAAGACATTAGCAAGATCCAAACACCCCACGAAGATCCATTGGTGATTAGTCTCATCGTATCCAATTGCGAAGTAAAGAGGGTCTTGGTTGATGTCGAAAATAGTGCAAACATTTTAACTCTATGGACTTTCCAACAAATGGGCCTAGGGGTTGAACGTATCAGGCCACTGGCCAAGCCACTGATAGGGTTCCTCGGGAGGCAGGTCATCCCAACTAGGGTAGTAGAACTCTCAGAATAGCAACAGCCAGAACCCTGACAGAATCCTTTATTGTTGTTGATTTTAACTCTTCATACAACATGATAATGAGAAGAGGTTGTGTTACCCAAGAATTGTCCCTAGAAGGGGGTGGGGTGAATAGGGACAATAGGCAAACAATAAAACTTTTTTTGGTTTAGCTCATTTTGACAAAAGTAGGCTTGTTTGAACTTTTGTCAAACAGTTGATAAACTTATATATTCAACAAGTGGGAATGAAAATGTTCTACCTATTATGCACTTAAATGATCTAGTGGATACAACAAATGAAGTATTCATGAAAGTGCAATATATCATACTTATAGTGTGTGGAAATATTGATTGCGTATTGTATCAAACACATGATATGCAAATTGATTGGCAAAAAGGTAATCAAATAAATACTCAATCAATTTACAATACAATCAATTCCATAATTCAACCAATATACTCCAAACATACATCTCATCCTCCTCATATGAAGCATTTAAACAACATTCATTAAATAAGCAATTATAAAATAAATGCTAACAAAATAAATGAGTTTAAGGATATAAAAATGCAAACCAAGTGACACCATAATTTTTACATGGTTCGACCCCTCTTGCCTACGTCCATGCCTCAAGAGAACTTCTTGAGGTTTTCACTATAGAGCCTTCCTTAATGGTGGAAAGCAAACCGTATAATTGTGAAGTGAATTACTTGGGCTTCCTTGCTCAATGATAACCTCACCAAGACTTCTTTGCCAAGCTCATGACTTGGGCTTCCTTGCTCAATGAAAACATCACCAAGACTTCTTTGCCAAGCTCATGACTTGGGCTTCTTTGCCAAGTGCATCATTTGGTCTTCCTCTCAAAGGTAGTTAAAAAATTATAATACATTTACAACAATATTCCTCAATGAATATATATTCAATACATGCTCAAATCCTAGAGTTATCTATGAAGATTTCAAATGAAAAGCTCAACTCTAGATATGCAAGATGAACCACAATTAATGATATGAAAGATGAGACTCAATGGTGGTTCCTAAGAGATTTTTTACCAAGTAGAATGCAAAAATATGGATTCAAGAATTTCTCAAGTGTATGCTCATGGGTAGGTTTCTTTCTAGCTCTCTTTCTCTCTTCTCCACTCTTGGTTCTACATTGCATTATCTCTCACTTGTTCCGAAATTCTCAAAACAAATGGGTATATATAGGGTCTCAAGAGAACATAGCCGTTTGGGTTCCAAAACTAGCCGTTATTTGAATATGGGGAAAAGCAGTCGACTTTCTACTTGAAGTAGTCGACTTTATTTGAGCGTTCAAAGAGTCAGATTCAAGCTGCCTAAAAGAGTCGACTTTCTCTAATGAATAAGACGACTATTTCATCAAATCTCACGAACTAAAATAGAAAGAAAGTCTTCTATATGAAATGACATAGTCTTCTATCTTAGTACTCCAGAAATGTCATTTTCATAAAAGTTCATAAACTAAAATAGAAAGATAGTCTTCTATATGATTTGAGATAGTCTTCTATCTTAGTGCTCTAGAAATGGCAATTTCCTGAAATTCCATAGAAAGAAAGTCGACTATAGGAAATGGAAAAGTCTTCTACTTTAGTGCTCCAGAAATGCCAAATACTTTTGTGTGAGTTCGTCTCAAATTACAATTATCACACTTCGCAATAGAACGAATTCCTTGCAGTATAAGGCTATCGAAAGGGGTGTCGAACCTCAGGGATTATGGTCTGAATGAGTTGGAACACGGAATTAATTCTAATTAAATTTAGAAAGAGAAGAAATCTGATTTTTATATTTAAACTAATTAAAAAGCAAAATAAAATAAAACAAAAGAAATAGAGAGTGAAGATAATATGAGATAAATCTAGGGTATTTTACTTCACCACTAACTCCACAATCAATGGTCAATTGAATTAACTATAGGGAATTATACCATGCATAAGTGGTGTCGGTGGCTACAAGCTCACCTTCATCCGTCAAGAAGATAACATATGATTAAGGCTAAGTCATGGACTATCTTCGATTGGCATGGGCCATCTGCCTAACTACTCTAATCTAGGGTGCAGTATGGTCTATCTTCTCTAGGCATACTCCATCAAAGCGTATAATGATATATTCAGTGATTACCATTGTGTAATAATCATTCTCATAATCACAGAAAGTAAGAGAGATTGAGTTTAATAACAACAACTAACTATCTAAGATAAGATAAGAAATCATTGAGATTGAATTTATAAGACTTTTATTGTTCAATTCTATAATAAGAATCTTCTAAATTACACAATCTATACATGTATATAAAGGTCCCCAATAATTAAATCAATCAAACCATTGATGTTTTGTTAGGGCTACATCAAACCTTAGTAGATGAACTAGCCGATCATGGTAGAAGAAGAAGCTTCAACGGTTGAGAAAGAAGGCATCATCTTCATGAATTATGCGTAAGACTTCATTCTCCATTGGTTCTCCACTCCAAATCTCTGCAAAGTATGTCTTCAATTCTGTCCAAAGGCTCTCTAAGCTCTCTAATCTCTCCCCAAAACATCTTCAATTTGCCACTTTATGCCCCAAGAGAATACCCCAAAATCCTAATCCAATTAGGAATTAATTAGATTTTTCCGCAGCACTAATCAGGTGGGTTTTTCCTACTGACGTTCGGCCCAACTTTTGACACACTAGAAGTCTGATTCACAGAATTTTCGTGAAATACAAAAGTGTGCAGAATCAAATTTCATTTAACTTATACAAAAATTAAGTCAATTTGAGCCTCGAAAATAACACTTCTGGTCTGTTTTCCAAAATGGGATTAAGACTGTATTATGCGCAGAATTGGGCTTCAGGCCCGAAACCTTCTTAAGTAGCTATAGTTCTCTTGGACCTCTTTCATGGGCTGATTTGAGTTAAAATAAATAGTTGAATGGATCCATTTGATGTAGGCTTCATCTAACCATCTTGCATGTCATTTTTAAAAGCTCAAAATCATGGTTTTAACTGAAATAATCATTAAGGCCCTAAAAATATAGAAAACACTAAAACGAAATAAAATAACAAAATAATCTATCACTAAGAGAATAAAATATGCAAGTTAAGAGGCTAGTATGCGTAACATTCAACGCCGATCAGATGGTAAAAATCCTCAGAAAGGAAGATCAGATAAAGCATCTGCAGGAGGTTTTTGACACTTTACCTAAGTCGAGTAGAGATACTCAAAAGTTGAGAAGATTGTACTAGCCTTAATCTAAGCAAAAAAGGAAACCGAGGCATTATTTTGAGACTCATCCAATTGTTGTCCCAACCAAATTTTTGAACAGAGCGATTCACCATAAGCCTGATCAATCATAAATAATTGCCAATTTGGTAATTGAATTGGGAGCTCATGACATAATTTATGAGCCTCGGACCTCAATGAAGGGACAGGCAGTGGCAGACTTCCTACTTGAGTATGAGCCAGAAAATGATAAAGAACCTAAGATCCTAATCCAATCTGAATGGAAGCTTTATGTCGATGGGTCATCAACACAAATAGGATCGGGCATCGGCACAGAAATTCAAACTCCTGACGGAACTGCTCTACAATAAGCAATCCATCTAGAGTTTCCTACATCAAACAATGAAGCTGAGTACGAAGCCTTGTAGGCAGGGCTGAGGCTAGCAAAGACACTCTAGGTAAAAAATCTGCAAGTTTTTAGTGACTCTTAACTAATTGTAAAACAGGTTAGTGGAGATTACTTCCCAAAAGATGATCGCATGAAAGCCTATAAAAACTTGCTGAGGGAGATAGTTATATATGCGCTTTGAATTATCACAAGTCAAGCAAAGATCAGAAAAGAATGAAGTAAGAAAGAAAAGGAGAAAGTGAAGACAGGATGAACCTCCATGATGTGAAGAGGAGCGTTCGCTAGGAGTTCATCCCTATTAACTCCTTGCTGGTGGAGCTTATCACGGGGAGGCCAAATCCCCTGGGCTAAGGTCCCCATGACATCACGATCGAGGGCAGCACAGTCCCCCACCGTGATGAACGACCCATCTGACTTCCTCAAGTCAAGAATCCACTGTTCGGACAAGCTGATGAACGGCTCATCAGCAGTAGTGCTGGCAAGATCGGCCAGGCATAGCAGAAGAGAATGAACTATGTCCCTTCATGGTATCCGCCATTAGTTTTTGGTGTTTAGATGAAGGAGTAGCTCCACTAGCAGACTTGTTTTGAGGAGGGGAGGCGGTCACATATTTTAACTTCTCCTGCCTACCCTTCGATCTTCCTTCATTATTTTTGGCTTTGAGTTGGCCAGAGGTGGAAGATCCTCTCTTGGTCTTTGGTTCAGGCAACTCTATGTTTGAGTCTGAAGATTGGTCTGAATCAACGTACAAAGGAGAAGATTCAATTGAAGCCTCAGCAGCAATAGCTTGAAGCTTGATGGGAGTTAAGAATTTCTTTGCTGAAGGATGAACGTCCTAGATGTTATTCTTCAAGTATCTGATCCGATTAGCTGCACATATAAAACGAATTTATATAAGAAATATGATAGAGAAAGACAAGCCTCGAAGAATTTTTAGGTCAACTAAAAAAAAAGACTTGCTAGACAAAGTAACAGAGGGGATCACAACGTCGCCAAACACTCTAGGGATAGGGAAATGCTGAGAAGCTTTAACGCTCCAGGATACCTTTACCAGAACAAGTTTTTCCTTCCACAACTTATCAGAAGTGGGGGCATTAACACAAATTTTTTTGTTCTTGTTGGAAAACAGGTGATAACAGTTGTCTTCTGATCTAACTCTGTAAAGAGAATAACAAAACAATATGTCATTTAAAACTAAGTTCAGTTTGTAAACACAATTCAACAAGAACAAGCAAGATATAATATGAAATAAATTAGGAAACTGAATAGGTGCAAGCCCCAGTTTGAAAAGAATGAAATTGAAGAATGGATGAAGGGGAAATCTAAAGGCTTTCAGGTGAGAAGTTGAGAAAAGAACTTCGCCCCTTTCAACCCCTTCACCAGCGCTATAATCAAAATCTTGGGGATAATCTTCGATCACAACGTCATTGGGAATCAAACATCCCCCCATCCCACCCCACCCCCCCACCCCCCAAATTTTTTCAATATCAACTAACTGCCTAAGCACCGGAGTGATATCCACACCCTGATCGGATATGAGTGTTTCTTCTACAACAGTGATGGGTTGGATTGTTTCTATGATTTGAAGGGATGAACTAGACTTGACGATCTCTCGATTATTAGAATGAGTACGATCACTATCACTCATTGACATTGTAAAAGAAGAAAAGTGTGAGTAAAGTAACAAAAAATTGACCTGTGAAACTGAACCGGTATCAAGAAACCCAAAAGAGATGAATCAAAGAGAGAAGATAAACAGTTGCAGAAGTTTGTGACTGAGAAAATAACAAAAAATCAAGGCAAATAGCACAAATGAAGTATAAAAGAGTCACTTACGTGCTTTAGCGCCATCGTTGATACCTCAACATTAATGAGAGTTCTCGAGACAAGCAAAAGTTTTAAACTAGCACCTCTAGGAATTCCCTCCAATTTGAGTGAGCACATACTAATGGGAATTGGGGCATAGTGTAGGGGAAAAATCCCCCAACTATTCACATGGGTCGTGTGGACCTACTAAAGCATAAACGGGCCGAACCCAAGAAGAGATTAAGCCTAAGTTCAGAAGACAAGCAAAACAAGCCCTAATGAAAAGTTTAAAGGAGGAATGGGAAGGGTCTCCTAAAGAAGGTTAAAATGGCCCAGTTTAGACATCAGTCCAAGTTTCGTTAGGAATTCATATACTTGAGAGAAAAGAAAGCTTTAAATAGAGAAATTTGAGTCCTAAAAGGATTTGAATTTCAACTTGTATAAATAAAGAAAAATATTAATGGGATTCGAATTTTAACTCATATAAATAGAGGAAAATATTAATGACAAAGGATCTGACTTTTCCCTGAGAAAAGTATTGTACTCTTG
Source organism: Cornus controversa (assembly GCA_026545225.1). Lineage (NCBI taxonomy): Eukaryota > Viridiplantae > Streptophyta > Magnoliopsida > Cornales > Cornaceae > Cornus > Cornus controversa. Next base: position 22,457,487 of record CM048853.1, on the reverse strand, counting down.
AATGTTTGGGTGTGTGCAATAGATTGATTGGTTGAAATTTGCCAAGCAATTTTTTGTACTAACATAAATATTCGATAGCTAAAAATCCTTTTTTGTTCTGGCATGTCATTATAGAAAACAAGACATTCTTTCTTGACTAACTTGGTAACAGAGAGAAAATCAGGTCACAAAAACATGCATAAATGAAAGTTCTCGAAAAAATTCAAAAAGGCCATATATGTTCGGGAAACTAGGCCACAATAGTAGCACATACTGAGACACATAAATTATGGCAATTTCACCATTCATTTGTCCGTTTTTGTAAAAATTCTTGTCTCAATAAGAGGAGGAATCTCTTCTCAACAGCTCATGTGTTATGATATGGCTGGATTGCATTACATATATAAGTATTAATTGGATTTACTTAAAGAATATGTTTTTTAATTATTAATTTACTTTTTAATGTTAGGGTAAACTTCATTGACACTCTTTAAGATTTGAGGTATTATCATGCGGCTACAACTTTGTGTAATTTTGTTACTAACACCCCCTGCGGTTTGTGCCGTATATTATATACACTCCCTCCTGCTAAAAGTAGGCCATGTCAGACCACTTTTTGATGGTGAAAAGACCATGCTACCCCTTGACTTTTCACCCAACCTTTTTGAATACTAAAATTACCTATTTAACATTGCCTAATGGACCAAAATGCCTCCAACTATGCCCTACTATTACATATCCACTTGACTGGTATTACATTATATATATATATATATATATATATATATATATATATTTATACATATATAGAGAGGGGGGAGGAAACCACCATTGCCACTGCTACCAACCACCACCACCACTGCCACCATTGCCACCAACCACCACCACCACATGCGGCAAAAATAGTCACCACCACCACCATTAATTCTTTGTACACTCACAAACGTATACACACACACACATATATATATGTGCGTGTGTGTGTATGTGTATCCACCACCTAAAATAGCGTGCCACCACCACCCCAACCATCCCAACCCCACATAGTGGTGCTACCACAACCACAGTCACCACCACTACCATCAATTTCTCTGTATACACACACACACACATATGTGTGTATCTACCACCCAAAATAGATGTGCCACCACCACCCAACCATCCCAACCCCACACTTGGTGGCGCCACCACAACCAGAGTCACCACCACCACCATCAATTTCTCTACACACACAAGCATATATATATATATACACACAAAAACACACACACATATATATGTCTGTGTGTGTGCATCCACCACCCAAACCAGGGGCGCCACCACCACCCCAACCATCCCAATCCCACACCTGGCGTTGCCACCACAATCACAATCACCACCACCACCATCAATTTCTCTGTATAAACGTATATACACACACACACATACCACAGCCACCGCCACCAATCGCAACCACAATCACCACTAGGGATGTCAACGGGGCGGGTTCGGGACGGGGCACCCATTTTCCAAAACCCGTCCCACGAATAAAAAATTCTTTCCAAACCCGATTTGGGGCTCCCCGCATCGGAGTCGGGGCGGGTTCGGGGTGCCCCGATATATATATTTTTTAAGAAATATAATGCAAACCTGAACGAATTTACGATAAATTTTGTAAAAAAAATTAAGTATAGACTAATACTTACAAATGATAATAAAAAAAATGTTGTTAAAATTTAAAATTATCATAACTAATGAAAAAAAATAAAAATCATAGTTAATAAAATAATATTTATCATTAATCGGGGCGGGTTTGGGGCTTAGCGGGTTTTAAATTCTTTTCTCAAACCCGCCCCTAACCCGATTAGTATGATCCCAAACCCGTCCCATTAGGGGCGGGGCGGGGTGGGGCGGAGCCCCGATGGGGCGGGTTAAATTGACATCCCTAATCACCACCGCCACTAACCACAACCACCACTACCAGTTAACCACATCCACCACAATCTTTTCCAGATCAATCAAAACCCCTAATCCATTCACCATCAAAACAACAAAACAAAACCCAAATTCACCACCCAAACAACCAGTCAAAATCCAATCCCATCACCGTGAAACCCATCTATTTTGAATTGTCAACAGTCCAAAATCGAATCGAAAACCCAATCCCATCACCATGAACATCAAAGTTTTCTCTTGCTGCCAGGAGATTTTTTTATCCCAATTTGTTGTCTCTATTTACAGGTGTAGAGAAAGAAAAAGAGGTCCCAAGGCTCCATTTGTAGATGTCAGTTTCGGAGATGATTTAGTTCTTCATCGGTTGGGTGGAACCAAAACCCAGGTGCGAGTGATGTCGTCGGCGTGGGTTGGGATTGTGGTGGTGGTGGTGGTGGTGTTGACAGTGGGTTTTCAAGGGGATTGTGGTGCTGCTGGTGTGGGTTAGGGTTGTGGTGGTGGTGTTGACAGTGGTAGTGGTGTCAATTGTGGTTATGGTGGTGGTGTCGATTGTGGTTGACAATGGTGGTGGTGCACAATATATACACACACACACACACACATATATAGTATATATCACAATATCCACAAAATGGGTTGAGTAATAATCATGGGCTTTTTGGTTTTTTTGCAATTCTTATATTGTTATATTAAAAATTAATTCAATAACAAGGGGTAATCTAAATATTTCACACATTTTTTAAATGAAAAAATTGACCGTGAGTATTGGTGATAAAATTACACAAAGTTATAATTGCGTGATAGTACCTCAAATCTGAGAAAGTGTCAATAAAATTTACCCATAATGTTATAAAAGGAGACACGATGCAATTATATTATGACGTGGTTAGAAAGGAAGATGTTTCTCCTTAAGAGGCCAGTATGGTTCATATTATAAGTCGAGAAACAAACTAGAAGATTAGGTCAAACACAAAATAAACTGAAGTATAAGGCAACTTCAGTGATAATACAGAATTAAAATCTAGTGAGAGAGATTCCACTCTACAGTGTGAATCCATAACTGACGCAACAAACATTGACTATATATAAAATCTTCATACACAACGTCTCTCTCTCTCCATTATTCCCGGATTCAGATTTTCTGCACAATCTGTTCACCTCAGGTAAAGAGTTCTTACAATTCTTTCCATTACTTCTACTCATGTTCATCTGCTTTGTCATGCAATTCAATTCCATACTTTTGGGTGAATATCTTACGTTGATTGATCGAAAACTATGAAGTGAGTGGATCGATTGGTTCTTTAATTTGACCCCTATTCACACACGCCCACAAATTTAAATGCACATAGGTGATAATTGAATCTGCATGTCCAATTCTTTGTTGGGATTCAAACAAGTTCTTTCTTGCATTGTAGTGATATATATATATGTGTGTGTGTGTGTGTGTGTGTGTGTGTTTATATGTATCTATATGTATTTTCTGTTTAACATAGAATTTGATAAAATTTCTGGTGAAATTGTGAGTAATCAGTTCACTTCTCTCTTCTTCATGACCGAGCACTGCAGTTAGTATGACTTTTTGGTTTGTATTTGTACAATTTGGCTGATCTTATTGTTTGTTTTTGTTCAGGAAAGATGTTTGTCAATGGATTTGATGGAGTAAAGGAACCTTCTGATTCTCGTAATAATAAGGTAGACTACAAGTTTTTTGGTTATATGTGAAGTGAGTTGGCAATGTCTTCTTCTTCTTCTTCTTCTTCTTCTTCTCTCTCTCTCTCTCTCTCTCTAATATTTCCTTCTCTTTCCTTTGATTCATCATGATGATGCCTCCCTTCTTTCTTTAGTCTTTTCAGTCATGGGTAATATTTTTGGGAGGATTGATTATTTCTATTTATGGTTGGTTAGATTTTCAATTAGTTTCTGTTCATCTTATTGGAAGTCTTAAATTTAATGCCACCTCTTTTTTTTTTTTTTCAGATTTTTGCTGACCTACATAATATTGAATTTTCCTACATCAATGATGCGTTGTGTGCTAGGAATTTTGGATGCATATACAAGTGTTTATGAAAAAGTTTGTTTACCAATTACCGAAACACATATCTTGGATATTTGTTCCAGTTGAGCGTTATGGGTGAACAATTTTTTCCTTGCAATAAGTGTCTCTGTACATATATATATTATATATAAAAGAAGATATAAGAGAAAATTATCTATAAACCAAAAGTATTTCCTAACTCATTAAGTGCATTGAATGAGAAGTTGAAGGGGATAAAAGTTATATTTGGGTTCTTTGACTGCTCCCTCCAAATGTGGGCTTTTCAAAAGTAAGGCTTAAATGAGCTCATGCTGAGGTTCTTTATAGGCATTGATGGAGCGACATGTTAAATTTCTATTTGTTTTCAAGCTCAGTATACATAAGAATTTATAGAGGCTTTTTTCTTGGTTTGGGGAGGGGGGTGACCCCCATTGTTTCCTCAATAGGTCTGCCCTTGCCTGGAGTCCTTTACATCCCAAGATTAAGCAACTCGATCAAATATTTTTATTAGGCTCATGCAGTTTGGGTTAGGTGACTCTCACACCCTAATTCTGGTAGGCTGGAAATCATGACATGAAATTTCATCCAACCCCAAGAAACTTACCACAAAGTATAATTTCATTAAGCATCAACGCTCATACATACATTTCAGACTTTTCTTATTTACAACAACACTTCAACAATACTTCCAATGACCTGCTATCAGCCTAGTCCTCTAAAGAAGGAAAAGTGATACCTAGTAATACCTCAGTACTCCGTACTTTAATTATGCTGAGCCTTTCCTTAAAAAAGAGAGAAAAACAACTAAACTTACATTGAGAGTGTCTTACTGACATTTAATTACACTGAAAATTTGGGTCATGTTTAAATAGATACAGAAAAATCTAACCTCTCGTTCTCTATTTTTCCTACCATGCTCATGAAACCATAACTGGCAGAGCTATTCTATATGCAAGGTCTGATTTCAAATTTATACCTATTCTTGGTGTTTTCACGGTCCATACTACATCAATAGAATGTCTTACTGACACTTGTCTCCGATCATATTACAGTGACCTTGGCACTTGTGCAGAAACTTGGGAACCTCAACACCTACCAAAGAAAAAAGAAAAAAAAGAGGAAAGAAATGAAAAAAGAAAAAGAAAATTGGGACCCTCTGTACATAAAGTTGATCTGAGAAAACCAAATAGGTGGATGTAAATTGAACACTTTAATTAAAAGCTGTTTTATGAAGAATAAACTTAGTTATTTGTTTTACTACTTGAACAATGGACACTAATGCATAAGTTTCTGTTTGCCCCCAGAATTTCCTTCTGCTAGCTCATTAATGTATTGTTGTTTCTTTGACAGCTGTTCTTTTCAAACTCCAGAGGCTTGGACCATGGACGACCAGTACAGATCTCTAGCCTACATGCGCCCACTGGCCATATGGGCAATGCAATGGGCATTATCACAACCAAAACTCAGCAAGCAGGAGATGAAGCCACAAGTAAAGGAAGATTCTTTGTGCAGGCACCATGCTGGATTCTGAAGAGTTGCTCGCCTTCTTAAGCTGTCGGAAGAGGAAGCATCGAAAAGTCTTGTGCAGGTTCTTTATGACTACACTTGCAAAAGAATGTGGTTGTAAAAGAAGTTTCTATCAAAATTTTGAATTTTTCAAGATGGGAAAAATCAAATGTTGTACATGATGTTGGTTCATCATTCAAAATAAGAAAACATGAAATACTGCATGTAAGAAAATTTGGTTTATCTCCCATGAATAGCTTCATTATTTAAAAACAAAAGGAAATGAAAAAATTGTTTTTTGGCCACTGAGTTGGACATAAGGCATATGATAGGGTTGAATGGTGATTCCGTTCTGCTATGCTTGCTAAATTAGGCTTTAGTGACCATGTTATTAGGTTGATTTATGCGTGTATTTCTACTGTCACTTATTCTGTAGTAACCAGTATATGTCCCCAAGACTTTTTTAGACCTTCCAGAGGGCTGTGACAGGGGGATCCTTTATTCCCCTATCTCTTCTTACTATGTGCTCAAGGTTTTTCAAGTGCTTTGCAGGCTGCAGAAGGAGATGGATTACAGGTTTAAAGATTTGTCGACGGGCACCTTGTATTTCTCACCTATTTTTTGCAGATGATTCCATAGTTTTCTGCAAAGCCAATGAGACTGAAGTGAGGAATCTCAAAGGGTGATTCAGTGGTACGAGGAAGCCTCTGGTCAATTAGTTAATATGGAGAACACCTCTTTGTTTTTCAGCAGAAATACCAGTGAAGTTCATTGTTTGGCATTTCTCAAGAGGGGATGAAGGATAAATATTTGGGGTTGCCAGCACCATTGGAAGATCAAGGGGTGGAACAACAGATGATTGTCTCAAGCCGGGAAGGAGGTGCTCATGAAGTACGTGCTGTCAGCCATACCTACATATGCCACGTCATGGTTCAAATTGCCAAAGACTACTCAGAAATTTTTGGTGGGGAGATACTGAAGAGAAAAGGAGCCTTCACTGGTCGAGGTGGAAGTCCCTTTGTTCAGCCAAGGATTTTGGGGGTCTTGGTTTCAGAAATTTTGAAGCATTTAACCTTTCACTTTTGGCCAAGCAGTGTTGGAAATGGTAAGTGGTGCGGAAAGGATTATTCTATAAGCTCTTTATATCTAAATATTTTCCTAATTCTTCTTTTATGGATGCAAAACATGGCAGTCAGGTTTCTTGGGCATGGTCCAGTGTGTTATCTGCTAGAAAAATTCTTGGTAGGGATTTAAAATGGAGAATTTTTTATGGTAGAAAGGTCAAAGTATGGGAAGACAATTGGGTGGACTGGTTTGAAAATAAAATTCACACCCCATTTAAGGAATACTTGCATATTAACATTGTTTCTGATTTAATAGATGATGCACAAAGTGTTGGAGAGAAGATTTTTAGAAAACCCACTTTCTTCCAATTGATGTGGAAAAGATCCTCCAAATCCCCATTGGAAGTACTATAGGTGAGGATCAGATTTATTGGGCTAAGGAAAAGCATTGAAAATTTTCTGTTAAATCTGCATATCATTTGGCAGATTAATTTCCAACAGCTCCTTGCTCAGCCCATTCATCCGCAAATTCTGGTGGTCATCAAAAATGGCTTTGGAGAAGTCTGTGGCAGCACTATGCAACAAAAGAAAAAATCAAGCATTTCCTTTGGAGATGCTGTCATGACAATCTGGCTGTAAACTACAATTTAATTAAAAGGGGTAAGCAGGTGGATGCTATTTGTCCAGTGTGTGGAGAAGAGTTTGAGACCTTGGACCATCTGTTACTGAGATGCAACTGAGCTGTTCTTGCCAGGAAACTAAGTCCACTCCGATTAGATATGTCCGTGTTTCCTTCAGTTGGGTGGCTAGATTGGTGGCAGAGGTTGCATCAGTTATGGGGTGGAGAACATGAGAAATCTGATTTGTTTGGTATGGTTTCTTTCATCAGTTGGTATAAATGAAAGGAGAGGAATGATTGGGTGTTTAAAGGGGAGCAACGGGAGGTGCATCAGATTATTGAGAAAGCAGTTTTTCATTTTATGGAGCTAAAATAGACTAGGTTGTCTGGTTTTCCAGATGTCTTGTGCCAGCATCCTAGTCCTATGGTTCCTAATGTGAGTGTTGGGCAGCTTCCAGATGAAAATTGCTTTAAATGTAATGTAGATGCCTCTGTCTTTGCCCATGAATATGAGGGCTATGGGGGTTTGGTGGTCAGGGGCAGTGCTGAGTTATGCAATTTAGCTGCAGTGGTATCAATGGATCATGTCAGTAGTGCCCTTGTTGCAGAGTGTTTGGTTTTGCGGCACGCAATTGAACTGGTTTCCAGGCTTGTGTGGAGGAAGGTTGTTTTTGAGGGAGATGCTCAAGTATTTTTGGGCAATGCAAGGTAGAAAGGAAGAGACAGTGGTGATCCACTCTTTATTGGAGGACATTAGGAATTTTATTTCCTCTTTTGATGTCTGTTCCTTCTCTTTTGTGAGTAGAGAAGCCAATATAAGTGGTACATGAACTGGCAGCATTGAGATACTTTTTCCCCTTCTGTAGTCTTAGCAGCTGAGAGAGATTTGTACTGATGTTTTGATTCTTGCAATGAAATTCTCTTAATCTTTGCCAGGTAAAAACAATATATATATATATATATATATATATATATATATATATAAGGGAATCCTTTGTGAATGCCATTTAAGGGAACCAGGCAACAACATGCAGTTGGGGCCTGGGGGATCAAACGGTCAATTTCAAAAATCAGTTATTGAGAGAAACCTTTAGAATAAACAAAATTTGGGATTTTGAAAAAACTACCAATCAATAGAACTTTTAGTTGCAATTATATTTTTTATTTTTATTTTTTAGGATCAATTCCTTTGTGTCCATGTCATGGTTAACTGTCAATTCCTTTTTATTTTTACAAGTACTTGCGTAAGGACATGTGCATGCCTAAGGCAAATTGACACACATTGGTTTGCAGATCAACCTAAATAAATTTAAACCCATGTGAATTGATATTAACTTGCAACCAGTATCTTCATTTTTTTTCAAAAAGGAAAACAAAAAAGAGAACTTCATAACATTGTGGAATCCATATTAAAAAAAAAGAAAGAAAAGAAAACAACTCCATTGTGAAATTGGATACTCTGTTGCACTTCGGTGTTGTAGCGCATTTAACAACTTATGTTGAGAGTCAACACGTTATTAGTAGGTTTTATTTAATAAACGTCAACAACTTATTTCGAGAGTCAACACATTAAATTGAGTCTCGAAGTAATTTGTTGACTCATAAAATAAGATGTTGCTAACTCTTGAATGCTTACAGAATGTTACAAAACCAAAAACAGAGGTCAAGACCAATAATGTGTTACTCAGTGTTGATGTGAAATCAAAATTGGGCTAACTTTTTATATGCTTGATCTCTTTCTAACACAAAGGAGAAGTATCTCTTTCATAACCTTGCATGGTTGGCTAGCGGATGAGAACTTGAGCCATAGAGCTCTAGGAAGTTTCAGGTCTCAAGTTTGAGTCTCTGGATAAACTACTTTTTTGGAAGTATCCACACGGGTATTGTTGTAGTCAGGCTCTATGAGCCCTGGACATGTCTAGACTTGCTTGATACAAAACAGTGCATACTCGCCCGTACAAGTGGTTTGTGGAATATTTAGCCTTCTACTGTGATAATATATATATATATATATAGAGGAGGTATCCACACGGGTATTGTTGTAGTCAGGTTGGACATGTCTAGACTTGCTTGGTACAAAATAGTGCATGCTTGCCCGTACAAGTGGTTTGTGAAATATTTAGCCTTCTATTCTGAGATATATATATATATATATATATATATATATATATATATAAAATTGTTGATAACTGAAAATTGCCACGTGGCAAAATATGCTAACTACTAATTTCAAAACTACAACCACAAAAGTAGCATTAAATGCCACATGGCAGTTGCCAATTTCATCCCTTTTGGAAAGAACCCTAACCAACCAGACTCCAAGTCTTCCACAATACTTGGACCACCAACCGTCCTCTTCCCCAACCTCCCTTTATATAAACACACAGACTTCATTCAAATTCATTTTTTCAACACAAATTACAAACTTAAAAACAATATCATCATCAACTTTTAATAAAAACAGGGTCCTTTCTTCACCGGAGCGGTTTTCCGATGAACGGGAAACCGCTCTCCTCACTGGCATTGTTTCTAAATCATCTGAGTTTTGTATCTCCTGTTTTTGTTGGTTATGGTGAGATTTATGTTCTACAATTGCCTACTTTTTGAGAGGAAGTTGTTACCAGTTCTCATTGTTTCCCATTCTTTCACATCTTGGTGCTTAAGACCAACCTTTTTTTTTCCTTCTTGTACCTATTTCTTAATTCTCTGTTTGTTTTGTTTTAATTTCTATAATCTTTCATATTCAGTTTAGTACCATATTGAGGGGAAAAAAAGGAATATCTCAAATTTATATGCATTTTATGAGTTGGGTTCTAAAACCCAATTTGAGATTGACTTCAAACAGTTTCTATACCCAATATATTGGTAACTCAGTCTTACATAAAGAAATGGCTGGACATGGGCAGTGCTTGTCTCCTCAGCCTGGTGAATGGATGAAAGGAAAACTCGTTGGATCCGGATCGTTTGGCACTGTCCACTTGGCCATGAACAAAGCCACCGGAGCCCTTTTCGTCGTGAAATCTTCAGAATCCGAGGCTGGACTTAAGTTTATCGAGAATGAGGCTAACATTCTTGAGAATTTGAGTTCTCCTTACATCGTCCAGTGCATAGGAAAGGATGTTTCGAACATTACAACAAGAACCGGTGAAAATAGACTTGATCTTTTCATGGAGTACATGTGTGGAGGTAGTTTGGCGGATGTGGCAGAGAAATTTGGCGGAGTGTTGGATGAGAGAGTGATCCGTTTGTACACCAAAGAGATTCTTCATGGTCTCGACTATCTCCACAAGAATGGCATTGTGCACTGTGACCTCAAGTCCAAGAATGTGCTCTTGGGCTCATCTGGGAACATCAAACTAGCAGACTTTGGATGTGCCATTGACTTGAAGCACTCGAATGAACCTTCAACACATTCTTGTAAATTAATGGGTGGGACACCCTTGTGGATGGCTCCTGAAGTGTTGAGAAATGAAGGGTTGGGTTTTGCTGCAGATATTTGGTCATTAGGGTGCACAGTCATTGAAATGGCTACGGGTAGGCATCCTTGGGGTGATGAGGTTTCGATTAATCCAATGGCTGCAGTTTTGAAGATCGCGTGCAGCGATGGGCTGCCTCAGTTTCCAGCACACTTCTCCAAACAAGGGTTGGATTTCTTGGCCAAATGCTTGGGAAGGAATCCGAGGACGAGGTGGACAAGTGAAGAATTGCTTAACCATCCATTTGTTACCGGGGAATTATCAGTTGATAGTAGTAATTCAAGAAAGGAAGATGTTTGCTCACCAACAAGTGTCTTAGATATTAGAATCTATGACGATGATTCGGAGGATGAATCGTGTGATGGAGGTGAGTTTTCGAGCAGAATTCCATTCTTGATTATGCAGAGTGGGAGAAGAAATAGTGTGTTTCCAATGCATCAGACGGAGAGCGATTTGGGGTCATCAGGAACTTGGGTTACTGTTAGATCAGGTTGAATTGAACACATTTTGTATAAAAGAGTTGTAAACACAGATGGATTTGAATGTACAGCTTGCAAGTAGAGAAGAATAGGTTGTCTGGTTTTCAATTTTTTTTTTTTTTTTTTGTTAGAGAAGTTCTTCCTTGTCCATATATATATATATCATGGAGAGCTGAAAATAATCAAAGCAAAGAATCAGATTTTGGATTTAAAATCATGCTATGTCTAGATGGATAGGGTAATTTAGCTCTCTTTCCCTTCCCTCCATTCGCTACAACTAATTTTTGAAAACATCATATGCCTTTTAAAAACTCCATTTTTTTTTTGACTTGTCGCCTTTCTTATAGTATTGCAGTATGGGATTTTGAACATTGAGACCTGATACCAAGAGCACACTCGAATACGATGGAAACAATGGATTAAATAGCTAGTAAAAAGAGAGGAAGACAAATGGTAACAAATGAAACCAATTATCTTTTCATAATCATTCCCCAATGTATGACACACTCATCATGCAGTGGTGGGTGGAGCCAGAGAGGAGTAAGTATTAGTTGCGCCCGGCGCACTATGTACCCGATGCATCACAACCTTTCATGCACTACACGCGCGGTGGGGGTCAAGGATGGCTGGGATGCACCGGACGCACTCAATATCTACACAGAGAGAAGGGATGGCAGTGGTGGTGGGCGAGTGGATGGGTAGGAGGAGAAGGTATACCTTGCGTCCGGCGCATTGTGCACTAGGCGCATTTAAGTCCTCTATGCACCGGAGCCCATAGCACGTGCAGCACACGGAAGGCTCACATGCGTCCGGTGCATGTGCTCTAGGAGGCCTGAATATCTGTTCGTAGGAAGGGGGTGGGGTGAGAGGAAACGAGGATGATCCAAAAATGTGTTTTGGTTAAATAAAATGCAGTTTCGTCTAAATCAATCTTTTATGGTAAAAATGAGTTATTTTATGCCCGAAAAATTAAAAAAAATAAATTTGACCTACTAATACAGGGGTAATTTAGATTGAGATAATGTTTTAATAATCAAACACTAATCACTGAGTGAAACGCATTTCATCCCACAGATGAGTGGAGCAGAATTCATGTTTAGGTCCCACCCCAACTATCCCTAGGATGAGAGAGTTGAGCTCATTCGGTGCATATCTTTCACTTAACGAGATTTTTTAGCAAGCAACTGTTATTGGACACTCATCCATGATTGGACTGCCTTGTCTTAATCATACAATTCTCATTTAAAAAAAAATACCCTCATTTTTTTAAATATTACAATTAGTGTCATTACAAAATTAGTATCACCTAAATTCCTACTTACAATTACAACTCCAAAAATTCACTACATAACCTAAAGTGTTTCTCTTTCCTGTAGGATATGGAGTCAAATTAAATTTAAAATCCTTTGCTTACATTTAAAACAATAAATATAATTATTTATTTTTAAAAAAATTGAGGTTATACCAAATTTGTATTGACACTAATTGTAATATTTTAAAGGGTAAAGTGAAAAAAACTTGTTATATACAAAATGTGAAAAAAAAAAAACTCTGACGTTCTATTAGGGTATTAGGGCCTCTTATGTATTGCACAGTAATATAACATTTGAAAAAAGAGGCCCAAACTCAAAAAAATAATTTGGTGTTTTTACATGTTTTAGTACTGTAGCGGAGCTAAAAGCCCAAAACATTTGAGCCAAAATGACTGTAGCGGAGCAAACAACATCCCACATTTTGTAACAGGTATATAGGCATTTTAGGTCATTTTTTGTGTCTTCTTTCTCTCTCATCTATGAAGCTGATTTGAAGGCGATTGTGAAGCGATTCTGAAACCCTAGCTTTTGTGTTCAACGACGACAAATCGAAGCACTTGCGACGCAAATATTTCACTCTCTACTGGTCATTTTATGTGTTGTCTTTCTCTCTCCTCTGCGAAGCCATTTTTGAAGGCAATTCTGGAAACCTAGCTTCTGTGTTGAACGACAACAAATCGAAGCACTTGCAACGCAAATCTTTCACTCTCTACTGTAAGTATCATTCTGAACTTGTTGTGATTTGCAAATCTTTCATTCACTACTGTGTATCATTATGAAGTTGTTGTGATTTGCTTCCTTGACCTTTGATTTTGACGAGAGTTTTTTTCAAAATCGTTCAATCTAAGGTTAAACTCAAGTTTTCTTGAGTTTTGTTGTTCCAAAGTGTGTGTGTGTGTGTGTATATATATATATATATATATATATATATATATATATATATATATATATATATATATCAGTTATGACTCTTCTCTCTCTCAACTAGAGTAGTATAGTACCATCTTTTTATTTATTTTTTTCCACACATTCTGTTATCATCAAATTCTCTTTTTTTTTTTGGGTCACTGGATGAAATTGACGAGATAAATAATTAACCTAAGCATTTTTTGTTTTATATTTCTGAAGCTCTTCTTGGGTACGTATTGTTCCTTGTTTGTCATTCTTTTAAATAAATATATAGTTTTAAGGAAACATCTGTTGTAAAACAATACTTTGCATTGAGAAGATTATAAATTATGATGTATTTTCTACTTGCTCTTCATTACAAGTCAAGAGTACTGAAGCCTTAACCTTTTATTTTATTCTATTCATTAATTATTTTACTTTTTAATTATGAAAGATGATCGAATTTGAACACAATGAGATAGGCTAGAGTTCACTTTTAAAGGCAAATGTACAAAATTTTAGTGAGTGTTTTCTTACTTGAATACAGTAGTTTGCTCTCTATTACTTATGCAGACTCTTTAAATTTATATGTAATTATATATATATATTATTTCCCTGTATTGATTTTGATTTTTATGAGAAGAATGGCTAGCTTTTCCTCCAACGGAATTTTACAGGTTCTTTTCACTGTCAAGAAACATTTTCAAAGTAAATAGATTGCTTTTTGGTAAAATCAGACCAAGAAGTAGAGTAGAATTATTTCCCAACTGTACTTTTGTTACTTTGTAAATTATTGAAAGAACTCAAAAACAACTAGTGTTAACAATTTTACTTTTAGTGGGTTTTGTTACAAAATCATTTGCTCTTTACAAATATATTTTCAATTGGTGCCCAATTTTAACTTAATATGATATCTATAAAATCAGGACATCTCTATTTAGTATTTACCATCTCCCAAACATTTGGAGGGTACTAAGAAATAAAGAATTTGTATTGGCTAGACCCGTGGTAGCCAATACCTATTTCGAAAATAAAACAATTATAAGAAAAAATCGTTCACTATCCAAAACAATTATAAGAAATATTTGAATTTGGTTTATAATATTAGTTTTAACCAAGCAACTTAAAACTTTCAGTTTTATTATTTTATTCTCTTAGTAACAACAAGCTTTTCATGTATATAATACCTTTTTTTATTTTCAGTTTATAAATCATAACAATTCATGTGCCGCCAATTGATATTGACCTATTGGCTTGTCTTTGAACCTTACTATCATTTAAATTGGTGCCTTCTAATTTTGCCCTTTAGAAACTAGTTCCAAGTGACCAAATATAATGAAATAATTATAATAACAACGAAATAGTTATCAATGATATGTGGATCTGTGGCTCTTAAACTATAATTGGTTCATCTAATTTTTTGGTGTCTTCTAATTTAGTAATTTTGTTTGGGTAATTAGATGGATATCAATGATGAGAATGTGGTTGATTTTGGTAATGATATGCCATTAGAAGGAGAGGACTTGACAAAACAAGGTGATGATGGAAAATTAGTATGGGATGAGTCCTATATTGAAGTTTTTATTTTGTGTATAGAGGAAGAAGTTAGGGTTGGAAACCGAACTAATTCCACATTTAACACTATTGGTTGGAGGAATTTAGTTGAAGGAATGAGGCTAGAAATGGGGAAGGTATACACAAAGATCCAACTTAAAAATAAGTTCAACCAACTGAGGGCAATTTACAAAGACTTTAAAAAACTATGATCAGAGACTGGTGTGGGATTCAATTTCGAGCCGAGCATGGTTATAGTAGAGGACGAACGATGGAAAAAGTTGAGCAAGGTTAGTAGTTTAAAAGTTAATGTATTATCCATTTTCATAAAATATACATTAACTTCTATATTAATTTTAGAATTTAGGATATACTAATATAAAAGATAATAATTTGTAGGTGGTTAAGAATGCAAGAAATTTTTGGAGGAAGGGATGTCCCCATTACAGCAAGATGACCACAATTTTTGGGGACACATATGTTACAGGTGCGCATGTCCACCCTTCCACTAGAGCACCCACCACATCCCAAGTGCCCACACACGATGTAGGTATACATCACCTTGATAAGAGTGATGACTTCGCTGAGGTTGACGATCGTGAGATCATTCCCTCGCAAGCACTTTCAAATAAGAAAGCCAAAAAAAATAATAGTTTTCATTTGACAATGTCTCAAGTCATAGTTACCATGACTAAGAATGCTAATATGAAAGTTAAGAGAATTGAAAGGGTCATAGCTGCAGCTTCATCTTCTAATCTTGCTACATCATGTGACAAAGGACTTGAAGTCACATCTCCCGTGAAAAAAAATAAGGAGAAAGAAATGTTTAACTCGTGCATTAAGATTTTAGATCAATTACAGGGGATTGACAATTATCATTATACTAAAGCATTCATGATACTTCATAATTCTGATATATGGAGGGAGTTCTTTCTTCACATGCCTGAGGAGAGGAAGGTTGGTTGGGTTATGAACCTTTGATGTTCTTGGATGACTATATGAATAACTGCTATTTTATTACTATCTCATTTATGGATAACTATTTAATTTACTTGTTGGATGACTGTAATAACTTAATTTAGATTCTCTATGGCTTGTAGAACACTTTAAATTACTTTATGACTTTATGTTATTCACTTATGCGTGTTTTATTTGCTATTTCTGTTTTAACGATGCTATGTATTTTATTTTTACTTATAGTTTGTATCTTATATATATTTGTTCACCTAGGATATTATGAATTGGGATAAGATCAGAACAATTATTGAGTTGTATGATGATGATGAGGAGGATGAGAGTGTCGTTATGGTGGCATGTATGTTCGAGTATCATAGAAAACATTATGAGAAGCAACCTTGTAGGGATTCTATCTTATAAGGTGAAGCATATGTGTTGGAGATTTTAAATGGCAACTCAGACAAATGTTACGAGAACCTTAGGATGTACCCCAATGTTTTTAGGAAATTGTGTAGTCAACTTAAAGCTTTAGGGTTGAAAGATTCAAAAAATTTATCTGTCTACAAACAAGATGCAATTTTTTTGTTGATTTTAACTCACAATGAAAGGAATCGTGTTGTAGCAGAAAGCTTCCAGCACTCAACCGAGACAATTTCTAGACATTTTCATGGTGTGTTGCATAAAGTTTGTGAGCTGGGCAGAATAATTATTGTTCCCCCATATTTGAATATGATTCCTGATCATATAAAAGGGTCTACAAGGTTCTACTCTTTCTTTAAAGATTGTGTGGGAGTTGTAGATGGAACCCATGTCAATGCGAACGTGCCAACAGATATGCAAATCCCATTTCGTGGGAGGAAGGGTGATACCACCCAAAATGTCATGGCCGTTTGCTCATTTGATATGATGTTCACATATGCTATAACTAGGTAAGAAGGATTTGTGAATGATTCAAAGATTTTAAACGAACGCATTAATGATGAGGAATTACAATTTTCATCTCCACCACCAGGTAATATTTTAAAAGCTAATGCTTGTATGGCTATTTATACATAGTCTACCTTTATTTATAATTCGTAAACACGGCATAAAAGTATTATTTGGTGGACTCCGGATATGCCAACCAGACTGGGTTCTTGGCCCCTTTTCGAGGTCATTGTTACCACTTCCAAGAATACTGTAGGACTAGGGCACCTCGTGATCGAGAAGAAGTGTTTAACCATAGACACTCGTCTTTGAGAAATATGATTGAGCGATGTTGAAGATGAGATTCCCTATTTTGAAACAAATGCCTCCCTTTAAGTTTGAAACTCAAGTACTGAAAGTAATGGCATGCTGTACGCTTCACAATTTCATAAGAATCCAAAGTCATGCCAATCTTATCTTTAATGATCAAGTCACTGAGTCATCTTCTTTTTCACAAAATGATCCTACTGAAGATGTTGATGTTGATGTTAATGCAAATGTTTCTACACCTCTGCTTCAACAAATGAATCACAAGCGTGATTTTATTACTAATATAATCTGGCAGAGTGTGCAACACTCTTGATTGATATGTCAAGAGGTAGTAAATGGATAACTGTATAACTGTAATTTTTTATAATATGAATAACTGTAGTAACTAATTGCTAAACAAATAGATAACTGTAATAACTTAATGAGTTTGAACTATATTTAATGTGTTTAGTACTATATAATGCAGTAATGTATCAAGTAAAATGTGAAAGGCCTTTATGTGCATGTGGGAGACGTTCCATGAACCTATATCATACTCAAACTAACAAGAATAAGGGACATTACTTCTATAGGTGTCCAGGTTGGGAGGTAAATATGCCAATTGAAAATAATTGGTGTGCTATATATATTATTTTATGTAACTAATCATGTTTTTAAAAATAATTGTATTTATTATTATAGTTGCACATCAATGCTTTTATATGGTTGGATGAATTACACCAAAATGTAGAGGTTTATGAAAATGTTCATGGTGATTTGGAGATATCGTTGCAAATATGCAAGTTGAACAATATAAAAAAAAAATTCTCCTATATAGTGATTGTGGATGCGTTGCTATTTGCATAATCTTTATGTTGGTTGTCATATTCATAATGCTTATTGTATTAGTTGAGAAGAAATTATGGATTTTTAATATATTTGTAAATTAATTATGCTACTTATTTTGTTATGATTTATATTTAGCATGTAATATTAATGCTACTTATTTTGTTATGATATATATTTCAGCATGTAATAGTTAATCTTATATGATAATACATATGTAGAATATCATATTCTATATCACTTCTAGTTGAGGAATGATGATTGGGGAGTAAGCAATATTGAATGTTGGGAATGAATGACAATGCGATAACTTGAAAAGTCTAAAAAAATGTATATGTTTTATGTTTCTTCTCATTTCAAAAGTTTTAGAGTTAAACTAAATATTTGAATATCTTTAGTTGATTTCTAATGTACTTGCTCTAATGCACTTACTTTGCATATGGGAGAATGTACACAAATTAATATGGATAATAACAAAGTCTGAAAAAAGGTATTTGTTTTATGTTTCTTCTTATTTCAAAATTTTAAGAGTTATATTTGAATATCTTTAGTTGATTTCTAATGCACTTGCTTTGCATATGGGAGAATGTACACAAATTGATATGGATAACAACGAAGTCTGAAGAAAGGTATTTGTTCTATGTTTTTTTTCATTTCAAAAGTTTTAGAGTTAAACTCAATATTTGAATATATTTTTTTAATTCTAATGCACTTACTTTGCATGTGGGAGAATGTACACAAATTCAAGTTCAGAGCTAATCTATGGTATAATTTCTCTCTCTACAAATTGCACAGGCGCACATGAAATTAAGGTTGAGTTCTTATAATCTCTGTTCACTCACACTTGCACAGGCGCACGTTGTGCTAACTTTTTGTCACTCACTTGTACAGGCACAGAAACGTTGTAATTGATTGCTATGTTGAGTTATATTCTGCTTGACCACCTATATACACACTGATCTTGTCTTGATTTGGATATAATTTGTGAAAATTTTGGCTTCTCCCATAATTTGGCTCAACTAAAACCCTAGTTCTTTTTTTTTTCCTAATGCTTTTATCTAGTGCATCTTAAGGGCGAGTCTCATCATGTCATCCTGCTTTATTTGCTCAATGTATGAAATTTTCCTAACAATTCAACGAGTACATCAGCATGTATGTTTATTATCTCTGGGTTAAGTTGTGTGATTTGATTTAAATAATTCCATTTATTATTATTATTATTATTTCACTGGTAAGTGTTCATATTCTTTCATGACTTCATTTTAGAAGATGACTCTGTCCTTTGTGTTTCAGTTACAATATTTGTATATGAAGAAGGCTTCTGTACTCCTATTAAACAAATAAGTTTTCATGTTCTGTGTCAACTTACATGTCCAGATTTTTCATCAAAAGAAAACTATATGGGTCATAGGGCTTGGTTTTGGAATTTCAACCTGGTAAAAAAACATGCTCTATCAAGCCTAAGTTCCAAGTGCATCTGTGTCACATTTTCCTAATTACTTGTAATTGGTGCTAATTTGAATCCTGGTTTTATGCAACAATTTGTTATTTTTGTTTTTGTTTTTTTAAATATTGAAGAACCTATATGGCTATAAGTGGTTGACTTTTTAAGCAAAATAATTATAATTTTTTTTAATTTACATTATAGTTTTTGTTGTTTTGTTAAAGTGTTCTTCAATACATGTATTGGTGCATTTCTCATAAATCTTGATGTTGAGAACATAATGGATTGCTTTCTTCAGGATCTTGCAAATGCAGGATCAACCAAAAGGCCGACATGCTGTGTTCTAGAGCTAACCAAGACTACCAAGGGGGAACTAGGCCAGGAGGAACAAGAAAATTTGAAGGTAGATTATACCCAAGTTGTATCTAATGTGTCTGAACTTGCTTCCTTTATGTTCTAAAGTACAACAAAAAACTATGATATTCGTTCTTTTTTCTATGATGTACTTTGTTTTGGTTTGAGAGATCCCATGTGTTTATTTATATGTATCTAAAGTGGAGCAACAGGCATTAGAGGTGCTTTATTTATTTATATGTGCTTGATATATCAACTCAAGCTAAGTCCCAACATTTGAAAAAATGTTGTAACTAACATAGTCCACATTGATAAAGCAAATTGAGCATATATGTATAAAAGATCATGGTTTATATGTTTCTCTTTCCTACTGGACTCGAGCAAATTCAGTGAGTACATATATTCATAGTATAACATAAATGTATTCCTCATAACAATTAAGTAGAGTTTCTAATGTGTATGACTGCATGCTAGCTAATTTGTTGACTTTGAGGAGAGCATTAATGATAATCTTATAGCTATTTATAAACAAATCATATGGTTTTATTTCCTTAAATTTATTGCGTGAAAAGAAAATTGAAAGAATTATATTACCTTCTTAATAACATATCTTAGCCAACTCTTATATTTTTGGTGACGAGTCTCAGAGAAGGGTTGGGGTAATAGAGTGGGAGTTTCATAAGAAACTTTCAATCAGAGATGGCTTTAAGGTAAAATGCAGAGGTCTTGCCAAATTTTGGTCGATTTTCATTTTTTTTTATCATTTATTACTTTAAATGCATTTTAAATTATATTTAACGTGTTTTGAATGCGGAAAACATGTTTGGAGAGTTGTTTTAGGGTTTTGAAAAGTTTTGGAAAAGTTTGACTTTTTGGTCAACTGGAGTCCCAAAATGAGGTTTAATGAGTCCGGGAATCCGAATATTTTTTTGAAAATTTTTATTTTTGGTTATAGACCAATTAGAATATTTGGAGAGATGTAGAAGTGATTTCGAGTCCATAACTTCTTTTAGATTCAAAAATAGAGGTCGGGAAGGTACGTTAAGTGAACTAGGGGCGTCGTTCGTGTTTGTGTTTGCAACTGTAATTGAGGTTATATAGAATAGGTGTAGAAAGTTGGCAAAGAGTACGAATATGTGATCACAATGTTGGAATTAATCCATACTCAACTTGTAGAAATCAAGAATACTGCAATAATTGTAGAAGGGATTTTAATTGACATACCTGAATGAAAATTAAACTGTAGAATACCTTTAAGTTTCTGCAAGAGATCATTTGTGAGAGTTGTTCTTCGATAGGGCCGAATAAGGGTTATGAAATCCTTATTTATAACAACAACTGGGGGGGACGGCTTCTTTACAAATAAAATACCTAAGTCTCCCCTATAATGAAAACCTAGATATCAACGGTTAGGATTAGATCCCACCAAATAAGGTTGAAAAACCACAATCCAACGGTATAAATATTATACTATCAATTAGACCACAATTGACAAGTATAACCCCAACCTATCAAGTAACAATAATTACATTGCAATCCAATTTTAGAAATAGTGCATAAGACCACAAATAAAAAATATTTTATTTATTAAAAATTCTAACACACAATACCAATTTTTTACATGGGCACACGGTTAGGACTTTTAGGGAAGCACAATCATGAAGCAAAGGAAGTATATAATAGGAAGTTCAAGTTTTTAGTATGTTCGACAATTGAGGCAATTGTTATAGAGATATCTTTCTAACATTTTGCGGTAATCTTTTCCACATCCTTTTGACTCTATATTCTATGGTTCCTTTCATTTATCAACTGGGATGTATTTTTGTGTCACCTTTGATTCTTTGGTATAAGCTGTTTGAATATCAATACTGCTCTATTTAGTGAAATAGAATAGTGAATTGCAAGTTAGAAATGTAGGACTGTGGTCATAAGTAACATGATTTTGGATTAAATTTTGATATTATGAGATGGATTCATAACCATCTTTGCAGATTATTTAAACTCTGTAAAGTTGTCATTTTGTATCTGCTAAATCCCAACTTATTTCTTATAATTTATGTCCCTTGTGATCTATGGGATAATTCTTCTAAGTTAAGTGCTACATTTGGAGGCCCTCGTAGAAACTTGATTTCGCTTCTTTCTGCTTGAAATAAGAAAAGATTTAGAATACAAGGACGATGATCTTGTATGTTAGAAACTGGCATAGAGTAATTATATGTTGTCCTTATCTGCAAGTTAGTGGTTTTCGAGAAAAAGAAAAAAAAATGTTCTTTTTTTCTCTTTTAAATTAGAGCCTCAACCTTTGGGAGCAAGTAGTTAGCTTTTGACTTTATTGGAAAAGTAACTTTTCTTCCCTAGTGAAGATGGTAGGTTTCTATTGTCATCTTGGATATTGAGTAGTTTTGAAAGTGCATACTAATATATTACTTACACAGAAACTGAACTTTTGTTACTGTCTTGGGTGTGCTCAATTGAAATGTTTCCAAGTCATTAGCCATTAATAGGGGCAGTTTTACTTACGAGCTTCATATGTTATTTTATCTCTCTTTCTCGCAAGATGCTAGAGGGAATGATGTTAACCTGAGTACTTACAAGGGGAATGTCTTACTAATTGTGAATGTTGCATCACAATGGTATAGTTCCACTACTCATCTTTTTTCTTATTGGATTTATTTTCAAATGTTTTCCTTTCTATGTTGGGGTGGATCGTTAATTCAATAGAGAGCTAACTTTTGCATGATTAAGTCCCCATTTGATTTTCAACAGCTTAGAAAATGACATTAGATTCCTTGACTACTTTACTCATAATCATCCTTCACATCATAGATTCAGAATGATCCATATATATATATATATATATATATATATATATATATATATATATACACACACACACACACACACATACATACATATACATACTTACATAGACATCTATGTGTGTGTATATACACCGAATTGAGTCAATTATATGAGAAGTACAAAACTCAAGGTAATTTTTGTATTCTTTTTCTTTGGGTCTGGCATATTCTAGTCTTGAACTTTTGAATTTATTAGTATGTGATAGCATATTCCCGCCTTATGTTATAGATCTTATGATTTCCTTTGCAATTGATACGATGTTACTCTTATGTATATATACATATATAGATGTAGAAATATTTAAGTCCAACATTTCTCCATCTCGAAACGTGCTTGGCTTTAGACTAATGGTGCTTACTGTAGTGATTTTTCTCTTGGTTTATATTTTCTTGAAATTGACTCATCCTTTTGTTGTAATGTAGGTCTGGAGATTTTAGCTCTGACAGGTTGCTACTGCTGATATTATTCAGGAATCTTGGGACCTCACTTGGGGTTTATTTCATTTTAATGTTGGTTTTCTTTGGCTTGTTGGTCAACTTTTAATATGTTTGTATATTGCTGGTTTTGGAGCTGTTAGTGAACTTTTTAAAACTTCAATAAGTTATTTTTATTTCATTTGACTTCGTATTTAATTTGGTAACGGTTGGCCTAGTAATCGCGATTCGCGAGCCACATTACATAATCCCGTGCCTATAAAGTAGGTCATGACGTTTGGCATGAACGTGTATAAAAATTAGGTCTCCCAGCAGATTGAAGTGTGAAAAAAGTGTTCGTTCTTTCTGCTACTATAATTACTTCTATTACTTTTTACATGTTTTACATTTATATATATAATGGGAAATTCGACACAAGGCAGGTGCAACTTTGTCTTCTTCGGACGTGCCCGGAGAAGTCCACTGGTGGTGTCACACCCCAGAATCCGGACCGCCGGAACTCCCCCGGACAGACTCGAATCCCGAGTGTGAACCCGTGAGATCACCATCACGATATAACCATCACCTGATCATACAATCTCAATTTCGTATTATTTTCAAGAAAAATTGGGCATCACCCATTTGAATAAATCAAATCCTAGTATGCCATTCATACTTTAAACTTAAATTGGACACTTTTGGGCACGTGTCCCCCAACATTCACATCCTAAATTCAAAACGGACACTTCTGGGCACGTGTCCCCCCAGCATTCCTACAACATGCATAATACAATTGAAATAATAACTCAGTCTCTGAATGTCCGTCTCATATACATACATCAAATGAAATGTACAAATAGGAGAAGCTACTCAACATAAAAGTCTGATACATTTAATCCAAATGTAAAACATCAATCCAATGTCCTAAACATACATTAAATTCTAAAGAATCACTACCTCTGAAACCAATACTATCAGTCCCCAACTGACTATGTGTCATCAGCAATACCTACAAAACCTAGGAGAGGGTGAGCTCAAAGGCCCAACAAGGTATGTAGAACCATACTATCACTGCTGCAGCAGGTCGATCCTCACATATTCTCAAAAATATACATGCACTTAAATATATCACAATATTTAAGACCATGCTCCTCCTAGCATGCATGAACCAACAATGTATATGGCTACTCTAGCACATATGAACATACAAAATCTACTACACATGACTTATGAAAATCATTTACAACATGCTCAAAAGCAACACACATCCAACATCAATATGTATAGAAAACATATATGAATAGAAGCATTTACATGAACAATGTAAATCAAATACCACATCACCTACTCAACAAGTAGCAAATTTCAATTGCAATGTACATGCATTTAAACAGTATAACATGCTTTCCTTTCCACCATATATATGTATATACACACATATATATATCCTCACATCCCACGTATATACAATATCCACCTTTATATATATATATGCACGTATATATATACAAACACCACATATGATCAAATTAGGAACATATGTAAAATTAATCAACATAATTAAAATATACATAGGAGATAGAGGCAAGAATCAACTTGCCTTAGATCCCGCTTTCACTAAGCCCACGCCTGCAAAGTAGCCTATTTCCATGTCCGATCCAGTCCCGTGTCAAAGTTACACATGAACCCACTTTCCTTCCATTTAATTTTTATACTTGGCCCAATTGATTTGACAAGTCTAAGCCTCAAAACATAGCTGCCCGAAGAAGAACTAAATTTCATGGCAGCCCAACATCATTCAAGATCAAACCCAAGTGCCAAAATCAGTCCATAAATATTGAACCCAATATAGGAGTCCACTTCTATGCAAACCATGTACCAAATACAACTTAACTTAGTTAATTGGAAATCAATTCCAAATCAAAGTATAGACCCAATTTAATTAAGCAATCCACCATTTTAGCCTAATTTGGATTCAATTGGAAGCCAAACCCAAATTCAAATCCAACCCAATCAACTCAAGACTCAACTTCAGCCCACTGTCCATACCGACACCACAAAGCCACCATTTCCAAGGCCAAACAGTCCACAAACCAACCCCCTTTCGATACCACTATGGGCTCCGAAATCATGAGCAACCCGTGAAGAAAACCCACAACTGTCAAGGACCCATATCAGTTACCATGTTCAGCCAAGAAGACTACCATAGGATAGGCCATAATAGCCCACTTTTTAGCCATGAAACCGGCCGAGAAACCCCCTTGCCGCAGCTCCGTTGGGCACCACCATGGCAGCCCACTACCCAAACAGTGAACCCCTCCATCCAATCTCTATCCGAGCATCACTTCGTAACCATCACTTCAGCACAAGTCTACCTTGCTCCAGCCGAACACAATCGAAACCACCCAAAAATCATGAGCTAGTTAACCCACCGCCATGGCCGAACCGCCATTAAACCCAGCCACCCAACAGGTTGTCCGAACCGAACCCGAAGCCTCACAGTACCATCTCGCCACAGCCGAACCCAACCACCAAACCATCAACCTTGACCCCAAACACCACTCAACCGAACCACGTAAGACCCACCAAGGCCTCACCCGAACCACCTTCAACCGGCAGAACCAACCTGTCGGCTAAACCCAGCTAAAACAATCGAGAACTACCACTGCCGGCACCGGGAGCTCCACCCACGTCACCTCACCTCAAAGCTCAGTCGAGCTCTTTCAACCCTTCGGTCTCTTTCTCTCTCTCTCTATTTCTCCTCAGCCGACCCACATGGGTCTCTTTATTTGAATTTCTTACACAACCTTATCTCATTCTCTTGTGCACCACATAACTCTCAAACCACTATCAGCCACACGTTTTATATATAAACTTATAATATATATATATATATATATCACATGCCAAATACAACACTTCTACACTTATATATGCATATATTTTCCACTACATGTACCTGCACCTCCATGTACTTTCTTTTTCCACACACACATATATATATATACTCATGTCTCAAAATATATATATATACACACTCACCATGCAGCTATATATATTCCAAAATATGAACTTTCTCCATCTCTCTCTATATAAATATATAATTCCATTTATATACATATATATATTTGTACCTTTCTGAAATCAATTAATTCGGAAAAAAAAAAATTAATCCGGTTCAAAAACCACTCATCCCTGCACATAGGGAGGCTTTGCAGCTTTAGGACAACGTTTTCCATGCCTCCCTATCTAGGCCAGTCATTTCCAATATCTTACTTTACTCTGTCATAAATTTATTGTTTCATATATTACCACTATGAATTATTGTATTATTGTTATACTCTGGATATTGTATATATATAAATATATATATTTGGTCTCCATCAATTTACATATTCGCATAATTAGTTCTAACAATCTAAAGCTGCAAAGGCTATATATATATATATATATATATATATATATATATATATATATATATATATTCTCTTGAAGTTTACTGTTTTCTAAAATATTCTAAATTATGTGTAATATATAACATTGTACTATAGGTATATAGTGATATTATATAACATTGTACTATATGTATATAGTGATAGGTTTCACGCACATTGTGTTTTGTTCTTTTTATTACATCTGGAAGTTTTAAGATTTTATTAAAATTCTAGATGAGATAAAATTTTGTAGATTTCTATTCAGTTATATAAGCTATATTAATGAATATAGACTTCTCTTCTATTTTGTTCTATATGAACTATGTTTTATACATTGGCGTATATAAGTATGTGTTCTGAGGTGATAAAAGTTATTTTTCTTTTCTTGTGAAATACTATTATATTATTAACTGTTACTGATATTTGCCTCCCTATCTATGTTTTATACATTGGCGTATATAAGGTGATAAAAGTTATTTCTTTTCCTTTTTTGTGGAATACTATTATATTAACTATTACTGATATTTGCCTCTCTATCTAGATAGCCTTCCTTGTCCTTTCATAAAAAAAATTTAACAAGATGTATAAAACCAAAAATTTAGTGGCCAAAATTTTTATAGGTGGCAAAAGTAGATGAATTATTGGCTAACTGTTTTAAGGTTCATATTGGCCTCAGAAGAAAACCAAAGTCACATCAAAATCACTTAGCGAACTACCACCTCAACTCAAATAATTGTGTCAACCACAGGAACTGCTAAAACCTGTCCACAACTTCTGATCAAACTTCACACCCACCTTAACTAACGAACAAATTGTTTAAATGTACCATCACCTATATGATGTCTATCATACAATCTCATCACCTATATAATGTTTATCATATAACTTCTAGTGCTTATAATTGATGCTAGAATATAACGTTTTTACATGTCAAATCTTAATAGTTTTATAATGGTAAAAAACAAGTATCAGATTTATAAGTTCCAAAAACGGTTAAGAAATGTGAAGAGTAATGGAATTAAATTAGGGGAAGAATTTAAAATTTCATGTTTAATTGAAAAACTACCTCAAACAAGTGTGACGTTTCCTGAAGTGAGGAGAAATAAATACAACATCAAACAAGTGTGATGTTTCCTGAAGTGAGGAGAAATAATGTATTTAGGATATATTTGTAAAAACTTTTTCAAATTTAATATGATTTTGAAAGTCAATAAAGTTATCATGTTTTTGTGGTATATGACATGTAAACATGAAAGAAATTAAAAAGGTGATGGATCTCAATTTAGTATCCAAATTCGATGATTGTTTTTAAATATATGAGTGAGATATAAGCAACCTATGATAACATCTAGACCTATAATTAAGAATACTCAACTTTTAGAGTTTTTATATAATGATGTGTGTGAATCTAATATGCCTCCAACTAGAGGTGGATATAAACTATTTGTGACATTTTTTGATAATTGTTCTAAGTGTTGTTTTTTATTTTTGATCAGAATTAGAGATAATATATTTAAAAAACATACAGGGTACAAAAAGTGAGGTTGAAATCAACTAGAGAAAAAAAAATCAAATTGACTTAGATTCCATAGCGATGTTGAATACAACCTTAATAAGTTTTTGAGGAATGTGGAACCATACATAAAGTAACTCCTCCTTTTTCACAACAATAGAGTAGCTGAAAGAAAGATTAAAATACTTCTTGATATGATTAATTTAATGGCATATTCGAGAACTTGTGGGGGAAAGCAATGCTCACTGCATGCTTTATAATCAACCGAGTAATTGTGGGTAATAATAATAGAACTCCATATGTGATATGGAAACATATAGCTCCTAATCTCAAAAATTCTAAAATTGTGGGGGTGTTAACCAAAAATGTCATACTTGAACCTAACAGAGAAAAGATAGATTTTAAAACCATGTCACCAGAAATATTTTTAGAGTATACCCAAACTATTTTATTTTTTATTTTTTTGATGTGACATAAATAGAAAAGTATAAAATTGGTGGAATAGGTGAATTTTTTATTTGATTTGTTTTTCCTTGTCATTCTTGAATACACTTGTAAATGTATTTATTATAAAAAAATTATTGCCTCTAATATATGCATTACATGATTCTGCATAGGTGTTGAAAATGACACGTGGAAGCGTCGACGCTATAAAGAAAATACAAAAAAAAATATAAGGAGGCATGTAAATGGACCAACGGTCCTTGAATTTCTAGGAGCGTAGTCCTAGATATGTCGAGGGGGATGGGCCTAAACCCATAAGGGAGTTATCTACGGAGGTAACCCGTCCTTTGTGATTGGAGATCCCATGAAGAAGGTTCAACAGGTAGAAACAATCCACACTGCATGACTCTTATATAGCACTGTTTTATTAAGAAGTTTCTCACGAAGATTCTCTCCTACCCATCCCTATGGCATAGTGCTGTGTTATGTGACGTTAGGAAGGGCATTGCCCTGAATGAATCCAATGTGAGAATACTCTCGCAGGGTATAGGTCACATCTATCCTTGGAGGATTCACCTAAGTGAGAGATGTCCTGAGGCCGTGACTATAAGAATTGGATTATTCTTTAAAAACTCTCATGAGAAGCAAGATATACGAGCATGGCCATTATTAGCGCTACCCTGCGCACCTAGCCTATAGTCAATACTATGTGTGTGATATATTGAAGTTTGATTCAAGGGGTCGAGTTCAAGACTTAGTCTCTCAAATCCCTCAAATGAAAATTGTTGACACTAAATGCAAGTTCAAGTCCGGAAGACTCTTGCACCTATTGCATGGTATTATATTGCCCTTACATATTATTTATTATTTTATTATTTATTTAAAGAAGTTTTTAAAATTTTGTGGGGGACTATTAGGGAACTTTTCAAAACTTCAATAAGTTATTTTTATTTCATTTGACTTCGTATTTAATTTGGTAACGATTGGCCTAGTAATCGCAATTCGCGAGCCACGTTACATGATCCCGTGCCTATAAAGTAGGTCATGACGTTAGACATGAACGTATATAAAAGTTAGGTCTCCCAGCAGATTGTTGTCACGCCCCGGAACCCGGACTGCCGGGACTCCCCCGGACCGACCCGAATCCCGAGTGTGAACTCGTGAGATCACCTTCACGATATAACCATCACTTGATCATACAATCTCAATTTCCTATTATTTTCACAAAAATTGGGCATGACCCATTCTAATAAATCAGATTCTGATATGTCATTCCTGCTTTAAATTCAAATGGACACTTATGGGCACGTGTCCCCCAGCATTTATATCTAACAATCAAAATGGACACTTCTGGGCACGTGTCCCCCCAACATTTCTACAACATACATAATCATGACATCTGGAATAATCATCAAGTGAACACCTTTATCATCATCCATAATTGTTCTAATATGAAAACCAACATTAAAAGCATAATGCTCATAAACAATATCTCAAAATAGAAATCTCTTTATAAATGTCTAAGCGCATCATGTCCACATCTCGGACGTGCATAACACAAAATGTCAAAAATAAAAAATCTTTCTAACTCTAAGTCCAACTCACGATTGCACACCGCCAACCATCTCCTTGTCATGTCCTGAAAGTGTTAGTGTAGGGGGATGAGCAATTTTCAACGGGCTCAAGGTAATACGTTGTGCAATCCGTCCAAATTCATATCTCATATCAACGCATAAACACAATCAACACGCACCGCTTAACTACGTGTCATGCTTCCTAGCATTCTAGTCCAAAGATCGAAACTTTCACTTCACATGGCATAGACATCAAGATGCTTGACTACCACAAAATTTTTAACTTAAAACATGCAATAATGCACAGTCTCATCATATCAATAACATATGACCAAATGGGATTTAAACACAAGTTTAATAGAATTATCATAAAACTCACATTTTTACTCATTTCTTTCAAATCGTGGCATATGCATCAAATGTAACTTGACAACCACATAATTTCAATCCATGCATAAAGCACATTCTCCATCATATAAATGGCATATGACATTTTTAAATTGGATAAATATCCACACGAGTCATGTAATTTCATATAAGTTACACATAAGACTCAACACACTCTCTCAGATTTGGTTCACACTCACACACACACACGAGATACGTACCGAAGTCCAATATCTCAAATTTTTGGTTATTTCGGGCTACTAACCCATCCGGTTACCACCCACTTGCGCAAGGTTGAGGTCTTTCAACCCCAAGGGGATATGTTCCCCCTCTATTTTCCATGAGCCACTTCCGAGACACACCCCACACTCACACAAAATATTTCACATTTTGCACACACATTCACAAGTTAGATGCATTGCACCCATTGAATGTCCTAATACAATTCTAGCATATCACACAAGAATCATAAGACATAAGAACAAGCTTATTTCCCAAAACTCAGTTTTCAACATTTTTCCCAAAATTCTGCACATGCCATACATATACCATTTTGCATATAAAATCATTTCATGCATTTTAACACATAGACCAATCTTTTCAACACAAAAGAAACTCATTCATCTTTTTGCAAAACACAAATTTTAAACCAAGGGTCCATATATGCATACCTGTCACATAAGGCATATATAACAATTCATGTGATTTAAATCATACATTAATTTAAATAAAAGATTATATCTCAATTTCATTTAATCATAAATAACATAAAAACATCTACTTTATGTCATTAACATGAAATTAAATTTGCAATGAAAGACACAACGCACACCCCCTACCTCAATTTGGAGTGAGAACTCCAAAAATCTCCAATTTCACGAAGCGAAAAGATCACCATTTGCTACTATACCGGAATTGTGTCACACGGTCTTATGTACCCAAAGCCTATGAAAAGCCAAGTTTCTCAACCCAGTCCAAGGTAGTCTAAAACCATTAAACCAAACAATTTAATTTCCATGCTTGGGCCAAACCATATAGTAAGCCCAATCAATCTTCACTAATCAAGTTTAGCCCAAAGGTCCATACACTACCAATCCAAACTCAAACCAACCACAAAGTTAGCCCAATTTAAATTAGAAACTAACCCAAACCAATTTCGGTCATTGGCCCAACCAAAATCATCCCATTTATAATGCAAATCCAACCCAATTATGATCCAAGTTGGCCGCCCATTTCTAGCCTATGTACCCTTCAGGCCTATGCATATATAATTAACTTGAGACCAACAATCCAAATACCCAGCCAAACAGCCCATCTATGGTCCATGTGTGCCCCCAAACCGTGAGCATCGCTGTCTCAAACCATGTCTACAAAGACCCACCAAGGACCATCCTCACGGCAGCCCATGTAAGACTACCACCATGGCCTCTCTCTCTCTAGCCGGGAATGCTCAAACCACCTTTGTCGTCCACCGTGGCAGCCCATGCCACGGCCAAGCCGTGACCTTCACTGCCGGTAACACCGTCGAACAACCGCCACCATAAAGTCGAAGCTCCACCTTCATCCAACCGTGAGCCACCCATGAACCCACCATAGTAGCCCCTTCAGCACCACCTGCTAACACTATCATGTACGGCCAACCATCATAAATTGAACCACCATGCACCCTATGCAAGGCCAGTCCACCGGTCCACCATTTGAGCTCCACCAAATAACCAGGTAAAGACCCATTTCCACCATCAAAAGCTGCCATGGAACCAACCAAGCTCCCCAGCCGAACTTCACATTCAGCACCACCATACACGGCCATAGCAGCCATGTCCAAAACAGTCCACCAAAGCCAAAAGTCATCCATGGCTACCACACCAAAAACCCAACATTCACCTTCTTCATTCATTTGAACCCAAACCGACCATCATCACCACCATCCTATTCGGTCAAACAACCATTACCAAGGTCGAAACAGCCCTCACCCAAGGCCACAAAACCGAGCACCACCAGCCACACCCGAGGAGAAGATCCAGCCAGCGACTGGTGGTCATACCCAGCAACTCCGACCACCTCTAACAAACCACAACAAGCACCATCACTGCCAACCACTGTCACCATGAACAGACCCAGCTAGAACCGCCACTACCGAAGCTCGCTAAAATAGACCCGACACGATCTGAGCATCAACCGTACCTGCATGGTCGGACCACCCACGATGGCCGTCCCCAGTCGCGAACCAGCCGTGTGCACCACCGTCGGACTGTCACCATCTATAACCCACGACAGCCGCGAACCCAAAGCGCGCCAGCTACCTCCATCGTCGGCGCTGAAATTGGCCCCTTCCTCTCTCTTTCCCTCTCTACTTTCTCTCTCTAACCCTCTCGGTCTCTTTTTCTTCTCCCTCCTTTCTTCTTTCTTTCTTTTCTTCTTTCTTCTTTCTTCTTTCAGCCGAAGACTTTCTCTCCCTTTCTTTAATTTGAAACTCATCCTCATTTTGGTCCACATGTTTTCTTATTCTCTAAGCCACATGATTTAGTCTATTCTCCTCCACTCATATATTATATACCTATAATATAACACATTTATATATATGTAATCCATATATATATCTAACACCACATGTGTATATTTTTGCACATATATACTTGCATACATCCACACTACACTATACCACTAAACTCACATACTTCTCCACATGCATGTTTTAGTAATACATGTATCAACATACATCTACACTCAAATATAAATATATATACACACTATATATATATACATATACCTCCATACATATATATATATGTGTGTCCTCCGTTCATATTATATAATTCCATACACATACTTTTTCCATCAAATATATATATATATAT
Organism: Cornus controversa; assembly: GCA_026545225.1. Taxonomy (NCBI): domain Eukaryota; kingdom Viridiplantae; phylum Streptophyta; class Magnoliopsida; order Cornales; family Cornaceae; genus Cornus; species Cornus controversa. The sequence goes on along the minus strand of CM048853.1, from coordinate 22,424,341 downwards.
ATAAAATTCCATTTATATATATTGTCACACTCTTCATAATTAATGAATTCGAAAAAAAAGAAATTTGGTCCAAAAAATCACCCGGAATCGGTCAAAACAATCCGGTCCTTACAATTGCAGTGTGAAAAAAAGGGTTCGTTCTTTCTGCTACTATAATTACTTCTATTACATTTTACATGTTTTACATTTATATATATAATGGGCAATTCAACACAAGGCGGGTGCAACTTTGTCTTCTTCGGACGTGTCTGGAGAAGTCCACTGATGGATTAGGGTTGTATCTTGGAGTTGCATAAAACCACTCATCCCTACACGTAGGGAGGCTTTGCAGCTTTAGGGCAACATTTTATGTGCCTCCCGATCCAGGCCAGTCGTTTCTAATATATTACTTTACTTTGTCATAAATTTGTTGTTTCATATATTACCACTATGAATTATTGTATTATTGTTATACTCTGGATATTGTATATATATAAATATATATATTTGGTCTCTTTCGATTTACATATTCGCATTATTAGTTCTAACAGGAGCTACTAGTTAGAAGCATTATTATAGCATACAATTAAATACATTAGAGCAATTAGTTAGAAGTTTTATTAGAAGCATTAATCAATTCTTATTTCCTCTCTAAGATGGTTTGTAATTTTAGAAGCTTACTAAGAAGACTTTAATTATTGCTTATACTTGTGTTCAAACTTGTATATACAAAAGTATTGTCCATGAGCTTTGTACTTGGCATTGTCTATATTTTTCTTTGTAATAACAAGTTGAGATCCAGGTTCAAGTTTTTTTATGTTTTTTAATCATTTTAATATAGAATGGAGTTCCATTACAATGTTCAAATTTTTATAAAGAGAATTATTCAGTTTTTTTATTTATTAAACTTCGCATCTATGACTCAATTTTATATGCAATTGCTTGTTAGGAGTAGGTTTCAAGCCTAGCTGGAACACTTTCTTGTCCGAAAGAAAGGTAGTTTATCAATGAATTAGCGTAGAAAAGAGAGCTTTGATAGATATGTGCTTTAGATAGTATATGTTAGTAATGGGGGTTTCTAAGATAAGAAAGTAAAGGACTCATTTTCTTACAGTGTGAGTATCCAAAGTAAAGAGGCTTGAAAGACCAACAGTAAGAGGATCTTTGGCCCTCTCAAAGATTGATGCAATATTAATATGTGCATTACCATGATGTTGGCCACTTTCTTTCTCATTGCGGAGGAGATATTGAAAGGATTTGTTCCTATAATTACAAGGAACTCCATTATAACCTTTAGAGAAATCATAAAAGAAAAATCTAAAGACTTTATTACTAAAAATTAAAGGAGAATGAAGGAAGGGAAGCTATCATATTATATATAAGAAGCCAATGACAGTGAAATTCAAGAAAATAAAATTCAAACAAGAAATTTAAATTATTAAAATTTGGTCTTAAAAAGGACCAAGTTTTTGTTTGAGTAACATGCAAAAAAAATTGTGTCAAGTTTTTTTAAAAGTCATTACAAAATGATGAGTTTCTAACACATTACCTTTATATTATCCATCTTTCTATCTATATAAAATTTTAACTTACATAGAGTTAAGGAAAATTAAAAAAAAAATTATGTATACAAACTTTCCCATTGAGCTACTAAAATTATGTCTATTTATAAATAATTAATTATATAGATAAAATTCTAAAATAAAACAACAAATTAGAAATATGCAGTAACAAACATATTTTTTGTTTTTACTTCTTATATTTTTGGCAACAGTTGGAATTACCAAGCATGTTTCAAATGTTCTATTTTCAGTTACCAAACGTGTTTTGCATGTTTCTGCTTCAGTAATTCTCACTACGAAATTTCATCACCAAACATACTTTCGCTTTCAATTCAAAATACCAGACAATAAAAACGTCGTTTCTGTTTTACCTAAAAACAAAACATATACCAAACGAGGCCTTAGAAGTTGTATACGGCTTAGGCTCGATTCTTCACAATAACATTCTTTTTAATAAAAGACCCACCTACAACAAATTACATGGGTCGTGTCCGTGTCATGTCACCCGTTTAATAAATGGGTCGTGTCAGGTCGTATTTGTGTTCAAGTTATGTGACACGATTAGTAATCATGTTGTGTTCGGATTGACCCATTTATCATAATACCCCTGTCTCAACACGACCCGCGAACCCGAATTGTCACCCCTAAATTCAAGTTTATTAAACAGTTAATGAATTGATGAAGAGTAACTATTAATAACCAGGGGATGAAACCAATAGCTTGTAAACATAATAGCTTCATCACCTAGACTTGGAATATAAGACCTATCATTTAGCCTCAACAACAAAACTTAGGGTGAACAAAAGAAATCATTTTCGTAGTTTCTAACCAATATCTTCCCATTTAACAGAGGGACTTTTGACCACGATCACAAAGTTTATCATTTCCACTAATTTTGCATCATAACAAGTACCAGATTCTTGCACAGGTTACGAGATTATGATTTTGTTAGTCTGATTCCTTGCAACTGGACCGAAACTATGAGAACCAGAAGCCTTCTGTAATGCATCTTTTCTATCATTAGACATCGTTGATGGAACTATTGCAGTTTGTGCATGAGTTAGGGTGTTCTGCAAATAATGCATGTTTAATATATAGAACACACAAATACAAATCAATTGGTGCTATCAATTGGTGCTATTCTACCCAATAATATGAAAAAACACTAAAGAAAACCAAAGGTGCTGATTCCTTATGGAGAGACCGTGAGGGGTTTAGCATCTACATCAGCCGTAGGAGTAGGGATATTTTGTTAGGATTATTTTAGTATTTATTGTGTATTTCATTCTATTTTCTTTTTATGGTTTGCCTATAAAAGGTTGCAGGTAACATAACTTAATACTTTTTTTTTTCTTTTTGGGAATATTGATTATCATAATTTTCAAATTTTTTTTCCAGTTATGCTTCCCCTTTGTTCTTGGGTTTCCTTAACGCCTCTGTTTGCTAGTTTATTTATTCACTCTCTTTTCTCATATCCTTCGTCTGTCTTCTCACCCCTTCTAGCCCCACATCATCATCTATCTCCTTATCCCCTATTTTCTTTCTGGTCTTACTACATTCTTTATCAGTTTGGTATTAAGACATTTTGGTCATACATCACATTTTTAGCATTAAAAAATCTACTATAGAAGAAAAACAGAATGACAAGTCACTGTAGGTTTATCTGATGCAACAATGCCTGTCAATTCGCATATGATTTTCAGTCCAAGGAAAAATATGTGGTTAATTCCATGCATTTCAGACTACAAAATTTAAAATTCATATTAAATTAACTTAACAAGATATTCTGAGCAATTCCTACAAAAACTCATAAAAATTAGTACATGAAGGTAGCTCCACAAAGCTGATTCCTTCAATGAGCACGATGCATTTATATGTTCTAGTATCCATATATAAATGTTTGAAGAAGTCTCCAGAAATAAGTATCACTTAACAATACAATATTATCTGGGTGCTAATCAGAAATTAGTTATTTTAAAAAAATAAATATAAGTGCACGCTTGCATATCAGGAACTAATAAGTTCATACGAGTCACACAACAATTTCACCATTGGTCAATAGATTAATTCCCCCACAATGTGATGGCTTCACATGATTGGAACTGTTTTGTGGGGATGCCTAGATTAGCTAGAATTTATATTACCTTCATAATAGGTAACTGGGCAATCATTATAACAAGATCGTTATGTAACTTTGTATTGGTAAACTTGTAAAAAATGGACGCAAAATTTCTTCTTGAGTTAAAGAAAAATTTAGATAATTGTTGATTTTAACATAGTGAGATCGTACCCTGGTACGAAGATGGAGTAAACTTGTCTGCATATAACTAAGAAGGCTTTATTATTCGAGTATAATCAAAAGGGTACTAGGATTTGAAAGTTAGTTTCTAGTCCAATTGCATTAGGTGCTAGATGACTATTAATTATGAAGTTCAATTATAAAATCCAATACTTTAAAATGAGATTTAACTTGGAGTGACTTGCAAGAAGAATGTAGTAGCTGCTGCTGCAAAGTCTGTCTCTATACGAATGTACATACACACGAACACATAAAATAAGCTCGAAAACATGCCTGCTAGTTTGCAATCAAACTTCAATTCCACAATTCTTAAGAGATTGAATACTATCTTTGCCAAATGAACAAGTAAACATCTATTGATTGAAAGTTTGATAGATAATGCATCTCAAACTATGATTCCAAGTTTTACTAAAAAAATTTGGGAGGTCGAAAATCAAACTTCAAATCCACAATTCCCCAAGTGCCTGAACACTATTTTCATCAAATTAACAATTAAACATTTATTGATTTCCAAGCAAGCCTATTATTTCAACTATAAGAACCAGAAATGTAAAATTAACCGTACCTAGAGCTGATGTATGAATGTACAGTGGTGGAACTAGCCTCGACAATATGCATTGAGTGTTCTGGTAATGCACAATCACATCATCAACCAAAACCCATTCTTCAGCCTTAACGGTTCTTGCAATCTCTTTTTTGGCTAAATCGAAGTATTATTGGAGCTTATACGCAACCCTTTCGTTCAAAACTGAATCCTAGCAACGTTTTCCATTGTTCGATTACTAGAAGAATTAGGGCTTGGTTCAGAATCATAGGAAAGAGATGAATCCGATAAGATTGAGCCTAATGATCTTCAACATGAAACTAGGGTTTTAGAGTAGCAGCGAATTGCCACATTCGCCATCACAGAGGAGAGAGAATCGATCGGCAAAAATGCCCTAATTTTTGCACTTATACCTACAAGTTTGGGCCTTTGTGTCCTCCACTACAGTGATTTTTGTCGTATCATTTCCACCGCTATAGTGGTGAAACACCAAAAAAAAATAGCATTGGGCTGTTTTGAATTTGGGCCTATTTTTTTGAAATGTTATACTCCTGTACAAAACAAAACATACCATACCAAACATGTGTTTGGGCCTAATTTTTGTTACTGTAGCGAACCTACAACAAAAAGACATAAAACAAAACACAAACCAAACAACTCCTTAATGTGTCTCAAATTTGTTATGTAACTTCTTATTCTCTCGGTTATGTAGTATATTTTGAGATCATGGCAGAGAGAACGAGAAAAGGGACAAAGATAATAAATAAATTCTATCTTTTTAATTGGTAGACTGACAAATTAAAAAAGAAAAAAGAGAGTAATGGACGAGGAAGAGAGAGAGAGGATGAATTCTAGGAATTATCTTTATATTGAATGGTAATTTCGTCATCTAAAAATTATTTTTAGAATCTTTAATAAATATGAAGTATTTTTTACCAAATTAACCTCAAGTGGTCACTCAACAGCAATTAAGTTTTAATGTTGGTAATTATTCATCTTTTTCAAACTTTATGGTTACTTTATAGTAATTTTGTTTAGAATTGGTCACCAAAATCTAATTTTCCTTTTTTTTTTTGTCAGAATTGATTGGGGGAAGGGGTATTTGCACACATCTTTCAAATGTTAAGAAATTATATGTATGTACATATAAATGAAGGAGTGTTTAGTGCACACATTTTGTATATCATGGGAGTTTTTTTTTTCTTTTTTTTTTTTGTACTTTATCCCATTTAAAAAAATAAGGGTATTTTTTTTACAAGAAAACTGTAGGTTACCCTCAATTTTTATAAATTAAAATTGTAGGTAAGAAAAAGTAAGTATGCAAAATTATAGCCAAGATTAAAAAAATAATAATAAATTAAATTAAGATGTTCCAAAGAGTTCTTGGTTTTTACTTCTTTTTGGTTAATTTATTATTTAAAACTATTAAAATAACTTGAAGATAAAAATATCAACTACATTAATAATTAAACGCTGTTTTCAACAATCGTGACAATCAAATACAGGAAATTTCTTTTTTTTTTCTTCCCTAAGGGGCTGTTTGGTAAGGGCTGTCTGACTCCATTTTTTGATTTATGAAAAATGAAATCTGAAAACTTGCTGTGCTGCCATTTTTGTCAAAAATATAATACGTTTGGTAACGTCATATGTTGTTGAAATTTTGAAAGCACATAAATCTAAAAATATGTTTGGTAATCCAAAATTATTTTTTTAAAAAAATAGTGGTATATTTGACTAAAAATTGTATTTGAGTAATATGATTTCAACTCATTTTAACCAACATAAATGTGATATTACATATTTTATGTATATTCTTTCTTCCGAAATTATATTTGTTAGGACTTTATTTTAATTTATTTGAATTAAAAATTTATTTTTAAGCCTTTGCATATTTTTTGTAATTGTCATAAATTCTAACTATTTACATGTTTTTGGTAATTGTCATATATTATTATATATACTTGTTCTATTTTCTTTTATATTTTTATATTATATATAATTGTATTTATGTATAACTCTTATTTTATTGTATTTTCTTCTTTTATATATATAATATTTATTGTATTTTATAATAGTTTTTTATTCTTATTGACTTATCATTTTGTATGTATTATATCATATTTTTATATTATATATAATTGTATTTATATATAGCTCTTATTTTATTGTATTTTTTTCTTATAAATATCTATATATATATATTATATGTTTATTTATTATTATCTTTATATTTATATATATTTTTATTTATTATATTTTATAAAATATTTTTAATCTTATTGACTTATAATTTTGTATTTATTTTATTTTGTTATATTTATATTTTTGAGCAATAATATTTTTATTTATTGTATTTTATAAAAAATTTAAAAATAAAAGTTTGAACTGGAAAATAAAATTTTGACATCACTTCTATATTTTGAAAAATAAAAACTGTTTTACTAAACATGATTTTTGTATCATCAAAGGTGATTTCTGGTATGACTTAAAAAAAAAATAAAAAAGAAAATGAAAATGAAATGAAAGCTTACAGTTACGATAGTAATTTCAGAAGCACCCTGTTTGAGCACGTCCGATTGAACGCGTCTTGAGAATCTGAAATGAACATTGACAACCTACTTAAACCATTAACCGACGTATTGTAAACGTCTTGGAAACAAAAAAACCTTACTTCCCTCTAGTTAGGGTTTAATTTCCACAGAAGAGCTCTCTCCATATCCTTAACCTCTGCATAAGTTCTCTGTCCCTTCTTCTCTCTCTGAAGGGCACTCTCTCCCCATCACACAACACACACATCAAAACTGTAAATTTCTCTTTGCGCTTCTTTCAGAAAACTTGAAATTCCAAGCCAAATCGACCAAATCTCCGTTACCCACTTCCATTACCAGTGATTTCTTGAAGCTATGGACTTGGGTATTGATCATTACGAGGTTTTAGGCTTGCCTTCTGGTGAAGAAGGAGCGAAACTTTCGGTGAAGCAAATTTCGAAAGCCTATAAGTTGAAGGCATTGGAACTGCACCCAGACAAGAGACCCGATGATCTCAATGCTCACGAAAATTTCCAGAGACTCAAAATATCCTACGAGATTCTAAAGGACGACAATTCTCGGAAGCAAATTGATGATTTTCATCATCAAATCAACGTTGATCGACGATCACGATACGATTCCAAGCGTCGGAAGATGATGTCTGATCTGATGTCTGATATTCAAGAGAGAGAGAGAGCTACTTTTGCCCGGGACTTCACCAGAAAAACTCAAGGAGAGGAAAGAATCCATAAGAATATCCAAGAAGAGGTAGCGAGAATTCGTGCAATGTACGGCAGTGGACCCGTATTTCCGACGCAAGAACCCGGAGAAGATCCTACTGAAGTAGGAGGAGGGAAGGAGAATATGGGTTGCGGGTATGATTCTGGGTTTAGATTAGATAAAGGGAAGATGCTCAAGGTGTCATGGAAGATATGTGATGGTGATTATAGCGTTGAAAGATTGAAGGAGGCGTTTGAAAAGTTTGGTGCGGTTGAGGATCTTATAAAGAGTTCAAAGAGAAGAGGTTTAGCACTTGTGGTGATGGCATCAAAAGAAGCCGCTGTAAGTTCATAGTGTCATTTTATTATTATTATTATTATTATTATTATTATTTTGTGGTTTCAACTGAGGACTGGCTTTGGTACAACTGTATTCATCGGTCTTGGAGGTCACGAGTTTGAAACACAGAAAACTGTATTTGGCGAGCCTAGTGCACTGGGGCTAGCTTATATGTATATATACTAGTGTATGTCTGTGCCTACGGCACTATCAATGTAAAAGGAATCGTGACCGTTAGATAGATTGATTTTAGACCGTAGATATACAAAGACATTTTGAACCAAGCTTAAATGTATTATAGATACATTATTATCTAACTGCAGTTCATTATGACCTTAAGAATGTAGCATTACTCAATATTGTACTGTTACTCACACCTGGGTTTTTATTTGACAGGTTGCTGCTTCAGAAAACGTGTGTGGGGATATATCAAATCCGCTTGTAGTCTTGCATTTTCCTGCTCATAGATTTGTTTCTGGAAACAAAGCTCCAAATCTCTGATATAAGATTGGAAATATTAGGGCATTCTGATAGAATACTAGTTTATTTGATTCATTGATACTGGTTTATACTGGTTTTGGATTTTGAAACATGTAGTCTTAACTGTATAGTGCAATGATGTGTTTGATATTGTTTGAAAGACGCCAATAGAAGCAAATAATTCAGTTATAAGTGTAGACAGCATAATACTTGCTTTTCATATGTAATAAAAGAATTTCAGCATCTTCATATTTCCTTGACTTTGAAAAATATGTCATTTATGCTTTAGTTTCATAGTTTTTACTTTGATATGTTCTATTCTATCATCTCCATTTTTTTTAGACACGGTGTGTCAGAATGGATCTAGAGACTGTTATTGGCATTTGAGGACGATTTTGGTCCCTTTGTTTCATTTTGCTTTTGAAATTGGAATCTTTTTTTTTTGACAATGGGTGTGTCAGTATGGATATAAGGACTGTTATTGCCATTTGAGGAGGATTTTAGTTCTTTTGTTTCATTTAGCTGTTGAAATTTAGCTTAGTTCCAAGCAATGATGTGTCTGATGTTTAAGGAAGATCTTAATAATGGTTGTAGAGTTGTGGACTGCTCAAAATTTTATTTTATTGTTGAAAGTGCTTTCAACATTCTATAATTTGTTCATATTCACATTTCTGCTGCAATCATTTGAAGTCACAGATCAAATCATTTTGGAAAATAAAAATTTGCCACTTTGAAAGTTCCATGATGAAGGGAAAAATCAATACCAAAAAATTAAACCATTATGGTGGTAATTCTCAGTAAGCTGCCACCTGAAATATTAGAGTCAAGGAATATAGAATAAGCAAGGAGGTATTGTTAGTATTAATGCTCTGTAAGCGGCCAACCTTGTGGCAGATGTGGAGATAAAACATGCCTTTTTAGTTGTCATGTACATGAGATATATACCCACATGATTTAATATGTTTTTGAAGTTTGATTCAGATATGCAGAGGTCACACCTTGGTGATATGGCAAGTGCCTTCGCCCAAATGCGATAAGTCTTGGGTTCGAGCCTTGGAAGTAGCCTCTCCAATAATGGGAGTAAGGCTAGCCGACATCTACTTCTCCCAGAGAGCCTGCATAAGCGAGAGCCTTGTGCACTGGATACGACCTTTTATTTATTTATTCATATATGCCTGAATTTTTTGAGCTACCCATTATATCCTTAGATTGCTTCAGGTGATAGATGTGTTTTGTTTTGTCTGATAGCTTGTGATTTTCCTTTGTTTCATTTTACTGTTGAAATTGAAATTGAAATTGGTGCTTTTTTTATTTATTTTAAACTTGGTTCTCTCCTTACACGTTTTTCAATCACCACTTGTTTCACTAAGAAAGCTTTCGATCAATGTATTATATTGATGCCCAATGTGATAACATCTTTTCTTTCAACCTTCTTTTTCATTTTGTTGTCTATGCTCCCACTGGAGCTAATCTCAATGTTGCTGAAGGGATCGACATTTTTTAAATTTTATCTGCTTGCAGGTTTTATTTATTGCGATGTATGACTGCCTGCAAGATTTGTTTGTTCTTGCTAATGACCATGCTGCAAAGGTTCAGGAAAATTGGTAAGTAGTTTACGATTTAGGATATATTTTCGTCTTTTGATTTTAGGGTGGGTTTTGTGTTAGATGTTGCTACTTAGTGTAAAAGGGATATGTTAACCGGCTGCTACAGTTTAAGGGGTTGATTTAATGCTTTTGCTTACACTGTTGTTCAGTCAGGAATTGCTAACTTCGAGTTTCTTAGCAACTTTGCATGACGAAATAGGTTATTTACTTTGTTTTGCTTGTATGAAACTCTGCTGGGGCAGTAATCTATTTGTATTTTTTTCGGTAAAAAAAAATCTAAATGTTTTTTTAATATATATTGAATAGGTTTGTGAAGGCTGGGTCCACTTAACTGAAGTTTGTCCAGCTTTCTTGGAGGTGGACCTTATGTTCTGTCATATATCAGTCTTCAGAATTTTTTTTCATTAATATTTTTTCATAATATAATTATGGTTCTCATGAATTAATTTTTGTCACTAATTTGTTTGTGCATCTAAACTATTTTATATATTATAAATACTCCCTTAACCAATCTCCTTCCCCTTTTTCTTTCATTGTTGCTGATGTGATTTTTTAAACTGCACAAAAACCGCATTTAGGGAATGTAATTGAATACATATTGCAAGTCAATAATTTCCCTAACAATGAAATGGCTCTTGAAGCCTGTGAATGTTGGTAATCCTACACTTTGTGATCTTCATTTCTGAATATTTTTGGCAAAAGTGAATTTGTCATTCTGATCTCCTGTAAGAGAATGGTTGGCACTAGGGGCAGCACTCCCCACTCTCCCTCTTGTATTATTAGATTATCTATGACCTTATGTTCTGTCATATATCAGTCTTCAGAATATTTTTTCATAATATAATTATGGTTCTCATGAATTAATTTTTGTCACTAATTTGGTTGTGCATCTAAACTATTTTATATATTATAAAAACTCCATTAACCAATCTCCTTCCCCTTTTTCTTTCATTGTTGCTGATGTGATTTTTTAAACTGCACAAAAACCGCATTTAGGGAATGTAATTGAATACATATTGCAAGTCAATAATTTCCCTAACAATGAAATGGCTCTTGAAGCCTGTGAATGTTGGTAATCCTACACTTTGTGATCTTCATTTCTGAATATTTTTGGCAAAAGTGAATTTGTCATTCTGATCTCCTGTAAGAGAATGGTTGGCACTAGGGGCAGCACTCCCCACTCTCCCTCTTGTATTATTAGATTATCTATGGCCATTTGGCTGGCTTACACAAATTAATATTTCTTTCTCTTCAAGGGCCAATAATAATAAAGTTCAAACTTTTGTGTTTTCATTCGACTCGGGGTAAAATGATGTTTCTGGAAATTTATTCTCTTCTGAGAAATTAATGCAAAGATTATTTTGGGTTGGATGACTAATATGTATTTTTTTTTTGATAAATAAAATTTCATTAAAAAACGCTCAAAGAGGAGCGAACCCGAGGGATTACAAAAAGTCGAAAGCCGGCCAATTATAATCTTAAGCTATCAAGAAAGTCCACTACTTGACCATCTGGTGTACAATTTTTCCCGTATACCCAAAAAAATAAAAAAGTTAAAATATTGTATTTGAGAGACCAAATAGAAGACTCCACATCCTCAAAGCGCCTCTTATTCCTCTCTTGACACAAACCCCACTATAAACAAAGGGGAGTGACCCTCCAAGCATCCCTGGCTCGGCTGTCCACTGTACACCCTCTCCAAGCCTCGATCATATCCTTCATGGATCTGGAAAACATCCAGTCCATACCAAACGCAACCAAGAACATAGACCAAACGTCCCTTGCCATTGTGCAATGTAAAAGAAGATGGTTCACCGTTTCCTCTGACCTCTTACACATGCAACACCAATTCATCATAATTCGACCTCTTCTCCTAAGGTTATCAATGGTAAAAATCTTTCCTAAGGTAGCTGTCTAAGTGAAGAAGGCCACCTTCCCGGGGGCCTTTGTTCTCCAAATAGCCTTCCAAGGAAAAGTGGGACTTGTGGAGTCCGAGAGGAGTCTGTAGTAGGAACAAATCTCAAAAGTTCCCCTCTTGGATCCCGTCCACACCATCTCGTCCATCCCCTCCCCCTCGATCACCTGATTATACAAAATGGTTAGAAACTCCGTTACCTCCGAAAGCTCCCAATCATGAAAAGCCCTACGAAAGCTCACATCCCAAGATAGTCCTTCGCTATCAAGCTGATAACAGTCGGCTACTAAGGCTTGTCTGTTCGAGGCAATCCTGAAAAGTCTTGAAAACCTACAGGCCAAAGATAGATCCCCACACCAAACGTCCTCCCAAAAACTGATGTCTTCCATTTCTTACCCTAAATCGAATGAGTTTGGAAAACTCATCCCATCCTTTCCGAATACTTTTTTAACCCCCCACCCCCACAGGAAGGTTCATCTCCGTAGACTGCCAACCACTAGCTTCTTCTCCACCCCGACAAATAACAACTCTCCTCCACGATCTGGACCTCTCAACCCTGAAGCGCCAAAGTCATTTGCCCAATAACACCTTATTAAACAGTTCTAACCTCCTTATTCCCAGACCCCCTTTTTGAATCGAGGTGCACACCTTCCCCCAACTCAATAGGTGGTATTTGAACTCATCCCCTAACCCGCCCCACAAGAACTTGCTTTGAATCCTCTCGAGCCTCCTCACAACTGACATCAACATCAAAAATAAGGACAGGAAATAAGTTGGAAGATTCGAAAGAGTGTTCTTCATTAGAGTAAGGCGCCCTCCTTTCAATAGGTACTGTTTTTCCAACCTGCAAGCCTCCTCTCAAACCGCTCTACAACTGGGTCCCACGTGGAAACCATTCTTGATGACGCTCCCAACGGCATCCCTAAGTAAGAAGTCGGAAATGAACCAACTTTGCAACCCATAATATCAGCGAACTTGTGAATTCCCGCCACTTCCCCGATTGGCACCAACTCGCTCTTTTCAATATTGATTTTCAGGCCAAAAATCGCCTAAAAGCATATCCAGATGTACTTCAAGTGTCGCAGTTGATCCTTCCTCGCATCGCAGAAAACAATGGTATCGTCTGCATAAAGCAAACGAGACACCACTAAATGATTAGGCTCTCTCCCTACTAGAAACCCTCTGATCACCCCTAGCTCCACTGCCCTTTTCATCATCCTACTAAAGGCTTTCATGACGATGATAAACAGAAAAGAAGATAACGGATCTCCCTGCCTCAATCCCTGAGAGCTAGGAAAAAAACTAGCTGGGGATCCATTCACCAAAACAGAGAATCGAACTGTCGTAATATGAATTTTGTTTCTTTGCCAAGAAAAAAAATCCTTTCTGCTTTTGCTCCCATTGCCAGGAATTATATATATAAATATATACAAATATATGTAATTATTACAAAGATTATGGGATGTAGTATTTGTTATTGTGATTCTAGTTTATTTATTTATTTCCCATTAGGTTTTGGATTTTAAACATTTTTTAAATAAGAATGTACTGTGGGGTTAAACAGATTATGAAGTGCAGCTAAAGTGCTGGGATAAAGCTTTCGGTTTGAGCTTAGCTCCAAGCAATGATGTACCTGATGTTTTAGAAAGATGCTAATAATGGTTGTAGAGTCGTTACTGACGCAATAAAATCAATTACAAATGTGGGCAGCTCAAAATTTTCATTTTATTGTTGAAAGGGCTTTCAACATTCCATGATATGTTCATATTCACATTTATTTTCAGTATTGGCTGGTTGGACACACTCTATTAGCAAAGAAAATCATTTTATGAACTGAAAATTGGGAGTAAACTGGTAGGATGGATAAACAATTTTTATGTGTTCCCAACAAGCTCACACATATTCCATTGAAAAACAACCATCTGCTGCAATCATTTGAACTCACAGACTCACAGATCAAAACATTTTGAAACTGTATTCACCATTTTGAAAGTTCCATCAGGAAGGGAATGATCAGTAGCAAAAAAATTAAGCCATTGCAGTGGTAGTTCCCAGCAAAGCTGCCACCTGAACTATTAGAGTCAAGGCATATAGAATAAGCAAGGAGGTGATGTTAGTATTCATGCCCCGTAAGGGTGGCAGGTGCAGAGATAAAACATGCTTTTTTGGTGCCATGTATGTGAGAAAATTACCCTCACGATGTAATATATTTTTTAAGTGCTCAATTCAGATATGCCTGAATTTTTTGAGCTACCCACACACATATATGTGTATTCTTTTCCTTAGATTGCTTCAGGTGATGGATGTGTTTTGTTTCACCTGAACTGGTTGCAAGTTGCAACTTATGATTTTCCTTTGTTTCATTTTGCTGTTGAAATTGAAATCTTTGTTTGTTTTTCATTTTAAACTTTTCCAAGCACTTTTTTCAGTCCCCACTTGTTTCACTAAGAAAGCTTTCAATCAATACATTATTTTGATGCCTAATGTGATGGTATCTTTTTTTCTCTTCTTTTTCATTTTGTTGTCTGTGTTCCCACTCAAGCTAATCTTAATGTTGTTGAAGGGGTTGGCATTTGTTAAATTTTATCTCTTGCACGTTTTATATATATCGGTGTATAACTGCCTCCATGATTTGTTTATTCTTGCTAATGACCATGAAAAGGTTCAGAAATTGGCAAGTAGTTTACAATTTAGAAAAAAAATTCCCGTCTTTTGGTTTTAGGGAGGGTATTGAGTTAGATTTTGTTACTTAGTGTGAAGGGGCGGTGTTTAGTGGATGCTACAGTTTGAGGGGTTGGTTTAGTGCTTTTGCTGACTCTGACTGTTGTTATCTAGTCAGGAATTGCTACTTGAGTTTCTTCGGAATTTTGTATTACGAAATAGGTTATTTATTTCATTTTGCTTATATGAAACTCTGCTGGGCTCTAATCTATTTGATTATATGTTAAATAGGTTTGTGCAGTCTCTGTCCAGTTAATTGACGTTCATCCAGCTTTCTTGGAGGTGGCCATTATGTTCTGTTATATATCAGTTGTAAGAATTTTTTCTTCATTATATATTTTTCTAATATAATCATGGTACTTGTGAATTAATTTGTCACTAATTTGGTTGTGCGTCTAAACTATATATATCATGCCATACCCCCCTTACCCAATCTTCTTACCTTTTTCTTCCATTTGTTGCTGATGTGATTTTTAAACTGCACAACACTGCATTTAGGGAATGTAATTGAATACATATTCTTGAAGCCTGTAAAATGTTGGTAATCCTCCACTTTATGACCGTCATTTCTGAATTTTTTGGCACACATGAATGTGTCAATGTAATCTCCTGTAAGAGAATGGTTAGCGCTAGGGTGCGCAGCAATTCTCCCCCCTCCCCCAACCCCCTATCTATTTTTTTTGGCATTAAACCCCCCTCAACTATAGAAAACCTCAAGAGGGGGGTAACATCACTCACATCCGTTAGTGTAAGAAATTGAAGTACCAGAATTGCCCATCAACTATGCACGACACCGTTTTGCTGAAAGAATGCCTGGTGAATCTGGTGCCACAAAACAACACTGCAGTTGGTGAACTAAAATTTACATATATTCATCAATCAAAGATTTGTTTAACCCATTACTTATTCTGTCCCACTCATCAATCAAAGGCTTCTTAACCCACTGTTTGATTTTCAATCCAAACACAAACCAACCTATTTAAATCTCAATCCAAAACACATACCGACCTATTTAATTCTCTTAATTCTCAATCAATAACATATTCAAATAATACGTCCATCATTATAAAATCATTCAAATACATCCACATCCTCCAAAATCAATCATCCATGGAACCAAAACACATTTGCCCATTAACATAATTCAATCCAGCCTGTTTACAAAATCATTTAAATACATCCATAACATCCAAAATCATTCAACCATGGAACCATTGTCAAACCTGTCCAGAACACATTTGTCCAACCTACGATACTGTACTCACAATCATTTGGCAATAACAAAACCATCAAAAAAATTTGTTGTCCTAAACATTTTTTAAAAAAAATAGGAACAATTGGCAATAAAAACACCACATAAAATAGAAACTGAAAACTCTCATCTTCTCTTTTGTCAATTCCTTGCCATGTACTGCCCCGAAAACAAAAAACAAAAACGTATCATGAGTTTATCAATTTGACACATGACAAAAAATACCGAAATGGAAAAATGAAAAAAAATTGTTTGTCAGTCACCTCGCCAAATGAAAAACAAATCCAAAAGATATTATTTAGACATCAAGTTCATCCTTGATTTACTACACTCTACAGAAAATGAGAACATGACATCAAGTAACAAAAATTGAGACTAATGAATGAATTAAAATTATTAATACCCTGAGGACGATACTCGAGAGTTTTGTGTTGAACATTCTTTCACCTATGCATCAAATAGGAATAAAAATATTAGTGTAAAATATGTCTACTAAATTCAACACAAAAATTTAGGTTTAGGGTTGTACCTCAAAAGCATTTCCAATTAGACCACTTCTATTTAAAGCTCTAACTGAATGCATCCCAAGTCTGCCACCTCTCACTGAACCTCTTCCTTTGATAGGACCTCTTCCTCTTCCTAGAAAGCAAATTCAATAACTTCTGTAGCTAGTTCAAACCTTGAAGTTCCCTAGAAACTGCATTTTCTTCTTCTTCAATGAGCATTGGAACATACACATCTTTTGGCCTTGTCACTTCTTCAACTATAAAGATTTTGAGTGATGAAAACCTCTTATGGACTTCAAACATCTCAATGACCTTTGCATCATCGGAAATCTTCTTTAAGGCCTCATTACCACTAATCAAAGGTGATCTATAATAAATAAAAACTTTCCTTCCATACCCTAGTTGTACAACAATGGATTCCAATTCAAAAAAAGACATGAAGTCAGCATCAATTCCTTCAATATACTGAAGTTTCCCTCCATTGTATGACAACAATCCATCATTCTCAAACCTATCCCTATAATGGACTTCAAATGTAAAATACTTCCCCATCAAATCTGTTCAAGTGCATAGTGACAATAAGTACAGAAACAGTAATTTTACCATGCAAACTGTAAACCCTAATTAATCAACAAAAGCCCTAAATTTTTATAAAATAATAATTAATAAGCAACAATAATTAGTCACTAATTCAACCATTGATTCGTAAACAATAACTTTTTTTTTGCAAGATATCATGCATCAAAGAAACAAAATTAGAAAAGTGGATTAATGAAGAGGTGACAAACTTTGAAAGCCAATTCTTCTGAAAACCCTAGCATGGTACAGAAGATTAGCTTAAAATTTCCCACTTTTCTTCTCTTTGTTCCTTCTATTTGAGCGATAGTGAGTGAAAATACGATTGAGGAAAAGATTGAGAATTCTGAGAAATCGATTTAATATTCCCACGATAGTGATGATAGTAGGTGTGATTTTGAGCGAACTTTGAATAGGGCTGAGAAAGAGATCGACCGAAGGGGAGGTGAGTTGGGTTTTCTGGTTCTTCTCTGCGAAAGAATTAAAACAGAAGGGAGAAAATGCTAAATGGTGTCGTGCGCAATTGATGGGCAATTCTGGCACTTCAATTTTTTACACTAACAGATCCGAGTGATGTTACCCCCTCTTGAGGTTTTCTATAGTTGAGGGGGGTTTAGTGCCAAAAAAATAGTTAAGGGGTGTTTATTGCCAAAGTGAAATAGATGAGGGGTTTTTTTTCTTGTTTGCTCAATTATCTATGGCCATTTAGATGGGTTACACGAATTAAATTTTGTTCAAACTTTCGTGTTTTCATTTGACTTAATGGGGCATACCCAGGCATGCACATATCTTTTAAACCCTTTCTAGTTTAATCCTGTTAGTGAAGTGAAATTGGTTGCGGACTTGATTAATCTCTCTACCAAGACTTGGAAATCTGATATGGTGCAAAGGATTTTTAATAACAGGGACAGTGCATTGAATCTGCAGATTCCAGTTAGTGAAGTGGGAGGGGGTGATGCAAAAGTTTGGGGTCCTACAGTTTCATGGACAATTTTCTGTTAAAGAGTGCTTATCATCTTGTACAAGAGATAGCCAAGGACAGCTCCTCTCAGAATTCAATTTCTGGTAATAGCTTAGCCCATGAGTTTAATTCTTATTGGAAATATGTTTGGAGAATTAAAACTTGAGGAAAATTCAATTTTTCCTCTGGCAAATCTGTCATGAAAGATTACCAGTGTTACAGCAGTTGAAGATTAGAGGGGTTGTTAATGATTCATGCTTTGTACCATTGTCCAACAGCTCAAACTGTGTGGAAAATGAGTCCATTTAGGTTGGTTTTGATCAATCTCGGGTTCTATCCTGGAAATAACAGTGGATTCAATTCATTGACATGTGGTTACTATGGAGCAATCGGAAGGGTATCCAAGTCTTGCCTCTTTCTTGTGTTGATCTTTCTGGAAGAGCAGAAATGATTGAATTTTCAGGAAGAGAGCTAGGGATCCTCAATTTGTGTTGAATATGATTGTCACATTTTACTATTATGCAAGTTCAGAATTCAGTTTCTCCTCCATCTCAGTCGCTTAAACCAGCTGAATGTATGTTCAAAATTAATTTCGATGTTGCTTATAATCCTTCAACAAAGGAACGTCATGGTGTTTCAGTTTTAAGAGAGTTGACTCAATATTTTTAAGGCAAGCAAGTAGTGATGTATTAACTGAGACTTTGGTGCTAAGAGAAGTGTTGAAGATGCCTATAGTATGGGATTACAACAATGTGATCATTGAAGGCATCATGATAATGTGCTCAACTTGGTGCCAAGAAGCTGCAATGTTGTAGCTCATGTATATGCAAAATTGCTTTGGCTGATGGAGGGGAGTGAGGGATTGGGATATTTGGCCAGCCTCTTTGTTATCTGATTTGGCTTAAATGGATTTCAAAAGATGTCTTGGGAACATAGAGATCAGATGCAAAAGAGTGTTGGATTACTGAAGCAAGGGTTTCATTTATTCTCGAAGTAAGCTTGTAGCACTGTCACAATAAGTGTGTTGCATTTACGAAATGAACTTGTCGCACTCTGAGAAAAAAAGAGTGTTGAATTGTTGAAGTAAATGTGTTGCATTTATTTTTGAAATAACCTTGTTGCATGATTGATGTTAATGTGTAGAATTCACGAAATAAGATTGTTGCATTATCGCAGTAACTATGTTGCATTTAAGAAATAAATTTGTTGCCTTTTTAAAAAAAGGGAGTGTTGAATTGTTGAAGCAAAGGACTTGCATTAATCGAAATAAGCTTTGTTGCATTGTACACACCATGAAATAAGGTTGTCGAATTGTCGCACATGAAATAAACTTGCTCGTTTTTGAAAGAGTGTTGCATTGTCTTGAAAATAAAGTATTATATTTTAAAATAGATATGTTGCACATGATGATCGTCAAATTATATTCGCAACTATTATTTATGACATATAATACACATTCACATTACCAGATTATGGGGTGCAAGTCGGGCGGGTTCAGCTTGAACCCGACCCGAGTTTTTGGGCTGGGGCTTGTTGTTCATAAAATCGGTAACCCGAGCTCATTTTGGGTTGAATTCGGGTTCGGACAGTTCTGACCCGAACCCAACCCGGAAGCCCGATTCAATAGAGCACTTGTGTATTACACTCTCAAGTCTCTAACCCTAACACTACAATTATTGACATCTCTCTCATTCTTCACTGTGCCTTTCGAAGGTCATCGACATCTCTCTCACCTCTTCACTGTGCCGTTCATCGCCTTGGGGATTGTGTTTCATTCTAAGAATGTAACACTCATTACACAAAGATCGATTTGATTTTGTGCTTTTTTTTCTGGTTTCGATTTTGGATTTTCATTCCTGTTCGAGTCTCTCTCTCTCTCAAACTTGGTTTCATTTTTCTGGTTCGAGTCTCTACTACTCTCTCTTCTGGTTCTGACGAGACGGCAAGGTAAGCTCGACTATGCCTGTGTATAAACTGTTCATATATATGTACTTTAATACATACCGTTCATATGTATTGGTTTCTCCATTTTTTGTCTCTGAGAATTAAGCCTTTTGTGACGTTCATTTGAAATTAAGCATGTTTTTGGATTCTAGGAATTTTATCATTTTATTATATGGTCATAGTGTTCATTAATTAGGTTTCTAAGCATTTTTTTTTTTAATTTAAGATTGCAATTTCCAATTTCCTTTTTACTCTCCCCAACTGGAAGCACAGAAAGAGACTTGGAATCTATATTGGTACACAATGAAATCAAACTTGCAATTCCTTAATTTTGAAAACCCATCTCAGAGTATGCACTTTATTACCCTTGTATAATGTTTGGGCACTGTATAAAGACTGGATTGTTGAAAGGATAGAAAAGAAAGAAAAAAGTGAAAAGATGGCTTGCATAATGATTTCTAATTTTCTTTTGATTGCTACCTCTGTTTTTTGTCCCTTTCTTGCTTTGTTGATTTCTGTTCCTTTGCTAATGAATATAGAGATGTTGAAAATTTCAAATATAAAGTCCTCTCTCTTTGCAAGTCTTTTTATATGTGGTCAATTGCACAGTAGTTCATCCTTACAGTTGAGAATCAATCTAGTGAAATCTTTGTAACGGCCAAGTGGGAAGTTATTTTGTTTTGGCCACTAAAACAGCCCCTGAATTTTTTGCCAACATATTAATAATTTTTTTTTTCTTTTTCCTGATTGTATAGTTAATTTTTTACCTTTTATAATTTAAGATTGCATTTTCTAGATTTGAACTGAGGGTGCAAAAAGTGAATGGTATAACAGAACTTTGAATTATTTTTTTGCTTTCCGATCATGCCTATGTTTGTATAAAAGTTTCCGATCTTATATAATTTTAATTTGCATTTTGTAGGAATTCCTTGAAGTTTTAATTTGTATTTTGCAGTAATGTGGGGGGGAAGCCGAACAAGAGAAGATTGTTGAGGATAGTGCGTCCGTGATTATTATTATTTTTTTAAACAATCAAAAAAAAAAAACTTGACAACCCATTTTCTTGTTTGTTTACTTGGATGTTTTTGTTTTGAGATCATCAATTTAGAGATTTGATGAAGAAGTAAATATTGTTGTTGATTTGATTATAGGGTCCAATTATTAGTGAGGCTTTGTGAAACAATCAAGGAAAAAAAAAACTTGATAACCCATTTTCTGCAATCAAACATGGTTAGGTAAAACACAGGGAGGAAGAGAGAAAAAAAGGGGCCAACTTACACAGGGAGGAAGAGAGAAAAAAAGGGGCCAACTTGCCCGACCCAATTGGGTTCGAATTTGGGTTGATGTACCCAACTCGAGATCAGGTTGAATTCGGGTCAAGTTGTAATAACTTGTCGGATTGAAGTCGGGTTTGGGTCGAACCCAACTGACTTGAACTCCTAACCAAATTATTCAACCATAACAATTATGACCCGTTTGGTAACCGTTTATGTTTAGTGTTTATATAAACAGTGTTTATGTTACGCTTTTGTTTATTCATAAACATGAGTGTTGTTTGATAACGAAAAAACGTTTAGCTTATTTTAAAAATCATAAACAGAAAAACATGTTTGTTAACCTTAAACTATTTTGTCTTTATTTTTAAAATCAACACAATAAACTGCATAAAAAGTCAAGTTTATACTACAACAAATATATACAGCAATAAAAGAGCAAGAAATATGCATAAAAAAGAAATAAATAATATTGGGTTACATATATAACTACACAGCAAATGATACTGTAAAAGTAGAATGACCCACAACCCATAAGGTCATAACAAGTAGGGGATGCACACGATTCGGTTCTTTACGGTTATTGGGAGAACCGGAACCAGAATAAATGAGTTCGATTCAATTCAGTTACTATAGGAGTTGTATTTAACCTTATAATAGTTATAATAATTTCATTGTTTAAAATTTTTTACATAACAAAATGTTATTATATATATATATATATATATATATATATATAATAACATTATATATATATATATATATATATATTCAACGGTTACAATTCCGGTTCCAATGCTTGAAACCGGAATCGTAATGAACGGTTCCTAAAATTTAGAGTCGGAACCGAAACCGTAGTGAACGGTTCGGTCCAATTTGTATGAAGTGAGAAGAGGGATTTAGAAGGCATACTCTTTCTCTTGAACTTCTTATGTTACTACTTTCTTTTTCATTGTTTTGATTTCTATTTTTCTTTCAACACTGAAAATGAATGAATGATATGAATATAAAATACCATTCTTGTTTCTTTGACAAGGAGATAGTTGAGACTTCTTTGTTTTTTCCTCAAATAATATTTTTTTTTTTTTTTAGCATGGGTGCCCCTAAGTAACTATTTCTTATTATCAAGTATATTAGTAATTATTTGTATTGTACCCAATATTTTTTTCTCAAGACAATTAATGCTCGTTAATTCTGTCCACATTTGATAATTCTAATATTTTTAACGTTGTATCAAACAATAGCCTTTTATAATTTTTTTTTCTTTTCATTTTCTCACTTTTAGTTTCAATTTTTAATTAAAATAATATAATCACCATTTTAGATAAAAAAAAAGAAAAAAAGTTTTTTTTTAATAAACATAAATAATAAACATCATTTTGGTGTTTATGATTTGAAAGCTTAGCTACAGTGTTGTTTTAAAAGTGTTTTGACAATTTATAAACAAAACAAAAATTATCAAAAATGTTTATTGTAAAAATTTGTTTTGAAAAACAATAAACACTAAACATAAACGATTACCAAACGGGCCCTTAGTCTTTTAAACCTTAGCATACGAAAGTGTACACGATTCGGTTCCTTACAATTTCTTTTAGAATCGGAATTGAAATTCATTCCAACGGTTTTTTAATTTTGGAATCGAAATCGAAACTGTTCAATTCGGTTCTGGTTCGATTCTTTGTGCTTAATTTATTGAATTTTTTTTACTATTCTAGAAAACATTAAAAAATGATTCAATCTGGGGAAGAACCAGATCAAATATTTTTTGTTTGTTTGCAAAAATAGCAAGCTAACTCAAATTCTCAAGGGAGAGAATTGCAATTCTTTTTAAATAATTCTTGGGTTTGTGGACACCACAAGAAAATTAGACTTTTTTCATTTACATAGAATTTGGAGTAACTTTACCTGGTTTCCTTAGCATTTAAAATGAATTTGTTACGTATGAACGACCTTTAGGTATTCATAAACATCCACATAAGTCAATTTAAAGAGCAGTCTAATATTTATTAAAACTAGTAGTTATATATATATACTTCTAATTGTTCCAGTTCTTGAACTTATAATTAAAATCGTAGTGAACAGTTCGATTCGATTCAGATACGGTTTCGATTCTACCGGAATTTTTTTTACACTCCTATTAATCATGCTTTAAAATGATTTTTTTTATTTTATAATTTCTTTACTTTCATCATTTATTGTTTATAACTTTTTTGAACCCCCGAGTGAAACAAATTGGATTTGGTGGAAATCGGTATGATGAGAGGAGAACAGGCCGATAAACATACCAAGGATGAAGGGATTGAGTTAAGAGATTAGAGTTATTTTAGTCTATTTTCGATTTTAGATCAATGTTGTCTTTTTGCGTCACAATTTCACAACTGCTTTCACAAACTGCTCATCGACGACATGCTTCCATGTTTCTGGCAACCATGGAATTCATTGATACTGGCGAGATGTATTCTGCTACCAACACCATAACCACAACCACCACTGCCATTCCCACCCCCCACAACTACCACTGCCACTATGTGTATTCCGGCAAATAAATCACCATCACCAGAGTCTCAACCCCAAAACCAACATTATTCATTTGCACCACCACCATCCCCACGCCACAATCACTACCACCACTGTGTTTTCTGGGAAATAAACAACCACTGCCACTATGTGTATTCCGACCAATAAACCACCATCACCACAGTCTCAACCCCAAAACCAACACTTCATTTGCACCACCACCATCCCCACACCACAATCACTACCACCACTGTGTATTCTGGCAAATAAACTACCACCACCACTACCATTGTTCATTCTGGCAAACGAACCCCATAGTCGCGTTGCCGAAAAATCGAAGCTAGTTCAAATCGCTCCAAATCAAATCTTGTGGATTTTCCATAGCCACTATCTCAAGAAGAAACCTTTGTTTTGCTAGTGATCGTTACCGAGTGAGGGGACGATTCTGATGAGTTGTAAGAGAGTCGATCGGTGCATAATTTTAATGATTTGATAGTCGACAGCGGAAACAATGTCGAGGTTGGTCTCATCCGGCAGTGGTGGGATTAGTCTCGTCTAGCGATGGCAAGTTTTAGGGCCAAGGCTTGATGGCGATTAGATTGGTTCGACAATGGTATTTCAGATGGAGATATAAATGATGCGATATAGAGATTCGAACTATTTATTTATTTATTTTTTGAAATGGAATTATAAATAGATTTGCATATGTTTTAAGGACAATACTTACCTACTCACCGGTGTGTAGGTGAGCCCTTCTGACCGCTGATGTGTTCTAATAAAAAATGAACACATTAGCTTTAATTACAAAATTAAATTTAAAATGCAATAAATAAGTATAATAAATGAGGTTTAAAATGCAATAAATGAGATTGACTTCATTTATTATACTTATTTATTACACTTTAAAATTGAAGTGTTCATTTTTTATTGGAACACATCAGCGGTCAAGAGGACTCACCTATACACTGGTAAGTAGATAAGTATTGTCCATGTTTTAAATGTGATTTGTATATATGAGGACTTATTTAAAGGTCTGAAGAGTTTTATGAGCCATTTGACTCATTTTAAAATTTTGGATCGTCGAAACCTGAAACGGAGGTCAAGTGAACCGAGAAACCAATAACACAAATTGCCACCCCTAGGTTGATTAGGCTCCGTTGGCCTAACTCGAGCTCAACACGACAGTTTTATAACGAGCAAAACAGACAAAAAATTGCTACCCTTTCCTTCAAATCAACTTCTAGGGCACCTATTAATCAACCGATCTTCTCTAATCTGTCTCCTTCGCCATCTTCAAATCCCAGCCATCAATCTCGGATACCACCACCAACATCAGTGTGAAAATGTTGAGAGAGAGAGCAAAGTTACCTTGATGTATATGGAGAGAGAGCAAAGAAACCTTGTTGTCACCGGCGGAGTTGATGAAGCCCGGTGAAAAGGGAGAGGGCTTGCTGCCTTCTTGGTTTCTTACGGCTGTGTTCTAGATCTAATCCCGTAACATTCATTTTAACTTTCATACATGATACAACTAATTCAACGGTTGAGATGAAACCTGACTTGGGCCATTGTACTATGAGTTAAATGGAACCTGGGGCCATTAGTCTATTTGGCCCTTATATAGATATACTCCTTCCGTCCCATAATTCTTGGGATATTTGGGGATTCCAACTTTTTATTGTGGGACCTACTTTTTAGTATAATAATGCATGAATTTATATATTAGTCCTTGTTTAAAAGTTAGTATTATTATTATATGGTGGGCCCAACTTTTAGGATAATAGAGTTTGAAAATGGTAGTTTAGGAATTATATAATCCATTTTAAGAAATGGACATGTATTTTGGGACATTCCAAAAAGGAATAGTGGACTAAAATTATGGGACGGAGGGAGTATATGAATTTGGGATAAACATATATATATATATATATATATATATAAATGGACTAGACTTTTAGAAAAAACATAATTTATTTTTTATAAACTAGTTTGCTCACGAGTCCAAGCCAAGCTTACCATTGCTCAACTTCAATTCGTTTATTAAACGAGTCTGAAAAATGAGCTTGGGCACAAACTCGTTTACTTGAGAACGAATCTAAGTCGAAATCTTAACTAGTCAAAGTCTAAGTCTGAGATTTTCGTGAGTAACTCCATTCATTTGCAATCTTACCCAAGACAAAGAGTTAAATTGGTAATGTCATTTGAACCTTTACTTCACGGTGTCACAATTTGAATATGCAAGTTTTCTAGTATCGAAATTAATATTCATTCTTAGAAAATGAAAAAACACAATTCTCTTTTAAAAGCATTTTATATTTCACAATTTTTTTACAAAGAGTACAAAAGTAGTAAGTACTTTTATTTCCGACGAGGTAAATTTACTGAAAGAACTTTACTGGGGAAGAAAATACTCAAAGAAAACATATTTACTGAACTGAACACACGGTTTTTGATTCGCGAGGAGGAAAGGTTTAACTCTCTCTCTACCATGACACTATGTCGCATCATTCTCCGATCTCTCAGACGATCTTCGTCTCTCTCCACTGCCACCGCCACCGCCACCACTCAAACCCTAGCTCTTCACCACCAATTCCAACTACAAAACCCTCATTTCCTACTCCCATTCCGCTCCTACGCCTTCTCCTTCGCCGAGGAAGCTGCAGCGGAGCGACGCTACGGCCCCGGCCCCAACGCCCCCCGCCTCCCAGACTCTACCTCCGCCTTCGTTGACCCTCGCTTCAAACTCCACAACCGGGTCCAATCCCACATCCGCGCCGGCGACCGCTACTCCGCCTCCATCCTCGCCAGAAATTCCGTCCTCTCCAACCCCGTCCCACCGTCTTCACCTGCAACGCCATAATTGCCGCCATCTGCCGCGCCAAGCGCTACGAAGACGTAATCGAACTCTTCCAATACTTCTACAACGAATCGAACATAGTCCCCGACATCGTCTCCTACAATTTGCTCATCAATACCCACTGCGATGCCGGCCGGGTCGATGTCGGGCTAGATGTGTATCGACACATTCTCGCCAACGCCCCGTTTTGCCCTTCCTCTGTCACGTATCGTCATCTCACAAAGGGTTTGATCGACGCTGGTCGAATTGGGGAAGCTGTTGACCTCCTTCGTGAAATGCTCTATAAGGGTCATGGTGCTGATTCGCTTGTTTACAATAATCTAATTGCTGGGTTTCTCAATCTTGGTAATTTAGATAAGGCCAATGAGCTTTTCGATGAGCTCAAAGATCGGTGTGTTATGTATGATAGGGTTGTTAATGCAACGTTTATGGATTGGTCCTTGCTTGATCGACAGTTTAGGTTGATTCCGGCGACTTGTAATGTCCTTTTGGAGGTGTTTCTTAAGCACGAGAAGAAAGTGGAGGTTTGGGCATTGTTTGATAACATATTGGACAATCACACCCCACCCATTTTTTTATCTGATACTTTCAATATAATGGTTAATGAGTGCTTTAAGTTGGGTAAGGTTTCGGAGGCAATTGATGTGTTTAAGAAAGGGAATTCGAAGCCTTTTTCAATGGGGATGTTACAGGATGCAACAAAACTATAACGAGGTTTTGTGAAAATGGTAAGCTGGCAGTGGCAGAGAAGGTGTTTGCTGAAATGTCCGTTAAGTCTTTGAACCCCCATGTCACGACTTACATGTTCTATCTTCACACAGTCTTGCTTTGGCCAGAGATTCTTTCATAATTGATAAATATGAGTTTCTCCCACAACAAGTTTGAGGTGTTCTCATGATCATGAAGTACATTTTTGGTAGGTTCATTGGACTTCTTAATTATTATATTATATAAGATTCTTGAATTTATACATAATGAGGATAATTATATTGTTATTAGTTACAATGATTGCTGAATATTCACATGATTAACGTAGGATTACATAAAGTAGGAGTATATTTTACAAAACTCATTGATAAAATGAAACTCACACATTCATCCACGTATATACAGAAATTAACACTAATGACTGACTAAAGCAGTGCAAGAGTGATAATTTATTTTGGTCTAAGGGCAAAAACATTCAACAAGCATGGAAACCGATGCCTCCGAGTAGAGCAACACAGGCGAGTTGACTCGCATGACTCGAGTCAAGGTCGGTGACCACCCAAAAGAGCTCTTTTTTTTCTCTTCCGTTTGAGCTTGAGCTTGAACCACCTGGCTATGGCTATGGCTAGAGCTAGACTCGGGAGTACTGGTCGGGCTGGATGAGCCACTTGAGAGAATGGTTGGACCCTTTTTGCGAAGCTTGGTGAGCTCATCAGTCCACATATCTACAAGCCCAGACATTTTCGTTCACTTGAGTAAGAAAGAGAGACCAAAGAAGAGAGAGGAGAGAGAAGATCTTGAAGTGTGTTGGTTTTGAGATGTGGAGTTGAAACGTGTTTGTTTATTTTGAGATATGAAGGGTCACTACAGCTCCTTATATACGTATAGAACTACTACTTGGATAAAAATCTATGTGCTTGAAATAGATACAGAGGCAGCGTCAGTGGCACATTTGTTGGCCCCCACAATATGTACTAAAACCGCAGCAAGTTAGCTGTATCCTGGGAATTAAATATAAATAAATAAAACCATGTGTATCGGATGAGGTTTTCAAACACTGGTTTTGATGCAATCATACAAGCTGCCATAAACAATCTTAATATGGCAAATTCTATACAATCCCCTTCCACTTTTAATTTTTTTTTTTTTTTGACACAAAACCCTCATATATATATATAGACCTACAACACCTTGAACTATCCAATTTCTTTGCAGAAATCACGGACACTTCATATAAGGGTGTCGTACCTGTGTCGGACACTCCTCTTTAAAAGTGTTCTAAAATTATTTTTTTTGGCACGGCTAGATACATTTTGTAATTTTTAAAAGTTCAAAAGAACCCTTCAACATTTTCAAAGTTTCAAAAAGACTCCTTTGAACTATTTTTTTTGAGCATTTCAGTCCCTCATCTTATAAAAGTTAACATCTTGACTCCCTTAAAGAATTATAATGACCTATATACCATTTTTTTACAAATATAGTGTTTTCTAAAATAAAATTTAAAAAAATAAAAAATAGTTAGATAAAATTTTTAAATAATAAATTTAGAAGAAAAAAAAATAAAAAAGTCAATAGGACTTTATTTAACAAAAAGCCATATCATTTTGTTAGGTATTTTGTATTTAAATTTATTTGCTTGTTATTAGAAATATGAGTAACGTGTAAGATTCTAGCAGTGGGTTTGAATATAATGAAAACACTCCTTTTGAAAATACATTAATTGTTTGATAATAAATTCAAGTATTTGTGTAACTTTTTTTTTATTGTTAGATTTATGATATTGTGAATATTGGTTAACTTGTTAAATATATATTAATATATTATTATTTTATAGCCATATCTCCGCCGTGTCCGTGTCCTATTTTTTTTTTAAATTTGCCGTGTCGTCGTGTCCGTATCGTGTTGTACCCGCATCTCGTGTCCGTGTTCGTGCTTCTTAGTTAAATGCAAAGTGATAATATAATGATGAAATTTTTTCCTTAATATAATTTAATTTTTTTTAAGTTTTTTATAAAAATGATTTTCATTTTAGGATTTATTTTCCTTTTTATTTTTTAAAAATAGAACTTTAAGAAAATTTTGAAAATAACTCATCATTAAAGTGAGGTTACACCATTAAAATGATTTTTATTTTATGTTTTTTTTTTCCTTTTTAAATTTTAAAAAATAGAGGGTAACATTTCATCAGTCAAACTTTTATATTCTCTTTCTTTCAACTTCATTTGATGAAATTAAACTATAATTTTGACCATCTGGTATAATTTTTTTTTATATTATTTTGAGCTTTTTTTTTTTTTTTTTTTTTTTACCCCAAGATCACTTTTAATATTGGCTAATATAATTTATGCATTATTTTGTTAGTCCAAAAATGTACTAATTTAAAGAATAGCTCGTAGCTCGGGACAACTGTCATCATATTGATATAATAATAGCATTACTCATCTATCTGTCTGGGCCTCTTACTTATCCCTTGCCTCTCCTTCCATTTTGGGCTTTGTCATTTGGCAATATCACCAGGTATGAGCCCAGCTTTAGCTAGTGGGTAATCTCCTACTGTTCTTGTGATTAACATGAGCTCTTCTTTTATTACTTGATATCAAAATGACCCAATTGATATGTACATGTCCTCATGCCTTTCCCATTAAAAATTCTTTACACAAATTACTAGAATTTTGGCTCACTACTCGTGTAGGAATTTTTTTTTTTAATCATGGAGTTACTTGCTTCCACAACAAACTACAATTTTGAAAATAGTTTCAAAAAAGCATTTCTAGATTATCTAAAAATTCCAACGACACTGATTTAGGACAATACTTGGGTCCGACTTTAAGTGAACCAACTTTCTTCACTCAACTGGTGAAGTCTACTCAAATTTAAACACCTGTCTAAAAGAAAAAATATATTAAAATAACCAAAACCAAAAGATTCGGAAAAAAAAGATAGACTCGCTTCTCTCTCTCTCTTCCTTTCTGACTGCTTGCAATTGATTGAGCAAAATTCTGATTTCTTTTTTGTGTTGATGTGTTCGAAATCTTTTCCACTCTCCCTACCTCTATTGCTCATATTCAAAACATTATATTAGTTCACATGAAGTCAAATTTACAGAAAAAGCATTTATTTACAAAAAATAAAAATCACATCTTTCAGCAATGCATTATCGCTTCTACGCTAAATATATAAAAAGAACAGAATAAATCCTTGATTGTTGCATTTCTAATGAGAACCAAGTGAATTGGATAAAACAACAAGAATCAAAATCGGCGATTGATTGGATTAAAATCCTAGATCTGAAGGAAAAGAAGGCAGTGGAGGTAGAGAGAGAAGTGATGAGAGAAAATATAGTGGAATGAGATGAGCTCAAAACGGGAGCGTGTCTTTATCTCAAATCTTATTTGGGTTTTGCTCTATCTAAGAGAGAGATGATGGTGGCGGTGGCAGTCGCAGAGGGTGGGGGGCGGTGGCGGTGGTGGCGGCGACGTGAAGGGTGACAGCTATCAAGAGGGTGAAAAGAGAGAGATGGAGAGAGAGGGTGGTGGTGGCATCAAAGGGTGGAGATGTGGCAAGTAGGGTTTTGGGATGGAATATGAGTTTTAAATTTGCTTGGTGAGATGAATTATGTTGGATTAAACCTTTTAAAACGGGTTTGTTCATTTTTTTAAAATTTTTTTAATAATACATATGTCATGTTTTAACTGGGTCACTTCAGATGAGTAAACTAAGTTGGTACACCTAGGTTTGGATTCAAGTATTGTCCACTGATTTATATGTAAAAATATAGGACCTTCCATCGAAAAATTATATATATATATACACACACACACACACTCGCACACAGATGATGCTAGAGGGGCTTGAACCCTCAACCTCCCCTTTACTTCTCAAACCAAAGGTTCAATAATGCCACACAAAACTTTACTTGCACTGTCTAGGCAAACCTTTTTTCGTTTGTTTTTGGGTGTGCTGCAAATTCCTCCTAGTAATCCAGGATCTATTTCCACTATGTCGCATCAAACTCTATAAACTGTGGTGGCAAAAATCATATAAGGAACACATCAACATGGAATAAACTGACCTGGAAAAAAATGTCAAGATTAAATTATAACATTATGAGTAAAAGTATTGATGTTTTCCGTCTTCACGGAATTTGCAGATTCCACAAAATTTCTGCCAAGCAGTCCTCCCAATAGTTGAGTACCACATTTATCTTAATGTATGTACCTGTACATTCTAATCAATAAATGAATAACCAAAACTACAAAACTTGCAGAAGCATGCAAAAGGCTTCACTGGAACCCTCATCTCTGGCCGAGTCAAAAATTTCAAAATTTCATTACCCTCGACGTGAGGTTGAGTAAGGGCTCCAGCGCATCCGGAGCAAACTTCCTAGCAAAGAGGAAACAAACATGTGTTTCCTCCTCATTATAAGAACAAAGTGTCCCATTATTTCTTATGGACTGAATAAAGCTTTCTGTAACATTAGCTTTCTTAAACCTTGCAGGGTGTGGGCCTCCCCTAGACCAGTCAACATAAGTCACAGTTCGGTTTGCGTTCATCGATCCATAGAACATGTGGAGGTAAGTTGGAATGTAGTGCTCATCTGGGTAGCAAGCAGGCAAACAATATTTGCTGAAAAGGGTGTAGTACTTCATCTCTGAAACTAAAATGACAGCTAGGGTTCGGTTAACCTCAAACCATTGGGAGCCCTTGCGCCAATCAGAGAGCTTAATATCGGGTCGCATGCGGCGACTGTAACGGCCACGCCCGTTACGGGAGGGATCGTCGTATGACTCAACGAAGCTGTGGGAAGATTCGATGAGATATTTGTAGACAGTTTGGAAGTTGTAAACTGGGATGCAGCTCTCAGATAGAAGAACAAACCGCTCATTTGAAAAGTCAAGCAGGGCATTGGCTAGAAGGCGCCTCTCTGAGTCTGCCAGTGATATTGATCCCCATTCAACTTTCTGAAAAGAAAAGAAAGAATATTTTAGGAAAAAAAAAATAAAGGAAGCTAATACTACTATAAGAAATGTGGGCTTAGAAAAGCAATTACCCATTCCTGGTCGGGTATACACGGGGTACTTGGTAGGGGGAATTGGAGACGTACCTAACTTTGACAT
Organism: Cornus controversa; assembly: GCA_026545225.1. Lineage (NCBI taxonomy): Eukaryota > Viridiplantae > Streptophyta > Magnoliopsida > Cornales > Cornaceae > Cornus > Cornus controversa. The sequence continues at coordinate 22,391,938 of CM048853.1, read as the reverse complement.
TATTTCTACACAACATCGCTGCCGTTAGATTTGAACCCACGTCGTCAGCTCAAACTTTTACCATTGCACCAAGCAATGGCCCTATAGGAAATGATAGCTAAAAATGTTAGTTAAAAATGTAAAATTAATTCAAAAGATGAAACCTATGAAGCACGGATACAGGATACGGATACAGTGATACGACAAATCTCAAAAAAATAGGATACGGGTACGGCGGGATATGGCAAATATATATATATATATATATATATATATATATATATTATACAAAAAAATTAAGGGAGGCAATATTCTCACTCCTCTTTTCTAAAATTACACTCCACCTACCTTTTTCTTTTAAAGAAAATGACCAAATGGTCCCTAAACTAATTAATACATCATCCCTTATTTTATAATACCACAACTACCCTTTATACTATCAAGTTAAACTCCTCTTTACCTTATTTACTTTCTTTATTTTGATTTTTTTGGGTCATATCAAAAGAAATAACTTTTTTTACCTATTTTACTTACTTTAGTACTTTTTTTGTCTTGTCAAAATGGATAATTTATTCAACAAAAATAATATTTTTTTTGCTTCTTCCAATAGAGATAATTTATTCAATAGAGATAATTTCTTTTTTTGAACCTATCAAAAGATATAATTTATTGAATAACAATAACTTTTTTTTTGGGGTACTCTCAAGTAGATCATTTATTCAACAAGAATAAAAAATTTTATGTACTTTATCTTTTGGTCCTGTTAAGAGAAAATTTATTCAACAAGGATAACTATTTTTTGGGTACTTTTTAATTTTTAATTCCTACCAAAATAAATAATTTATTCAACAGAGATATTTTTTTTATCTCATGCCAAAAGATATAATTTTTTTGACAGATATATATGTATATTTATTTTGGTCTTGTCAAAAGAAATAATTTATTTAACATAGATAACGTTTTTTGGGTCTTGTAAAAAGAGAGAATTTTTTTTTAATTAATTTTTTCCGAGTATTTTTTTTGGATCCGATAAAAAAAACACCAAAAACATTAAAGATAAGAGACAAATAGGATGTCTTAAAGGGTAGTTTAGTTTTTTGAAAAAAGTTAATCATTCACATGTGAAGTGAAGATTAGAAGTGACATTTCTGCTAAGATGGGAGTGCAAGCGTAGAAAATGGGAATGCAAATATCGTCTCCCAAAATTAATAGAACACAAATTAAGTTTTAACTTAAAAGATTTTTTTTTTTTCAACATTAAAGATCTTTTGATTTATTACAAATTAAGCCCCACATTTTAACTAAGCTTTTTAAATTTTAATATTACAATATGGCTACCATCTTTTTTTATAAAAAAAAAATTTCAAACGTATCCGAGAAGTATCCACCACGTATCCTGGTTGTATCCTGCCGTATCCAAAAATAAAAAAATTATTTAAAAAAAACGAATACTTTCCGAGAGTATCCGATATGTGTCCGGCCGTATCCATATCGAATACGTATCCGATACGGCCACGGCGCCTCCAGGGAAGTATCCGTGCTTCATAGGATGAAACATTCCTGTAGGGTAGCAAACTAATACTTAATTGCGTGTTTGGATTAAAAGAGTTAGAAAGGAAAGACAAGGAAACGAGATGGAAGGATGAGCTTATCTCGTGCTTTGTTTGGAACTGAGGAGAGAAGGGAAAGGAGAAAGGGAAGGAAGAGGGCTTTATTAGCCCTCAAATGGTAATGTTGCTATCTTCCAAAATGGAAGGATTTGGAAGGAAAAGATAAGGGAATTAGTAACTCCACATTTTGCCCCTATTTTTTATAACATGTAAAATTCCATTTTTCCAATTTTACTCATGTAATAAAACATTCCTTTGCTTTTTTCTCTCCACAATCTTTCCACATAAATACATAATGGATTGCAACTGCTAGTCTAGTATAACACTAAACACAACATGAGGAGAAGTTTGTTTGTAGTAACACCCTAAATATATTAAGTTGGACATAGAGAAGGCTTACAAGCACGTTAGCTAGAGCTTCTTATTGTATATCTTGGAGAGGATGGGCTTCGGGGAAACCTAGAAGCGATGGATATGGTTTTGCATTTCTATAGTGAGATTCTCGGTTTTGATCAATGGGTCTCCGTTGGGCTTCTTTGATAGTACTCGAGGGTTGCGGTAGGGGATCCGTTGTCTCTGATTCTATTCATCCTTGTGATGGAGGCTCTTAGTAGACTAATGGGGAGAGCCGTGAAGCTGGGTTATATTAGAGGTTTCAAAGTGAGGAGAGGGTCCCTTAGCTAGCTTTAGATTTCCCGTCTCTTATTTGCTGATGATACAATTGTTTTTGTAATGCAGATGAGGCGCAGTTGAGGCTCTTGAGATGTGTGCTAGTTTGTTCTCAAGTTGTCTCTAGGTTGAAGATTAAACTCGGGAAGAATGAGATTGTTCTGGTAGGGGCAGTTGATGAAATAGTCGGGTTGGCTAGCATTTGGGGAGTGGTATAGGATCGCTTCCCATGATGTATTTGGGCTTGCTGCTAGGATCTTCCTCAAGGAGGGTTTTTGTATGGGATCTAGTGGTGGAGTGGTTTGGAAAAAACAATCTCTTTCCGCGACGGGGGGGGGGGGGGGGGGGGGTGACTCTAATGAAGTGTACCATTTCAAATCTCCCCAACCTATTTACTTCATTCTTTTTCAGGTTCCCATTTTCGTGATAAGAAGGATAGAGAAGTTGCAGCGGAATTTTTAGTAGGGTAGTATGAGAGACAAGTTTAAATTCCACCTTGTGAATTGAAAGCAAGTTTGTCAACCTCTCTAGTGAGGCGAATTGAGCATCAGGAGGTTGGATTTGTTCAACAAGGCCTTGCTCGGGAAATGGCTGTTGAGATTTGAGTGGATAGACCCAAGCTATGGAGGGGGGTCGTTTCCAACAAATTTGGAGAGTGCAAGGGTGGGTGGTGCTCTCTAAAGGTGAGGCAGTTGGCTGGGGTTCGTGTTTGGAAGGCCATCCGGGAAGGGTGGGATGAGTTCTCCAAATACATCTGCTTTAGGGTGAGGAGTGGGAGGGGGATCAAATTTTGGAAGGATGTGTGGTGTGGGGATTGATCGCTTAGGTCCATCTATCCGCATCTATCAGATAGTTGTGGACAAGGAGGTGTTGGTCACCAACTGCTATCGCCTTGATCTTGGAAGCACGGACACGCCTAAGGGGTCAAAGAATCCGTGTTGGACACCGACACACCAAAAAACGTGTCTGAAGTTTTTTGAATATTTGGACCAGGTGGGGACACGCCATGGACATGCATCCAACATGCCATAGATATGTGTCCGACACAAATGTCGCACTTATGGGATTTTTAAGAAAGATGGGATAAAGCGTAAATATGAGTAGTTCTTTAATAACTCAATAACATAGTTATCATCACATAATTAGTAAAAAGTTGTTGGATTATAAAACAATTTTACAATAAAACAATCATATATTTAGGCTTGCTTCCATGAAATTTTTCTCTTCTATGGATTCTTACCTTTATTTTTAACTAAGCCCTAATTCTTTTTCTAACAAAACCCTAATCCTCTTTGTTTCTTTGTTTTTTCTCTTTCTTAACCCTCTTTTTATCTTTCTTTCTTTTTTCCAACAAAGCACAAATTCTAAAATTCAGCAAAACACAATTTGTTTTCATTGTTAGGTTAATAAAATATCATTTACCCTTAATTTCTTAAAGTACAACATCATATATATATATATATATATAATATTTATTATTCATCATGTCCCGCCATGTCCGTGCCCTAATTTTTTAGGATTTACCGTGTCTTGTCGTATCCGTGTCCCATATCCGTTTTCATGCTTCTTAGGCCTTGATAATGGGAGGTTGGTTTGGGATATTCAATTTGCAAGACTCTACCAGGATTGGGAGCTGGATGATATCGGTGAGCTCCTAGTTGTGTTATATCGTTAGGAGGTGAGAGGAGCGGGACCCGACATTTGGTGGTGGATGGAGTCTAGTCATGGGTCTTTTGAGGTGCAGTCTTTTCTATAGGAGTATGCTAGCAGGCCAAGGGCCCTCTTTCCCTTGGAAAGTTGTGTGGCGCACCAAGGCTCCACTTAAGGTGGCCTTTTTTGGTTGGACGATGGCCTTGAGAAGGATTTTGACTATTGATAACCTGAGAAGCAGGCATCAAGTTATTGTCACTTGGTGTTGTATGTGCAAACAAGACGAAGAGTCAGTCAATCATCTTCTTTTGCATTGCCTGGTAGCTCGAGATAGTTAGGCTATGATTTTTGCTCTTTTGGCATCCAATGGGTTATACCAAAGTCCCCACAGAGTATGTTCATGGCTTGGAGAGGGTGCGCAATGAGGAGGCAAGTCCGAGATGCTTGGAGGGTGCCTTCTTGGTCTTGCTTTGTTCTTGGGTTGCACTCCCCTTTAAGCACTCTTTAATGAAATCTTACTTGTCAAAAAGAATATATATATATATATATATATATATATATATATATATATATATAATGTGTTTGAAGATATCATTGCCAATATTCCAGAAGAAAAGAAACAAAACGAGAAAAATGGGGACAAAAAAGCGTCATCGTGAATCCCCTATGACTTTGTCTGGAAATCAAAAGATGAAGGACAAAGCAATGGGTAAACAATTCTCCATTTTGGAAAGTACCGGAACAAAACCAAAATCCCAATTACCACAACTCTTTGGCCCTAGTCAATTTTTTTATACGGTAAGTGCTATGCTCAGTTGATGTATCATGTAGAACTATAGATGAAAATATTAGGGATCAACCGATCGATACCACTTAATAAGGATCAACCTTTACTAATAGTTGAGATCAGCCCATTAATACCAACAAATACATAGCATGAGTGAAATGAAAAGTTATCATACTTCTATAACATAATCCAATATCAGTAAGTCTTCCCATTATATACACAAAACACAAGCATAAGGAGGAACTAAGTCACTAACAAATTCTAAGGTTCTACTTAAATAGAAAATATCCTAATATTTTCAAATATTCTATCCCCCATTCTATTAAGATAATTACTCTAAAAAATCCTACATCTAATTACAAATACAACTCAATAAGCCTTGATTAGAATTACTTGGAGTCAACAATTTCTAATTAAATCAACAAGCCTTAATTCAAATTACCCGGAGTCAGCAATTTCTAATTAATACTATTCTCCAAAATAGAGTTAAGAATGTCCTTATTATCATGTATCTTAGCCATCTCTGAAAATTTATTCTTCATCCTATAAAAGTCACATTCCATGTATGTGTTGGTCCAAGTTACCCTAAAATCCCAAATTTAAAGACATTTAAGCAATCCCACAGTTCTTCTATTGAACTCATCCATCAATTGATACATAATCAGAGCTTATTGTATATAACTTCCGATATTTCCATCAGACTCGCACACCATATGTATGTTGTTAAATAATAACTTTGTTCAGGATAACTTTCTCTTCTAGTTTACTTCTACTGATTTTCATAGCACCACAAAAGGTCCTAATGACCACATCTGTGCTGTTTATTAGGCTGCAAAATAGAATCCTAGCATCCATTCCTTTCACTTTCTTGATAGTAAGTCGGTAGGCTAGAAGCATTCAATCATCATTTTTATTCCCAATATTAAAACCAATGATACACCATGTGATTATCATCATAGTATAAGAAAATCATTAAAAAGAAAGAAATAAGAAAAGGAAATCATATTCTCTAGTTTACTCCTAATCTCCTGAATAACTGGATTCAGGTGACATCTATTTGCCTTTACATATTTCTTAATTCAGATTTGAGGGTTTTAATCTATCTCCATCCCAAATGTACAGAAGCTAAATACAATTAAAGCCAGTAATACAATTTCCATAGGCATCGGCATCAAAGCATGACAAAATACCAACAATTAAGAAGAAAGAATCATAGTGGATCGATTCATACCTGACTAGGGATCTGGCGTTTGTAGAAAGGCGAGGTACTGGACGCATTAAGGTCATAACCTGGGACTGCATGCACATAAATGGAAAATAGCTTCTCATGGCCTTTAAAGAATCTCTCCCACAATGGCATCATTGGGAGTGGTCCCCTGGTCAAGAACATGAAAGCCACTTTGGGGACTCTATTGTATGGATAATCTGCCTTCTTGGGCACCATTGAAGCTCTCCAAAATAGTTCATCATCCGATAAACTATGAGTCAAATCCTTGGGGACTAAAAAGCTCTCCATGCTTAAGCAATCCACCTTCTCACAATTCTCTGTACAATTTGGCAATGGAGTCACTTCATGATTCGTAAAAAAATGCTCTGCCTGTATGGTAAAATATCGATTGATATGCGAACTTGACGTCAACCCAATAACCACACCCACAACAAAAATGATCAAAACTATTAGAACCCTCAAAAGTCCAAGCGACGAGTCCCTAATAACATAACACACAGACTTCTCCAAGTCTTCTTTCTCTCCCCTGCTCCTCGACATGACCATTACCTCAATTCTTCAAAAAAAGTATATATATATGTATATATAAATAGAGAGAGAGAGAGAGAGAGAGAGAGACGTTTATTCAATTGATCACAAAAACTTCTCTGAATTATCTAGAGTGCAAGATAGATCAAAGGGTATCAAAATTTGCACTTCGGAATTTATTCAAGTTCAAACAGTTATCATAGAATCAATCTCCTGTACCTACACCTCGTCAAAGGATCGGATTTGTCTTTTCAGAACATCAAATTGCTCCGAAGTCAACGTTTTGGAATCCGAAACAATCCAAAAATCGAGATGTTTTATCAGAATCGAATAAATATGCATTATTTAGAAATCAAAATGAGATCATAACTGATTCAGATCTCAGTTGTTGAAAAGCGAGTGATGATTGATCGAACAAGGAAGCGAAAAGCTAGGGTTTTGCCAGAAAAGTGGATCGATAGACAAAAACAGGGAAGAAAAGGATCAAAATGAATCAGATTTTCTAGAAGAAGATTCAAATACGAATCAGCTTTCGTATTATAGATAGATAGATAGGGAGAGAGAGAGAATAAAGTGATGTGAAAGATTTGATAGTGATGGAATGAAGAGGATTGAGATTGAAATTGAATGGAACATTAGAGAGAGAGAGAGAGACAGAGAGAGGGAGAGAGAAGTAACTAATATACAAAAATTGACAACAACAAGAAGGAGTGGTAAAATGCGAATAACGAGGATCACAATGACCCAAACTCTGTTTATTCAAAATGATGTGTTGTGGCATTGTGGGTGACGAGTGGCAACAACACTTCTACTAATGATGTGTTTATAGAAATAAGAGAAAAGTTGGCCACTTCCTTTACTATAATTAAATGAGACCAATAATTTTCTTTTCTTTTTTTCCTTTTTCATTTCCTTCCTTTTTGAACAATTATCTCCCAAATATTCTCTCTCTCCGATTATCTTCAATTTTGACTTTGAGGATTAGAAAATCACAATATCATCGCATGCCATATTTCGATACCTTAAATGTTAGAAGAGTGCTGGGGAGTGTCCTTGCACTCAAAAATTAAATATTTTTTTTGTAATAAATGTATTATTTTTTCATTAATCAATATACCCTTCCAGCTCTAAAGTATTTACACTAGTGTCATCAACAAACAAATAAAATTATAAACATAAAGTATTAAAATATTTTTATTAATATTTTTTTTATATTGTCCTACTTTTAAATATTTTTAATAATCTATATACTTATTCAATTAACAATAATAATCTATATACTTATTCAATTAATTTTTATACTTTATGTTTATAATTTTATTTTTATTAATATTTTTAATAATAATCTATATACTTATTCCATTCATCTATATACTTTATTTTTATAATTTTATTTTTATTAATATTTTTAATAATCTATATACTTATTCAATTAACCATAATTACAAAATTTTAAAAATTATATAAGAAATGATTATAATAAGTATATAGATTATTAAAAATATTTAAAAGTAGGACAATATAAAAAAAATATTAATAAAAATATTTTAATGCTTTATGTTTATAATTTTATTTGTTTGTTGATGGCACCAGTGTAAATACTTTTGAACTGGAAGGATATATTGATTAATGAAAAAGTAGGACATTTATTGCAGGAAAGCATTTAATTTTTGGGATTGATTTTCACCGATCAGTGGAGTCACTTGCAAGGACACTCACTTGAGCAACTGCTGCTAGCACTAAAGTGGTATGCCAAATGAATTTTATTCATTATTTTAATCTATGAATTCCAAAGACGGTACACTTATATTCAAAAAGTGGTATGCTAAAATATTAATAAATTTAACATATCAGATGGAGTATACTAAAATATCATATGTTAATTTGTCACGTCATACCTTAAATAAATTTGAGGTATGAAATTTGAAGCATCGGATGGAGATGCTCTTAGAGAGAATATTAGAAAGGATCGTGTCATCTTAAGACTTCGTTTGGTTAGATATAAATTAATAGTCAAAAGTGAAAGTAAAAAAAATGAAAGAAAAATAAATTTTTATTGTGTATTTGATCAGCATAAAAAAAATTCAAAAAAAAAATTGTTATTTTATGGTTTGAAGAGCATGAATCTTACAATAAAATAAATGGCATTAGTTCATAAAAATTGAAAGTAATTTTCTTTTTCTTCCTAACCAAACTTTAAAGTATTCATACATTTTTCATTTCCTTTCTTTCTTTTTTTCTATTTTCAACTAACCGTACGGTAACTGGTTTTTTTTTTTTTTTTTTTTTTTAACATGGGACACAAGTGTTCATTTTAAATTTTAAATATAAGAAGGTGAAAGTTAAGATTTATTTTATTTTTATATATTATTTTAAATTAGAAAAACACATGTTATCTTGTTATAGTGTCACCAACAACTCATTTTATCATTATGTCACATCAATCGACTGTACATTTGAAGTTAAAACATAAACAGAGGTATCAAAAATTATACAACATATTCACAATAAAAAATTAAAAAAATAGCTCTCCACTCGTTCAACTATTTTCTCTGTTTTGTTGATTTTTATTCTTTCATGTTGTTAAAATTTGGCTTATGCGGGTAAATAAAATTCGCATATCAAAGTATAAAAATCCAAAACAATTGAGATAAGTGTTAAGATTACAAATTCTTTGAACCGAAGAAGAAGAGAGTACAATGACCAAAGAAATGAAACATGCTCCAATTGAACAAATAATGATCAAAATAAATCCGTTCATACGTGATGGAAAGAGGCACAACGTAATAGCACAAGTTGTAGTGATGGTGATGAAGATATAGTTATGCATTGTTGTAGATTAAGTGCGTAGACATTGATAATTGTTATATGTTTTTTATTTTCAAAGTTCAGTAAAAAGTTGGTGTACATCTTTAATTTTGTAAATTTAGTATTTGAGAATTGTTATTCACTTTTAGTTTAATCCAAATTTCTTTCTAGTTATTTGCCCTGAGTCCTTTATAATCACATAATATGTTCTTTGGTGAGCTTAACCCCTTTTTTAGTCATCATTTTCTATCTAATAACTTTTAATTTTGACAAGGGACACATTGTTAACATCCACCATTGATCAATCTTCTCATTATCAAACACACCAAGGATTGAAAAGTGACATATTGCCCCATTCTGCTTCCATACAATTCAAAATTTAGTTTATGAAGGCCCTGTTTGGATTGGCTTTTGAAAAGCCGCTTTTGACTTTTCAAGTTCAAAAGTCGTTTTGGAAAGTGTTTGGATTGGTAAGACAGAAGAGTTTCGAAATCCAAAAAAAGCATTTAAAGGAAGCTGGGGGTACCAGCTTCCTGATTTAGTTTCAACTTCTCTTTTTTTTTTCTGTGTAAAAGCCGAAACAAAAGTTCTACCAAACAAGGAAGTAATTTTAGTTACAGACTAAAAGAAGAAGTGATTTTAGTTACTACTTTGCAGTGGTGAGAGCCAAATTTAGTTTATGAAGTGAAGTGAAATAGTTAGAACCAAAATTAAGTGGTAGTTCAGAGAGGGGACCAAAATGTACAATGACACCTTGGAAAGGGAACGATCCCAGCCTAGCATAGCACTAAGAAAAAATCTCCCACCATTATAAAGTGATAAAAGGACTTCACAAACCAATTATCAGAATGATTCAATAGGTCAATTTCTAGTAGGGCTTGATGTGTTTGATAATGGGAAGATTGATCCTTCCTAGAATTGTTCACAGTTTGCTATGGACTTCTACTTTTTTTTTTCTTTTTCTTTTTTTTAAATGAACCATACAACAACTATTCTTCCAGTAGTTCAACTTAACAAATGAAAACATTTGCCTCAACTTGGATTCCACACTATAAAAAGGAGTAATTCTACAATATCTCGGAGATTCCTTAAGGCTCTGTTTGGATTGGTTTTTGAAAAGCGATTTTCGATTTTTCAAACTCAAAAGTCGTTTTGGAGAGTGTTTGGATTGATAAGGCGGAAGAATTTCAGAGCCCAAAAAGAGTGTTTAAAGGAAGCTAATGGGTACCAACTTCCTGATTTAGCTTCTATTTCTTTTTTTCTTCTGTGTAAAAGCGGAAACAAAAATTCTGCCAAACATGACCTAAATGTAGGAATCCCACCAATGATAAAATATCTTTTTTTATTATTATAGGAAATCATAAAAATGTGAAATTTTATTAGTGATGGGATTTTTCCAATACACGAAATCCCGTAGTATATAATAATTTTTCTATAAAAAGTCATACCTCTGTCGCTTAAAGTTTTGCCTCATCAATGGTTAAATTGCTCCATGAATATCAGCAATATCATTAATAAAAAAATTCGATAAATGACAATGTCATTACTAAATTGCAGACATCGTAAACATATTCTGATGATGGTCTTTAAAAATATTCTGATTATGGCCTTTAAAAAATTCATAGAACTAAAGAAGTAACAAAAACAAATAAGAATTTTATGGTAATAATTAATGAAAGTAAAACCTGCAAAAGTAAAACAAATTAATTTAAGATATTTGGATATAATAATTAATGAAAGTAAAACCTGCAAAAGGTTCTGGAAGCTAAAATTTGTAGATTGGTTTTGCATGGTCATGTCTTCAATTATAGGGGTACCTGTTATATAAAATATTTCAATATTAATTTACAGAAATTACTAAGTAAAAGAACATATTTTAAATTTTTTTTAGAAGTACCTGACTTGTAATATGGGTTGACTAACACCAATATGAACATTAATATCACTTCAGTGATGGGTTGGATTTGCCTACCAAAATCAATATTTTCATCTGATGTTACAAAATTTGGAGTAGCAAATGATGGACTTAACGATTAAATTGAAACTTCTCTGAACGATTTACCATTTGACTTTCTTGTGTTCCAAATTCATAAGCCATATCTGATGAAATTGGTGCATCTGTTGAGACCTCACTTCTGTTTACTATAATACAAGTATTTCAACAAACCTCCATGCAAGATGGATAGGAGTGAAGAAGGAATCGAACCGGCCGTGAAGATGGATAGGAGCGAAGAGAAGAAGGAATCGAAATCTGTCGTGAAGGCGGATAGGAGCGAAGAAGGAATTGAAATTAGTTGTGAAGACGGATAGGAGCGAAGAAGGAATCAAACCAGTCGTAGGAGCGAAGAAGGAATCGAAATCAGCCGTGTATTAAGAATTAATTAAGGTTTTAAGATTTTAAATCTTGACGTATATTAAGTGTCATATTAGATGCCACGTAGATTCGAGATACATATCTCGAAATTCATTTGAGACATATTGCAGCTCTCTACTCTTTAATAACATTAAAGTCCATTTAATTTGTGTCTGACTATATATGTAGATTCTATTTGAAAAATATGGTTGTAATATTTGATACATTGAAGGATATCCTTTTCGTGGTATATGCACACTTAGACTTTACTTCTTTTTTTTTCCCTTTTCGTGGTATATGCAAAATATCAAATTCTGGATTTTGATATTTTGATAAGAGTTTGGTGTTAGATCATATTATATATTGTCTCGTTGGCCAATTTTAACAAGAAAGAATAAAAAGAAACAAAGCAAAGGAGATAGTTAAAAGGGATGAGAATTTTCTTTTAATATTTTTTTTCTCTGTCTCTAAATCTGATTACATAGTGTTTCTTAGATAAAGACTTTTATCTTATCCCAATAACTTTATTGTAATTAGTGTGAATTAATTTCTAGCAAATTGACCATTCTCCACCCATGGTTTGCAAAGACCATTACTTCACAATACACATGTTCCAATCATTTCATGTGCAACTGTGAGGATTGTAGTAGCAAAAATAGTTTTTTTTTTCTTTTTTTCAAAAAAAAAAAAAATTTCCCTATAAAAAGTTATGATTATAATGTTAGGGTCAAATAGAAAGTACTACTCTGAATGGTGCTTGTACACCATACACACCAAATACTATCTGGCTTTCAACATTATTTGGACAGTGCTAAGTTGCCAACACAAGTACTAAGACAATCTCCGTCGGTGGGTTCCCACCATTTTTGGAGATGACGAGCCCAAAATGGGATTGCCAAACCGGTAGATCTCATTGTGGGCTCGCAGGCTGCATCTCCAAATTTGGAGATGAGGCCATTAATTTTTGGTCTCCACTCGTATAGTTATTGTTATTATTATTATTATTATTATTATTTTTTAATGAAATGATATATTTTTTTTTGTCTTGATGCATGGCAATAGTTGTATTTTTTTTATTTTATTTTTAAATATAAGGGTTTGTTTGGCTAGAATGGTTCAAGGGACTGTTTGGCCCTTACCAAAAGCCAAAAATGGGGAAAATGAGGTTTTTTGGTTTTTTCTTTTTTTATTAAAAAATTATTTCACTAACATTAAGATTTTTCTGTTTATGCGCAGTAATGGCTTGGCCTCATTGAAAGCTGCAATAGTGTTTTCTTTGGTCACATTATCCTAAATATTGAATTGGGGTTAATCCCTCTGTAACAGTTCGCTCCACCACATGATATGATATTGTCCACTTTGAGCCCAGCCTGCACGATTTTGCTCTTGGGCTTTATCTCAAAAGACCTCATACCATTTGGAGAGAGCACACCACATATATAGCACATCCTCTTTCCACACACAGACGATGTAAGATTGAGCACCCTTGGAGACAAGAAGGGACAAACACACCTCTTCCACACAACCAAGGTCTTTACACCCTCTGTGTTGGTCAAAAAGAAAATCCCTTATTGAAACCTCTTGAAGATCATTGTAACTTTTTTTTTTGGGTGACCTAGAGTCATTTGGGACAAATTAGTCATTTTAGAGAATTTGGAAAGCAAGGGGGTAAATTGTGAACAATTGTCAATTTAGGGATATTCACTGAGTTGTTGCACTGACTGGTGAGGGTCAGCCTTGGGTTAAGCTTTGACAATTCTAAACTCTAACTATGAACAGATAACTACACTACTAACAACTATAAGGCTTATGGATAACAATCGGGTGGCCTATGAGAGGACTCTAGTATACATCTTCTTTCTGCCTATGAAGATGCAGATTGGGGCGGCTCACTGACGGATAAGAGGTCTACCACTTTTTTTTTTTTTACAACACCAAAGAAAAGAAAAAAACACAGAGCTAACCACCGAAACAAGCATTCGGAGAACAGAGCCCTTGAACACAACAACAGGAATTGACTCCCAACACAAAAGAGGGCCAAAAGAACGATGAGCTGCACGACATGCCTCATGCGCCACTTTGTTCGCGGACCTTGGAACCCATTGAAGATGAGTCGAAGAGTAGCCGCTAAAAAAAGCCTTACAATCCTCCACGATTGGGAAAAGAGCTTCCTCGGCAGGGGCGAGCTTTAAAACTGCTTGACAGTCTCCTTCAATAGAAACATGAGATAGATTCCAATCCAAACAAAACTGGATAGCTGCCCTAAAGGTAAAACCCTCTGCTACCATGGCTGAAGAAATAAAACAAAAGGCAGTAGATGCAATCTTCAACATAACTCCCTTATGATCATGAAGGACCACAACACCTTTATTTTCCTTCATTATTGGATCAAAAGTGGCATCAAAATTTAGTTTGAAACTCCCTTCCAAAAGAGGAGTCCATTGCTGAAAATGGACGTTAGAAGCAAGGGAAGGAAAAACAAACTGCTCAAGCTGTCGTCGAATCTCATGAGCATCAAAAAAATCCCGAGTGGCCCTCTCAACAACCACATGGGGCTCCACCCTTTTAGAATTAAAATTCCATTCATTTCTATTCTTCCAAATATGCCAACATAAAAAAGAAGCCAGACCTGCACACTCCAAAAAACACCGACCCTCCTTCCAGCCATCAACAAGATTCAACCATCTTCTCTGATATGGCATCGGAGAGGATTGTCCAAAATCCAGACGCAAAGGACTCAGCTTCCACACCATTTGGGACTCTTGGCATAAGCACAACAAATGATCAATGGTTTCCTCCGCAACCCCGCACCTCCTACATAAGGAATTTAGAGACATTCCTCTCCCAACCAACATAGAGTTTATTGGAATTTTCTCATGCAAAGACTGCCAAAGGAAAAATTGAACCTTACGAAACATCAATCCAACTCCTTCTTATTTTTTGATTAATGCTGCATTCAACCACTTGGTCAATTGAGTGTGAACCTTTAAGAAGCGATAGAGCAAGAAAGTACGCACTCTTGACCGAAAATTTTCCAGAAGAATTCAACCCCCAGATTTTCTCATCCTTTCCGGGACTAACTCTAACCGGGATTTGCAAAATCTTCTCACAATCAGATGGGTTGAACTTTTCACGAATCAGGTTGATGTTCTAGCATTTGTGATCTTGATCAATAAGATCTTTAACCTTATGAATACAGGCATCACTTGGCTTGGACAAAATTTTTCCAGCAGACTTTCCAAAAAGCCAAGAATCCGACCAAACATTGACTGATTGTCCATCACCAATCCTCCATTTCACCCCCTCAGCAATAATTTTTTTTCTGCATGAAGACCTTTTCAAATCCAGGAAGCACCTTTCTTGCATTCAGATTCAAGGAAAGAGCATTGACGAAAATACTTTTGCTTAAGAATCCTGACCAATAATGACTCATCCTCGACCTCAAGACGCCAAGCAAGTTTGGAAAGCAATGCCAAATTAAGGCTTCGATGTTCCAGAAACCCAGACCGCCATTAATCTTATGAGAACAAAGCTTATCCCAAATTTTAGTTTTTATTAAGATAAAGACAAAGTTAGTATTACACAAAGTGTTATTAAAAAAAAAACTAGCATTTCCTTCCATTTCTAAAAAATGACAAAATTACTATTCATCCGTCCAAATAAGTCCATTTCTTTTCTTTTCTTTTCATTAAAATTTTTATACCAAATAGAAAAAAACATATCCTTCAATTTCCTTCCGTTTCATTTCTATCCAACTAAATTGGGCTAATATCTGTGTTTAAGGGATTAGCAAGTGCAGTGGTTAGGGATGACAATAGGGCGGGGTGCCCTTTCCTATTCCCATCCCCATTTAGAAAGGCTACCCCCATTCCCGCCCACCCCCTTTAATAAACGAGGCGGGGGGTGGGGTGAGAAGTAAACGGAGCAGGGCGAGTTTTTTTTGTTTTTAAGAACTTTTTGTAGGGGATTACTTTTGTAATTGAATTATTTTTAGTATTTACACTCTTATGTGATAAGTTCCTTTATAATTTACATCTGCACCACCAACAAAATCTGAACTAGTAAATCTTATATATATAAATATAATTATATAATATAAAACTATATAAGAGTAATTTTGTATGTGTATTATATATATAAGACTAATATATTAAATATAAAATATAAACGGGACGGGGTACTTATCCCCATCTCTACAACTTCGCGAGTTTTTTCCTCTCACCCCATACTTGCTTCAAAATCATTTAGCCTTTTGGCCCTCTTCCATAACCGGTTTAAATAGAGTGGGGTGAGTGATTTTCGGCCGGGCGAGTCAAATTGTCATCCCTTGCCGTGACTTTGGTGTTTTTTTTTTTATTATATTTGTTGTTGTATAATGTATACACATATTTATAGGAATATAATGGTTCACAATTTATTTTCTTTCAAATTTTTTTTACCTTTGATTCCAAACGAAAAAATGAAACTGTATTTTAATTAGAATTCAATTATTTTTCTAATTCCATTTTCAAATCCCAAACGAATTTGCTATCAAACAAACCGTTAAGCAAATAACCTTTTCAGAATAAAATATTTGGTTGAAAGGAGTTTTTTTCAAAATTCAGTACTTGCAATGAAAAAAGTTCCTTTTCAATGCAGGAACGAGAGAGATTGAGAGAGTTGGTACAGAGTAATGCGCTTTAATTTTTCTTTCCTTAGTCTGTTCACCGTCATCCTCTCCGGCCTTACGCCGGAAACCCTAATATATACATACACACATATACAGTATATATTATATACATATCAGTGTTATTTTATTTCAAAATTTCTCTCTCTAATCTGGAGTTCGACTTGCTCTCTCTTCTTCAATCTGTTTTTTTTGTTTCGATCCTCTCTCTCTCTGTACGTTTGAGTCGTTGATTAAGCGAATCAATGGAAGCGATCGAAGAATTGGCTCAGCTTTCCGATTCGATGCGACAAGCAGCTGCTTTGCTTGCCGATGAAGATATCGACGAACATTCTTCATCATCGTCGAGGCGGCCTTCCACGTTCCTTGACGTCGTTGCTCTCGGCAATACCGTGAGTTTGATATGAACCGATGCTATTTGTTTGGAATTTGAATTGATTGGATTTCTTGCTTGTTTTGTTATGCTTGTGTATTGATTTGGTGAATGGATCTTTTGATCTAGTTGTATCTGGATCGTGAATTTGATCTTATCAGAGACTTCTGAACTAAACATAATGGGAATTATGATTACATTCATGCTTTCACTTACAGTGTTCTGCTAAAGAAGTAAGAAGGTGAAAATTGTGTTGAATTAGAACTTTTGTTTCCGTATTGTTTGTTCAATGGCTTTTATGGCTTCATATTGGTAACTTAAGAGTATATGATCGCCTGGGTAGGTTCAGTTGTGCCTTGAATAGTTTAGGTTTGATGTATGAAGTAGGTTTAAGCATTTCATCTGTGATATCATCTACTGATGCTCCGTGATCTTCATGTTTAGTCTGTTTTACGCATCCTTTGAATAAACGATAACATGGGGGGGGGGGGGGGGGGGGGGGGGAAGAACTTGTTTGTCTGGTGCTCTACTCGTTGCTTTTTGCTGCGTTATCCAGATTTAGTATGTACATTAATATTTATTTTGTGAATTTTGGAGCATAGTTATTAAAACCTCAGGCTAAAGCATCAAGGTCCCCGAAAACCTATCAAGATCAAAATAGATGAATTCTTTTGGCATATCAATTCATTTGATTAACTGATTCAATATACATATATCTTTTTAGTTTGCATAAAAGTTTAATTAAATCAATGTACACAAGTAATCAAAAGATTTTTTAAAAAGCATTTTTTCACATACAAACGCAGAGTAAATCAATGCACATATCTCCTTTCAATATACATATGTATTAATTAAATCAAACATTATTAAAAAGTTCAACATAGAAAAACTTAATCATGTAGATTTTAAACACACACACACATATATATACACGGAAAAATATAGAATCAAGCACTATACACAATTAATGTAAGTAGGTGACCTTGAGATTATGATTTTTGTCAAGTATATGATAAGATTAAACAATATGATGCATCAAATATGACCATGTTTGAGTACAGGATGCTAATTCATGGTCATTAAAAATAAAGAAGGAAAATGATATGAAGATTGATAGGAATGAATGATTAGATAATAAGAAGCACTTTTTTTTTTTTTTGTGAGCTTGGAGCTTGCTAAAATGCATGAGCTAGAGGTACGTAAGCCTGATTGAAGGGGGCTGACTTGTGGTTGATTGAGGAGCTCTGACTTTGCCTTGACAAGCTTGCGGTTTTTTAGAGCCCAGGTGCACCTTTAACAACTATAGTTTGGAGGGTATACTAAATGCAAAACAAACACCACAATACTATCAAACTACACAACTCAACTCTGCTCCTCTCAACAATGCCCAAACTAATTACTTGCGGTAGACTTAGTTTTGTTAAGAAACACACGTGGACTCCACATTTTCAATGGAAATGGACAAAGATTAAGTAGGTCATGTCATGATTTCTTTATAAACTTAGAGTTGAAGAAGTTAGGTTTTAGTTACTAGCAGTGTTATTAAAGGCCCTAGGCGCACTAAGGCGCTCAAGGTCCTTTGGAGCCTAGGCGCTAAGCGCAAGGCGAGGCGCGAGCCTGAGTGAAGCGAGACGCACAAGAAATTAGTACAAATTAATTAACATCTCATAATTAGTATTCTAAAAATTAATATCAAACATGAAAAGATAAATCCACCAACCATATCATTCAACCATAATTCAGCTACTTAGCAAACAGCAAAACAGCAACCCAACAGAGAACAAGTGAACAACTAGTTGTCATTTAGGACATCATTCAATTCAGGGGGAAAAAAAACTGAACTACTTAATTCAACAAACCCAAGAGGCAACAAGCCAACAACTAATTGCCATTTAGGACATCATTTAATTTAGTGAAAAAAAAATCTGAACTATTCAATTGAGCAAACTGCAAACCCAAGAGGCAAAATTGAATAAAAAATATATATATGTTAAAAAGAAAAAGAACAAGACAGCATCAAAAAAAGAAAAAAAAACTGTTTAAAAAAAGAAAGCACAAGACAACAATACAAGAAGTCAAGAGCAGAGAAGAAGAATATAGAAGATTGTAAAATCGAGAGAAGAGAGAAGAGAAGATAAAGCAAAAAACAGAGCACAAAAAAAAGAGAGAAGAAAGAGAAGAGGTAGACAAACAGAGGAGAGAGAAGTAGACGAAGAAGAACTGAAGAAGAGAGAAGAAGTAGATGAACAGAGGAGAGGGAAGAAGAAGAACAGAGAAGAAGAACAGAGAAGCAGAAGAAGAAGAAGAACGGAGAACAGAGAGGAAGAGAGAAGAAGAAGAAGAGAGAAGAGAGAAGAGAAGTAAAAAAACAGAGAAGAGAAGATAAGCAAAAAACAGAGCACAAAAAAAAGAGAGAAGAAAGAGAAGTAGACGAACAGAGGAGATAGAAGAAGAAGAACAGAGAAGAGAGAAGAACTGAAGAAGAGTGAAGAAGTAGGTGAAGAAGAACTGAAGAAGAGAGAAGTAGACGAACAGAGGAGATAGAAGAAGAAGAAGAACAGAGAAAAAGGAGAGAGAAGAACAGAGAAGCAGAAGAAGAAGAGAGAACAGAGAGGAAGAGAGAAGAACAGAGAAGAAGAAAATAGAACTGACCTGTGTATCTTCAACTCCTCTGCAACTAGGTCTTCAGTGCTTGGCGTAGGCCTTTTGGTTTTTGGCTCTGCAAGAAGAAATCATCGAAGAGAAGTTAGAGAACACTGGAAATCTGTAACAACAAAAAAACAGAGCACCCAACAGAAAAAACGAAGAGAGAGAAGATGAAAAAGAAGAAGAAGAAGAAGGAGGAGAGAGAGAACTGACCTGTGCTGTGAATCTGTGATCGTCTGCAAGGCTGAACTCCTTTGGGAGGGCTCTTCTGATGAAACCTTTCGTTTTTGCTGTGGCCTCTTCAAATAGATGTTGCGTAACTTGCGTGGTCTCTTGGACTTCTCTTTTATATATTTTTTCATTTTGAACAAAAGTCCAGAAGCAGCCAAAATTGCCCTTTTTGGCTTGGGAGAAAAATATTTAAAAGTAAAAAAAATATCAATTAGGCGCGACTAAGTGCGCTTGGAAAAACAGTACAAGGCGCAACACAGGCGTGCGCCTAATTAACGTCGCCTCGCCTAGGTACACAACAGGCGCTAAAGTTGCGCCTGGCGCCCAGGCACGACTTTCACAACACTGGTTACTAGTGTACGATGTTATTAGGGATCCATTGTTTACCTAGGAATTGGTGTTGACAAGACATAATGCTTGTATTAATATGTGTTTTTGGTTGGACACAAGTTTACACTGTTTAGAGACTCAAGGATGAATTATAAATTAGATTGAACGTGTTGGAACTTTTTACAACTTGGGATTTCAATTATTGAAGTATACCATGCTGCTGCTACTAAACAATAACCAAATTTGTAGCAAAAAATTGATGGAATGCAGCAGAAGTATTTGATGTGAGCATTGAAAAGAATTGTGAACAGCACTGTAGCAATGGCCTCTTTTGTCGTTCTATGCTCTGTGTTTCTCATAAAGTGGAAAATGAAAAGGAAAGTGCTCACACAATTCAGTATTCATACTCAATATTTCACATATTGAAGCCTTCTACTTCCAGTATTCCTCTCCAAGTATGTTTGACCAGGGCAATGCTATTATTTTTTACTTTATCATTATTGCAGCTTTTAATTTTTTCCCTAATTTATTTTGCATTTCTAAACTAATTCAAGAATACCCTTTACAAGAGAAGAAAATTGTTTGTCTTAATATCATATAAGATGTGAATCTACATGGGTGAGCCTGATGTGCCCATGTACGCTTACCCAATTTTTAGACTCACTTTAGTTGAAAGATTTAATTTTAGATGAATCTAACAATTCGATAGGTACCCATACCCTATCTTGGTAACATAGTATGGGTAGGCAGAATGCTGTATCTTTTGTTCCAGATTTGGAATGTCAATTAATATAAAAGTTTTTGACTAAGACTGTATACTGTATGGTGGTCTCTTTGTAAATTAAGCTTGAAAAGATGGGATAGGAAATTGTTATATTGTTGATGTTGATGATTTGCTATGTTAAGCAGTTAAGGCGTCCATCACTCCAATTTCATACATTGTTTTATCAAAATTTTTTTAAAATTATTTTTATTGTATTTGGAGACATAATATTTTCACAATAAATTACTTATTTGTCACCATGTCTTCGTATCTTCTTGTTGATGTAAGCCAATGATTTGTCTTGACAGGCAACTTGATTCAAGAGGGTTACTATGGTTATAGGGTCATTACCTAATGTAGTCCCTGTTAATCGAGGTTGCTGGAAGGGACCAGGGGTAGATTGGATATAGACCTAATTTTTTGTATTATTTACCCAAAATTGTTGTTCTTAGCATTCGAACTTGTATTCTCACACTTGATAACCTGAGCATTTTACTACTGATTTAAGAGGTTACTTATGGTGTAAATGTGGATAGACTACTTTTGTTCTATGTTTTGGAGACTACTTGAAATAAATTTCAGTGTCTTGAAAGGAAATTCAAATCTTCTTTTGGGTTATAACTTATAACAATATAAGGTATGGGCAGTGGTTTTCATTGAGGATGAAAAGCCCTTGCTGCGTGGATCATTAATTTGTTATGCTTCACATACTGTTTTAGGAAGCTAGATCTGTATTCCATGGATATGTGGGGACAAGTTTTTTAACACATAATTTATTTATTATTATTATTATTATTATTTTTTTTTTGTTTTTGTTTTTGCTTCTCTTTCCTTGAACATCTGTTATTTAGTTATTTTATTGTCCTGGTAAATATTCTCTAATTGTGCACAAACTGGCCAGGGTGCGGGTAAATCAGCTGTTTTGAACAGCCTTATTGGACATCCTGCTTTGGTAAGTTTTTTCCATTATGAACTCAGCATTCTCTTGGAAAATATTTATGATCACATTTTTTTATTCTATTATTTATATAATATTTTCTTTTTTTTTTATTCTGTTATGACTTTTTCTTGTACAGCCAACTGGTGAAGGTAGGGCTACTCGTGCTCCCATATGCATCAATTTAGCAAAGGATAGTTCTTTAAACAGCAAATCTATTACTTTGGAGATTGATAGTAAATCTCAAACCGTTTCTGCAAGTGAGGCCTCTTACTGAACTGTCATCCATCTGTTTGTGACTAAGAGTATTTTTAAATTTATTATAAGATACCTGTCTAGGTCTTCTGATGACTCTGGTCTTGTCATTCGTCGTCTCGGCCCATCATAGGTGCTGTTCGGCGTTTTTTACAGGATAGGCTAAGCAAAAGTTCAGGCAAGAGTCGCGATGAAATAAATTTGAAGCTTCGTACAAATACAGGTTAGTCTGGATCTAAGTGTACTGTTTCTTTTGCAAGAGAAAAAATTGTTTGTAACTTATCTATGCTTCTTCCTTCACCTTTCCCTACCTTGACAATCAATCAAAAAGGAGAGAATTTTAGAAACATGTACCTACTCTGAAAGGAGGGATATTTTTAAATTTTGGTGGTCACGGAAAAGGGAAAATTGTAAGAAAATAGAAGGATTGTAGAACACATATTGTGATACAAAGTGTAACTGTTTGCAATTAATGTAACATAGGTCGCCAGATTTCATCGGAAGATTGTGATGCCCTAATGTGTTTTGAATATTACGATATCCTTTATTTTTACTGTTGTGTGTGTGGACCTGAATTGTAATGTTGATAATGTTTGATGGGATCTACACAATGCTTGTTTTTATATGTTTTAAAAATGGCAGAAGATATCTTATATTCCTTTTTTGGTGAATAAAATGGCAACTAGTATCATTTTCTTTTGATCGCTCTTTATAATACTTATCAAAAAAAAAAAAAACATACTTACCAAATAGTAGATGACCATAGCATACTAATCAAATTGGAATTGTCACTTAATCAACACAGTATTAAATTAAACATTACAGTCACAGAAATAGGGTCATGAGCTATGAAGCATGAATATGGACACAATATGATATAGATATGACGATACGACAAATTCTTAAAAAATAGGATATAGATACGAAAGGATACGACAATATATATATTTATAAACGTAGATATGTATAAAAATCAATATATATGCATCCATGAATACATAAATAATAAATTTTTATGTCATATGGATTGTTTTTTGCATTTCTGTATAAAATATTATGTATATATTTTTTGTATATATCTTGATACTTCTTTTTTGAGTAAATTTTAAACACTTCTTAACAATTATACTATGATATTATTGTTTAAAAAGTTATATAATAATGTTCAAAACTTGTTAAATATGAATTCTGAAGTATCTGAGAAGTATTGGATACGTTTTAGAAATAAAAAATAAAATAAAATTATGTATATGTTTAGGAAGCATCGGACACGTATCCGTGAGTATTTGAAGAGTGTCAGTATCTATCATGGACACAATATGGGTACGTCACCCGTTGTAGAAGTATCTGTGCTTCCTACGTCATGAGTTTATAGTCAAAGTATTGAATATCAAAACTATTCGAATTACATACATAAATGTTGTATATATGTTCTCTAGAGGAATACTGTCACGCCCCAAATTCCAACACCCGGAAGTAGGGATGGCAACGGGGCGGGGCGGGTTTTGCCTTCCCCATAATTGAAACCGTTTAACTTTTTTCGCCCCATCCCCGCCCCGCAACTGTGTATAAACGGGGCGGGGCGGGGCGGGTTTTGACTTCCCCATTCCCATAACCGTTTAACTTTCCCTGCCCCGCCCCGTTTAATACATTTTTTTTTTAATGCAAAATTTTTTATAATAATAAATATGATATTTTGATACATATACACCAAAAACACACATTTAAGTACTTGCAACACAATGGATAATATTGAGTCATCCATTACTAATATAATAAACTTGTATAGTTGTATGATATATATAATATTAATATTTTCTTTATACATTATTAATATATATTATATATATAAGTATAAATATATATATACTTAAACGGGGCGGGTACCCGTCGGGGTAGGATCTTACCCCCGTCCCCGCCCCGTTTAAACGCGGGTTATTTTCTCTAACCCCATCCCCACTCCGTTTCCTTAAACGGTTCCGTAAACGGATTTTAAACGGGATGGAGCGGGGCGGGTACCCGACGGGGCGGGGCAAATTGCCATCCCTACCCGGAAGGGCATGGAAAATGGAGGTGATTAAATAAAACCTCAACACCTTACAACTACAAACAAGCTTTGATACCAAGTTGTCACGTTTTGATTTTTGACACCAAAACAGATATAGAAAACTAGGTGTGAATATCGGATGAAATTACCAAAATACCCCTCTTGAGACCACTCTCATCCAAACAGAGTCTTAATACCGCGGAAGCGACTTTTAATACACATTTACATCATTAAAACTAAAATATAACTGAGTTACATACATACATCTAAATGTAACTTATCCAAGTATATCCAAATATACATAATTGTCCAACATAGAGAAGACTATTGGAACCAAAAAAACTGCTTAGCAATATAAAAGTACTCATGTCTAGAATGCTAATATATCCGTTCCACATACAAAATATATAGTTCTTCTCAAAATAACCACATATGGCATAAATATATACCATAAAACATCCAAAGCCCAAAAGAAGGCCCAAGGCTTTTACCACGATAATCAAGCGTTATCTCCAACCGGCACTTTATCTGTAAAAAGTTTGTAGGGAAGGGGTGAGCAATCGACTAGCTCAGTAGAGACATCCAAACCCCTTATGCACCAACTCGATGCAACCTACATGAAATGTAGTCATGGCATTTCTATACATTTCATGGCATATTTTCAATGCTCATAACATCAATAATATAGTGTACAAATCATGCTCCAATATATATATATATCATATCCAACATGCTTAATTTACCATAAGTAAACACAAAGCATTTCGTGACAATATAAATCAAACAATAAGCATGAATATCACAATTCATAACAAAGCTTGAAACATAAAGTCAAATAAACTCAAAATTAATTCATGAGTAGGGAGTATTCGTAGTAATCTCATAAGTATCCTTGGGTTAAATATCTATCTTCCTATCTTTATGGGTTGCTAACTCGAGGGTCTAGAAGAAACCATTTGGCCAAGATTGAGGTCTTGCACCCCTGAGCATTTAACTCATCTTACTTTCTTCCGACCTTTCCCAAAATCATCAACCAACACATAGTTTCAAATAAGTGCATCATAAGCCACTTAATCACGTTCAATATAAGTACATCATAAGCTACTTATATTAAAGCATGCATATACAATGCACTAACCTTTCTTTCACAAGAAATCATACAAATGCAAAAAAGACGATATTGTCCTTTCTATGCTTTTAATCAATACATAGCGTGCAACACGTACACCTGCTATCCCAATAACTAATACATGATCCTAAATAGATATCATGCATTCTCAAACTAGCACATAAGACATACATGCTCAAAATATAAATCTCGTGCAAGAATCACATACTTTTAACACGCTTTAATTATCGAGATCAACAATATACACATATAATGCATATATAATTAAAAGACTTCATAAAGAACATATGAAAACCACTTTTAAAACATGCTTATTCCAAAAAAAGAAAGAAAGAAATCAAACCAGAATTCTATAAGTCTTTTCTAGCATGGTAACCCACTAAAATCCATTCGAAACTCTAAGGAATCGATGATAAGACAGAGAGAACACCCGTACTTAGGTTTACCAATTCTCAAAACCAGAATTCCTAACTAGTGACAATATGTCACTACTAGCCATGCGACGCATAATGAAACACTAAAGTGCAATGCTCAGTCACATGAATCACATATTCCACATAGTATATAACATACAACATACTAAATCAAATAAACACGTACCATGCATGATATGACATATGATGCATCTAAACAACCTACATCCTAGCCCTCGAACTAACATTAGGAAAATACCTCTGACCACATACGGTCCTGGTACCTCCTCTGCCTGAGCAAGCATGAAAACACGGCCCAGTTTCCCTAGTATGCTAACATATACTATAACACACAACATCTAGAGTGGTTCGGAACCAACCTACTCTTATCCTTTGTACATCTTGGTAGACACTTGCTAATCTATCCACATCTATAGTGTAAGGTATCATCCTTGACTATCTATATCAATCACTCACAGTGGGACCTCCCCACTATTGGGAATTGTCCACACTAGAAAACATTCCATCACTAACCCTTTATCCATCGTTATCCGGACGAAACAACTCAACAACCACAAGAGCCGGCGTATTGTAAGAGAAGTACTAATCAAAGAAAAATGTCCGGTCGAGCCATTTTCCCTCATTAGCCCAACTTCGGCAATATGCCTTCCTTGTCTCCTATCTCGGTCTCAATTGCCAACCTTGGCAAAACACTTATCAACCATGTAACATAAGCCCTTGAGTATCCGTAAGGACTCAAACACTCGCAACCTTCTTTATATTATCTCTTCATTGTTCACTAACAAGACTTAACCCCAAGTAAAAAGATAAAACTCAACTAACTTTGGGAGTATTGCCAAATAAAATCAGTTTCACATGCCAACACTTGATCTTTCATTATGATTACACAAACCGAGTTAATCATTCCACTATTGTCCATAAGCAATCAAACCTATCGTCTAGACAACTACCAACCACTGCATATCTCCAAGCCAACACGTGATTTGACCCTTTCCTTTTGTCCTTGGGTATTCAAACTTATGACTTTGATACCCTTGGTTTTCAAACCTAATGCTTTAATAGCGATCCGAAATTCCTCAAATCCTCAACCCTTACCCGTCGTCCCTAGGTATTTCAACCTAGTACTTTGATATCATGTTGTCACACCCCAAATTCCAACACCCGGAAGGGTATGGAACATGGAGGTGATTAATAAAACCTCAACATCTTACAACTACAAACAAGCTCTGATACCATGTTGTCACGTCCCGATTCCCGAGTCCTGGAAATCGAGGTGTGATCCGAGAGATCAACACTCGCAATCAATCACAATCAAATCATCAATATTTTTACAATTCAAATTTTCTTCTATTTCCAAGAAAATTATACATCTCCAATTTAAATAAAATCGAACCCTGAATATCCATCTCATATATATAAATTAAATTAAATGCACAACTGGGAGAGTTTATCCAACATTAGTGTCCAATACATTTAATCCAAAAAATAAATCATTTATCCAATATCCTGGACATACATTAAATTCTTTCTATGAAATTTAATCACTACCTCTACAACCGGTACTATCAGTTTCCTAGCTAACTCCGTATCATCAGCAATACCTGCAAAACCTGGGGGTATGAACTCAAAAGCTCAACAAGGTATGAAGAACACTATCATTGCTTTAGCAGGTCGATTCCTACATATTCTCAAAATATTTACACATCAATTATATTATAATAATTAAAATCATGCTCCAACTAGCATACATGAACCAATAACTCATATGACAATTTTAGCACATATAACAAATCTAGAATCCAACATGGCAGCTCACTTTGCATTCACCCACAAACTGAACCCATTGCCAAGGATTCATCATCACAAGTTAGGCCCAAGCGCACACCCTCACTACCAATTACCATCTTTATCCATATATATATATAAATATACATATATATATCACCACCCTCTTTGCCAAACTAAGCTGCCACCATGTCGTCGGAAATCCAAGCACCAACCAACAACCCATGGCAGTCAAAGACCCACAAAGCCGGACACGATAACCATCCCAAACAGGTTGCCATCACCACAACCGAGTGCCACCATGCCCAACCACCTAACTCACCCATCGAGTCGGCACCTCACCAGAACCACTGCCACGGTTGTCCAACAGCCACCACTGCAACCGCTTTCTCTAGCCCACTCCAGCTGAACCTTCCACTGAAGCCGACGAAGACCCATCTTCAACTTCCAGCCACCATCAATCATCTCTTCCTCACTAAACCGTGAGCCAAAACCCCATTTTAGAACCAGTTACCCGTTGCCACTCCAAGCGAACCACCATGAAAACCCAGCTAACACCATCCATGGCTGCCACTGTGCCTTCCCCGAGCCACCACCACCACAACTGCACCCAATCACCGACACAGCCAAACCCAACCGCGAGCACCCAAATTGAACCCACAACTATGTGACCTAAGCTCAACTGAAGCTCCCACGGCCACCACCTCTGTCGGAGCGTTGCTACGAGCTGTCGAAACCACCTGTTGTTACTGTCAAAACCCAGCTCGTCACTGTCGGTCGGCTAGAGAAAAGCTTTGGTCAACTGAAATGGTGTTTTTAGCCGGCCAGAGCATTCTTTCGGCCACTCGAAATGCCGAGCTTTTCCAACCATCTTCTTTGACTACCCACTGCCGGAACAACCTCTACAACAATCACCTTGGAGCAAGGAAGACATGGAGAACTCTAAAGAGAGAAAGTTAGAGAGTGAAGCTGATAGAGAAGGAGAAGCCGAGAGGGGACTGTTTGGGTCTTCTTGGTGACTTTGGCTAGTGGGTTTTATGGTGGTTGGTCGGGGAAGATGACTGGAGGGTGAAGTGGGTTCTTCTATGGTGGGTCTACCATGGAGACCCGACTGTTGTGGGATGGCTGTTCAATGCTCCAGTGACGCTTGCACATTATGTTTGTTAACTGTGGTTGGGTGAAGAAGATAAAGGCCGACGGTGGTGGAGTGGCACGACAGTTGGTGCATGGGCCATAAGGGTCTATTCGGTTGCTCCAAGGTGGTTGTTGTAGAGGTTGTTCCGGCAGTGGGTAGTCAGAGAAGACAATTTGGAGAAGCTTAGCGTTTTAGGCGGTCAACAGAATGCTTCGGCCGGCTGAAAACACCATTTCGGCCGATCGAAGTTTTTCTCCAGCCGACCGACAATGACTTTGTCGAGTTGGGTTTTGACAGTAATGACAGGTGGTTCCGGCAGCCCGTAGCAGCGCTCTGGTAGAGGCGGTGGCCGTAGCGGCATCCGGCTTCGTAGGTCTTTGACTGCCATGGGTTGTTGGTTGGTGCTCAGGTTTCCGGCGACATGGTGGCAGCTTGGTTTGGCAAGGAAGGTGGTGATATATATATATATATATATATATATATATATATATATATATATAGATGATGATGGTAATTGGTAGTGATGGTGTGTGCTTGGTCCTAGCTTGTGGTGATGAATCCTTGGCAGTGGGTTCGGTTTGTGGGTGTATGCAAAGTGGGCTTCCATGTTGGATTCTGGATTTGTTATATGTGCTAAAATTGTCATATGAGTTGTTGGTTCATGTATGCTAGTTGGGGCATGATTTTAATTATTATGATATAATTGATGTGTATATTTTGAGAATATGTGAGAATCGACCTGCTGAAACATGGTTGTCAAAATCTCGGTTCGAATCGTAGATTCCTACGATTCTACGATCCAAAATCAACAAACGATCCAAATCGCACCTAAATATTTTCCGGAGTAGAATCCTAGTAAAATCCCATGTAAAATCCTTCGATTCTACCGATTCCACACAATAAGCAATTTGACCCAAAAACTTAAATAAATTAGTTGGGTTTTGTGTAGTTACTTGCGCCACAACTTAAATAAGTTAGGAAACCCAACCATTTTGGGCCCAATTTACTTGCAAAAGAGAAAAGTATTTTAAAACTAAAGTTATTAAAGTACTAAAAATAAAATATGATCTAGGATTCTAAAGCTCGAAGCTTCTTCTCTTCTTCACTCTCTCTCTTTGCCTTCTACGGCTTTACCAAACTCTGGCAATCAACCAACGCAACCTCGTCAAGTCTCTCCAGTTAGCTCCAGCCACCAGCTTCTCCGACAAGCTCCTCTTCTAAGTCAAAGATACACATCTTCTCTAGACTCCATCTATTACACTCTATTTTCTCTTCTCTCTCTTCTTAACCAATAACCCAACACACTCTTATGTTTTAAAAAGAAATTATAAGCAATGAAAAAAGTGTCACTCACTGTGTTAGTGTGTGTGGGTTGTGGATGGTGCAATGTAAGAAGTAAGAACATAGTCAATCAACGGCGTATTCCAATTTCTATAATATTTTTACCATATTTAATTTTCATTAATTGATGCTTGTATATCCATTGCCTTAATTATTCTAAAGGAGTACAAATTTTTAGTGCTGTTTATTTTTTATCCAAATAGTTGATTATTGTCTGCTAAGTCCAACGCCGACAATGAATCATGTATTGCTCTAAACAAATAAGTCGTACATTAATATTGATGATACATATTTACTGGATTTCAAAACTTATCACAAATTGAGTGCTTCAAGAGCAGTATATCTTTCAAATATTACAACAAAATAATAGTGAGATACAAAGATGGATCCTTACATGATTGAGATATGTAACTAAAAAAATAAAAATAAAAATTTAACAGAAAAAAGAATGGCTATCGGAAAAGGTTAGTCTTAGATGTCTAAATATATATATTTTTCCTAGATTGAATCAGTATTTAAGTTTTGGTTGCAAGGGATGGTTATGGAGAAAATTTAAGCTATATTTTCTTAGATATATGCTTGAATTTATCCCTAACTATATTTGGAGTGGTATTTTTATATATTTTTGTGTTTTGTGCTTATTGTTGTTATATTTTAGATGTATTATTGTTAAAAAGTTAGTTTGAATTGTTTTTCTACTAGTTTTGTAGAATCTTACGATTCACGATCCGATTTTACGATTCCGATTCTACGGAACCCCACTGATTCTACGTAGAATCCCGATCCTGACAACCTTAGCTGAAGCAGTGATAGTGTTCTTCATACCTTGTTGAGCTTTTAAGCTCACACCCCCCAGGTTTTGCAAGTATTGCTGATGATACGGAGTCAGTTAGGAAACTGATAGTACCGGTTGCAGAGGTAGTGATTAAATTCTATAGAATTTAATGTATGTCTAAGATAATGGATAGATGATTTATTTTTTGGATTAAATGTATTGGACACTTATGTTGGATAAACTCTCCCAGTTGTGCATTTGATTTATGTATATGAGATGGATATTCAGGGTCCGATTTTATTTAAATTGGAGATGTATAATTTTTTTGGAAACAGAAGAAAATTTAGATTGGAAAGATATTGATGATTAGATTGTGATTGATTGTGAGTGTTGATCTCTCGGATCACACCTCGGTTTTCGGGACTTGGGAATTGGGGCGTGACAAATACCTATAGTTGGATTTGTTTAAAACTTTCAAAAAGCGGGTGGGTGAATTTTTTTTTGGAGTTACAAGCCCGTCTACCAATTTTTAATGCAAGTTAGTGAGATAAATGATAGCCATTTGCAGGCCCACCCAACGCTGTCAAATGCTGTTTCATTTTCTTTAATCTGATTAAAAATGAATTCTATAAAAGGAGATAATATAAAGCAAGGAGTTGATCCCCTTCGGCGTGTCATACCCTTGTTGACACGGGCTCACTGCAAAATTTTTGGACTACTTTAAACGTGTAGAACAATGTTTTATGCCTTTTTCTTTGAAAACTGTACAGTCTTCATTATAATTATTTTTATTACGTAGTACTACTACTGCTGATTAGAAATATAAATGATTTTTTCATTTGAGAAAGGAGATTGAAGTACAAATATGGGCGAGGGATGCTTCAATAGGAAAAGAAATGTATTTGCAGTTTTTAAGCAATTTTCTTTCTCATAGAATGAATATCTACTGCTTCCATTTAATATATAGTGTTTTACTTGAGTTAATAAGATTATGGATTAATAATTTGGGGCTGGGGTTTAGATGCCGTGTCCTTTTTATAGCATTTTTGGATCATAATTAGACTCCATGAACTTCTGCTATAAATTGGAGAGTTGTATATCTCAATGGGGGATGTTGTTTTGCAAATTTACTTACAAGTTACAAAAACTTATGCCAAAAAAAAATGAAAAAGAAAAAGGAAAGGGTAAAAAAAGTGAAAAACTAAGAATACCACAACACCATCATCACTTTAATCTGATTTTAACATTCTTCCTCCAGCATTGCAATCACTTCTCTGCTCCTGTGACTAATTATAACCAGTGGATCCTGATATGAATTATTTATCCAATGACACAGTAATCTTGTCAATCATGATACATTTTCTTCTCTTCATTGCACTGCGACAATTTGACACTGTAGCCCATACATTTTCAGGGTTCACATATTTTCAATCTAGAAATTTCCATTTATTTAAATTGGAAAACTAGAGGCCAAGTCGAATTTCCAAACCAAATGCGCCCATAGTTGTCAAAGGCGCGCGAGGTGCTGAGGCACGAGACGCAACCTGTGCATGCCCAGTTTTTTAAAAATTTTTTAATCTTTTTTTTTGTAGAACCTTTTCTTCTTCTTCTGTTTTTTTTTAATCTTTGAAGTAATTTCATATCAGAAAATCAATGATTTTCCTCTTTTATTCTTCAATTTAATTCTTCCACATCCTCTGTTCTATTGTGATCTAGCTTCACTGATTAATAGCTTTTTTTGGCGCTTAGTATTCTACTTTCATAATGGGGAGGTTGCCATGTAAATAGTTTGCTATGTCCAGATAATTGAATTGCAAGCATCTCCTCAGTTCTAACTTTTCACTCACTCTGGAATTTGTTTTTCTGTTTCATTTGTTGTTAATTGCCATGAATATGCTTTTTATTTGCTCTCAATTGTAGTTGTTCAACTTGTTCTATATTGTTTCACTCACTCACTCTCACTACAAATGTTATATTTTTTAAAAAAAATTCAACTTGCGCCTTACTTCAGTCAGGCCTGAGCCTTGGCTTGCGCCTCGCGCCTCAGGCTCCAGGAGGCCTTCGCGCCTTTAACAACTATGAATGCGCCTAAAATTATTGATAACAACATGTGTGACCCAAAATCTGTTTTAGTAGGTAAAACAAAGCATTGCTCTCACTAGAAAAAATGTGAACAGCATCTTAAATTATAGACTTACAGTAATGTTTAAGTGCTATTTTACTTGCTTTATATGGAATGAGTGATTGAATTAGACTTAAAATTTCATTTGCTGGTATTTTTCTTTACGATTCTTTTTTTTGAATATTCTATAGCATCTTGTTTCATTCTTTAATTTGTTTTTTTTTTATTTTTTATTTTTTCTCAGCTCCTCCATTGAGGTTGATTGATTTTCCTGGAGTGGATAAAGGAAATCTTGATGATTCATTGGTAAGTGCTGCTAATCAGATTCTCTTTGTTTTTAAATTGTATTGTTAGTAAATGATTCATAGAATGTTTTTTAGATATTCTTCTGACATGGATTCACTTTAATTGCTTTCTTGGAAGGAGATCTAATTGCACAATCTTTCCTACAGAGTCAGTATGCTGACCGCAGTGATGCAATATTGCTGGTTATAGTACCTGCTTCCCAGGCACCGGAAATTTCCTCCTCTAGAGCCCTAAGAATCGTGAAGGAATATGATGGAGAATGTGGGTTTACTGTTGAACTCTGATCTTGTCTTGTACTTGCAAAAATAATTTTAGCATATTATATTTTGCAAATGTTTTTGTAATTTTTTTCTTTTTCTTTGTAATATATTTTTTCCCCTTTTTTTCTTTTTTCTTTTTAAATACAAGGAGTAACTTAGCATTAATAATCTATTACAGGTACCCGAACTATAGGTGTTATTAGTAAAATAGATCAAGCAGCTTCAGATCCAAAAACACTTGCGGCTGTTCAGGCTCTTCTTCTGAATCAAGGACCACGAAGTACATCTGATATCCCATGGGTTGCTTTGATAGGTCAAACTGTTTCTATAGCTACTGCACAGTCGGGAAATGTTGGGTCTGAGAGCTCTTTAGAAACCGCTTGGCGAGCTGAGAGTGAAAGCCTCAAATCTATATTAACAGGAGCTCCACAAAGCAAGCTTGGTAGAGTAGCTTTGGTAGAGACCATTGCTCACCAGATACGTAACCGTATGAAAGTTAGGCTTCCAAATCTCCTCTCAGGGTACTCATTTTTTTCTAGCTAATGCTTGATCTTTGATTCCATTTATGTCCGTTAATATCCTACTTCTAATTTTGCCCACTAAATTGATTTGATATTTTTATTTTGTTGTCGTCCTTGGTGTTGCCACCTATGTATTTTATTTGGTTAGACGTGGCTATCTTTAGATATAACTTACTTTTTGTGGATGCAAAGATTGTGAGCATAAACAACATTTAGGATAAGCCCTAATTTTTTGCCCTCTTGTTCAAGGCTGGCAGCTTCATGTCATGGGGTTTCAGAAGTATACCCCTTCTTTCTTACATTTGTGGGGGTGTGGGGTGGGCATGGTTGGCCAAGTACATGAAAAGGACAAAGACATGTTCCTCGTTGATGATGTATCAGTTGCTATTTAGGCTCATGAATGAGAAAATAATTACAAATTTTTGGTTGATGTGTGTCGTGATATACTCGTTTATTGATTGGTTGTGTTGCTGGATCCCTGAGTTAGCTGGTCTGCAATTGAGTCAACAAATCAAGAATTTTATTCTGCTTCTTTGCCTCTTGCCATTATTCTTTTTCCTGGTTGAAAAGAAAAAGTTGAAGTCATGGGAAGGAAGGAGGTAATGCTTTTGAGAGAAAGAGGGTAAAGAACCCATATCTAATGTAACAATAACTACATGCACTGCAACAACTGCTTCAACAGTCATCCCTACCAGGTTGGAAGATCTATGTAGTGAATAGAGATGTTCATGTTTCTTCCCTTATTTAGTGAGTTCCGATTTTTTTTTTCCAAGGTAAAAGTATATCCTTGGACCAATGAGATTTTGCTGACTTAGTAAATCATAATTGAGGATTTACTTACCCTGACAAAGCATTCAGCCTTCTGTCAATGGCCTGGAAGAAGGAGATTTGCTAAAAAGGATCAGTTGGAGCAGGACAAGATAAATGAAAGATGTTTGGAGGTTGTTACTTCAACCTAAACCGTTGTGTCTTTAGGCCCTGGGTTACTCACATTCAAACCAGGCATGTCGATGTTCATTTCTAGAGGTAGATGGGAACTTTTAATGCTCTTGATTTTAGCTTCTATGTTCTATTTGGCATGATGAATGGAAAAAAGAGGTGGAAAAGATTACCTTATAGAAAGAAAACTATCTCTGCTTCCATCTTCTTGGTGTAGGAAGGAAAAAAGGATGAAAGCTGTTGGTTGAAGAGCAAAATTTAAAAGAAAAAAGTTCTCACTTTGCATCCTCTTTTCTGTCCACTTTTTGGACAGGAAAGAAATGGCAGGGCCATGGGGAAACTCTTTTCCTCTCTTTTTTCGCTTCCCCTTTCTTCCTAACGAAAGATGGAACCTCTCTCCTTCCCCCTACCCCCTTTCAGGGGCGGCTCAATATAATTTGTGGCCTAAGGTGAGATCTCTAGTTTAGATTTTTAAGAATGACATGATCATGTGAGTTGGACCCCAATGTTTTTTTTTTTTTTTGATAAGTAAAGATTTTATTAGAAAGCACCCAGAAGAAGGGAGGGGCGACCCTTGAACAAGAACCAATTACAAAGCAAAGGAACCTAAGAAGTCAACCATTTCTCCCATGGAGTTACAAGCTCTTCCTTGAACCCAATAAGAAAGGGTACAAAGAATTGAGAATTTAAGCATCCCATTAGGAGTCTCTTCGTCATCAAAAGTTCTTCGGTTCCGCTCTCTCCACAAGCATCACCACACGCATAGGGGAGTTGCCTTCCAGAAATTAATTGTGGACATGGGTGTCCACAAGACCACCGCTCTAGGCTTCCATTAGACCTCTGGTGGAGCTAGGCATGACCCACTGAACCCTGAACAATCCCAAAAGTAAGCTCCAACAGTCGTGGGCCACTGTATAATGGAGTAAAAGATGGTCAACTGTCTCCTCCTTTCGCTTGCACATACAACACCAGTTCACAATGATCCGTTGTCTTATCCTCAAATTGTCAAGCTTCAAAATCGTTCCATGAGCAGAGGTCCATCCGAAGAAGGCCACCCTGGGGGGGGGGGGGGCTTAGTGCGCCACACAGACTTCTATGGGAAAGTCGTCCCTTCAAACCCAGAAATACTTCTACAGAAGGAATTCACCTCGAAGCCCTTTGGAGAGGGTATCCATATCATTGAGTCTTCCCTCCCACTATTCACAACTTGGAGATAGAGCGACTCCAAAAAACGAATGACATCCTCGATCTTCCAGTCCTGAAGATTTCTCGTGAACCCAACATCCCATATCGTTCTTCCACTATCAAGATGGTAGCAGTAAGAGACAAAGGTATGGCGATTGCGCGAGATTCGATAGAGACTAGGAAGAAGATGTGCCAAAGGCCTGTCACCACACCACCAGTCCTCCCAAAAATGAATATTTCTGCCGTTCCTGACCTTAAATTTGATGAATTTGGAAAACTCTGGCCACCCTTTTCGGATTGACTTCTAGACACCGACCCCTATAGGAGTCCTAACCTCCCTAGAGCACCACCCTCCACTCTCTTCCCCATATCTACTAAGGATGAGTCGCCTCCAGAGCCTCTGCCTCTCTTTCCCAAATCTCCACAACCACTTCCCAAGAAGCCCCTTATTGAAGGCTCCCAAACTCCTTATGCCCAACCCTCCTAACTTGACTAGCTTGCAAACTTGATTCCAACTGACCAGATGGTAATTGAATTCATCGCCAAGGCCCCCCCACAAAAAGTTGCGCTGAAGCCTCTCCGTAACTGAGATAGGAATCTGGAAAAGGGAAAGGAAGTATGTGGGTAGAGAAGATAGAGAACTTTTGAACAAAGTAACCCTACCTCCTTTGGATAAGTATTGTTTCTTCCATCCCGCTAGCCTTCTCTCAAACCTTTCCACTATCGGGTCCCATCCTCCCACCCTTTTGGGAGAATCTCCTAACGGCAGACCTAAATAAGTGATTGGGAGAGAACCGACTCTACGGTCCAAAATCTCAGCTAGGACCACTATATTTGGCATAATTCCCACCGGAACCAGCACACTCTTCCCGACATTGATTCGAAACTTTGAAACTGCCTGGAAGCAAATCAACACACACCTCAAATATCATCTGAGATTTGTCCGCGTCGCAAAACACAATAGTATTATCTGCGAACAGCAAATGGGAGATTTCTATCTGACTGGCGACGTCTCTGCCCACCCTGAATCCCGTAATGAAACCCAGATCAACTGCTTTTCTCATCGACCTGCTGAGGCTCTCCATTATAATTAGAAATAGGAGGGGGGATAACGGAGCCCCTGAGAGCTACTAAAAAAGCCCGATGGGGATCCATTCATAAGCATTGAGAAACAAACCGTGGATATATAGAACTCGATCTACCTTCTCTGTCTTTTCCCAAACCCCATCTTTTCCAGCAAATAAAGTAAGAAGCTCCAGCTACAAAATCCCTGGAAACCCGCTTCTCATTCTAGGATCTAAACACTCACTCGCAATAAGTTTGTAAACACATCACACCAATGGGTGCATAAAAATCTGTGTGTTTGTCAACATCTCATCCATATATACTTAGAATGGTTCCCTCAAATTATATGATCTGAATGCAGAGGACTAAATATGAAAGTTCACTAGAGATTTAATAATTCACCTTCCCTAGTAGGAACACAATAGCATGCCAGAAAATAACTGTTGAGAAACAAGCCCCCAATCACGAAATACCAAATATTACTATGTGATGATAAGTAAATAAGCACGAAGAAATTTGCAAGAATACACCAAGAATTATATGTGGTTCGGCTAAACAAGCCTACGTCCGTGGAAAGCTCGATTTCACTATATAGATTGTAAGAGTACAAGTAGAAGAATTGTATCAAGAGTACGCTTAACTCTCAACCCTTAACCCTTATACACCCAATCTCACTCAAAAGCAAATCACAAATTCTGAACAAGAATTCTTCCTCTAAGTGTCTTCTGAATAACATTGAGGTATTGCCTCTTCTCTTCTCACTAGTCTCAACCTATAACATAGGTAATTATTTATAAAGCCCAAAACCCAATTCCTTGGTGGACAAGGATTACAATTCCTTAGAGCCCAAGACTTGCCTAACAAGTACTTTCCTTCCTTGAGACCAAGACTTGCCTACTAAGAAATTATCTAATAAGATACAACTCTATAATAGAAACTTAATCACAATAGGAATTTGAGCCAACCTAACAAATCTTCCCCTTGGCAAAATTTTTGACAAGTCTTCAATACACGAGACTCCCGTCTGCAAATTCACAAATGATCCATCGGTCTTTCAACTCCAGCTACATAACCCGAATCAAGTATGAAACAATACTCCCCTTGATCCAAACGGCCAATGTATGCAGCTGTGTCAAGTCAACACTATCAAGTGACTTTGGAAGGGGGCTTTGATGCAACCCTTCTCCGAGTAGGAATTTTCATCTCACCCACTTTTGTCTCGAAACGTGCAACCCGTGGCTTTGATAAATCAAACGAAACACGTCTCAAGATCTTGTTTCCATGTGCACCCCGTTTTCTATCTATAATCGAAGTCTGAGTGCCATTGGCACTCCCCACCAAATGATACAAACCTCCACTCTGTTCTCCTCGCATTAATACCATGCAACTCTTGGTGATCTTCATGACTCCCCCTGCAATGGAGTACTTATAGCCCATGGAGTCCAACCGGCTCAAGGAAATTAGATTACACCGCAACTTGGGTGCGTAAGCAACATCCCTCAAAGTGCGTTCCACTCCATCAAACATTTTGAACTTCACCGTTTCCACGGCCTCAACGACACACTTGTCACCATTAGGCAATGTCAAAGAGCTACCATCAAGTTCTTTAAATGAATCAAAACATTCTTTCACGAAGCAAATATGGTTCGATGAATCCGAATCTAAAACCTACTCATGTTAAGTAAGAGTGTCACCTTTGAAAATTGTGAGAACATCCCCAAAGTTATTATCACAAGCATATGCGATAGATCCATTCTCAGAGCCGCTATCATCCTTCCACTTTGTAAGTGGACAGTTCTTCCTAATGTGGCTCCACTCATGATATCTGTGGCACTGCTTACCCTTTTCTCCACCCCTTGATCTAGACCTGTTGTTATCACTAGATCCCTGGTTAGTTTGCCTTCTCCTATTTTGCCAATGAGCAACCATAACCGAACTTGAACTCTCATCAATGAGAGATTTCCTTTTGTTGTTGGACAAGAGAGTCGACGTATCCTTGCCATACAAGACGGTAGTCACTATGTTCTCATAGGAATCTAGAAGTGAAGTAAGAAGAAATAGGGCTTTGTCTTCTTATTCAATTTTCACATCGACCTTTTCAATTTGATCAACAATTCCATGAAATTCATTCATGTGCTCTAAAGAGGTTTCCGCCTTCCTTCATCTTTAGCTTGTACAAATCCCGCTTTAGATTAAGTTTAGTTGTGAGGCTTTTCGCTAGATA
Source organism: Cornus controversa (assembly GCA_026545225.1). Lineage (NCBI taxonomy): Eukaryota > Viridiplantae > Streptophyta > Magnoliopsida > Cornales > Cornaceae > Cornus > Cornus controversa. The sequence continues at coordinate 22,352,857 of CM048853.1, read as the reverse complement.
GAGCTTCTTTAGCTTCGGCGCCGAATCCTCTCCATTAACATTGTTAATGATGTTATCCCCAATACAGAGTTGAATAGTGCTAACAAACCTTGACTCCATATCCTGTCAATCATCAACATCAACAGACATATTTTCTGGCTTTCCATCCTTCCCTTTCAATGCCCGCGCTAAGCCTTATTGAACTAGGATGTCCTTCACCCTCCCTTGTCATAAGGTGAAGCTATCCTTATCATCAAATCTCTCCACCTTGTACTGTGTGACAATATTACCGGCCATGATTGTCACAAGTGCCCAAGACGAACAACACACATATTATGAAGAAAAATCTAGACAAGACTTTTATCAAACACCTTGTGTGTACCTTGAAGCTCTGATACCAATTTGTTGAGAAACAAGCCTCCAATCACGAACCACCAAATATTACGATGTGATAATAAGTAAACAAGCACGAAGAAATTTGCAAGAACACACCAAGAATTATACGTGGCTCGGCTAAACAAGCCTACGTCCACGGAGAGCCCGATTTCACTATATAGATTGTAACAGTACAAGTAGAAGAATTGTATCAAGAGTATGTTCAACTCTCAACCCTTATACACCCAATCTCACTCAAAAGGAAATCACAAATTCTAAACAAGAATTCTCTCTAAGTGTCCTCTCAATAACAATGTGAGTATTGCCTCTTCTCTTCTCACTAGTCTCAACCTATAACATAGGTAGCTATTTATAGAGCCCAAAACCCAATTCCTTATAGCCCAAGACTTGCCTAACAAGTATTTTCCTTCCTTGAGACCAAGACTTGCCTACTAAGAAATTATCTAATAGGATACAACTCTATAATAGAAATCTAATCACAATAGGAATTTGAGCCAATCTAACAATAACTTTCAAGAAGAACAGACTAATTGAATTTAAACTAAAGAACAAGAATAGAAAAACAAATAGAAAATTCAATGCATACTTTTCAGTTTTCATGGATGTAAAATTAAGAATGACAAATTTTTATATATATATATATATTAACAATGACAAGTTTGACTAGGATTACATTGCAATTATTCCAATCAAAGGTATCACGAAGAATAAGAATGTGAAAAAAATTGCCTTATTTTTGGAGCCTAGCATGCTCATGAGAGATAACAACGTCTCATTATGTTCTAACGAGACTTCGCCGTAACACCCATGAGACTATTCTTTGATTGCCACAAAATGGTCTTTTTGGTCTTTGGACTTAATCGTAATGTTATAGTTCTGTTTTGTTCTCAAGTTCTAATTACAATTTGTACTAATATTATCCTAACATTTTGAGAAGAGTTTCAAATGCATTAAAGAATAAAACTGGAGTAGTAGTAGGAGTAATATAGTTTATGCATATATAGTTTTTTTTGGCAAGTGAATATTCATTGAAAGGCGCCCAAAAGGGGGACGCATCCCGAGCAACTACACAAAAACTATAGCTTTAAGCTATCCACAAAGTCCAAGAGAGTCTCTGTAGAAGAATTGGAGTCCTCAATCCAAAAGAATAAACCAAGAGAGTCTCCGTAGAAGAATTGGAGCCCTCAATCCAAAAGAATAAAGAACCAAGTACAGAATATCTAAACACTCCCCAAGGAGACTCTTCTCCTTCAAAAGATCTCTTGTTCCTCTCATTCCATAAAGCCCACAATAAGCAATGAGGGGCTGTGACGCACCCGGCAACCACCCCAAGCTGCAATCACAATCTCCACAGACATAGGCATGACCCACTGCACCCCAAAGATGGCACAAAGCAAGTCCCAACCCTCCCTAGTTTAAATTTTATAATGTTTTAAGTTCGTATTATTAAGTTTACAATGTAAGGTTATTAAGTAATAAGAAAATTTATTATGTAACCCACATTCTTAATGGGACTTTCTCAACTGGGGACCTCATCTCAAGTGGGGGGCCTTAGGCCATTGCCTAAGTGGTCTATATAGTTGAGCCGCCCCGGTCCCCTTTTGTTTCTCCTAGCAGATGGAGCATTGCAGATGTTTGTGTTAGCCAGTTGTGTAGTGAAGGTGGAACACATCATGAAGAACATATTTTTGGTACATTCATAGTGAGCTTTTGTTTTCTGATTTTGTAGGGTGGACTGATATTTTGTACCTGTTTTAAACTATAGTTTCAGTTATGCATAGAGTTCTGCTCTTAATGTTCTTGTATACATGATTTTTATATGCCTCCATTAAGCTTCATTTAATTTTTCACAACTCCTCCAGGCTTCAGGGCAAGTCTCAAATAGTGCAGGATGAATTGGTAAGGCTTGGTGAACAAATGGTTAATAGTGCTGAAGGTACAAGAGCTTTGGCTTTGGAGCTTTGCCGTGAATTTGAGGATAAATTTCTCCAACATATTATGACTGGTGAGGTAAGAACTTTAGAAGAAAAAATCAAACTCATGCATGTTTTATAATTTAATTAATGAAAAGGACCATCACAAAAAATAGGAAGAAAATTTTAATTGTTCATTATGACTACCAATGACCTCTAGAATGCTTACATCCAAGCACACTCCGGTTTTATGATTTCTTTGCCATACAGTGACCCAGTAGAGGGTATTTTGAAAATCTTCCCCCAACCCTCCCCAAAGTGATAAATATTTTATATTACAAGAATGTAGAATTATAGGGAGATTTAATTTTATGATCTGTTAGCAATGGTAGGGGCTAAGATTGAGGAGATCTACAGCTAACAGATTATGGTTTCTTATCCCATGATTTTAGGGGATTTGGTAGTCTGTTACCAAAACCATAGATAAGAATTTCCATTTTTATAGCTTTCTGTTTTAGGTAGTTTTGATTCTTTCCTAGGAAAGTTGTAAATATCCCTCAAAGAGATAAGTATTATCATCTATATATAGAGGGGAATGTAATCATTATTGAAAAGATATATTGGAATATTGAGTGTTTCCTTCCAAATCAATATGGTATCAGAGCATTCTCTGAACCCTAATTCCCTCATATGACCAAATACGGGAAACGTGACTCAACTGCTACTGTTTCCCAAATCACCTCCAATCAGGAAGCCATGGCTTCCAGCAACAGTAGTGCAGATAGTAACCTCATGCCCATTACAGGACACAAACTGAATGGGAACAACTATCTCCAATGGTCCCATTCCGTAATGATGTTCATATGCGGAAAGGGCAAAGACGATTATCTCAACGGAGTTGCTGCCAAACCGAACAAGACAGATGAAAAGTTCAAAGTCTGGAATGCTGAAAATAATATGGTCATGTTATGGCTCATTAATTCCATGACAAATGACATTGGAGAGAATTTTCTTCTCTATGGAACAGCAAAGGAGATTTGGGATGCTGCCAAGGAAACGTATTCTAACAATGAGAATACGTCGGAATTGTTCGATGTGGAGAGTGTTCTCCATGACTTCCGCCAAGGAGAGTTAACGGTGACTCAGTACTTCAACACACTCAATCGCTACTGGCAGCAGCTGGACTTGTTCGAGGAGCACAATTGGAGCTGTCCGGATGATGGAATCAGATATAGATAGATTATTGAACGAAAAAGAATATACAAATTTCTGATTGGATTAAATAAGAATCTCGATGAAGTACGAGGAAGAATCTTAGGATCCAAACCTCTACTAAATATCTGCGCAGCATTTTCAGAAGTTCGGAGAGAGGAAAGTCGAAAGAAGATCATGATGGGCTCTCAAGATTCTGTGACAAATCCTGAGAGCTCAGCCCTTGCAGTTAGAGGAAATCCATCCAACAACACTGATCACAGACCAAAGAAAGGGCGACCATGGTGTGATCATTGCCGACGTCCTGGTCACACCAAGGACACCTGCTGGAAGATTCATGGCAAACCTGCAGACTGGAAGCCTTCCCGGTTTGCCAATGACAAAGAAGGACGGGGCAACCTCGTCTCCATGGATGAAAAACCATCACCCGAACCCACTCCCTTCAGCAAGGAACAGATAGAAGTTTTACAGAAATTGTTCAGCCAATCCTTGCCTGCACCTGCCCCAACTGTGGTTGGTACTGGTTCCTTGGCACAAAAAGGTAATTTTTTGAGTGCTCTAAATGTTAAAAAGGAAAAGCTAAGTCCATGGATTATAGATTCAGGAGCATCTGATCATATGACTGGAGATGAGAAGCTTTTTTCCACTTACAATCCATGCTATAAAAATTTAACTGTGAGAATAGCCGATGGCTCACTCTCAAAGGTGGCTGGTATAGGTTCTGTTAGAGTTTCAGAGAACATCACTCTTGATTCAGTTCTCCTTGTGCCAAAATTAAATTGCAATTTACTGTCCATTAGTAAACTCACTCGGGATCTCAAGTGTGTTACTAAATTTGGCTCCAATCTGTGTGAATTTCAGGTCTTGGACTCGGGGAAGACGATTGGCAGTGCTAAGATGTGTTCGGGGCTCTATCTTCTAGAGGTTAATGATCCTCCTCAAGGAACAACTCAGCAATCCGATTGTTCAGTGTCCAGTAGTCTTATTTCTTTGTCTGTGAGTCGGTCTAGTAATGATAGTGCAATTATGTTGTGGCACTATAGGTTAGGTCATCCAAATTTCTTGTATCTTGCGAAGTTGTTTCCTTCATTATTCCATTATAAAAATCCAAATGAGTTTCAATGTGAGATCTGTCAACTTTCTAAACATATTCGTAATTCTTATCCTAACCGATCCTACAAAGCATCTCAACCTTTTTCCATGATTCATAGTGATGTATGGGGTCCTTCTAGGATTAAAAATGTTACTGGTTCTCGCTGGTTCATTTCATTTATTGATGATCACACTAGACTCACATGGGTATTCCTCATGAAAGAAAAATCTGAGGCAAACCAGATTTTCAAAACCTTCAACACCATGATTCAAACACAATTCCAAGCAAAAATCCAAATTCTGAAAACTGACAATGCCAAAGAGTATTTCAACTCCATTCTTAATGATTATCTCTTGAGTCATGGTATAGTTCACCAAAGTTCCTGTGTCTACACTCCTCAGCAAAATGGTATTGCCGAAAGAAAAAACCGGCATCTTCTTGATGTTGCTCGCTCCCTAATGTTCTCTACCCATGTACCAAAATTTTTCTGGGGTGAAGCCATCCTCACTGCCGCATATCTCATAAATAGGATGCCATCTCGTATTCTCAACTTCCAGACTCCCTATCAAATTCTTCTTCAGTCCTTTCCCAATACTCGTCTCATCTCCACCATCCCATTCAAAGTTTTCAGGTGCTCAGCTTTTGTCCATGTCTATCAACAACACAGGGACAAACTTGATCCTAGAGCTCTTAAATGTATTTTCCTTGGGTACTCTCCAACTCAAAAAGGATATAAGTGCTACTCACCGGTCACTAAACAGTTCTATCACTCCATGGATGTCACCTTCTTTGAGCAACAACCTTATTTTCCCAAATCTGATATTCAGGGGGAGACTAATTTTATCCAGGAATACCAGCTTTGGGATATTGAAAAATCATCTCATTTCTCTCATAATTCTGACCAACCCTGCCCATCACTAAATCATGAATCCATTCCTCCTCAAAATCTCTTCCTTCTTGAATCTCCTTACTTCCTAGAATCTCCTTCTCAAGATCAATCGCCTACTAATCCGCCTACTAATTCACCTCAAAATCTGGACACTATTCAATCAACAAAGAATGATGAGTTGATTACCTACTCAAGGAGGAGAAAGAACCAAAAGGAGATGGAACAACAAGCATCTCTTGAGCAAACCCAAGAGTCTGACCCAAGTCCTAGATCAAGTGAAGATCTATCAGGTAACTATAATCCCGAAACTAATGATGATAGTGACTTCCCTATTGCTGTGAGAAAAGGTGTAAGATCATGCACAAAACACCCTCTATACACATTTGTATCATATGAAGGACTGTCACCAAAGTTCAAAGCATTTGTTGCCAACCTCGACAACATCCAGGTTCCTAATAATATACAAGAAGCTCTTGGCTCACCTGAGTGGAAATCAGCAGTGTATGAAGAAATTCATGCACTTGAAAAAAATGGAACCTGGGAAATCTCAGAATTACCAGTTGGAAAACGCCCAGTAGGCTGCAAATGGATCTTCACAGTCAAATATAATGAAGATGGGAGTGTTAATCGATTCAAGGCACGGCTGGTTGCAAAGGGATTCACCCAATCATACGGAATCGACTATGAGGAGACATTTGCCCCTGTAGCCAAGTTAAACACAGTTCGGGTTCTACTATCTTTGGCTGCAAACCTTGACTGGCCTCTCCACCAACTAGATGTCAAGAATGCCTTCCTAAATGGGGACCTAGCTGAAGAAGTTTACATGGAAATTCCGCCAGGATTTGAGACACAAACTACACGCAACAAAGTTTGTAAACTTAGGAGATCTCTATATGGGCTCAAGCAATCTCTAAGAGCCTGGTTTGACAGATTCACAAAGGTAGTTAAGAAACATGGCTACTCTCAATGTCAGACGGACCATACTTTATTTGTTAAACACTCTCCTGCAGGAAAGCTTGCTGTCCTCATTGTATATGTGGACGACATAATTCTAACAGGAGATTATGAAGAGGAAATCTGCACCATCAAAAGTTTTCTAGCTGCAGAATTTGAGATCAAGGATCTTGGGAATCTCAAATACTTCCTAGGTATGGAGATTGCAAGGTCAAGAAAGGGAATCTCTGTCTCACAAAGAAAATGTCTTGGATCTCTTAAAAGAGACTGGAATGCTCGGGTGTAAGCTGGCAGATACTCCTATGGATCCAACAACCAAACTAGGAGCTAAGGAAAATTGTGCACCCGTGGATAAAGGGAGATACCAAAGATTAGTGGGTAAACTAATATACCTATCTCACACACGACCAGATATTGGTTTTTCTGTCAGCACGGTAAGTCAATTCATGAATAATCCAAATGAAGAACACATGGAGGCTGTGTATAGAATCCTGAGATACCTGAAACTAACACCAGGTAAAGGATTATTTTTTGAGAAGAACCAAAGAAGAGACACTGAAGTGTTTAGCGATGCAGATTGGGCAGGATCAGTACAAGACCGAAGATCAACTTCAGGGTACTGCACATATGTGTGGGGTAATCTGGTCACATGGAGAAGTAAGAAGCAATCAGTGGTGTCAAGGAGCAGTGCAGAAGCTGAATTCCGGGCAATGGCACACGGCATTTGTGAGGGAATATGGTTAAGAAGGGTGCTGAAGGAATTAAAGATTTCAAATGAAGAACCTATGAAAATGTTCTGTGATAATCAGTCAGCAATTAGCATTGCCAAAAATCCAGTACATCATGATAGAACAAAACATGTGGAAATTGATCGACATTTCATAAAGGAGAAGATCGAGGAAGGAATAATCAAGATATTGTACGTGCCTACATGCCTTCAAACAGTTGACATTCTTACCAAGGCTCTACCGAGAAAAGTGTTTGATGATCTGAGTTCCAAGCTGGGGTTAATAAATATTTACCGCCCAGCTTGAGGGGGAGTGTAGAATTATAGGGAGATTTAATTTTATGATCTGTTAGCAATGGTAGGGGCTAAGATTGAGGAGATCTACAGCTAACAGATTATGGTTTCTTATCCCATGATTTTAGGGGATTTGGTAGTCTGTTACCAAAACCATAGATAAGAATTTCCATTTTTATAGCCTTTTGTTTTAGGTAGTTTTGATTCTTTCCTAGGAAAGTTGTAAATATCCCTCAAAGAGATAAGTATTATCATCTATATATAGAGGGGAATGTAATCATTATTGAAAAGATATATTGGAATATTGAGTGTTTCCTTCCAAATCAATAAAGAATTAACGAATCAATTAATTTGTACACAATTATAACTTGTTTCAGCATTGTGTAAAAGGTTGTTTGTCGTGCAGGTAGTGCCTAGCTTGCTGATTTTTTCTTGACATCTTAATGATGGAGCTTTGAAAATTCAACATTTATAATGTGAATAATGCATGCAATAACATTTTGAGTGATTGGATTTGCCTGATTAGTACATGACAACGGAGATTTTGTGAGTTCATGCTTCTCTAAATTTATTTTGTCATTGAAGAGATGCAGTATAGGGGGAACTCATGAGATGATTACGGGGGCTTGTGTATCCATCAAGAGTATGTAGATGTTCATGATGAATTATCTTGGCTTCTTTGAAGTTTTTCGTCTTGGATTATTCAATGGTGGGTGACGGGAGATAAGAAGGATAAACTTTGCTTGATAAGCAGATTTGGAGTCATTCTTTGATGGAGTTGCATTTTCTGTTTAAGGCGGTTTGGTTAGTCTCTACCCCTTAAAGTTGCCTTCTCCGCTTGGACAATGGTGGGTGTTAACAACCACCTACTCCAAAAGCTTAAGCTATTAGAGAGGGTGTAACTTAAATATATAAATCCTTCAACACGCCTCCACACGTGTGGCCTTTTTTTTGGTCCAACACGTGTTTCAGTTTTAATTAATAGGGTGACAGTGATATTTGACCACGAGATGTTTGGCTCTGATACCATGTTAACAACCATCTACTCCAAAAACTTAAGCTATTAGAGAGGGTGTAACTTAAATATATAAATCCTTCAACAGTGGGAAATAACTATAATGGATCATATATGTAATAAGAGTTGGAGTCGCGTTATTATAATTTTTTTATGTTCAAGTTCGAGGTGTAACCAGTTGCTCATATACTACTTTTTGTATGATTGTAGTTAAGTTATCGTATATGTTTTCTCCGTTTGGAGGGCATTGCGTCTATCCTTCCTGAGTGGTCAACCTTTGTAAGGTGGTGGACATTTGTTGAGAGATAGGGTTCATGGGAGATGTCACTGGCCACTTTCATGTAATGTGGTGCTAATGAAAGGAATTGTGTGGGAAGACAGCTTTCTGTTCTGAAATTTAAATAAATGCTTTTAAATTCCTTATTTCTTCTGGGATTAAACTTCTGCTGAGTTTGTAGACGTGTTTATCTATTTCTAAGAGAGGTTGGGGGGTTTTTATGCCTTGGATCAGGTCGCTTTAGCTTTCTGTGTATTGGGGGCTTGCTCGTGTTAATTACTTCTAATCATAAATGGTCATATTGAGCTTTAATTTATTCTGTTGTTCAGAAACTATTAGTCTGTTTCACAATACAATACTATGGTTGTGTGATCCATTAATAGTCTGTCAGTGCTGTTATGATTTTGAAGGTGTTGCAATTCTTTCTTTGAAGTTTGAAGTTAACGTACGAAGGGCTTAAGGCAACGGCAAGCATTGAATGTTGTTTATGTTCTTTTATGTAAGATGGAAAATGGATTTTGGCTCTATTGCTAATTTTTAGTTGCTGACATGCTGTTATAAATATTTATTGCAGGGTGGTGGTTGGAAAGTTGTTGCGAGTTTTGAGGGCAACTTTCCTAACAGGATCAAACAACTGCCCTTAGACAGACATTTTGACATAAACAATGTCAAAAGGGTATGTCTTCTTTTTTACTGCAACTTGAATGTTTGTACCTTTTTTGAAATATGTTCCTTTGTTGCTCTTTGCTTTTATGATGACACTCTTTAAGTGTTATTAGATTGTGCTAGAAGCAGATGGTTATCAGCCTTATCTGATATCTCCAGAGAAAGGGCTGAGGTCTTTAATAAAAGGTGTTCTTGAGCTGGCAAAAGAGCCTTCACGCTTTTGTGTTGATGAGGTAAACCTATGTAATACATTCTTATGCTTTTTTGTGTTTAAATTCCCTTGCAAATTTTTTATTTTATTTTACTTTTTCTTTGGGATGCTTATGGAAGTTGTATCCCCTTTCATTTGTTTTTTTCCCACTTCTAAATTGTTAATGGAAGTTTGTTCATATTTTGTTATTAATGGTTATGAAGATTTGATTTTTCAGTTCTTCTCAAGAAGTTTTTGCTCCATGTATAGCTTCGAAAGTTCGTTGGACGAAACCTAAGGCTTTGATGGAGAGTCGCGCAAAGTCCGTGATCTAGATCTAGAAGGAGGGTGAATAGGTCTTGTTGGTTGGTTTACCGAATTTTAATTGAAATTAATAGAGATTCAAATTAGAACAAAAATTTAAATCTACTCAATCCATCATCCAGGCATGCAATAAACAATTAAAGAAGTAAAACAATGCACACAGAGAGTTTTATGTGGAAAACCCAATTAAGAAAAACCACGGGACTTGGTCTAGGCAAACCAAATCCACTGTGAGAGAGGTTAGAACCTAGGTTAGAGTTTTCCAAAACCCTAGAAACCCCTAGTTTCCTCTTGACACTAATCGATCAACCAAACTCTCTCTGGCACACGAGCCGTCAATTGACCTTGCTCCTCACGAATCTGCTTTTCCACTAGTGATTTAATATCAGCCACTAGTTGTCCAATCAATCTCTTTTGAATGGATTGAGAGTGGTGTTGAACTCTTCAGATAAAATCCGCAGTGATGTTGTCAACAAACAATGAGAAGTGAGAACAGTCACCAATACTAAGAATTGATGAATGCAAAGAAAAATATGATGCAACTCTGGAACTCACAAATAAGCTCTCTCTATATGTTCTGTCAATTGCATTCTAGTTGTATTATATGTGTGTGCATTCTGCTTAGGAGTAGTCTATATATTGGCAAAGTAGAGGACCTAGAGGTGTATAGTGTCATGTCCCGATTTCCAACTCCCGAAAATCGAAGGTGAACTCGTCCATTAAGCCCTAATGAATCATCTTAACCTTTAATTAACCGCGGAAGCTTAATCACATTCTTGCACATGTATGTGTACAATCCAACATCAACTAATCTCAATGGGCCCCACATGTAGTGACCTATGCACATCCAACATAGTGTGGACTGCAGATTTCGGTTGAACGAAATGTACCCTTCGTTCAATTGAAATGGGTATTTCGCACAATCGAAAAGGGACTTTCGTTAAATCGAAATGTTCGGTTAATCTGTGGTCTATCGATCGAAACCCTTTTGGAATCTGACCCTCTTTTATCGAAATATTCCCGATACAAGCTTGCATGATCGAAGGTCTTCGATCAATCGAAAAGGGATTTTCGCACAATCGAAGGATTTCGCAGGATCGAAAATGGGTTTTCGCACACTTGAAATGCCCTTCGACTGAAAACCTGAATACACCACACTAGGTCTATTTTTATGTTCAATTTCCATTCTAATACCTTAGAATCAATCGTACAACATCCCAATTCCTCAGATACTTCTACACAACCTTTGCAACATAATTGAAATGGTAATCAACACACATCCCACACAATTAATCCTCAATTCATAACCATGAGATCCATTCATACATTAAATCCAAGTCATACATTTTATAAATGTGGTCTCCCAAGTTCATAGTTATCATATGAATTATATGTATATTGTCCAAAAATATTAGCAATTCAATTATGACTACAACTATGCTGAAATCAACATGCCACAAGCCGGCATGGATAACCAAATACAAGATATCCAAAATTAAATCCAAAATGCCATAAGGAACTTCACTTGGACCATGTCCCATTCGTCATTGGCACTTTATCTGTAAAAAGGTTTGGGGGAGAGGAGTGAGCAAAACAACGAGCTCAGTAGTAATGCCCCAATCCACCTAGGCATCGATCCGACACCGACCTACATAATATGCAACTATAATGTCGCTACACTACATGACATATATCAAATTCTCATGTCAACTAACTCAATGCAAATCAACAAGTATACATTCAATCCATATAACATGCTTAATAGTTAAAACAAATAAATATCGAGATATTTACATCTTATTCGGTCATAATCCAATACATATATATGATTGGTCAACTCTGATGATCATGTGGTGTTGGGCAACTCCGATGACACCAATGTGTTGGTCAACTCCGACGACACTCGTATGATGGGGCAACTCCGACGGTTATACATTTATGGCATTATATAAGCCTTGCACTTGTGATTGGGCAACTCCGACAATCACTATACTTTGGGTATGATTGTGTATATCCGACGATCATCCCATTGTGGGTATTCTCACCACTCCTAAGACACATATACCTCACATAGCATATATTTATCATGCTCTTCAATGCACATTCTTCCTATATTAAACTCTAGCATGCATTTCATCTACACAATTCCCATATAATCACATATATGCTTCAATTCATGCATATTGATCACATATGCATACAATACACCACATAGCAAAACATGCTCTCATTTCATATACATTACAAGTATAATTGCACAATTAATCACATATCATATAATGGATACTTCTAGCATACATAATTATACAATATAGGGTGGGGGGGAGAACAATTCACTCAACTCCCACCACTCACCCATACATGCTAGCACAATTAAAACAAACCCAAATTCACCCAAACCCTAGAATCGATGAATAAGAAGGAAGAAATACCCCTACCTCAAGTTTGGAGCCTTTCTCTAGCAAACCCCAGAATCATCAAATTTCAAGTTTTTCTAAATCGAACTTTCTTTCAGTGGAATCGTAGATTGAGACAAGAACAAACTTTCTTTCTTGGACGAAACCCGAATCCAAACTCCAACTATCCTCAATTTTTAAAATTCTCTAAAGAGGGATTTTGAAACCACCAACTTGAAGAGCAAGAAGAGGGGAACAACTTTCTTTCTTGGAGCAAGCTCCAAATCTCACTCTAATGTGTTCAAAATGAAGGAAGAAGATGGAGAAGAAGAGCTTGAGAAGGGCATTAATGGCTGATTTCTCTCTCTCCCTATTCTGCCGAGTAATATAGATATATTTGTATTGACAACACATTAGGTGCAAAATGACTATTTTACCTTTAAGTCACTTAACGTACCTCCCGAGCTCCATTTTCGATTTCGAAAGCGGCTACGGCTTCGAAATCACTTCCATTTTTTGGATTTTTGGGCCCACCCGACCTGCGTTGCGGGCCCCACCAACTCAAAATTCTCAAATTTACCCAAACGCTCCCAAAATTTCCTAGAACCTCTAAACAAGTTCCCAAACATGTTTTCCTCATTCAAAATATGTTAAACATCATTTAAAATGCATTTATAGCCAAAAATGATAAATAAAAAGAAAACCGGTCAAAATTGGATTCGGTCTCTACATATAGAGAGTCGGGTTTGTAGTGTTTTTTTTTTGAAAAGGAAACTGTGTTTTTGCATTGCTTAATCGATCAAGGAGTTGGCTGATTGATCGACTCAACTCTATTAGCCCCCAATCGGATGCTTGATTGATTGAAGTCTACTGCCATATTTAAACTTAGATATAGAAAGTTTTCAAAGCACTTTTGTGTATATTTAAAAAGATTTAAGGAGTCAAATTAGATCAAATAATGTAATATTTAAAAACCCTAATACATGTATGCGTTAACCCTAATTTGGCGAGTGATTCCAAGTGTTAAATTACCTTCTTTCCCTTGTGGTAGAAGATTACGGAATCCCTTTGTGCGTAGCTTCGAATTCCTTCTTCAACCATGAGCGAGAGGTAACAACTAACACTAACATTCTTTTGAATTTTCTATTCTAAACTAGGAATCAAACCAAAAGTTACAGACTCCAGTTTTGTTCTATGAAGAGAGATGTTTCTTCTAACCCTAATAGAACCCTAGTAACCGTTGATTCAATGAATGAAAGATAGAGCCGTAATTCTTGTTTAATTTTAAGCAATTTCGAATTGGCTTAATGTATCCAATAGTCAACATAAGCCCTCTACTAAACATTAATTTATGTGAGCCTATTTCATAATGATGTTATTTGCAATTCACCCTTACTGTGAGGATGCATGACATGTTTGACCTCAATATTATCAAATTACTACAAGAAATTTAATATAGAACATATATGAATAGGAAATATAGACACATAAATTACATAATTATATATGCATACATGTGTACATGCATATCTATATGTACAGCTGTGTCCTCGTGTCTGTCTCCACAAATTTTACTTTCTGTACCATCGTCCATCGTCTTGCTCTGTCTGAGCTTCATGTGTTGAGAGTATGATGGATTCTTGTGTCTAAAAGATGTATTTCAGAACAGGAATGGAATAGACCCGTTTACTAAAATCAGTATCCTATGTTGAATATGGCTACATCTGGATTTAAATTATTTTGGTGATTTTGAATTGTTTGAAGTTTTACCGGTCTCAATGTTGCTTTTGTGTTTCAACTTTCTTTTTAGTTTATGGCAGCTTTTTTTGTATTTGCAAAATTTTTATTGTCAGAACTAATTGTTCCCTTTTTTCCCTCCCCTTTAATTAGTAGGAATCTAGAGTTTCTTTCTTGTCTAAGTCAAAAATATTTTCTGGTTGAGGATTATTGAATTTTATTAAAATTTCAAAACCAGAAGTTTTCCAGTGTCTCAATTAAATAGAATCCGTATACAGATGTTGAATTGGCCAGACAAGCTGAGACCATGGTGATCCTTTTTATCACCCAACTTTTCCCTCTTCTCCTATCCTTATTTATACAAGGTTTTGAAATGCAGTCGCGGTCTCGTGTTGCTGTCTCGGATTGTAACGGGGATTACGTAATAGGTATCGGCCGTCGCGGCTGTGAAACTTTATCTACACTAAGTTACATGATTAAAACAAAGCGGTACACAAGTTTTAACTCCATAATTCACTAAAACAATGTTTTTAGTATGTTTTAATGAATTTTATTGAATATATGAAGGTGATTTACTGATTTTGTTTAATAACCTATGAATTAAATTTTAAGGAGCTGTCAACAGTATCAGTGCAATAATTTAATACTTTGCACTAAAATTATAGTCACAAATGCATATTAAAACAAAAAATCAACATGTCAAAAATCATATACAGTCTGAACTTAGAAGTTGGAAATGAGTATACCTACAGTTGCCACTTGGAAATCATATACATTAACAATCATATACTCTTATTTGGTTGATTCTATTGTTAAATATTTTAAAAACTTTTTCAATGAATTTTATTATTTTTCTGATCTTTTAAGTCACTTTCTTATTCACTTTTTAATGCAATATATATATATATACATATATATATATATATATTAATAATTAACATCAGCATAATATGAAGTATGCTTATATTATACCCTTTTTTAAGAAGATACCATTCAATCTTGAATTCGGGGGACAGAATGTAAATCTACCATAAATCTCGAGTTTTTTACTTCTTGATTTGTAAATCTATAGCTTGGTAGGGTGGGGGTTTTGTTTTCTCTCTATTTTGGTCTTCAGATTTGGAAAAATGAGGGAGAGAAGCTGAAAATGGCTTTTTTAAACCCAGGCTGAAATTCACAGCTGTCTCGGCTGAGTCAGGCAGAGACTTGGCCTTATTGGTTGAGTAAGGCCGAGACACCCACGTCTAGGTCGAGCCAGGCCGAGACAACTGTGAATTCTGTTCTTGCTGAGGTCTCGGTCTCACTTGGACTCGACTCGACTTGACTCTGGCTGAGACGCCAGTGCAAGTCGGACTCAGCTGAGTTTTGAAACATTAGTTTTATGTACTTTTTTTTCTTTCAGTAAAGTTAAGTGTATTGGTTTTATATACTTGCTTTACATACCATTTATCTTTCTACCATCTTTTTCTTCCCTTTACTTTGTTAAGTGCTTATCATTTCATTATTATTGAGTGTACTTCTGTTACGCATCTAATTTCATATAACTTTCAAGCATTTGTTGGCCTGGAAAGACCTTGAACATGATTAAAACTATTCTTCTCCTGAGCATTATCTGTTATATGATATCTTCATAAAATACCTGCCGACACATGGTAGAGCTATCTGACACAGAATATGCAGTACAAATCCACAGTGTCTCTAATCTTCCACTGCTATTATGCCACAGGTTATCTAGCATGTATGTGCTGCATGAAGTCCTGTTACATATTGCTTTATTTTTCTTACTATACTTTAACAACCAATTTTTTATGTAACTTGCAAAATAGGTTCATCGTGTACTTGTGGATATAGTTTCAGCGGCTGCAAATGCTACACCTGGGCTTGGTAGATATCCTCCTTTTAAGAGAGAGGTAACTATTCCTTGCAGCTATAGACTCTGGGTTGACATATGGATTTTTTTATTTTTATTATTATTTTTCATACTTTCTAGTGGCCATACTTGATATTTGTGTAAATTAACTAGGTTCTGGCAATTGCAACTGATGCGCTGGATGGTTTTAAGAATGAAGCTAAGAAAATGGTGGCTGCCCTTGTTGATATGGAGCGTGCATTTGTTCCCCCACAACATTTCATCCGTTTGGTGCAGAGGCGGTATGTGTAATTTTTGGACAACGACGGTTAATAATTTTACTGATATTTTTTGTTTCTCTTACCAACGAGGAAAAAGAAAAAAAACAGAGCACTCTTTTTGAACTACTAAACATATAAATAATCTGTTGCCGTTTCTCGTGAATTCTGGTGATGGCTGTTCTGTCTTTCTTTCTTTCATTCCATTTCATTCATATTGGCTATGCTTTAACTGGATGACTTGTAATTACAACATTGCCTTTTTCATTTAGAAGTTTTTTAAGAAATAAGAGTCGGCTCTGTAGAACCAAGTTTTAGTTGTTTTTTATTTTATTTTTTGATTGCTTTGTATCTTTACAGAGGATATTTTGGCATGAAGAACTGCTATGAGGCACCATATTATTTAACGAAAACATAAAATCTTCCTGGAATTGAAATTGTTGAGGGGGAAAAAAAACTAACAAATATGACAAAATTTGAGGTGGAGGAAGCGTTTTCATATAAATTTATCGATAATCGCTATTCACATTTAAAGGTATTATTTTCTATGAAATGTTTTGAGTAAAATATGTTGGCACAGATTGGCATTTGAATCTCATCTTCCCTAGATGATTTTCTAGGAAGCATGTGGATTTCCCCAAGGGCGCTGGTGAGGTGGCTGACGCATACATATTACGATGACAAATATTAGATATGGCAGTATGTTTATCAGACATGTGCAGCCAGTTCCTACGTCTAAATCAAATTCCTTAATTCTAAACATACATCGAACATGTAATTTGTATGTGTGAAACTTTGGGATGCGTTTTTTGTATTTGTTCAGTCTCTTTTATCTCTGGATAAAGGAAAGATTATTTAAGAATACAAAACCAATAGACTTGAGTGGGACGAGGATAAAAAGTAGGAAATGCTATGCCCTTATTTATTGTCAGTGTTTTGAATTATTCTCATTTTCTGTGCAATCACACCCTTACTTTTTTATATGGGTTACTTTTTCTAAGATCGTATTGGAATTTATTATGTCATGTTGTACCATTGCCCATGTCCATACCCCATGCTTTGGAGTTAGTGTGGGTCCATAATACATCAAAGAAGTCTCTTGTTGTGATTCACTGATTCCTGGAACATTGATCAAGCTTTGAGTGATCAAAACTAGGGAAGTCATCTTTTGCTTTGACCGCAATCTTGCAACGTTAAGTGGCTGCTCTTTTTTTTTTTCCCTAATGGGGCTATAATGTTATATTATTCAAAATAAACATAATGTACATTGCAGGAGCGTAGAGGGACTCCCCTATCTTAGGATAAGAACCAAATCAGATTCTAAAAGACCAAACAGAAGAAAGAAAGACAACCAAAAGAAAAAACAGAAGAGCTTAGTTCATATCATCTAAACATCATCCATTTTTTTCTGAAATGTCAAGCACTTCCACCAAATTTCCCTCACAATATCATCAATATTCCTCTTCTTGTCCGAATGAAGTCTTTGATTGCTCTCATGCCAAAGAGTGGCAGCAAATATCATTCTAGAGATTTTGTCAAATTTTTAAACTAGAAGAGAACTAGCAGGGCCGGCTGGACCCATAGGCGACTTAGGCAGTCGCCTAAGGCCTCGGCCAATAGAAGGCCTCCAAATTATTTTATTTCCTTAACAAAAGTTTATAAAATATTTATTTTCTAAAATTTTTAGACTTCCTAAAATTTTTGTTTCCTTGTATTGTTAGGCCCCAACCAATGGTAAAGATTTGATAATAGGCTCAGATAATTTAATTCATTCTAAAACTTCTAATTTCTATTCTTATCTCAACACCTTTCTCTTTTTTCTCTGTCACTCCTCATTTCACGTTTTTTTTCTGAAATGTTGAATTATACATAATGGATAATTGTAAAAAATTGGGAATTATAATACTTTCCATCGGTTAACTTTTATCTTTTTTCCCTATTCCTCACGTTTTCTCCTCTTCTCTCATTTAATGTTTTTTATTTTATTTTTATTATTAATAATAAAACAACAAGAAATTTAGGTGAAAAATCAACAAATGAACAACCAAGTCATCTAAAAGAATTAGAAGATAATACAATAATGAAAGAAAATATATTAGTGACTTAGATTCATAATGATAATCAAATGTGTGATAAGAAAATTCTTTACGAAGAACATAAAAAAAAAATGGAAGAAAGTGAACCAAATAAAACAAAATATAAAGATCTTATTCAAAAATCTTATTCTATTCCCACAAATATTTATGCATCGGAAAAATATTATTAAAAAATTAAGAGATTTATTAGTAGAAAATGGTCCAATTGAATATAATGATTTTAATAAGAATGATTTTTATATAAACATTATTAACTAATATTTGATATTAATATATTACATGTTAAAGGGCCACTCTTATAATTTTCGCCGAGGGCCTCAAATTATGTTGAGCCGTCCCTGTAGAGAAGTTGCTAGAGAACCAACCCTTAAGCTGGTCAAGAGTATCAAAATGACCAGGCCTAAAAACTCTTTGAACCAGCTCCAAATACCTCTAGCAAGTGAACAGCACCAAATAAATGGTCTCTGGTATCCAGATCATCCAAGCAATTGGAACGCACAGAAGGAACTTGCAGACCTCTTCTTTGCAAATTAACAAAACTGGGCAGCTTGTCATGCATAATCAAACAGGCAGTAAGTACTCCTCTGGGCCTCACCTTAGTCCAGCACAGATCAGACCAAGGTACCTCGTCAAAGTGTTCTCCACTAACCTCCAAGCAGCCTTGAAGGAGAAGGCCCCAGCCCTAAATAGGAGTTTATCCTGTCCTGGCCAAATCTTCACAGTAGTTGGTTGGTAAATAATCTCAAATAGACCTAAGCTCAGAATGTTGCAACAGATCAAGCTTCCAAGCTCCATTACAGAACAGCTGACAAACCAAAGCACTTTTATTCAAAGGAATTAGTCTGAACATCCTACGACCAGACTTTGAAGCAATGTCTGTCCATCACACCATGGATCCAGGAATAGATGATGCAGTTCATGGCCATCTCCAATCTGAAATTTGATATTCTGCAGCATAATTTCTCCATAATAATGGATGCTTAAACTGTAATGTCTGTAAACTTTCTGGCTCCTGAGTAGTTTACTAGAGCTTTAGCTGAAGAAATTGTATGAACCCATTGTCATATGGGAATGTTATAGTTTTTTTTTAAGTCATGCATGGAGCTAAAATGTTAACGTCCTTTGTTTGCTCCATTAATGCATGGTGCCCTCCAGGATGGATGGATCACTTGCTTAGGGAACACGTGGAAGTATATTTTTAAATGGGTATTGTTAGAATGTATATATATTAGGATAAATTTGTAATTACACCAAGAGGGGTAATATTGTCATTTCATTTCCTTGTACAAATATATGGGATAGGTACCCATTTGATATAGAATATAAAGATATACAAAAGAGTTCACAGTTTTTCTCTCTCTTTACTCTTTGTTTCTACATGGTATTAGAGCTTCGATCCATTGCCATTGCCGTTGCCGTTGCCATTGACGTTGCCATCGTCACCTAAAGAGATCGTAGAGAGTGTTCTCCGATCACTCCATCCAGATCGTGTTTTTTTTCAGAAGCGGGAGACTGGATTGTCACTCGCCATCATCGTAGAAGCTTTCTTGAACCATTGTCGTCGTCGCTTCTCCAGGTCGCTATTTGCCTCTCGTCGTTGCCTTTGGTTTCGTTTCTGTTCACCATCAGCAGAGATCTCTGTCTCTGTTGAAGAACTTGTTTCTCGCTGTGGTCTATCTACGCCGGATTCCATCGTCGATCCGGTGTCGTTGCCTCTTGTCGTTCTGTTTGGTGCTCATCGTCGATCCGGTGTCGAGGACCACAAGACTTGGGCTGTCTGTGTTTTAAGGTTGAAGAAGAGGGGCATTTAGTTGCACGAATAGGCAACACAAGGTTGGGCTAAGTTATCAACCAGATCTAGTACACGAACAGGCAATTCAAGGTTGGGATAGCCCAGTTGATCTGACCCAAGCCCATCTTTGATCGATCCAATCCGACCCACCAGGTTTTTTCCGGGTCAACCCGTTTACAAAAAAAAAAAATTCCAAAAACCGGAATTTTTTTTCTTTTGCTGCCACCTCTCTACAACCTTCTTTTCCGGCCACCTACCTATTTTTTTTCTTGGTCCAATATTTTTTTTATCAATTATTTTTTTTTGCTAAGTTGTTATGGCCGAGCTTCCTATCACAGTGCCATTGGAAGTTAAGACTTCTGCTGCTGCCACCACTGATGTTGTTGGGCTGCAAATTACAACCGTAAAACTCAGCAATACCAATTATTTGTTATGGGCCCAAGCTGTAAAGATTTCCTTAGGGGCTAGAAGAAAATTACATTTCATCTTTAATGCTCCTCCATCGACCACCGATCCCGGATATGCTGATTGGGAAGCTAACAATTATCTGGTCATGTCCTAGTTGTGGCACAGTATGGACTCCTCCATTTCAGCCAACTTTATGTTTGTTGATACTGCAAAGGAAATCTGGGATGCAGTTAAAGAAACCTATTTGATGGATAAGAATATTTCTCGAATCTACTCTTTGTATGAAAAGATGTTTCTGTTCCGTTACTCAGGCCAAGGCATCGATGAATATTACTGTGCCTTCAAAGGCTTGTTGGATGAATTGAATCAATACCATCCACTAACCACTGATCTCGAGATTCAAAAACGACAACGCGAGGAATTTCATGTCTCCATTTTTCTTGCTGGTTTAGATACTAGTGTTCATACTATTCGAGATCAAATTCTTGCTGGTGATGGTAGACTCCCCAGGGTAACATTTATGCTCGCTTACTTAGAGTTGCTGAATCATCACCGGCCAAATCCGTTGGGAAAGAACATTCAGCGATGCTGATTCCATCTCCTACTCCACATTTTTCCCGCGGTCGTGGTCCTTCCAGTAGCAACAATAGCTATGGAAGCAATATGGGTGGTCCTCGCGGTTATGGTGGTCGTGATAGAGGGCGAGGTCGGCGTGGTCGTCACCATGCCCGTGTCGATACTCGTCATTGTGACCACTGTCATGGCACTAATCATACTATTGAGTACTGTTGGGATCTTTATAGAAAACCAACATCGGCAAATTAGGCAGTTATTTCCTCTCACACTGTTGGTTCTCACACATCTCGTACATACGATCATTCAGCCTCTACTGCCTTTGTCTCGCAACCCACCTCATCTCCTAGTGATCTTGTCACATTATCATGTGCTGAGTTCAGTGCCTTGGTCCACAAGGCACAACACCAGTCCCGTGACGGTGTTGCTTCCTTTGCCCAGTCAGGTAACATTGCTTGTTTTTCGAACTTACAAGCGTCCTCCTCTCCTTGGGTTCTTGACTCTGGAGCATCTACCCATCTGACCGGTAATAAATCTTTATTTTCTCACCTCTGCAAATCTACGTGCACATCTTCTGTTACTTTAGTTGATGGTCGAACTCGTCCTATTATTGGTCAGGGAACCATTAGACCCACTTCTTCTATTTCATTATCTTCTGTGCACTTGGTTCCTCATTTTCCTTTTAATTTGTTATCTGTGAGCAAACTGACTCAAACTCTCAACTGTTCTGTGACTTTTTATCCTTCCTTTTGTGTTTTTCAGGACCTCAAAACGAAGAAGACAATTGGTGGCGGTCTTGAACAAAATGGCCTCTACTACCTGGATTCTGGGTCGTCTACTAGTGGTATGGCTCTCCATTCCCGAGTTTCCGCCAACCAGCGGCATTATCGATTAGGTCATCCCTCTTTGCAGTACTTGAAGTTTGCACTACCTTTTCTTGAGTTTGTCACTACTTTGGACTGTGAGTCATGTCAATTAGGCAAGCATCATAGGGTTTCTTTTCCTTCCGGTATTAATAATCATCGGTCTTCTCTTTTTGAATTAGTGCATACTGATATTTGGGGTCCTGCCCGTCATACCAGCACCTTAGGTTTTTCTTATTTTGTTACTTTTGTTGATGACTATTCACGAATGACTTGGCTAAATTTAATGAAAGATCGTTCTGATTTTCTTTCTATATTTCAATTGTTTTATAAAGAAATTGAGGTCCAATTTCATTGTGTTATTCTTACTTTGCAATCTGATAATGCTATGGAGTATGTCAAAGGTGCTATTTCTGAATTTTGTGATTCTCATGGTATTTTGCATCAAACTTCATGTTCTTATACTCCTCAACAAAATGGAGTAGCAGAACAGAAAAATAGGCACTTAATTGAAATAGCTCGGACTTTAATGATACATATGTATATTCCAAAAGCATTTTGGGGAGATGCTGTTTTAACTGCCTGCTATTTAATTAATCGTATGCCATCTTCCGTTCTAAATTGGATGTCTCCTTCCTCTGTTGTTTTTCCTGATCGTCCTTTATTTGTGGTGACTCCTCGTGTTTTTGGTTGTGTGTGCTTTGCTCATGTGTTACGTCCTGATGCCGATAAATTATCCCCTCGTGCCATTAAATGTGTATTTGTTGGCTACTCTCGCACTCAAAATGACTATAAATGTTGGGACCCTCACACTCATCGTTATTTTGTGTGTATGGATGTGACCTTTTTTGAGGACACTTCTTTCTTCTCTTCCCACGGTCTATCTTTAAATACTGACTTGTTACTTCTGTTACCTGTTATCTCTTCTTCTACTGAGTTTGTCACACTGAAACCACTTCAAGTGTATAGTAGACGACCACAGGCGGTCTCCCACCAATTGTCTACTTCTCTTGAGGTTCCTCCTGTTGATGCTCTTGACCTTCCTATTGCCTTACGAAAAGGTACTCGTTCGTCTGTTACTACCCATCCTATTTCTCACTTTGTTTCATATAATCATTTATCACCTGCTCTCTCATGTTTTTTATCCCAGTTATTTGCCACTCTTGTTCCCAAGACTTTGCAGGATGCTCTTTCTAATCCTTCCTGGCGACAAGCAATGGTACTTGAAATGGATGCACTTCATAGTAATGGGACATGGGATCTTGTTCCCTTACCTCCGGGTTCCCACCCAGTTGGGTGTAAGTGGATCTACACTGTCAAATACTATCATGATGGTTCTATTGAGCGTTTCAAGGCTCGTCTGGTTGCAAAAGGGTATACCCAGACCTATGGTCTTGACTATGGTGAGACTTTTTCCCCTGTTGCTAAGATTTCATCTATTCGGGTCCTTATTTCCCTTGCCGTCAATCGTAATTGGCCGTTGTTTCAGTTGGATGTCAAAAATGCCTTTTTACATGGTGACTTATCTGAAGGAGTTTATATGGAGCAACCACCTGGATTTGTTGCTCAGGGGGAGTATTGTCACGCTGTTTGTCGCCTTAAGAAGGCTTTGTATGGTTTGAAACAATCTCCAAGAGCTTGGTTTGGAAAATTCTCTAAGACAGCATTAGAATTTGGTCTTACCAGATGTCAGACAGATCATTCGGTATTTCACCAGCATACTAGAGCTGGTTTCATTTTTCTTGTTGTGTATGTGGATGATATTGTTATCACAGGTGACAATATTGAAGGCATTGCTAAGTTGAAATTGTTTTTACAAAACCGGTTCCACACAAAAGACTTGGGTGAACTCCGATATTTCTTGGGTATTGAAGTTGCCAGATCCAAAGAAGGTATAAGTTTATCCCAAAGAATATATGTGTTGGACTTGTTAGAAGAAACAGGAATGCTAGGTGGTCGTCCGGTCGATGCTCCTATGGATCAAAATACAAAACTCGAGGGTGATTTATTTGACGAACCTGAAAGATATTGACGTCTGGTTGGGAAATTAATTTATCTCACTATTACTTGGCCGGATATTTCATATGCAGTCAGTGTTGTAAGTCAATTTATGGGAACACCTAGGGTGCCACATTGGAATGTAGTTCTTCGAATTCTCCGATATCTCAAGCAAGCTCCAGATTTTGGGTTGTTGTATAAATCGAATGGGCATCTCAGAGTGGAAGGTTTTACAGATGCTGATTGGGCTGGTTCTTCCTCAGATAGGAGATTTACTACAGGTTATTGCACCTTTGTAGGAGGAAATCTTGTTACATGGAGAAGCAAGAAGCAAACAGTGGTAGCTAGGTCTAGTGCTGAAGCTGAGTACAGGGCAATGGCCTATACCTCTAGTGAGTTGACATGACTACAACATTTTCTCGAGGAACTAGGGATGATTGTTACAACTCTCATTCCGTTATTCTGTGATAACCAAGCAGCTCTTCACATTGCTTCTAATCTTGTATTTCATGAGAGGACCAAACATATTGAAGTTGATTGTCACTTCATTCGAGACAAGATATTAAGTGGGAATATCTCCACTCCATTTGTGAAATCTGAAGATGAGTTAGCAAACATGTTTACTAAAGCTCTTGGTCATAATCGGTTGAAGACTTATTTGTTCCAAGCTGGGATTATATGATATATATTCTCTAGCTTGAGAGGGAGTGTTAGAATGTATATATATTAGGATATATTTGTAATTACACCTAGAGGGGTAATATTGTCATTTTCATTTCCTTGTACAAATATATGGGATAGGTACCCATTTGATATTGAATATAAAGATATACAAAAGAGTTCACAGTTTTTCTCTCTTTACTCTCTGTTTCTACAGGTATGACACAAATAAATGACATTTTTTGAACCTCTTGTTGCCTAAGACACAACTGTAATTCCTTGGATACAACTGATAGTAAGTTGCAAGTGTTGATTGACTAATGCCTGCCCTTCATTTGGGGGCCCTTGTATCTGTATCATTCTGTTCTGGTATAGTTATGTATCATTGTATAGCTCTGAAGATTTCTTGTTTGAGGTTTAATTATTTGTATGATTTTCTTTGGTGTTTATCCGATTCTTCCATATCTAATTGTCTAGTGGATTGATCTCTGTTTTTTGGCAATCGATTTGATATATGTTTTTTTATGATGTATGATCAATTGGTGTTTAACTTTTGATAGGATGGATAGACAGCGACGTGAAGAAGAGCAAAAAAATCGATCTTCTAAAAGGCCACTTGAGGCAGACCACTCCACATTAAATAGGGTATTGGCGCCTTTTTCTTTATGTAGGACTGTTAATTGCTTAGTTTCTGTAAATTATTGTTTGACGAGTTCATGACTGCTGCATCTATCATAATGTCGAATGTATTAAACACATTCAAATGCAACTTTGACGCTTTGGTCAGGTCGACTACTATACTATCTTACAACACAGTAGTAGTAGAAGCGTAAAGGCCACAAGTCGAGGCGACAAGCTGCTAACATGAAATGAGCTTCTCTTTCCTTGTTGCAGCTGGTCAATTCTTGACGATGGAATTTTTCGGGATATATAGTGTTTAAGAGAATATTACCTTGGATTTGCTTGCTTTTCTAATTTTTTTTCTTCCATTTTAGGCAACGAGTCCTCAAACAGGAGGCCAACAGTCTGGGGGAAGCTTGAAATCATTGAAGGATAAATTCAGCCATCAAGATAAGGATGCACAAGAGGGATCAGCCTTGAAGACAGTGGGGCCTGATGGGGAGATAACAGCAGGTTCATGGATAAACAGTTTCCTCATCCTTATTACGAGTCTAACTAATGATGGTTTCTGTTTACTTCTATTAATTGTTATGTGATATCTCATGTAGAATCTTATAAGTTTGAGTCTAAGTGATTTGTGCAAAATACTACTGCATTATTGCAAACTATGCTGCCAAAAGTTTGAGTGAATATGTTGCAATTTCAGTAACCCAAATTTAGATTTGAGTTTCAACTTATTACAGATACATTTGTTTTTTATTGTTCAATGAGAAGAAATTCATTGGTGGAAAGATAGATATCTTCTGTTTTCCTTTGCCTTGGGGGTACTCATAGAGGATTTCTGGAAGATTCTTGCATTTCTCTCTTTCCAAATATATTGAAATATTACAAACGGGGATGGTGGTTTTCATTAACCATACATCTTTTGTCTTTGAGCATACCTAGTGTTCATTTGATTAGTCTCGTTGAGTATGTATAATAGTTGTCCAGTTTGATGCTTCTAATCTGTCCAGTCACTATATTAGCGTAAGATTGATCCTACCATTTATATAAATTTTATTTTAATAATGTCAAATTTTGTTTAAGGATCAAAGGTTTAAACATACATTGCAAGGTGAGGGTGATATATCCCATGTGTGGGACCTTTTTGGCAAGCACTTCTGCTGCCATTTGAAAAAATCAGACTTTTCAAAGAGTTGCACTGGGTGAGTTGTCCACTAATATAATTTACTTGTCCAAAAGAAATTATAATAAAACTGTGCTAGACTTTCTAGAATAAGCAATGAATGCTTAGTTAGACCACTTTCTACTGAGGCGTCTTCTGCTATGCGATCATGTATAGTCATATTTTGAACAAAATGGGCCAAATGGCCTCACATCTATCAGCTACCGATATTCTGGTAATGGCCTCACATCTATCAGCTACTCATATTCTGGTAGTTTGATTTCTTGTTTTTTCCCAACCTTAGTATTGATTCTTTAGGAAAAACTGAGCTTCTTTACCTTTTCAAAAAGAGATTTGATTCCTAATCATTCTTTCCTTTCAGCTTCAAAAAACATTGAATAACTTGGTAACATGGTGATGCTTTACAAAATATGCTTGGGCTGCATAATATTTACTTGCCATTGTTTTTTCTGCTCTGTATCTGCAGGATTCTTACTGAAAAAAAGTGCGAAAACTAACGGTTGGAGTAGGCGATGGTTTGTTTTAAATGAGAAAACTGGGAAGGTTAGTACTTGGTAGTATAGCATTTTGGCTAACCTAAAGTGAGAAAACTGATGCTTAAAGCTTTTCAGTATATTCCATGTTGACTTGATTTGGTACTATGTAGGATGTTGTGTGAATCTTTTTTTTTTTCATTTTTCTTGTTTCTTATTTTGTATTTTTAAAATTTTCTATTCGTAACAGGTCTTTTTAAACCTTATCGCATACATATATATTCTGATTATCCACTTAGAGCATCATTGCAAATTTCTCCATTATCGTCATTTGGATACTCAAAATCAAGGAAGCATGGACACAGACACGGGATATGGATGCAACACGATACGGATACGGCGATACGGGAAATCACAGCAAGGATACGTCAAATAAATAAATAAATAAAAATATAATATTATACATAAAATATTAAGTTTTATTCTTCAACCGTACAATAAATATACTTAAAGTAATTATACAAAATATAAGATGTTAAAATCTAGAAATCCACTATCTTTTCTAATATTCTTTACAATAACTCACTCGTTTGAGTGTTTTAAAAATATTTTTGTTTTATTATAAAATGATCCTTATTTTAGAACCTATAAAGTTTTTAATATTACAATCTCAACCCCATTTTATAGAACAAAAAATTACAAATTTGCCCTGAAAAGTATCCTAAACATATCCCAGACGTATCCTAAACGTATTCTGGCGTATCCCCGCGTATCTCAGCCGTATCCCTCACGTATCCTAGCCATATCCGATATTCAAAAAATAATTTAAAAAAATTGGATACTTCTTAGCCGTATCGGACACGTATCCGATACGGCCACGGGGCCGAGTATCTGTGCTTCATAGCTCAAAATCTACAAAGTAAATCATGGTATCAACATATTATATTGGATACTAACTCTTGTTTTAATCCAAGTATTTTGCTTAAAATAAGGAAATGATAAGAGTATCCTTATTTCATCAATATAATCCATTTCTTTAAGCATCTGACCAAATTAGAGCTCTCTATATAGATATTGCTATCATTTTAGTTATGTTTATAGATGTGACGAGTCTTGATTGCAATCCTCATTTTATTTTTCCCAGCTTGGTTACACCAAGAAACAAGAGGAACGACATTTCCATGGTGTCATCACCTTGGAGGTACGAATTGACAGTCAATATTTTGAGTTCTAGACGAGCATATAATTGTATATTTCTCAAGTTTGACAGTGTGCTCTACGATGTTTTTGTGGCCTTTTTTGAATACTATATCTCTGACAAAGCTTTCCAAAACTTGCATCATCTTTGGAACTCTGTTAATGAAGTTTAAACTTTGAATTGGATGCACTATACCTCTATTGCCAGTTTGATATTCATAAACTTTGTGGGAATATTTCGGCAATTTATAATATCTTTTAATTGTATGACTTGCGTTATGTTATGAATTTGAGTTTGATTTAAATGATATTATCATTTGCTACATGATTTTATGGAGTGGATCCATATGAGTTCCACCAGTCAATGTCCTGAAATCTTTAGATGCATCTTTGTGATTCTTCACACAAAAATGTTTTTAGTGTTCATACTCCCTGGCGTTGGTGAGATTGAATAACTGTTTGAAAGGAGGTATTGCAAAAACTTGCACAATGTTTTATAAACAATGTATTGACTAGATTTGCACCAACTCTGTCTCTTAATAGAGGATAAATGAATTTCACGGAATAAAAACATTGATTATGCATTGTGGATATGATTCTCATATTTAATAGGAAACATGAGGCCTTGAAGAATATTTTTACTGTTCTAATTAAACGGCCGGTTCAAGTAAGGAGAAGTTAGGTTGTAATCTTTTGTGCATTGGAGTTGAGAGCATATTTTCACTGTTTTACACATTGAAGAAACTAGGAATTTATTTAATTATGTATGAAAGAAGGAACATCTGAACAAGTATAACTAGGAATATAGAAACATGGAGCAACTACTTCGGGCTTCAACTATGCACATGGTTTGCGATTGATGATGCATATATTGGGATCAATTGAAATGGGTTGGGGATTCTTTTTGTAGCCCTCTCCATCTATATAGTGTTGTGAAATGTCTTGCATTATTGTGACCACAGGATACGTTATATCACTTTCAGTAATTGTGGACCTTGTGGTCTTAGGAATAACTTTTGGCTGGGCCCTCAAAATGTAACTGGGATCCTTTTTCGAACTTGTTTTGTTGGTAATCCCTTAGCAGTTTGACTGGCTGGTTGAATGACACAGTTCGTGTTAAGTTGAGAGGTGAAGCATGATTTTTTGTGCCTCAATTCATTGTTGATGGTGGATTTGATCTCGCTCTCTTCCATGGATGTAGGCAATTTGCTGAATCCTATGTATGTGTACAAAGCATGACTCACGAGGTAAAGGAGTTATGATGAAATGTAACTTTTTTTCCTTGGAGAGGGAGAATGAAAGATCTCTTGATGCAATAGGGAACTCACAAGGTGTAAGATATAAAAGAAAAGAAGCTAGAGAAGATGAAGGATTATGAATGAGAAAGAGATGGACATTGAAGCTGCCAGTGCAATTTTATAAAGTCAGGTTTGTCATAATTCATCGGTAGAAGGTGAAGAATTATAATGAAGAAACTTGAGAAATTGTATAATGTGAAAAATAGAAAAGAAAGAGATGGAATTCACTAGTTGTAAGATAGAAAAGAAAAGAAGCTAGAGAAGATGAAGGATGATGAATGAGAAAGAGATGGACATTGAAGCTGCCAGTGCAATTTTATAAAGTCAGGTCTGTCATAATTCATGGGTAGAAGGTGAAGAATTATAATGAAAAAACTTGAGAAATTGTATAATGTGAAAAATCCGATGAAGTTGCATTTGTAAAGAGTAATTGTGCGGGTTGCAGATTCAGGAGAATACTTGCTTGTTTGAGCATCTATATACATTTGGTGTGTTAGTCTATTAGTTGCTGAACTTTAGAGTGAAAATCGATGAAGAAGATAGGGTATAGTCATCCTAACTTCTCTGCCCCTTCCCATGACTATGGTTACGACCTTATTGTTTAGGAACGAGAGTGTCCTTGTGCCGGTTTTATATGTCTCATATTTCTAAAAATACATCCTAATAAATATAAGAAACGTTCATACAAATTTTGATGGTTTATGTAAAAGGTACACTCACTTGTACATATATGTGTGCATTAATTACATGGGAAATAAAACAAGCAGCAATATGCCTAGCAACAAATAAACAAATAAGTAAAAATGAAGCACTCTGCAAGCGAGAGGTAAGGCTGCATACATTTGACCCTCCCTAGACCCCGCAATGGTAGGAGCCCCGTGCATTGGGTTTGCCCTTTCTTTTTTAAAAGTAAAAATGAGGCAGCTATATGGTTATGATAGTTTATGATTCAACAAACATGTACATTAACGTGTGTGGATTAAGACGTTGAAGTGGATAACTACCAATGCCCGAATAGGTAGCTAGATTAAAGAACAACATAATGAGGTTTGAGTTATAAGATGATGAAAGCATTTTCATGTTTTCTTTATGTAATTAATTCTTCACCAATGAGGTTTTGCAATTGTCTTGTGTCATCCAACCTTTTACTGTGAGTTTTGAAATTAGTGCTCGTAGTGAAGTAGTTTTTATTGCTCTCTTGATGAGGAATCTCTCTCACAATCTGTGGATGAATCATTCAGGAATGTAATATTGAAGAAATCTCTGATGAAGAAGAACCCTCTTCAAAAAGTTCCAAGGATAAAAAAGATAAAAAGGCAAATGGACCAGATTCTGGAAAGACACCAAATCTTGTATTCAAGATAACAAGCAGGGTTCCATATAAGACGGTTCTAAAAGGTACATATTCATCTATAATCTGCAGTACTATATTGTTTGTGAATTGTTTTTTACTCCCTTTCTCCTGTTAACTGTAGAATTTTCATTGTTCTCACAGCTCACAGCGCTGTTGTTTTAAAGGCTGAAAGTATGGCTGATAAGGTCGAGTGGTTGAACAAGTTAAGAAATTTGATTCAGTCTAAAGGAGGTCAAGTGAAGGGTGAATCTAGTCTTCCCATGCGACAAAGTCTTTCTGATGGTTCTCTTGTGAGTCATAATTTGATGCTTGTTTGTATTTTTACCAAATTTATAGCACCACTAGACTCTGTAATTCCTCTCTTTTCTTTTAAAGTTGCATTAGGTTTTCCTGCCTTCTAATTCTTCTCTTTTCTTTCAAAGTGGCAATGTGAATGTGAGTATGAATTTCTGTTAGAAGCCAGGTCTCTCTTGTTTCCTTTCCAAACATTACTATCAAATGTTGATGTTCAAGTTTTAACAGTGTCAAACGTGAATTCTTTCATTCAATTTTTTTTTTCTTTTTCCCAGTTGTATGCATTCTTTTCCTATATTATTAAGTTGCTTCAAATATGTTTTCGTCGGCTTGCACAACTTAGGATACAATGGCCAGAAGACCTGCAGATCCAGAAGAAGAACTTCGATGGATGGCTCTGGAAGTACGCGGTTATGTTGAAGCTGTTCTGAACAGCCTTGCTGCTAATGTCCCAAAAGTTAGTTTTTTATTTTCTCAATGCTGCCATTGTTCCTATATTCTTTTGGCTTTTTAATATCCCTTACGGTTGTTCTGGTTGTGCAGGCGGTTGTTCTTTGTCAAGTAGAGAAAGCAAAGGAAGACATGCTGAATAAGTTGTATATTTCTATCAGGTTAGCTGCGTCCCTTTTTGTCCTTGGGAATGTTGGATGCACATTACTATGCTCAGCCAGAGGTAGTTTTTTCCGGTGTAATTTGTAGTGTTCCTGATGTTTGCTTCTGTTTTCAGAGTTTTAATGCAAACATAGTCTCTAAGCGGAGGAATCACTATTTACGCTTTTCTTTTTTTTGTATAAAAGGAAAATCAAATGGTAAGCTGTAAAGAAAAGCTTATCATACACAGTGAAGGTTTTTGTGGGTGTTAGGTATATGAGTCGTGTCGACAAATTCCTACTCAAAACTAGAGTTGTAATGTATTAGATGACAAAGCAGACGAGAAAGTGGAAAGAACATGACGTGAATCTTGCATTCTCAATCACATATATAGGACAAAGGTAAATTGACCTTTGAAAGACCTAATTTGAGCTAGTTTAATCTTTGGTTGGGCTTGTAAAAATGTTTTAAGAGTGTTTTTGAAAAATGCCTTTCAAATGTTAAGTTTTATTCATTTTTCAAAACTGGTTTTAGAACTGGAAAGCAGTGTGCTTCGGTCGAATGGTCCGTAGATCAAGAAGCTTTTAGAAGACATCAATTGAAATGGTTGATCGATGAGATGTTCTAGGAAAATTTGTTTTCAAAACCAGTAAGCATTGATCGATGTGTCAGTCGATTGAAGCTTGCCCACTCAGTGTCGGTCAAACAATGCAGACACATTTATGGAAACTCTCTCAAAACGCGGCCAGGAGCAAATGTTTGGTAGAAAAGGACATAGGTTTTGTCGTACACGGTGATTTAATGCAACAAATTTATGCAAAACATTCTTTATTTTTTTTTTGGGACAGGCATATGCATCCAGACACTGTTAGTTATCCATTATGTTTTTCCTTTCTTGTTCAATTATTATTTTCTTCTCTTCTTAAATGTTTTAACCTAATTTTTCACATATTGGTTGGTAGCACCCAAAGTACAGCAAGGATTGAAGAGCTGCTTCAGGAGGACCAGAATGTAAAGCGAAGGAGGGATCGCTATCAGAAACAGTCCTCTCTTCTTTCAAAGCTCACAAGACAACTTGGTATTCATGATAATCGAGCAGCTACTGCCTCGAGTTTCTTGAATGATGGTGGAGCAGGTGATGATAGCTGGAGATTTGCATTGCTATTTTTTTCTTTTCTTTCCTTGCTTTGTTTTTGCTTTTTCTCACAAGCACTGGGGGCAGAAGAGCTTGGGGTGTTGGGCTGTGTTTGGGTTGTGAAGGTAGCATGGCACATGCACTAAAAACAATTGATCTTTCGGGAGCACATTCATTCCACAAAATCTGTTTTTCAGTTGGTTAGCTCTTTGAATAAGCATTATGGAAGAGCCAAAAAATGTCTTTTATGTGTTACTTTTTTTTTTGTTTTTATAGTATGTCATATTTAGAGGTCGCACCTTGGTGTGATGGCAAGTGCCTTCGCCCAAAAGCGATAGGTCTCGGGTTTGAGACTTGGAAGCAGCCTCTCCAAAAATGGGGTAAGGCTAGCCAACATTTACCTCTCCCAGACCCCCGCTCAAGCAGAAGCCCCCTGCCTTGCCTTGCGCACTGGGTACGACCTTTTTTTTTTATAGTATGTCATATTTGTTACAATCAAGAGGATAGTGTTTTTAAATATTTTGTGCATTTGGAATAGCATTGAACTAGGTGAATAAAAATAATTAAGGGTAAGAAGAACATAAGAACTAAAATATCATCAATAAGTGACCAAGGAGAATATATTTTTGGCAGTCAGTGTTCGGGTTTCAGTGGTGATAACTCTTGCCCAAGTGACCATGCTATTAAGAATCATCCAGGGTATTACACAAATAAAGAAGGCACAAGTAGACGGTTTAAAAAATGGTAGAGAATTCGAACAGAAGTTTGGATCGTACTGAACAGTTTAACCAACTGTAAGATCAATTGAAATGGTAATCACAGCTGATTAGATACGTCAGTATACCCATTTAAAGAGGCACAACTCCATCCACATTCTTAGGTTGAGTGTATACTGTATACGACCTGGATAAAATCATATTTGTTCAATTTATATTCAAAAGAAGACAACTCTTGAATAACAGGTTATCTTTTAAAGTAAGAAGATATTGTGTACTTCATTTAAAAAGCACAGCATGTTGTTTCAAACACTATTTGTTACTGCTTGAAGCTGTTTTTTAATTTTTATTTTTTTTCTGTTTTCTTTCTTTCAAGTGGAATTGCATGATGTTTTATTAACTCTTTTTTTTTTTTTTTTTTTTAATTTAATGTTATATAACCATTGCTTCATGTATTTTCATAACAAACTTAAAGGACAATGTTGTTGGTTAGACAACCCTCTTTTGTGTGTGTGTTTGTGTTGAGTAAGGAGACTTTAGTACTGGTCCTTCACACTAAAATTAGGGTAGTCACTTTCATCAACTCTGGTAGACTACCACTGGTTTGAGCAGAGACCTTTATCTACAATTGCGATATTTGTTCTGAGTTTTCAGATTCCAGAAATCATGTCTTTGACTCACTTCTCTCAGTTGGTAATTTATTTTATTTTATTTTAAATTTATGTATATTTATTTGGGCAGAAAGCAGTCCAAGAACCACTGGATCCTCGCCAGGTGATGAATGGAGATCTGCTTTTGATGCTGCTGCCAATGGTCCTAGTGACTCATCTAGGTTTGGTTCCAACGGTCACAGTCGACGGAACAGTGATCCTGCCCAAAACGGTGATGTGAGCTCAGACTCGAGCAGCCGCCGCACCCCTAACCGATTGCCGCCAGCACCACCACAATCTAGCTCTGTTTATAAATATTAGATTAGATGAATATCAAGGATGAATTAATTCATGCATTATTGGGAAGGTGTTTTGCTAGTACTCCCCGATTGAGCTCTCCTGTTGAGCTCATATAATGTCATAGTAAGTCCGTAGAATCGGATTCTCTCTTTTTGTAGATAAATATAACAGCTAATACTGTTCCCCCCTCTCTCATATGGTGGTTTCTGGATTTTGAGGCGTACTTGCAATGTGTGCATTGGAGTCGTCTTTTTTTATTTTATTTTATTTTTTGTGAATGTTGTTGCTATATTTGTGCAGTCATTCACTGTATGGTACATATATTTCTGTCAATTTTTTGAGAAAATTATTCTTTTCATATACTGTCTTGAACTTAAGGTAGGCAAGAAAAGAAAAGCCTTGATGATGTGTTTATGATTGATCTTGTTATTTTATATTATGTCAATCTGGAGTTGATAAAATTACTGCATTGTTATTTTTATTTTTTAAATGGAATTTGTATTAAAGAGAGGAGAAATAGCTACAGATGAATGGTAAAGGGGTGACCTCACATTACAGCAAAAGAATAGAAAAGGTCATCACATTCAGCAGGAAGAGAACAAAAATGAAACCTAAATGAAGATAAAAACAAAGTGATAGTACATTCCAATCATTAATGGGAGGTATGAAACGGAATGGTATGAATTGAAGTGTAGGATTAATGCGACCAGTAGTAGTTTTAAATAAGGCGTTATGTAGAAAAATATGGAGTTACCACTTAACATGAGGTGTAGCTATGTCAGCCTCAGCCGTTATATATATATATATATATATATATATATATATATATATATATATATATATATATATATGTTTGTGTGTATAATACAAATATTCAATTTTTATTAGTGGGAAAAATAATTTATCATACACTACAATACAAAGGATAATCATATATATATCACATGGTTTTTCATTCGAATAATATGAATATATGCGCATATATATTGTATAATTGAACTAAACTAAATGATCATTTATGGTTCGGTTCCACTAATTCTGACGGTTCCATTATAATATTTCTGGAATTGTTGGGACCAATTTGGTTCTGATTCATCCCAAAATCAGACCAAACAGAATTGTGTGCAACTTTAGTTATCGGACAATCTGAAATCAAATTTTGGACAAAAACACACTTTGAAATATGTTTTTTTAGAAAAACTTTTTTTTATAGTAACTCCATATAGATATATGCTACTGAGATTCACAGGATTTAGGGTCCAATTATGCTATGGGAAGATTACATCCGTGAGAGTATTGTGCTTACCATAAATTAGGTTGAATTTGATAAAACAAATGAAGAAAACAGCCATGTACAACATTAAGGGGGTGTTTGGTTTGTGTTTTGTGGTAGGTGTTTATGTCGCAGGCCCACTACAGTAACTAAATATAGGCCCAAAACATGTTTGGTGAGATTTATTTTGTTGTGCACAGTTATATAACATTTTGAAAATATAGGCCCAAACTTAAAACAAGAAATTAGTGTTTTTACATGTTTTAACATTGGAGCGGAGTTAACAGCACAAAACATTTGGGCCAAAATTACTATAGTGGAGCAAACAACAGCCCACATTTCGCAACAGGTATATAAGACATTTTAGGTCATTTTTGCGTCTTTGTTCTCTCTCCTCTGTGAAGCCGATTGAAGGTAATAGTTGGAGCGATTCTGAAACCCAAGGTTCTATGTTCAACGACGACAAATCGAAGCACTTGCGATGCAAATCTCACTCTCTACTGGTCATTTTGTGTGTTGTCTTTCTATCTCCTCTATGAAGCTGTTTTTGAAGGCGATTTTGGAAACCTAGCTTTTGTGTTGAACGACGACAAATCGAAGCACTTGCGACGCAAATCTTTCACTCTCTACTATAAGTATCATTTTGAACTTGTGATTTGCAAATCTTTCATTCTCTACTGTGTATCATTCTGAAGTTGTTGTGATTTGCTTCCTAACCTTCGATTTTG
Source organism: Cornus controversa (assembly GCA_026545225.1). Lineage (NCBI taxonomy): Eukaryota > Viridiplantae > Streptophyta > Magnoliopsida > Cornales > Cornaceae > Cornus > Cornus controversa. Next base: position 22,316,462 of record CM048853.1, on the reverse strand, counting down.
ACGAGGATTTTCTTCAAAATTGTTCGATCTAAGGTTAAACTCAGGTTTTCTTGAGTTTTATTGTTCAAAAGTATATATATATATATATATATATATATATATATATATATATATATATATCAGTTATGACTCTTCTATCTCAGCTAGAGTAGTATAGTACCATCTTTTTTTTTTTCCACACATTCTATTATCATCAAATTTCTTCTCTTGTTTTTTGAGTCGCTGGAGGAAATTGACAAGATAATTTTCTCTTTTTTGCTAACCAAACTCCCAAAAATGTTATAGACCTCATTTTGATGTAAGTGCAATGAATGAAAAATTGTGAATGTTCATATGAAGTACAATCTGAAAAAAGAAAGGAAGAGAGTAAAAAAACATGATGTTGCATTTTTGTAATGTTAGATTTCTGCCTGCTATATGGTTGTTGTGACATAATTGCAAATTTGTGTATGACATATATATATATATTCATCAGAAACTCCTATTACTTATTGTTAGCATTAAGATGCTTATATTTTGTATAATTGATCATTAAGAATTAAACTAAAAGCATCTATATATCTTGTGCAATTGGTGGTTGGGATTGAACACTGGCTAATAAAAATGAACCTCTGTTTCACTCATGCACTTTTATAGCCATAACAACACTTTGAGGCATTTTAGAAACTTGCTATTTAGGTGATTTGATCATTCAGTTAGATTTATAATTGGAGCTCTAGATCTTTGACTTACTTTTGCTTTGTTCCCTGGTGGCTTTGTTGTGGCTATCTTGATGATTTTATCTATGATTTGTAAGTAGTAAACAGAAAAATGATTAAGATCTTTCTTTACTCTACATGAACAATTATTGATGATGGAGAACTTTTTACTACTTTGACATCTTCCATATATCAAGAGTTATACAATAATTGTCTTTCTTTGCAACAAGGCTAGATAGGACCTAGAGTAGTCATGTACATGTGTTACACTAGTTACAGGTCTTTGAATAAAAATGAAACTTAAGAAATTAATTTTATTTTAAGTACAACTAACAAATTCATATATATATATATATATATATTAAAGCTGATTCTCCTAATGAATGATTGCATCCTTCGCAGTTGACATATATTCTCACAAACTCTTTAATACTTGTTTCATGCACCTTTCTATAATTTCTTTGTTTTCTAAGGTTATTTGTTCTTTTAAAGTTTCTGTTTTAAGTGAACCCCTTGTGTACCGAGTGCTCCCATAATACTAAAATATATAGTTTTTGTTCAATTGGTGACATGGTATTTATTGTAAGTACATTCTTTTGAACCTTTTTCGTTCTTGCTCTCAACAATGGATGTTGAAGTATATCTCTTATATTTTATAGGTTTGAAAAATAAAGTTGGAGCTTACATATATATATTATTTCTTTGTCTTGACTTTGATTTTCATGAGAAGAATGGTTAAATTTTCATCCAATAGGATTTTACAGGTTCTTTTTACTGTCAAGAAATATTTTCAAAGTAAATAGATTGCTTTTTGGCAAGATCAGACCAAGAAGTAGTTTAGAATTATTTCTCAACTGTGCTTTTGTTACTTTGTGAATTATTTAAAGAACTCAAAAACAACTAAAGTGTTAACAATTTTACTTTTAGTGGGTTTTGTTACAAAATCATTTGCTCTCTACAAACATATCTTCAATTGGTACCCAATTCTAACTTAATCTACTATCTATAAAATCAGCACATCTCTATTTAGTGTTTACCATCTCCCAAGCATTTAACAGCTCTAGTAATTTTGTTTTCACATGTTAACTTTGCATGGTTCTTGATAATAGCTCAATAAGATTTTTTTCCCTTTTTGTTCTAGGTTTTGGTTTGTCCTTTCAATTGTTCCATTAGTGTAATTACATTTAATATTTTATCTTTTGATAACCATAATATTTTGGGGCTTTACCTTGATTTAAAAATGATGAGATTTTTTATTAATTCTAGTATGAATCTTTTTCTCTACCTTGTTGCTTTTGTGGGTTTTAAAAAATTATTTAAACTTAGCTCCCATATTACTTAGTTGCTACTTTATCCAATTCTTGAAACACACCTCTGAAAAATTTTATTTCTTTTCCTATAGCTTTTGGTTCTCTTTTTAGTTCTTACACTTCCTGTCTTATTTCCTCTTTATCTTTTATACTTTTATAAAGATTGAATACGGTGAGACTTATCCAGTCTTCTTTGTAAACACAAAGTTGTATTTTTCAGTTACTCATAAGCTCTTCTTCTACCTTGATTGTGTCACGGTTTGCATGTAATAATGCAGGCAAACAAATTGACCTTTGTCCAATTTCTGTCTTAAATTACTTTATTTTAGATGTTGGATTATTTTTCTCTTCCATGTTCTTCCTTCTCTGTTATTTCTCTTCCGTAAAACAAACATGGTGAGAAATTACTGGTTGAAAAGGATAATAGCTTGCCATGCAATTTACTTGCAGACTATGTTACTTAATCATTGAAATTTTTTATTATACTATTTTTTGGTAATAATAATAATTATGGTAGTGCAGTATTCTGTTTGTCTTTTTATATATTTTAGGTGTTCGAAATTTCTATTATAGTTGTGATCATGATACTTGCATAACTAGGATTGATTGAGAACCTCCAAAGTTCATGTGATGTAAAAAGTAAAATTATAACCATGAGTACTGTTGGACAAGAGTTAATTTCAATATTTATAAGAAATATTTGAATTTGGTTTATAATATTAGTTTTAACCAAACAACTTAAAACTTTTAGTTTTATTATTTTACTCTCTTAGTAACAACAAGCTTTTCATGTGTCGTTACTTGAAATAGTTATCAATGATATGTGGACCTGTGACTCTTAAACTATGGTTCATCTAATTTTTTGGTGTCTTTTAATTTAGTAATTTTGTTTGGGTAATTAGATGAATATCAATGATGAGAATGTGGTTGAGTTTGGTAATGATATGCCATTAGAATGAGAGGACTTGATAGAACAAGGTGACGATGGAAAATTAGTATGGGATGAGTCCCATATTGAAGTTTTCATTTTGCGTATGGAGGAAGAAGTTGGGGTTGGAAACCGAACTAATTCCACCTTTAACACTATTGGTTGGAGGAATTTAGTTGAAGGAATGAGAGTAGAAACGAGGAAGGTCTACACAAAGATACAACTTAGAAATAAGTTCAACCAACTGAGGGCAATTTATAAAGACTTTAAAAAATTATTATCAGAGACCGGTGTGTGATTCAAGTCCGAGATGAGCATGGTTATAGTAGAGGATGAACGATGAAAAAGGTTGAGTAAGGCTAGTAGTTTAAAAGTTAATGTATTATCCATTTCCATAAAATATACATTAACTTCTATATTAATTTTAGAATTTAGGATATACTATATGAAAGATAATAATTTGTAGGTGGTTAAGAATGCAAGAAAGTTTCGTAAGAAAGGATGTCCCCATTATAGCAAGATAACCACAATTTTTGGGGACACATATGCTACAGGTGCGTATATCCACCCTTCCACTAGAGTACCCACCACATCCCAAGTGTCCACACACCATGTAGGCATACATGACCTTGATGAGAGTGATGACTTTGCTGAGGTTGATGGTCGTGAGATAAGTCCCTCTCAGCCACCTTCAAATAAAAAAGCCAAAAAAAAATAATAGCTTTCATTCGACAATGTCTCAAGTCATGGTTACCATGACTGAGAATGCTAATATGAAAGCTGAGAGAATTGAAAAAGCCATAGCTGCTGCTTCATCTTCTAATCTTACTGCACCATGTGACAAAGGACTTGAAGTCACATATCTCGTGAAAAAAGATAAGGAGAAAGAAATGTTTAACTCATGCATTAAGATTTTGGATCAATTGCAGGGGATTGACAATTATCATTATACTAAAGCATCCATGATGCTTCACGATTCTGATATGTGGAGGGAGTTCTTTCTGAACATGCCTGAGGAGAGGAAGGTTGGTTGGGTTATGAACCTTTGATGTTGTTCTTGGATGACTGTATTAATAACTGCTATCTTGCTTATGGATAACTGTTTAATTTACTTGTTGGATGACTGTAATAACTACATTTAATTCTCTATGGCTTGCTAAATATTTTAAATTACTTTATGACCTTATGGTATTCACTTATGTGTATTTTATTTGTTATTTATGCATTAATGATGCTATGTATTTTAGTTTTGCTTATAATTTGCATCTTATATTTATTTGTTCACCTAGGGTATTATGAATTGGGATAAGATCAAAACAATCATTGAGTTGTATGATGATGATGAGGAGGATGAGAGTGTCATTATGGTGGCATGTATGTTCAAGTATCATAGGAAGCATTACGAGAAGCTACCTTATAGGAATTCTATCTTACAAGATGAAACATATGTGTTGAAGATTCTAAATGGCAATCCAGACAGATGTTATGAGAACCTTAAGATGTACCCCAATATTTTTAGGAAATTATGTAGTCAGCTTAAAACTTTAGGGTTAAAAGATTCAAAAAGTTTGTCTCTCTACGAATAAGTCACAATTTTCTTGCTTACTTTAGCTCACAATGAAAGGAATCGTGTCGTAGCAAAAAGATTTCAGCACTCAACCGAGACAATTTCTAGACACTTTCACGGTGTGTTGCATAAAGTTTGTGAGCTGGACAGAATGATTATTATTCCCCCAGATTTGAATATGATTCCTGATCATATAAAAGGGTCTACAAGGTTCTACCATTTCTTTAAAGATTGTGTGGGAGCTATAGATGGAACCCATGTCGATGCAGACGTGCCGGCAAATATGCAAATCCCATTTCGTGGGAGGAAGGGTTATACCACCCAAAATGTCATGGTCGTTTGCTCATTTGATATGATGTTCACATATGTTCTAACTGGGTGGGAAGAATCTGCGAATGATTTAAAGATTTTAAACGAATACATTAATGATAAGGAATTGTAATTTCTATCTCCACCACCAGGTAATATTTTAAAAGCTAATGTTTGTATGGCTATTTTTATATAGTTTACTTTTATTTATAGTTCATAAACATGGTAGGAAAGTATTATTTGGTGGACTTCGAGTATGCCAGCCAGACTGGGTTCTTGGCCCCTTTCGAGGTCATTGTTACCACGTCCAAGAATACTGTAGGACTAAGACATCTCGTGGTCGAGAGGAAGTGTTCAACCATAGACACTCATCTTTGAGAAATGTGATTGAGCAATGTTTTGGGATTTTGAAGATGCAATTCCCTATTTTGAATCAAATGTCTCCCTTTAAGTTTGAAACTCAAGTACTTATTGTAATGTCATGTTGTACACTTCACAATTTCATAATAATCCAAAGTTGGGCCGATATTTTCTTTAATGGTCAAGCCACTGAGTCATATTCTTCACAAAGTGAACCTGCTGAAGATGTTGAAGTTGATGTTAATGCAAATGTTTCGACACCTCTGCTTCAACAAATGAATTAGATGCGTGATTTTATTGCTAATAGAATCTGGCAGAGTGTGCAACACTCTTGATTGATATGCCAAGAGGTAGTAAATGGATAACTGTATAACTGTAGTTTTTTAAGATATGGATAACTGTAGTAAGTAATTGCTAAACAAATGGATAACTGTAATAACTTAATGAGTTTGAACACTAGTTAATGTGTTTAGTATTATATAATGCAGTAATGTATCAAGTAAGAGGTGAAGGACCTTTATGTGCATGTGGGAGAGGTCCCATGAACCTATATCAGGCTCAAACTAACAAGAATAAGGGACGCTACTTCTATAGGTGTCCAGGTTGGGAGGTAAATATGTCAATTGAAAATAATTGGTGTGCTATTTATATTATTTTCGTAGTCAGCTAAAAATATATTTTAAAATAATTCTATTTATTATTGTAGTCGCACATCAATACTTTTATATGGTTGGATGAATTACACCAAGGTGCAGAGGTTCATGAAAATGTTCATGGTGATTTGGAGAATATCATTGCAAATATGCAAGTTGAACAATATAAACAAAAAATCCTCCTATATGGTGGTTGTGGATGCGTTGCTATTTGCATAATCTTTATGTTGGTTGTGATATTCATGATACTTATTGTTTTGCTTGAGAAGAAATGATAGGTTTGTAATATATTTGTAAATTAATTATGCTACTTATTTTATTATGATTTATAAAAAATGAATGTAATATTAATGATACTTGTTTTGTTATGATATATATTTAGGAATGTAATATTTAATCTTAGATGATAATAGATATGTAGAATATCATATTGTATATCACTTATGGTTGAGGAATGATGGTTATGGAGTAAGCAATATTGAATGCTGGAAACGAATGACATTGGGATAACTTGAAAAGTTTGAAAAAAGGTATTTGTTCTGTGTTTCTTCTCATTTCAAAAGTTTTAGGGTTAAACTGAATATTTTAATATATTTATTTGAATTCTAATGCACTTGCAATGCATGTTGGAGAATGTATACAAATTGATATGGATAACAACGAAATCTGAAAAAAGGTATTTGTTCTATGTTTCTTCTCATTTCGAAAGTTTAGAGTTAAACTCAATATTTGAATATATTTATTTGAATTCTAATGCACTTGCAATGCATGTCGGAGAATGTATACAAATTGATATGGATAACAACGAAGCCTGAAAATAGGTATTTGTTCTATGTTTCTTCTCATTTCGAAAGTTTTAAAGTTAAACTCAATATTTGGATATATTTATTTAAATTCTAATGCACTTGCTATAATGCACTTGCAATGCATGTCGGAGAATGTATACAAATTAATATAAATAACAACGAAGCCTGAAAAAAGGTATTTGTTCTATATTTCTTCTCATTTCGAAAGTTTTATAGCTAAAATCAATATTTGGATATATTTATTTGAATTCTAATGCACTTGCAATGCATGTCGGAGAATGTACACAAATTGAGCTCGTAGTGTCAAAATCTCAAGTGCAGAATTAATATATGGTATAATTTCTCTCTCTACAAATTGCACAGTCGCACATGAAATTAAGGTTGATTTGAATATCTCTGTTCAGTCAAACTCTCACATACGCACGTTGTAGTAAATTGTTGTTACTCACTTGCACAGGCGCATGTTGTGGTAACTTGTTGTCACTCAGTTGCACAGTCTCACGTGGTGGTAACTTGTTGTCACTCGCTTGCTTTTAAAATTTGCTTTGAAAATCTATTTAATCTTAAATTTCTATTAATCCTGAATTTTATATATTGCTGAAAATTTGTGAACTCTGCTTCTCCCATTGACTGTAGTTTGTCAAAACTGTATGTGTGGTTTTGACTCAGGAAACCATCTTTTTTGGTCCTGCAATTTTGCATCAAAAGTATGAGCTTGAATTTCAAATTTTGCAAGTTGGCATATGCCTTATATTAATTCTTTGGACCTGTATGTCAACTAGTGTGTGTGTACTTTCAAAGTTGGTTCTAAGAAAAATACTACTTAGAGGATGTTTTTTTTCCATTGTTGTATAGGGTATTTGGATAGCTAGGAACCTGAAGCTACATCAAGACATTGCCTCTATTCCTGCTAACGTTGCTTTGTGTAATTTTTCAGATTAAATCTTCGTTTTCCATTGTGTTGCATTACTTTCCTTTTCTTTTGTCATCTTTACATTACTTTGTTTTTCCATTTTCAAAGGGCTTGAACTGCTTTGCACTTTTAAGGGGCTTGAACTACTGCACTTTTTTTGCACTTCTGAGCTTCATCAACTATAAAATTTGGTGCTCTCTCTCTCTCTCTGTCTCTCTCTCCAGTCATTTGCATTCTCATATTCAATAGAAACTTTATGAATCAATTAGGATCTTGCTTGTAATTAATTAATGTGGAACTTTGTTTCTAGATTCTCCCTTGCTAGCTTTGTTTTATGAGAAATGTTTGTATTTTCTCATTATTTTAGTATACATTATTTGTAACACAAGTTTCTTTGCATATTCAATTGTTTATACTTAGATTCTCTCTCTCCATTTGTAGACATTCCTTTTCACTTACAGAGAACCTGTATGAAGCAATTAGGTAAATCCACTCACTGACTTTTCTTTGATTCTAGTTAAAAATTAATTTGAGATCAAATTTTCACTTTCCTTGCTCTTTCATGTATCTATTGAATTTAATTGCTATCCCAGTTCCATATAGAACACCTGTTAAGTGATGTTTAGAGTATGCAAGTCAGCCTCTGGTATCTACCTTAAATTAGAAAGGGCAGAGGATTGTTACTTGGAGTTAGAGCGATTGACTCAGCTTATATACTTGAAAAAATTAACAACTCTATGTTAACTTTAAAAGTTCTATAATTTTTCAATGTATAAAGTTGGAATATATAACAAAATTTATAAACTAGTTGTCTCTCCTTTAAGCTAACAATGCATAAAGTTGCTCACACTGATATACATTGTTTGTCTCATTCCATAACTGTTTTAGCTTGGGAGAATTAGGGTTCTAACATGTTATCATAATCTTGGTTCTCAAAGGTCTTGTTTACATGTGTAGTAAATTCTCATAAATTAATTCAAGAATTTGTGCATTAATTTATTTTTCTTGAAATCATGAAAAACAAGGTAATAGAAGAAATTATTACTCTCTCTCTACTGCTTGTTATATGTTTATTGAAGATATACTAGGTTTTAATATTTGTTACTTGTTTATAGTGACCATCATTTAAAGGTAATGAAATAAGCTTTTGTGTGATTTGAGACTTGAGATCCTGTATAGAATTTAATTTAAAATTTTGGGTTTTGAAATTTTCAAATTTCAGTCTATTAAAATAATCCTTTAATATATATATATATATATATATATATTTGGTTTGGGTTTATCAGGTGATTCATTTTGTATATTTTGTATAACAGTATGAAAATAGAGAAAATGTATTTGTAGAACGAAAGTTATAGTACCTTATAAATCCTATAATTTACTCATGCCAAATGGCTAGTTCATGTTAAATAAAATTCAAATGGAATTTTTTGCATCATTAATTCTATTAACTGTTGATTTTTAGGAGTTTCATTCACACATAAAGCTTGCTTTCTACTATGTGCTGACCTTAAATTGATTAAAATTTAGTGGAAAACTATGAAATGATCATCATAGTTCATATTAAATATATCCTCAGTGTAATGATCATCATAGTTTTAATAAAAATGCTCAATTTGATGTGGTGACAAACATAATACAGGTTGGTCTATATTTTCCAAAATCACTCCGAAAATGTTCTACTCCATATAGATGGCAGTTACAAAGTTGGAACTAGTACAAGAAAATTTCACAAGAAAATAATAAAAATCACGAGTCTGAATCTTATTTATGTGTACAAATTTTGCCAATCAACTACTAAAATTAAGTCTATTATATAAATAATTAATTATATAAATAAATTTTAAATATGAAATAACAAACTTATTTATGTGTAAAATTTTTGCCAATCAACTACTAAAATTAAGTCTATTATATAAATAATTAATTATATAAATACATTTTAAATATGAAGTAACAAACTTATTTATGTGTGAAAATTTAGCCAATCAACTACTAAAATTAAGTTTATTATACAAATAATTAATTATATAAATAAATTTTAAATATGAAATAACAAACTTAATTATGTGTACAAATTTTACGAATGAACTAATAAAAAATTATGTCTATTATATAAATAAATTTTAAATATGAAATAACAAACTTTTATTTATGTGTACAAATTTTGTCAATCAACTAATATTATGTCTATTATATAAATAATTAATTATAAAAACAACTTTTTAAAATGAAATAACAAATTAAAAATAGTCAGTACAAAGCATGTTTATTTGTTTTTGCTTTTTATATTTTTGGCAACAGTTGGAGTTACCAAACATGTTTTCAGTATTTTGTTTTCAAAATTTTTTATGTTACCAAACGTGTTTTGTATGTTTCTGCTTCAGTAATTCCCGCAACAAAATTTCGTCACCAAACATACTTTCGTTTTCAATTCAAAACACCATACAACAAAAACATTGTTTCTGTTTTATCTAAAAACGAAACATCTAAAACAAAACACATACCAAACGGGCCCTAAGCAAATGCATACCCCTATTGTACAAATAAACTAGCAGAAGTCAAGAAAACAAAACAAAACAGAAAACATTCACTTCCAATACATAAAAAACATATTAACTTCCCAAATTAAGGACAAATCAATCATTGAACACTATGGTGAAGACTAGAGTTCCTCTGGATCCGTATAGACCGCAAAACTGATGTGAAGACAATTCTTGCTAATTTTGATGTTAAAAATTACCACCAGTCAGAGAAGCTCCTGAAACGAAAAAATATTCATTCGGTGCATCGGGTGCACATGCATCGCATTTGCCACAGCTGTAGATGATTGTGGTAGGCCCGGCGTGTGTGTTACACCGACAACTGTGATTGATGCAATGCACTGAATATCTTCTCTCCTAAAACACCCTCAAACTAGTCTAGCATAACCACCCGTGTGTCCACTTCCCTTCTTTCCTCTGCATATGTGGAATTGTCTTGATTTGGACCGAATTTTAGGTATCATTTGGATTGAAGAATTTGAAAGGATAAGAAGAGAAAAGAAAGAAGAAGATAGTGTGTTTTGTATTTGGATACTTTAAATGAAGAAAAATGAGATGATTGTAAAAGATTTGGAGGTATAGTTATCCTTCTCAATCCCTTATATCATATCCTCCCAAAAATGAGAAGATTGGGAGGAAAATGATTGTAGGTTAAGTAATACTTTCATAATTTCGAAACTACCCTCAACAATTAAAAAAATAAAATTGTTATTCTACTCAAGTCCCATTAAATATAAAAGGATGTGACAGCTTTCTTTTCTTTTTTCTCCCATATCTTATCCAAACAATAATGCTATATTTTCTTTTCTCTCTTTTTTATCTAAACATGAATACAAGTGATTGTTATTCTCTCATTTCTTTTCTTTTATTTCAGAACTAATATTATCTACTCATTTCTTTTCTCTCATATCTAACCAAACGGAGCCATGAGAAATAAAGAGAGAATTAGAATCACCACCTCCTGTGACACACGATTGTGTGCCGCTTGTAAAATAACTTTATATTGGTTACATAACACAATACATTGGTTACACAACATACAATGTAAAATTGTTGCCAAAACATTTAAGATGTTTCATAAGTGATGTAAAGTTACGTAAGCGGTGTAAAATTTTTGCATGTTTCATAAGTGATGTAAAGTTATGTAAGCGGTGTAAAATTTTTGCATGCATAATCAATGTAAAATTATTGTTATGGCATAGGACATCTTGTTCACATGAGAAGGATCCAAGTTCAAAAAGGCAAAGGCTAAGAAGTTTGAGAAGAGTTTCGTGGTGATTTTTATGTTATGACTTGAATTTTCTCTCAGCCTGGGTCATGTTGTGACTCAGTTTTTGACCCTATTCACTTGTGGGTTTTGGACCGTGTTTAAGACTCTTGTAACTCGAAATATAAAGACATTTAAGGTTTGAAGTGAGATAGAGAGAAAATATTATAAATAACAAATAGAGAGTAAGAAAGCAAGAACTAAGGTTTGGAATTGAAACGTGTAATCTCCTAATTAGCGCATAGTAAAAACTTTCTCCAAATGCACCCAAAAACACAGAGATGAACTCTTGAAAGTTTAAAAATTCAATATGCTTGGAGAGATTTGCAAATGTAGTAATTGGTAAAATTTTCAAATAATAGACAATTATATAATGGGCATGAAAAGAAAGGGCATTTGGTCTAGTGGCATGATTCTCGCTTAGGGTGCGAGAGGTCCCGAGTTCAATTCTCGGAATGCCCCCAAAGTGTTTTATATATATATATTTTATTTTTAATGTCATACAAATATAATAAATATACTCTTTGTGCTGTATTTTTTTATTTTGAATGCTTGAACATCTTAATCTACGTATGAAGAGAAAACTCAAAATGTCAGCAAAATTTCTTGATCAATATAAATCTATTTTTATTTCATAAACAAATTTAATTGTTTCTGCTCCATAAATAGACTAAGAAATAAGTAGCAATACAAATTTAAAAGTTCACAAACCAGGATAAAGCTTCCACCTTCATTCTCATAAGAGGAAATCTATCAGCCTCAACCCCAACAATTACACCTGAACAATGACGGGCCTAAAAAAATTAAACAGAGGAGCAAATATTCCCTGTCACATGAAGCGAACATAGATGAAAAGCAGATTCAGTTAAAGTTAACACAACTACTAGAAAAGAGTACAAAAGGATCTACTGTAACAAATGATTTAGTTACATAGCATCAAACATGGATTTTGTTCCCCAATTAACTAGTCTCTGAACAGGTAAAAGATAAGGAGTCTGGCATTGTCCAACATGTAACCAGTCGTAACCTGTCACATGTTTTTTCTTGCAAAATTACTGACAATGTTTCAGGTTCCTATAAATAAAATGTCACATTGGTTCATCCTGCTATGCCCCGGGCGGTCCTTACAACTCATCTTCTTGTAACAGTGTAATAATTGAACTGCTATACAATTATACCGGAATAATTGTAATAATGTAATAATTGAACTGTTATACAAGCTGCTTCCTCATAGATAAGTTCCCTGTAGAATCCATGGAAACAATTGCAAAGCAAATTCGGTAAATACTCAAACGTGTGCTGGACATTTACTATTTGCATAGCCAAGTGACCACCTCTGGTTATAGCTACTAATAGTAGAAGAATAAAAGAGCACCCATTTTCAGTTCCAATGCGTTGCAAGTAAACGAAGACAAACACACACTGACTACAAATGAGAAAAAGATAAACTCAACAATCAGGCATTTGATCTAATGTGTTATGCTCCCTTTGGCTTGAATAAGAAGCAAAAATGTCTTAGAATATTTACTGATGAAAAACAGGATATTAATTGTACCCTGTGGCAACCATCAATAGGTTGTGTAGAGAATCTCAAGAAGCTGCAACTCTCAAACAAAAGCACTTGGCCAAGGAGCAACTGGCCAAAGGACAAGCAGAGTGGTATAAATATGGAAATTTGACCACAGAGAAACGTTAATTGTTTCAAGAAGACGGAAAAATTAAATGCAGTCCATGCATGTGTGTGGGTGAGCGTGTGTGTAGTTGATGTCTCGAGTTCGATTAATTGTAAAGGACAATTAATAATTTCAATCTGTAAGTCCTTTAAAGTGCACTAGACCATCTTATATACCAACCTAATTGTGTTCAAAAGCTTACTAGACAACTAATCGGCAACATTTCATGATGTACAAACTGTAAACAAATAACAAGTCTAATGCTGCAAAAATTTAAAAATGCAACAAATGGTAATTTTTTTTAGAGATGCATTAATAGGATATAAAATATGACACTAGTTTACCAATTGGGCATTTGTTATAGTGGTATGATTCTCACTTTGGGTGCGAGAGGTCTTGAGTTCGATTCTCGGAATGTCCCCCCTTCCCCCCCCAAAAAAAAAAAAAATCTTAATTTTGGTGAGTAAGATTTATTTTATTAGCATCAATATTATTGTTTACTGAAAAGGTTTTGATTAGAAGTACCAATTTGGTGACTAGAACCACCTATACATTCTCCGATTTTCAAATTTTACTCCATATCAATATCTGATACAAATCAAACTCAAAAAACCTCAGCAAGTACTGTTTAATTAATACCAATATTATTGTATTCTGACAAGTTTCCTCTTAGATTGATTAAAAACTTGAAAAATAGATCATGATTATACAGAATGTGTGATTTAGAGACCTGTATTGCGCTGTTTAGATGCAAATTTCAACCTCATAAATCATTCACATTCTCTATGGAAGAGCAAGATAACACCAAGAACTGCCTTAAGCCAGAGTGTGTCAACAATATTGCTTCTCTACCGAAATTTTCACAGACCGAAATTGTAAAGGACAATTAACAATTATAATCTGCTAGTCCTTAAAAGTGCACTAGACCCTCTTATATAGCAACCTATTTGAGTTCAAAAGCTTACTAGACAACCAATGGGCAACATTTCATGATATATAAACTGTAAACAAATAACAAATCTGTTATGCTGCAAAAATTTTAAAATATTACACCAGTTTACCAATTGGGCATTTGGTCTAGTGGTATGATTCTCGCTTTGGGTGTGAGAGGTCCCCAAGTTTGATTCTCGGAATGCGCCCCCCCCTCCCCTCTCAATATTTGGTGAGTATTCTTTTGTAGGCCTTAATCAGGTGAATAAACCCTCCCATGCATTCTCCAATTTTTTATTTTACTCCTTTCCCACCAAGTCGATTTCAAAACTCCAGCAAGACTTTTTAATTAGCATCAATGTTATTGTGCAGAGATTTCCATTAGATTGATTAAAATCAAGAAAAGTACCAATTTGGTGACTAGAACCACTATTCATTCTCCAATTTGCAAATTTACTCCATATCGATATCTGATCCAAGTCAAACCTCAGCAAGTACTTTTTTATTAATTGTATTCTGACAAGTTTCTTGTTAGATTGATTAAAAATTAGAAACATACCAATATCAATGCGGGCAGACCAAGATGAAACTTGTGAACTCCTTGATAAACCTAATCACAAATAACTCACAAATACCAAAGAATACATCTATATAGATGCAATATTGTGAACTCAGCTGCTTCATTTGTTGAGCAAATGGCTTCATAATATAAGTAAAGTATCAACCCTAGTTAAGTGAAATGTTATGACAATTCAATGAATTCATGAGTAAACTAGTGCTGTTCAGATTATTAGAGAGAGAGAGAGAGAGAGAGATCTGTAACTGAACTTGCTTGAAATAATTATTTAGAGATATCTGAGATCATACCTTAGTTCTTGCAGAAGGAGATGAAAGGTGAAGAGCGCTGACTCTGATACCGGCAGTCCGTTTGGTTGCCCAGAAAACAGGAGGAAAATTAACAGAGAAAAAATAATTTAAAACTTTGAACTCTGAGCTGTTCGTTTGGTTCGAGAGAAAAGGATAGGAAAGAGCTTGCAAACGAACAAATACTAACAATTGAAACTTTGGGAAGAGAGGGACTCAATTGTACTATTTATTTTCTATCAACTTCTAGTGGTAAAATTTTCCCTCAAAATTTTTGAAGGGTGTGTTTTAACTCCCCGGGAAATTTAAGGGCATAATTGTCCTTTAGGTACCGTATATTATGGTGAGTATTGTCGAATCCAAGTCCAAGAGGGTCCGAAAGCTCTTCAGTGTGTTACTAGCAATTTTTGCCACGCCATCATAAAAATGTTTCTTTTTTTAATATAACTAAGACACTTGTAAATGTACTTAAGTCCTCTCAAGTTCATCTATACTCTGCCATGCACTGGAGATGGTTGAATCAACCCAACAGCAAGTGGGGTCTGCTGCTAGGTTGGTCTTAACCTTGTTCAGTTCACAGAATACAGTGCACTAAAGAGAATTTGCTCTCTTAAATTAAAATTTAATTAATTATGCATGTGAACCTTGTGGACAGCTATTAAATTTTTTATGTGAATACAATACTAATGAGTTCATTCTGTTAAGTCTATGTACAACACATACATATATTATATACGTGATATTCTAACATAATGTTGATACAAGGCAAATACTCAAATATATTTGTGTATAAACAGTATATTTGCATGAGCATATTTATATTTGTAGAGCTTAGATTGGAAGAATTATACTACTAACAGATCTCACTCAAGGATATGCGTATAGAGATGTGCATATATATATATATATATGTATATAATAGTTGTAACCCTAGGTTTGATTATACATTGAAATCTTTAGATTTAATGTAAAGGGTTAAATTAATTGATGTGGTAGATGAAAAACATGTAATTTATATCAACATGGGCAAACTGGGTTTAAAAATGTAATAAGCAAAATATATCATATATATCACAGTTAGAAAAAGTATATTGACAATCGAAGTAATGGTAATATTGAAGGTGTAATCCTTACCGGAAAAAATAAATATATAAAATGTGTAATAGCTAGCATATTTAAATGCACTCAAAAAACAGAGATGAACTCTTAAAAATTTTACAATTCAACATGCCTGGAGAAATTCAAATGTAATAATTAGTCAAATTCTCAAATAATAGACTATTAAATATTGGGCATGAATAAAAAGGGTATTTGGCATGTAATAATTGGTAATATTCTAAAATAATAGACTCTTATATATTGGGCATGAATAAAAAGGGCATTTGGTCTAGTGGCATGATTCTCGCTTAGGGTGCGAGAGGTCCCGAGTTCAATTCTCGGAATGCCCCATTTTAATCAGTGTTTTCAATTACCCAAGTTTTTCTTTCTTTTTTAATATACTCTTTTGTGTTGTATTTTTTATTATCTTTGAATACTTGAGTATCGTAATCTACTTATGAAAAGTAAACAGTAAACACAGAATGTCAGCAAAATTTCTTGATCAATCTAAATCTATTTTTTATTTCATACATAAATTGAATTTGTTGATCAGTATAATATATCACATGTATCACAGCTAGCAAAGGTATGTTGACAGTCAAAGTAATGATAATATTAAAGATGTAATCCTTACCTGAAAAAATTAAAGATATTAAAGGTGTATTAGCAAATATATTTAAATGCACTCAAAGAACAGAGATGAACTCTTAAAAGTTTTACAATTCAACATGCCTAGAGAGATTTTCAAATGTCATAATTGGTAAAATTTTCAAATAATAGACTATTATTTATTGGGTATGAATGAAAAGGGCATTTGATCTAGTGGCATGATTCTCGCTTAGGGTGCGAGAGGTCCCAAGTTCAATTCTCGGAATGCCCCATTTTATTCATTGTTTTCAATGACCTAAGTTTTTCTTTCTTTTTAATGTCATATAAATATAATCTCTAAACTCCTTTGTGCTGTATCCTTTTATTATCTTTGAATAATTGAGCATCGTAAACTAATTATGAAAAGTAAACTCAAATTGTAAGCAAACTTTGTAGATCAATATAAATCTATTTTTTATGTAAGTCATACATAAATTTAATGTAAACTCAAAGTTTTTCTTTCTTTTTTTAATGTAATATAAATATAATCTCTAAACTCTTTTGTGCTGTATCCTCTTATTATCTTTGAATAATTGAGCATCGTAAACTAATTATGAAAAGTAAACT
The DNA here is from genome assembly GCA_026545225.1 of Cornus controversa. Classification (NCBI taxonomy): domain Eukaryota; kingdom Viridiplantae; phylum Streptophyta; class Magnoliopsida; order Cornales; family Cornaceae; genus Cornus; species Cornus controversa. The sequence goes on along the minus strand of CM048853.1, from coordinate 22,299,328 downwards.
CAAATTGTAAGCAAACTTTGTTGATCAATATAAATCTATTTTTTACGTCAGTCATACATAAATTTAATTGCTTCTGCTCCAACAATAGACTAAGAAATAAGTGGCAATATAAATTTCAAAGTGCACAAACCAGGATTAAACTTCCAACTTCATTCTCACAAGAGGAAATCTATCAGCCTCAACCCCAACAATTACACTTGAACAAGACGGACCTAAATATAAAATAGAAGAACACAGGATAAATTATTCTGTGTCACATGAAGTGGACATAGATGGAAAGCAGATTCAGTTAAAGTCAACACTACTAGAAGAATTTCGTGAAAAAAAAAAACACAAACACACACACACACACAACTACTAGGAAAGAGTATAAAAGGATCCACTGTAACAGATGATTCAGTTAAAGTGAACACCTAAAAGATAAGGAGTCTAGCAGTGTCCGACTGGTAGCCAGTCAGCATGTCTTCCCTTGCAAAATTGCTGACAGTGACAATGTTTCAGGTTCCTATCAACAAAATGTCACAAACTGATATGCTATAAAAAAATAATAAAAGAAAAGTGCCCTGATCAAGGACAATTCTCTCTCTCTCTCTCTCTCTGGGGTTGGGGTTGGGGGTTGTTCATATAGGTCCTCACAACTCATCTTGTAACAATGTAATGATTGGACTGTTATATAATTATTATTCTGGTATAATTGTGTTCTACAATAATGACTTCCAGGAGTCAACATGCATGACGCCAGTGCACAGTGTGTGCTGGTTGATATACCAAGATAATAATGCATGAAACTCTGCTTTATTGCGAGCTAGCAGCATGATCAGAATTATATATAATCAAAATTCCTTTAGATAAAGAGACCTAAATGCCTTTGTTATCTGCAGTTATTTATAGGTATTGAGCATAATAAAAGAGGGTTGAGATCATTTGACGGATAACAAATGCTGCTTCCTTAAAGATAAGTTCCCAGTAGAATCCATGGAAGCAATTGCAAAGCAAATTCGGTACGTACTCAAACTTGTGCTGAACTTTTTACTGTTTCCATAGCCAAGTGACACCACCTCTGATTATAGCTACTAATAGCAGATGAATAAAGGACCACCCATTTTCAGTTCCAATGTGTTGCAGGAAAACCAAGACAAACACACACTGACTGCAAATTCAAAAAAGATAAACGCAACAATCAGTCATTTGATCTAATGTGTTATGCTCACTTTGGCCTGAATAAAAAGCAAAAATGTATTAGAATATTTATGGATGAAAAACAGGATTTTATTTGTACCCTGTGGTAACCATCAAAAGGTTGTGTAGTGCATCTAAAGAAGCTGCAACTTAAGCAAAAGCACTTGACCAAGGAGCAACTGGCCAAACGACGAGCAAAGCGGTATATAACTGAAAATTCAACCAGAGAGTAACGTTAATTGTTTCAAGAAAACAGAGAACCCAAATGCAGTCCATGCATGTGTGTGGGTGAGTATTGTGTGTGTGTATGTTGGGGGAGGGGGGAGAGAGCTTGCAAACCTCATATGCCTCTATAAATGTGTTAGAATGTGTTGGTCAAAGCCTTAGCAGAATTAAAACCCAAGACAAGGTGCTAGAAAATTGTATGCTATAGGCCACTGAGAAATGGTATATTAGGTCAACTCTTTGCAAATAAAGTCAGCAGAGAGATGTACTAAGTCTAACTAAATACAATTTGACACAAGTAGAGCACAAGAAGAATAATTAGAAGGACATTTGATTGGTGGCATGATTCTCAATTTGGAGGCAAAAGTGTCCTGGGTAACCAGGTGTGATTCTTGGAATGGCCGTCTAAGCCTCTAAGGTAAGGGAGTTCAGAAAATGAGTTCCACTTTCAATTTCACAACATAAAAGCTGCTAGTATCAATTTTCCAGAACTCTTTGACAATAAAGAGAAATTCATTTGGATTTACAAAAGCTATGGTCTCAACCTAAGGATAAAAAGTTAAAAAAGTTTTAGTTAAAAATCATCTATGGCCAACCAAAGATGGCTTTAATACTAATACAGCTACCAAAAAATTATGCATCTACAAGAAACCATACACAGATATAACTTTCCCCATGTCAACATATTGCACTTGGAGACATTTGCAATGAATTCTAAATTAGGTGACTATGTCACAATGCCATGAAGAAAACATGATGTGTATGACAACTGCTAATCTGGTATAATGATGTGATTCTAATTTAGGGTGTAGGAGGCCCCAAGTCTGATTCCCAGAATGCACCACTTAATTTCCTGCATTTTGAAACCCACATAATTTTGGTGTCATTTATTTTATATTAGAAAAAACTGGCAAGGACCATTCTTTAGCCTCATGGAAACTGAAGTCTGAAGAAAGGCTGTCCAACTGAGACATGCCTCAACTCCAACAATAACACTTTGAACATAAAAGGAGCACTTGCCATTCTCGGGTGCACTCAGAAAGCTCAATCAGTGAACCAACAGATGCAATTGCATGTGCAGATTGCAAAATTGTTCCAAGTATCTATCATAAACTCAGAACAAGCAGCATAAAAGTTAAATTCATCTAAAACTTGAGATTTTAGAATATTATTCATTAGCATTAAGAGAAGAAAAAAGTAGTAGAAAATACTGGAAATGTCCATATGAGTGGGCAAGTATTATCAGACTGGTAACCTAATTGCTACTGAATAAGAACCAAAAATACTAATCCCCAGTCCAAAACAGATAATGATTTACAGAATGTGTGATTTAGATTCCTGTTTTGCCTTGTTTAACCACAAGCATCAACCAATGTACAGGCATCGATGTTCATAAATCATTCACATTCTCTAGGGAAGAGCAAGATAACACCAAGAACTGCACCTTAAGCCAGAGTGGAGCAATAATATTGCCTCTATAGAAAATTTCACAGACAAATTGAAAAGCACAATTAATAATTATAATCTGTTAGTCCTTTAAAGTGCACTAGACACTCTCATATAGCAGCCTAATTGAGTTCAAAAGCTTACTAGACAAGCAATGGGTACCATTTGATGATATATAAACTGTAAACAAATAACAAGTCAACATGCTGCAAAAAATTTTAAATGCAAAAAATGAAAAAAATTTTAAAGACGCATTAATAGGATATAAAACATGACATCAATTACCAATTGGGCATTTGGTTTAGTGGTATGATTCTCGCTTTGGGTGCAAGAGGCCCCGAGTTCAATTATCAGAAACACCCCCCACCACACACACACCCCTTAATTTGGTTAGTATTCTTTTGGTAGGCCTTAATCAGGTGATTAGTATCAATATTATTGTTTACTAACAAGGTTTCCATTAGATTGATTAAAAGTACCAATTTGGTGACTAGAACCACCTATACATTCTCCAATTTTTAAATTTACTCCATGTCAATATCAGATCCAAGTCAAACTCAAAAAATACTTTTTAATTAATACCAATGTTATTGTGTGTGTGTGTGTGTATTATTGTATTCTGACATGTTTCCTGTTAGATTGATTAAAAACTAGAAAAATACCAACATTAATGTGGGCAGACCAAGATGAAACTTGTGACCTCCTTGATAAACCTAATCACAAAAACTCACAAATACCAAAGGATACATCTATATAGATGCAATATTTTAAACTCAGCTGCTTCGTTTGTTGAGCAAATCACGAGGCTTCATAATATAAGTAAAGTATCAACCCTAGTTAAGTGACATGTTATGGCAATTCAATGAATTCGTGAGAAACTAGTGCTGTTCAGATTATTAGAGAGAGAGAGAGAGAGATCTGTAACTGAACTTTCTTGAAGTAATTATTTAGAGATATCTGTGATCATACCTTAGTTCTTGCGGAAGAAGACGAAAGGTGAAGACGTCTGACTCTGATACCGGCGGTCCGTTTGGTTGCCCAGAAAACAAGAGGAAAAGAAACAGAGAAACAAGAAATTAAAACTTTGAACTCTGAGCTGTTCGTTTAGTTCGAGAGAAAATGAGAAGGAAAGAGATTTCAAACGAACAACTACTAACAATTGAAATTTTGGGGAGAGGGACTCGATTGTACTATGTTTTAAGTAATAAAATTTTCCCTCAAAAATTTTGAAGGGCGTGCTTGAACTCCACGGGAAATTTAAGGGCATAATTGTCCTTTTATATACCGTATATTGCGGTGAGTGCTGTCGGATCCAAGTCCGAGAGGCTCCGACAGCTCTTCAGTTTTGTTAGCAATTTTTGCAATGCGAGCATGAAAATGTGTAACTACTAACTAAAGACATGAAAAATATTAGTACATCGAAATTTAATGTATTGACAGATGTAAATTTTCGTTACCAGTAACTTTTTTTATTTTTTAATATGTAAAATGTCTTGATTGTCTCTGATTATTTAAATTTATTTTAATATAAGAATATTAGAATAGAAAAATGACTGCAATATCCTTCATAATAATATGTATTAAAAACTAATTTTTTATTTTATGTTAATAATATTATTTATGGAAATAACTAATTATATATATTAGGTTATATATATTATAGTGTATATATATAGATAAATAGAGAAAAAGAAATAGAAATTTAATTACTTTTTTATATTTTATATTAACATTGTTATTTATGAAAATAAATAATTATATATATAGGTTATATATATATATTATAGTATATTGTGTGTGTATATATATATATATAGATTGATAGAGAATAAGAAAGAGAAATTTAATTACTTTTTATTTTATGTTAACATTATTATTTATGGAAATAAATAATTATATGTATAGGTAATATATATTATAATATATTGTATATATATATATAGATAGAGAATAAGAAAGAGGAATTTAATTAATTTTTTATTTTATGTTAACATTATTATTTATGAAAATAAATAATTATATATATAGATAGATAGAGAATAAGAAAGAGAAATTTAATTACTTTTTTATTTTATGGAAATAAATAATTATATGTATAGGTAATATATATTATAATATATTGTATATATATAGATAGATAGAGAATAAGAAAGAGAAATTTAATTAATTTTTTATTTTATGTTAACATTATTATTTATGAAAATAAATAATTATATATATATATATATATATATTCAAAGGAGTATTTTGGTCCATTAGACAGAATTAAATATGTAAATTTAGTATTAAATGGGTTAGGTCATAAGTCAAAAGATAACATGGTTATTTTATCGTCAAAAAGTTATCTGACATGGTATACTTTTGGCATGAGGGGTGTATGTGATATATGGCACAAATCACAAGGAGTGTTGGTGACAAAAATTCACAAAATTGTAACATCATGACAATACATCGAACCTCAGAGGGTGTTAGTGATATTTACCCTTTAAACATTTATAAATGAGAACTTAAATCCTTCCAAGTGCAACCATGCTATGAATAATGATAGGGAAATCAAAGAGAAACCCGTGAATGAGTAACCGAATACTAAGTGGCATAGCCGTATCATCCAACCACAGACTTACCAAGGGCCTAGTGGGGGTAGCCCGTAGCCACCCTCACAACGCCCTTAGTTATTTATATTACGATATATGACTTTGTTTTAAATTAAAAAAATGTTTCCACTCAAAATTTGAAAATACTTCACTAATCTTGTATATTTTTGCAATTTTACCCCCATTAATTTATTTGATCGAAAATATAATAAATAATCTTCTTTCTCATTTTTGTAAATATTATCAATTAAAATTATATTTTTATATTTATCATTTTATTTAAAAATAAGCAGTCTTCAATTTTTCTTTTTGTTTCTTCAATGGCTGCCCCTCAAAAATATTTATAGGTTTGTCACTGATGTCATCCCTTTAATTTCTAAACACATGAGGCTGAAAAACGTGGGAAGCCAAAATGCACTCTCTCTCTTCTATTTTTTCTTCCTTCCTCTCTCTTTCTGTGTTTGATTTTGTATCTCTCTTGCACAAAATAATAAATTTAAATATAATTAACCCACATATATATATATATATCCTAACCCAATAGTCTAGCCAACTTGAAAATAATTAAAAAATAAAAGGAAATGTAGCTCAATAACCCACATATTTTATTTAAAAGAAAAATTTACATTTAAAACAAATATTTCACAACCATTTAAAATCAATTAACACGTAGCAATAAATCAACCATCCATATTAAACAAATAACAGGCATTAACCAAATTAACTAAAACATTTAAGACCCCACAAAATAAATAATTTAAATAATTAAAAATTCAACTTAAATATCCTTAAAAAGAGGAATTTCGTCTTCGGAATTCACCTTACACCTAAAATAAAAAGCTCTGGATATTTTGCTTTTATTTTATCCTCGTTTTTCCAAGTGGACTCCACCTCATTGTGGTGGCCCCACTGAACCTGAACTAAATGAATGATTTTTGAACGAAAGACCTGGTTCCTACGGTCAAGAATACAGTAAGGTTGTTCCACATATGTTGCATCTAGCTGCAACTTCATCTCCCCAACCTCAATGTGTTGATACGTATCATCATCCCTAAGTCCCCCAATTTAAATATCCTCAAATTATAGGGTATTACAAAACCTCTAACTCCATCTGGTCTCTAACAGTCATCGAAATATATTTACTATCTTTAAAAGTCCCCCATGTTATCTCCTTAACATCCTTCCTACGTGTCACTGACTCCCACCAAAAATATGCATTACCAGACAAGAAATAAGTCACCACTTTTCGCTTTTGAACTTCTATGCATACGATCAACTCAAAAGCCTTCTCTACATCAAAAATTCAACCTTCCGCTATAAATGGCTCCACTCAAGCCTGAAAGGATACCACTCCGAGTCTTATCAAATCCCTCATTGTAGTCAATAAAGAGGTGTCCTCTGTTGGTTGTACCTGTGCTTTCTGCTTTACAGTCCCTGGTGGGTGTAGGGTCTGCCCCTTGACCCCCTCCTGTAGAATTAGAAGCTCTGCCCTTACTAGCTCTATCTGTACGTGCTGGGGTACCACCATTAGCCCATATTTGCCGAGTTAGCATGCTCCAACACACCCAACTGATTAGTCAATGCTTTAAACATCTCTCGGATCTCAGTAGCGTCAATGTTACAAGGGTCCCAACAGATAAATAAGACGCATCAATCATTGTGCCATGCCCTGTAGTGCCACGACCTGTGGTGCCACTGCCTCTACCTCTAGCCCTTCCTCTACGTCATGTAGTAACCCTTGTGGGCGGGTACAAGAAGAGACACTGAGCGATCTACCACACTGAGAGGGTACAGGGTGCTCTGATGTGGTTGGAACTTGAATTATATTGTAAGCTTATTTTTGCTCCTTTTATCAAAATATAATTTAATTACTCGCAAGAGCACGAATCTTTGTAGATACGGTTCTATATAGAGGGTATCGATCCCACGAGGACTAGTCGTAATTGTCTTAAGGAAAAATTACTTCCACTTTAATCCTAAAAATAAGATTTTGAGTTTTTGTTTATCAAACTATTACATGAATGTAATAACAATAAATTTAAAGAGTAAAGGATGGGAGAGAGAACTAGGGGTGGTTTCCACCACTAGCCATTCACATGTTCATAAGTGTAGCAAGCTTGTGATTCATAAATTAAATGCCTAACAATGTCATTAGGCTTGTGACCTCAATGACATATCAAAAGATTAATGTGTGTGCCAACCTATCATAATCCATCTTCAACAAGCATAGCTCTTCAACCTAACTAACTACCTAATTACCCTACTCTCTAAGTGAACCTACATGCATCCAAACTACCTTATCTTGGCATGGTTTATACAAGCAAGCACTACACATTCATTTAAAGTACCATTACCTAGCCATCATTTGCATTTCTTGTGAAATATGTAAATGTTGTGCATTCATATGACAAAATCTACTCTAAGACAAGAATAGACTCCACATCAAATGAATATATATAAGAAATATATAAGTGTACATTGTCACTAGACTAGATAATCAACATTTAATTACCAATCCCAAAATGTTACAAAAATGAACAAGTTTACATGGCTAGGGGTTTCACCAACACCCTAGTAGAGAAGTTAGTTCCTCATGGTTGTTTTGCACTCTTCCATTGATGAAGAAAATGGAGCTTCAAGGTCTGGTTCAGCTCCTTCTTCCCCTCTTCCGAATGTCTCTCTATGTGTAATCTGATGTGTGTGAGAGATATGTGAGAAATGGCATCTTTTTGTGCTTTATGGCCTCCTTTTCAATCTTGGGGCCCACCATAAATATATATATATATATATATATATCAATATATAGACCAACTATATCAAGAAGGTCCCCAAAGGTCTTGTTCAAGTCAGACAATCCCTCTAAGTCGTGCAAAAAGGGGGATTTTGTTGCAAGTGAGAAAGCAGGTGAGCAAGTGGGCAAGTGGCTCTGCAGAATCTCGATCAATCGAGATTAGATCTCGATTGATTGAGATTTTGATCAATCGAAGCAAGATCTCGATCAATCGAGATCTCGATTGATCGAGATCAACATCTCGAATGATCGAGATGCCTTGGCTGCAATTCTGACTTTTCTCTTCAACTGCAAAAAAGCCTCAAACTTTTCTCCTTTTACTACAAGACCTGCAATACATCAAAAATATAAAAATACCGTAAACATATCTTGGTAAACGTAGAAACGGGACTAACATATACAATAAAAAGGGTTCAAATGTATATAATTGAACACTTATCACACCCCCAAACTTACATATTGCTAGTCCCTTAGCAATGCAATATTATAAAAATGAAATTAACTATCTTATACAAAAATTTAACCATACTCAGTCATCAACTAGATAAAGGGCGATCATCCGTTCATTTCACATTTGGCAAATGCAACAAGTATTAAAGAATTATGCAGTCATTAGCAAAAATGGACTTTCATAAGCTATAAATAAACAACGGTCCCCACATAATGGCCAGTTCGAACAAACATACCGACTCCGACCCCAAAATCCTCTTTGAAAAGTGAACATACATTCTAGCGCGTGACTTTGTCATATTTGGAGAAGAATAAGAACAAATCTGCTTTTAAAAGAAAAACTCATTGAAACGGTTCGACACTGTTGTTCATTATCACAAAATATTCATGATTGCTCATATGCGGATGACCGTGCAATGCTTAGCTCTTTTTGCTTTCTTGCAAACCCATGTAGCGGCATTGGGCCAATGACTCCCAAACCAATTGGTTTTAGGGCATTAGGTGAAGAAACACCCCTCGGACTTAATAACCAAGCTTGCAAGGCGATGAGCTTAAGCAAGCCACCCGCTTCTTATTGCTCAACCTTGCACACTTATACTCGAATATTCCCTGCTTTGAGGCATAGAGATCCAGTTTATTGAGTGAGAAGGCTTATTGCATTTTTTTTTACAATAACCGAAAGAACTTATTCTTTAAGTTGTTTAGATAAAAACAAAAATTTACAAAATTTTCCATCAGACTTATACCCTACAATTTAAAATGCATGTGTGCGAATTTGTGCGGTTAAGGACAAATTTAGGGCAAGAATTGCATGTGTTCATATTTGGACAAAAATGTAGACCGTTCTAACCTATTACATAGCTTGCAAAAGTGCGGGTATTTACAATGTTAAAGTTCTTAACTACCTGCTGCATTTACCTCAGACATTTATTCGAATGATCTTCCTTTAAAAAGCAAGACATCATAGCAAGCATGCAAAAATATCAAGAAAAGAAACTAGCTCTACAATGACAATCAACACAAAGACTGAACATTGCATGCATATGCAAGTGGTATAGCATACTGCACCCCCAAACTTAGACGCAACATTGTCCTCAATGTTTGGACAAGAAGAACAAGGAAAGAATTTACCGGGATTGCAGAACGCGACAAAAAAATTGACATTCCAATACTGGCGGTCATCCTGGAAATGAGAAAAACCTGCACGGAACACCAACTAGATACCACGAGCATTAAATGGAACAAAAAGTAGATAAAAAGAACATAATCAACGAATTATGGACAAGCAGATAAGGCCGCGATCAATGCACATTCAAGACTCTGAACTGGTGTTTCCCAATTGACTAAGAGGTCTATGCGATAAGATATCGACTATCCAGGCAAGCTAACGTATAGCATGCAAAGGGGCTACCTTTCTTTATTAACGCCATACTGCATTGAAGCAATCTCAACAGTATCGGGAATTGAAATCAGGCGGTAATAAACGAAAATCATCAACTGAATTGCATATAACAATTAGGCAAGTGGTACTATATACATAGTCAAAGTAGAGAGAGAGCATTGATATTGACAGAAAGTAAAAATAAAGACAGAAAATATAACACATGGTATAAAAGAAAGAAGAACTGTATTCCATATATGTGAACATAAGTTTCAGTACAAAGGGTACATGGATGTGGAATACACAAAAACTAATATGACCAACATGGCCTATCAAAAATAAAGAAAGAAAAATACAGACAGTAAAACAGAAAGTGCAAATAGATAGATCTACTCGAGGGCGGGTGGTGGTGGTGGCTCGGTGGGAGTAGAGGTGGAGGTGGAAGCTCGTCCTGCAAACAGGAACTGCAGGTCCTGCCGGAAGGCCCGAAACTAGTCTAAAATTGCCCTCTGACCCTGTGCCAGAGATGAAATGTCCGATCTAATGCCCTCCAACTGACTCTGCGTCACCTGGACGTGCTCCTCAAAACCTTGCTGGAGCCGCTCAACGTCAGTTGCCAGACAGGAAGAGCCAGTCGCTAGGATGTCATGTCGCTCTGCAGCAATATCCATCTCATCCTCCTCCTCATCAGATAACTCACCCTCTGCAGGATCACCCTCATCCATCTCCACTGGGGCATCCATGTTTACATCTTCTGGTGGATCGCCCTGGTGGTCCTGTCGCTCCAGGTGTCGCCTCACCCTCTCCCACTGAGCAGGTGTGAAGCGGTTGGGCGGTGCCAACTAAATGTCAGTATCACTGACCGGTATACTAGCACGACTCAGGAAAGCAGTGACGAGGAAAGGAAAGGGAAGCCGCCAACTCGCTGCTCGCCTCATCCTCTTGTTGACAAGGCCATCCCAGATCTTGAACATCTGCCCCCATATTAGCGATGGGACAGAAAACCACATGCCCGTGTGGAAAGTGTAAAGGCAACGGAGGAGGTCGCCTCTGCGCTCTGCCACATGTTGCAGAGGACACGCGTTCTTGATGAGAACGGTGTCCATGAACCAAAATCTACTCGGGCACATCGATTTGGACGTGCAGTTGTGATTGGGCGTGGTAAACGCCCCGCCACACATGTCCATCACGATGGAGAATAGTGTCGTGTCTGCTGGCAGCGCGGCCCTGTAAACTGGTCGACCGTCTTGGTTAACCATATCTGGAGGCTGCTGGTGAGGGATGCCGAGCATCTGTGCAATCCGGCTCAGCGTGATAGTGATCGTCGTGCGGCCCACGACCGTCTCCAATGTGTTCGGCGCAGTGCAGGAATAGGTCATGCGCTCATAAAAGACCTGCACCAAGCGCTCGTGTTCCACATCAGTGGGAGGCACACATAATCGATCGAGGCGACGCCTCCTGAGCTCTGCTACAGCCCATGAGCTGTCGGGACGCATCTCAAACTCTCTCAGCTCAAATATCTACTCTGGGTGAAACTTCCGAGTCCGGAAGGCTATCCCGGGCACTTCTCGAACAGCACCGGGGGCATTCTTCACCCTCGCCATAGTCTCAGAACCGTCTGCACTTTATTCCAAAAAGTACGTAAATAAAAAGAGAATAAAATAAATATTAAAATAAGAATGAAAAAATAAAAAATGCGGTTATAATCCATGGTGCCAACACATGCATTCCAAGGCACGCTTGAATTAACTCGAAGAGGTGCACTAGGAAGCAGTGTAAGCGGATGCAACCGACACGATGGGTCAGCGGTTGCAAATCGTATATCAAGCATTTAAAACAAAAATAATGCAACATCTCACCCATACATGCACTCCTACCCCCGAAACCCGCAAAATCCCATTATGAACATAGCGAATGCACCGTTCCACCGAACATCATCGGTCTATGCTTATTACGCTGAGAAACTAACAAAAATAGCGAGAAAGTAAGCAAAATATAGCTATGCATCACTTACCTCAAGGTGAAGATGATGATCGGCACAAAAAGATGAAGACCCAACTCGCAGCCGCGAAGAGATGAGCGTGTGCGTGCTCGCGGAGATCTCGGACTACGGCGAACGGCGCTGGATGGTCGGAAGTGGTAGATCAAGTGTGGGACGGTGCTTGGGGAAGCTTTGGATCGCTCGGAGAAGAGGAGGAAGTCGGATGGTCTTGGAAAGAATTGTGGAAATGAGAGGGAGCCCAAAGGTTTAAATAAGTAATCGGCTCACGTGCAGGTATCGCGTCAATCTCGATTGATCGAGATGTACATCTCGATCAATCGAGATTTTGATCAATTGGAATCCTACCTCAATCAATCGAGATCAACTTCGATCAATCGAGATTTCACTTCGATCAATCGAGATTTCGATTGATCGAGGACCTATCGAAGTGCTATCGAAGAATACTACCTCTCGGGACTTTGGACTTAGCAAACTCTCTGCATTATTTCGATCAATCGAGACCAAAATCTCGATCAAACAAAATCTCGATTGATCGAGATCTCTACTTCGATTAATCGAGATGCTCAAAAATAGCCAGCTTGAGTTATACTTCATGGACTTGGACTTATGGGACTTAGATACAAAATTTACCTTGGATTAAAGGGACATCATGGAAGCATGATAGCTACCATGGCCTCGCCACCTTACATGTCGATGGCATGACGTCCGAATCGGCTCACGAGTCAAAATACACGGGATTCGTCAAAGTGACGACATCCACGTATTCGGTGGTAACTTGGTCATCCACACACACTTTTAAGCGCTGCCCGTTTACTTTGAACAACGATTCGTCTTTCAAATCCTTTAATTCCACCGCTCCGTGGGGAGCAACGGAATTAATAAAAAATGGACCATCCTAACGGGAGCGAAGTTTTTCGGGAAACAAATGGAGGCGTGAGTTGTACAACCATACTTTTTTGGCCTGGAGAAAACGTTTTGACTCGAATATTACGATCATGAAAGGCTTTGGACTTTGCCTTATAGATTTTAGCATTCTCATACGCGTCATGTCGCAATTCTTCCAATTCATTTAATTAAAGCTTTCGATTAGATCCGGCCGTTTGCATGTCAAAATTGAAAGTTTTGGTGGTCCACATAGCTTTATGCTCTAATTCAACTGGAAGATGACACGCTTTGCCATAAACCAACCGGTAAGGTGACATTCCAATGGGAGTCTTATACGCGGTTTGGTTTGCCCATAATGCATCATTTAGTCGCAATAACCAATCTTTCCGGTCAGGCCGAACGGTCTTCTCAAGTATGTTCTTAATCTCCCTATTGGATACCTCTACTTGGCCACTAGTTTGAGGATGGTATGGGGTGGCTACTTTGTGTGTGATAGAATATTTGGTAAGCATGGTTCGAAGGAACCGGTTACAAAAATGTTTACCTTTGTCACTGATGAGGGCTCGAGGTGTACCAAACCGGCTAAAGATATTCGCTTGAATGAACTTAACCACGACTGCGTGATCATTGGTTTTGGTAGCAACGACCTCTATCCATTTAGATACGTAGTCCACTGCCACAAGTATGTACTCATGACCAGTAGAAGGTGGAAAAGGTCCTATGAAGTCAATGCCCCACACATCAAATATCTCAATAATAAGAATAGGGTTAAGAGGCATCATGTCCTTCCGAGACATCGCGCCAAGGCGCTGACATCGCTCAAAAGAGCGGCAGAATGAATATGCATCCCGATGAAGAGTTGGCCAGAAAAACTCGCATTGAAGAATTTTGGCTGCGGTTTTCTTAGCACTAAAGTATCCCCCACAAGCGAGTGTATGACAAAATTTGAGAATACTTTGGAATTCACTGTTGGGCACACACTTTTGGATTATTTGATCGGGGCAATATTTGAACAATTGAGGATCGTCCCAATAATATGATCGTGATTGGGAGAAAAAATGATCCTTTTCTTGCTTGGTCCAAGAAGACGGTATTTTATTAGTTGCCAAATAGTTGACAATGTCCGTATACCAAGGGATACTCTCTTGAAAAATGACAAAGAGTTGTTCATCCTGGAAGAATTCACAAACTAGAATGGAGTCATGGAGGGATTCAACAAGAATTCTAGATAGGTGGTCAGCTACCACATTTTCGGTTCCCTTTTTGTCTTAAATCTCAAAATTAAACTTTTGCAACAAGAGTATCCATCGGATCAACCTAGGCTTGGTGTCTTTTCTGGCCAAAAGATGTCGGAGGGCAGTATGGTCCGAATAGACAATGACCTTGGCACCTAATAAATAAGCTCAAAATTTATCCAAGGCAAATACTACCGCAAGCAACTCCTTTTTCATTGTGGTATAATTGATTTGAGCCTCGGAAAGGGTTTTACTTACGTAGTAGATGACATGTGGCAATTTGTCTACTCGTTGCCCTAAGACCGCACCCATGGCGTAATCGGATGCATCACACATGATCTCAAATGGGAGAGCCCAATTTGGAGGGATGAGAATTGGAGCAGTTGTAAGCATGGTGCGGAGTTTTTTAAAAGCGTTAAGGCACGCTTCATCAAAGTTAAAGCAAGACTCTTTTTCAAGAAGGCGACACAAAGGCCGGGAAATCTTGCTAAAGTCTTTGATGAAACGGCGATAAAAGCCCGCATGCCCAAGGAATGAACGAATCTCTTTCACCGTTGATGGTGGAGGAAGTTTGGAAATGAGTTCAACCTTGGCTTTGTCAACCTCGATTCCTCTCTTAGACACAATGTGCCCTAGGACAATACCCTCTTGAACCATAAAATGGCTCTTTTCCCAACTAAGAATTAGGTTGGTCTCTTGACATCATTTGAGAACACGGGATAGATTTTGGAGACATGATTCAAATGAAGGCCCAAACACGAAAAAATCATCCATGAACACTTCCAAGAATTTTTCCACCATATCCGAAAAGATAGACATCATACACCATTGAAAAGTCGCCGGTGCGTTGCACAACCCAAAGGGCATGCGTCTATAAGCAAATGTGCTGAAAGGACATGTAAAGGTGGTTTTCTCTTGGTCCCTCGGGTCTATAGCAACCTGATTATAGCCAGAATATCCATCTAAAAAGCAATAAAAACTTTGCCCGGCTAATCTCTCCAAGATTTGATCAATAAATGGGAGGGGGAAGTGATATTTTCGAGTTGTCGAATTTAATTTTCGATAATCTATGCACACTCTCCATCCCGTGGTGGTGCGTTGGGGAACTAATTCACCCTTATCATTTAGTTGCACCGTAATACCGGACTTCTTTGGAACCACTTGAGTGGGACTAACCCACTTACTATTTGAGATGGGGTAAATGATTCCCGCATCTAGTAACTTCACCACCTCCTTCATTACAACGTCTTTCATATTTGGATTTAATCGATGTTGTGCCTCCCTTGAGGTCTTTGCATCTTCTTCCAAGTGTATGCAGTGCATACAAATAGAAGGATCTATTCCCTTAAGATATGCCACACTCCATCCTATTGCTTCCTTGTACTCTTTTAGCACTTTTAGGAGTTCCATCTCTTGATCATTGGTGAGATTGGAAGCAATAATGACTGGAAGGGTCTCATTAGCGCCCAAGAAAACATACTTGAGTGTAGCCGGTAGAGGCTTGAGCTCAAGTTGTGGTGGGAAAATTAGAGAAGGAGTTTGGGAAGTTTTGGACAAAGGAGGCAAGGGTTCTCTCGGAATTCTCCATTTAGGCAAATCCATGACAGTAGTGACATCGAGCATTGAATTGACTTCACAAATGGATCGCTCAATGTCAAAATCGTCACAGTTGAAATGATTTATGCATGCCTCTAAAGGATCCTTAAAAAGAATAGAAGGAAGTGCTTCTTGAACAAGGTCTTCCACTACATCAACACAAAAGCACTCACTTTCGTTGTCGGATGTGTGGTGAGAAGCATTAAAGATGTTCAAACGGACTTTCATATTCCCGAAAGAGATGTCCATCACTCCGGTACGACAATTAACGCAAGCGTTTGCCGTAGCCAAGAATGAACGACCTAGAATGATAAGAATATGTCGATTTGGATTTTGAACCAGTTCCGTGTCAAGGACTATGAAGTCCACCGAAAAGTAGAATTTGTCCACTTGAATGATTACATCCTCAATGATGCCACGTGGTTGCTTTACAGAGCAGTCGGCAAGTTACAACACAACTGTGGTAGGCTTAAGTTCCCCCAAACCTAGTTGTTGGTAAACTGAGAATGGAAGCAAATTGACACTAGCCCCTAAATCAAGAAGTGCCTTTTCAAAAGATTGATTTCCGATGGTGCATGATATGGTTGGAGCACCCGGATCTTTGAATTTAGGAGGGGCTTGGTGTTGGAAAATAGAGCTTATGTGCTCAGTTAGGAGACTTTCTTAGGAGCATTATTCCTAGATTTGCACTTTTGCGTGCACAAGTCCTTCAAGAATTTGGCATAGGAGGGAATTTGCCGGATTGCATCAAGGAGAGGGAGATTGATCTTTACTTGTTTGAAGATCTCCATCATGTCTTGAATTTTCTCTCTTTGCTTCCCAAAATGAGAAGGTTCCTTCAATCTTTGAGGAAAAGGAACCGGAGGTTCAAAAGAGGTGTCAATATTTGGACTTGATGACGACACAACTTCACTTGCCTTTCCTTTTGGATTTTGTGGGTTTTTGGTCACACTTGGATTTAAAGAAAAAATATTTGAATTTGATTGGGATTCTTTTAGATTTTTGGATTGCTCATTGAATTCCTTCTTTTCTTTTTCTTCCTCAACTTTAGAATTTATGATTCTACCACTCCTTAAGGTGGTGATTGATTGAACTTGCTCCAGAGGAGCATTACAAGATGAAGATGATGGATCCTCAATCACATGAACACCCTTAGGATTTGCCACCGGTTGACTCGGCAACTTACCTTCCTCCCTTCTATTCAAGGTATTAGCTAGTTGCCCGATTTGAGCTTCTAACCTAGTCATAGATTGAGCATTAGCTTCAAGCTTAGAGATTGATTGAGAGTGAGTTTGCAATAAGTGGGTATTAGCCTCAAGATTGCTTATCACTCTTTCTTCAAAGCCTTGGCTTCTCGGAGGAGGTGGTGGTTGTTGGTAATTGGACCTTTGATGGTAAGGTTGATGATTTGGCCTATATTGAGGCTGTTGAGATTGAGAAGTAAAGGAATTTTGCCCTTGAAAAGAGGGACTTGATTCTTGAGGTTTCCATGAAAAAGCTGGATGATTTTTGTAACCAGGATTGTACGTATTTGAATATGAATCATTCAGCTGTTTAGAGTACAAGGCATTCGCTTACTCTTGAGCATAATCGGGAGATTGCCCGGCCATAGGACAATCTCGCACAAAATGTGAAGTGCTATAGCAAAACGAACACACTTCCTGATTTTGAACAGGTTGGCTTAGAGTAGGCAGCCCATTTTTCATGATTAGGTCCATTTTTCGGGATAAGCCTTCTACTTGCATGGCAACCTGGTCTATCCGTGAAATTTCATGCACTCCTCTACAGGGTTGGGTGGCCTTCCCTTTTCTAGTGGAGGAGCGTTGAGCTGAATTATTGCTTAGGGTTTAAAAAAGTTTTCATGCCTCATCGGAGCTTTTCAGAAGGTATTCACCTCCACAAGCGAAGTCGATCATTTGCCTATGTTGCTCACTCACCCCATCATAAAAACTTTGCACTAGCTGCCATTTTGGGACAACATAATGTGGACAAGATTTAAGAAGATCTTTTAATCTCTCCCACATCTCATGAAATTGTTCTTGATCAATTTGGGTGAATCCGGTGATTGCTCTCCGAATATCACTCGTCTTTCCCATTGGGAAGTATTTTTTTAAGAACTCTATTTGCATCTCCGCCCAAGAATGGATTGAGTTAGGTTCTAAGGAATTGAACCAACTTCTAGCTTTGTCTTTTAAGGAGAATGGAAACATATGCAACTTTAGATCATCCTCCGTAAAGTGTGGTACGGTACACGAAAAGTGGAACACACCGAAAGGAAATAATCTAAATGCCGGTATGGATCCTCATTAGGGAGACCATGGAAGCTATTAAGAAGATTGATGGTGGAGGACTTTATTTCGAATTGATTTGCCACTACATCCGGAAATATATTGAATTATTTAACCACTCGCAAGAGCACGAATATTTGTAGATACGGTTCTATATAGAGGGTATCGATCCCACGAGGACTAGTCGTAATTGTCTTAAAGAAAGATTACTTCCACTTTAATCCTAAAAATAAGATTTTGAGTTTTTGTTTATAAAACTATTGCATGAATGTAATAACAATAAATTTAAAGAGTAAAGGATGATAGGGAGAACTAGGGGTGGTTTCCACCACTAGCCAATCACATGTTCATAAGTGTAGCAAGCTTGTGATTCATAAATTAAATGCCTAACAATGTCATTAGGCTTGTGACCTCAATGACATATCAAAAGATTAATGTGTGTGCCAACCTATCATAATCCATCTTCAACAAGCATAGCTCTTCAACCTAACTAACTACCTAATTACCCTACTCTCTAAGTGAACCTACATGCATCCAAACTACCTTATCTTGGCATGGTTTATACAAGCAAGCACTACACATTCATTTAAAGTACCATTACCTAGCCATCATTTGCATTTCTTGTGGAATATGCAAATGTTGTGCATTCATATGACAAAATCTACTCTAAGACAAGAATAGACTCCACATCAAATGAATATATATAAGAAATGTATAAGTGTACATTGTCATTAGACTAGATAATCAACATTTAATTACCAATCCCAAAATGCTACAAAAATGAACAAGTTTACATGGCTAGGGGTTTCACCAACACCCTAGTAGAGAAGTTAGTTGCTCATGGCTGCCTTGCACTCTTCCATTGATGAAGAAAATGGAGCTTCAAGGTCTTGTTCAGCTCCTTCTTCCCCTCTCCCGAATGTCTCTCTATGTGTAATCTGATGTGTGTGAGAGATATGTGAGAAATAGCCTCTTTTTGTGCTTTATGGCCTCCTTTTTAACCTTGGGGCCCACCATAAATATATATATATCAATATATATACCAACTATATCAAGAAGGTCCCCAAAGGTCTTATTCAAGTCAGACAATCCCTCTAAGTCGTGCAAAAAGGGGGATTTTGTTGCAAGTGGGAAAGCAGGTGAGCAAGTGGGCAAGTGGCTCTGCAGAATCTCGATCAATCGAGATTGGATCTCGATTGATCGAGATTTTGATCAATCGAGATCTCGATTGATCGAGATCAACATCTCGATTGATCGAGATGCCTTGGCTGCAATTCTGACTTTTCTCTTCAGTTGTAAAAAAGCCTCAAACTTTGCTCCTTTTACTACAAGACCTGCAATACATCAAAAATACAAAAATACCGTAAACATATCTTGGTAAACGTAGAAACGGGACTAACATATGCAATAAAGAGGGTTCAAATGCATAGAATTGAACACTTATCATGCTCAATCCCACATCGTTTGGGTGTGGAGAAGGGAATGTGCTTATATGTAGTGTATTATCTCCAAATGGTATGAGGTCTTTTGGGGTAAAACCCAAGAGCAAAATCGTGCGAACTTAGGCACAAAGCGAACAAGATCATACCGTGTGTTGGAGCGGGGTATTACATGTTCTCTAGCCATTTCCATCAATAAGAAATCAAATTGATTAATTCCATATTCAATGCTAACCAAGATAGTACAGATGATAGATAAATTAACACGTTTTCATAGATGTCATGTCAAGACCCGTTTCTACTCCTAATTCTGGATAACAATGGTTATAAGCAATAGGTTTTGCTTAAATCTAGGCTCTGATACCATTTGTAATTCCCCACCTTTACTCGACATAATATTGTTCACTTTTAGCTTCCCCAGACCAGAGACTTCCCAGGGGTCAGCCATCTTGGTACTACTCCCATTTAAGCACGCTTAATTATAAAGTTCTGGTGGGTTCACGATCATCATAAGTTTACAATGCATTCTGGTGCCAAGTTTGTACCCAGGAACAAAGCCTTGAGGGTAGGCACCAGAAGGTCGTGGTTTCGATTCCTTGTTGGCACCCAAAGAGGACAATATTGTTGTGGGAGGGGTCTGCTATGTTGCCCTGTGCAACTTTGATCTTAATTAAGCAACGCATTTTAAAGCCACGATGGCCGTGAACCTACCAGAACTTCACAGTTAAGCGTGCTTAGCTGGGAGTAGTACCAGGATAGGAGACCCATTGGGAAGTCTCTAGTTCGGGGGAGTCAAAAGGGGACAATACATTTTCTCTGGATAAGGCTATTGCAACTCTACAGACTAAAACCATATTGATAAAGACAATGGTACAATCAAATTGTTCAATTACATATTCCCATTATATGCAAATAGTTCATTATGTTTAATTATCTTATTTACGTGCTTTCAAATTTCATGTTTCATATTAAATTGCCTTTCCATATATTTAATATATAATTTTTCATGCACAAACTACTGGTGAAGTTACCCGGTTGAGTTACCATACACTACTCTTATTGTAAATTATTTTAAGGATATTCCAAGATAATTAGAGACATTGCTGGAGGGTGTTTCGGTTGGCCATCCCCAAGGTAGTACATGTAAATGATTCATTTATTTATGTATAATAAATCAAATGATAAAATTGTTGTTTTTAATTCTTTATTTGTTTTTACCCTTGTAGGTTGCACGTAGAGATGGATGAGCACGTCTAGAGATCGTTGTAAACTGATTCTATAGGCATTTTATTTTATTTTCTGGTAAGAAATGTTGTGTGATGACTTGAATTTTTTGGGGGATAATTACATCTTTTTGGATGACTAGTGTAGTTGATATTAATTGATTTTTGCATAATGATTTTTGATTTGATCATGTTGAATTAAATTTGTTCCAGTAATGAATTTAGTTTTGAAAAATGGTTACTTTTGTATATTCAGTTATGGGTGAATGTGCTATTAATTTCTTTTTAAAGTTGAAACAATTTGTGGCAGCAATCAAAATTGCCTAAAGTAAAAGATCTAATTATGTTTATTATAGCAAGTGACAGTGTGTCGAGAAGGTCACTCAATCAAATTTCGTGGTCATTTTGAGAGTTTTAGAGGTGAAAAAAATTGTGTGTCGTCTTTAGTGGCTGTTTTGCATGTTTTAGTAATAGAAAGAGCTGCCACAATAAGTCAAGGTCTAGATTTTTAGAGGCGATATCTTATCCTTTAGCGGTGGTCAAGAATTGCCACCATTTGTGTTGGAAAGCATTGGTGTCAATATTTTACTCTTTAGTGGCAAAACATTTAGCGACAATTTTTAAGATATTTTGCAGCAGTTTTATTTGTTGCTAAATTCCTTAACATTTAGTAGCGGTTTTATTTGCTGCTATATCCCTTGACATATAAGAACCCCATGCTTTAGCAGCTCTTTTGAGGACTGCCGCTACAGTTTTTGCTGGAACGTACATTTTTACTCATTTGGCGACACTTTTTTCTGCCTCCAAAGGCCAATTTTGTTGTAGTGAATATTGCATCCCTACAATTGAAATGTACTACACCAAAATGGAAATATGTGAGTTGCTAATGCAATTCAAGTTTTCTAGAAAATTAAAAAAACACAAGTGCATACTAAGCAAAAGCATTGAATCTCAACCAATTGGGCTAGCACATATCAATTTATTACGTGATAGTGAATTGTAGTACCTTCTCATGAATTGATAATGCAAGAAGCGTTTTAACAGTTGGAACATGGAACACACAATACAAGAAGATTGAAAAGTAGAGGGAAAAACACCATTAATACTACCTTAACAAATCAATGTTGCCATCATCAAATGCATATCTCAAATCCATCTTAGTTGACTGTCAGAGAAATATAACTAACGAAAAAGATTTTCAAATGAACAACACATAACTTCTTTCATAACTTAACCAATAATATAAATAGGACAAAAGTAACACAAAAAATTAAGTGTTAGGAATTCACATCTGCCTTCCGTTTGGTTGGTAAAGAGGAGAGATTTGTAATTGTTTCCAAAAAGACTAATACTTTACGGGTGTGCTCATTTGTTTTTAGAGTTTCTTTCCTATTTCTACAATTTTTTGGAAACCAAATGGAGTTCTAGAGTGAGTTTGATATTTTGCTGAATTAAGGAATTATTTGTTTTAAGAAGGATAATTTTGTATTTTGAAATAAGAGCTTAGAGGGCATTTTGGAACAAAACAATGATTCTGAATACATATTGCAATTATTTTGCTTAATTCAACCAAAATGGTTTTTGCTACGTCTCCTCTGGGATTATAATTTTTATAAACAATTGAAAAGACATTTGTGAAATTACTATTTATTGTTCAAGTCATAGTTTGATAAGCAATTAAATTAAACCCATTGGATAATATGCTTCTAATAAGTAGAATTATATGAAACCCTTTTAACACAACACCTCATATCTCGGGTTTAAGAGATAATTTAGTGCTTTACAAAGATTGCGGAGAGCTATATAAAGCTTTAAAAGAGAATAAGAACTCTCTGAACGCTACACCTCACACTTCGAATTTTAATTTTCAAAAAAAAAAAAACCCAAGGAATGACACTATCAACACACATATATTATATACACATATATAGATGTGTATACTGTATAACTTTCTATATATAGTAATAGATGTATATAATTGCCTACATAGAGTAAAAAAAGTAGCCATCATCGAATAATATAAAACAAGGAACACTCACATATATATATATATATATATATATATATTGGGATAGTTAACAAATTAATTAGTTACATTCAGGACAGACTATCCCCCTCTTTATAGGAGGAGTCAGCTAAATATTACACCTGACACCTTGAGTTTAAGAGATATTTTAGTGCTTTAGAAAGATTGCAGATAGTGTTATAAATATTTAATTAAGAGAGAATAGGAACCCTTTAAACACTAAACCTCACACCTCAGATTTTAGATTTCGAAAAAAAACCTGGGGCAAGATATGAACAACACACATATTTTATATATATCTATATATATATATGTGTGTGTGTGTGTGTGAATATCTTTCTTTATATAGTAATAGATGTATATAACTGCCTTTGATAGAGTAGGAAAAATAGCCATGATCGAACAATAATAAACAAACAACACTCAGATATATATATATTGGAATATTCAACGAAGTTACATTCAATACGGACTGTCTCACCCTTATAAGGGTCGACAAGAGACCAGTCTTTTTATTTCTTTCACAGCATGTCTTTTTATTTAGTATTATTTTTAATTTTATATTGAGAGATAACATTAAAGACATACGATCTTAACGAGACCCTTCATCTGTCAACTAAGCGCCAACTTAGGAAAAGGATTTAAAAGGGCCATGGCACATTTGTGAAGAACATGATGACCCTTTTAAAAAAGCTCTCAAAAACAGCAGTGAAGAACACTTTGGAAGCACCTTTGTTGTCTGTGCCAGAGATAATGAGGCAGTAAACTGACCCTACAACGACATTTACTTTGACACCCACAATGACACGCTCAAACTTCACGTTGTTTTTGGCGCAAGCGGCCTTTGCGATCTCAATCACTTTTGGGTCATCTGCGTCAACCACAGTAACGTAGTCTAAAACAGACAACACCTTCCCATTAGCTCCCACAACCTCCATCTTTCCATCATCTGTGGGTTGTAGGTACAGCTGCTCACCTTCCAATTGAAGGGACAGCTTCCCATCATTTCCCTTATGAAGGGTCTCCCAAGTGATCGTCTTCTCGCTTCCTGACATATTCTCTCTCTCTATATATATATGTTTTCTCTCTCTACACTCTCTGATAATAGATTGTGATTTGATGTGTAGGGAAATGGAGGTGGAGGGTCATGTATTTATAGGCACCACACTGCATGGATAGGCATAAGTTGAGATAATCTCCTTGCTTCCATACATATTTGGATTATTTTATCAATAAAATGTACTGTTAGTATTTTAATGGGTCTTACACGTTAGGTAAAATGCTTAATGGCTCTTGCATGTTAGGTTGGGGGCCTATAATTCACATGTGAAAGTATTAATTTCTTCGGCCAAGTTTGAGCTAACTGTACAGGCGAGGGTTCCCACTTGCTATGAAAGCATGGGTTGGCTAATAAATCATAATCTATTATTTCATTTTTCTTCAAGAAACATAGACTTCCAGCGAGCTCTTAATGTGTTAAAAAAAATACTTCTGGTCCTCTTTTACAGATTAATGGGAAAAAGATAAAATAATAATAATAATAATAATATTCTTATTATTATGCCCTTATGTTCTTATGACACAATAACCCTTCTCTGTCTTTTTATTATATATTATTAGTTTAATATTAAGGTTTATTTTATTGATAAAATGAATAAAATAAAGGATAAAATGCACTCACACTTCCTGAGGTTTGCCCTAAACACACTCATATATAAAAAAGTTTGCTTAAACTTACACTCACGTACACACCTGAGGTTTGGAGTTTGATCACACACAACCCCCAATTGAAATTCATCGGTCAAAAAATTATTTGAAATGTCTGTTTTACCATTCACTAACTGAAAAAATATTTTTAACCTTACTTTTTACGTTAAAATACCATATTACTCCCAACTTTTTTTTTTCACTTGACAAAACTACCCTGGTCGGTTAGCTTATTGCTTTTCTCCCTCCTCTCTCACCCTCAAATTAAGCTCACTTTCTCTAATTCTTCCTCTCTCTCTCTCTCCCCTTTTTTGTTTATTTATTTATTTCTTTCTCTCTCTCCTCACTCTGTCTCTTTTTCTCTCTCTTCCTCCATCTCTCTCTCTTTCCCCGAATCACTCTCTCTACATCTAACCCTCTATCTCTTTTTTATTTTATCTACTTCTCTCTATTAATTCTTCACCCTTTTCTCTTTTTTCTTTTATTTTTTTTCTGTTTCACCGTTACTATGACAGTGCACATGAAAATTGGCAATGATAGCATATTAGCATGGCTTTGGTGGTGGCAGTGATGTCTCGGCAATAGTAGAGAGATGACAACAGAGGAGACATATATGAAGAGTGTTACAAGAGTACAGGAGCTTATTTGCAAATATGAGAAAGTTAAAAGAGGATATTTTGCATTTTGCCTTTTATTACAAAGTATGCATACATTTATTTCAAAAAGAAAGAAAAAAAAGTAGTGATGGCACTGATAAAATTGAAAAGTAAGTACTGGAAAAAAGAAAAAAAAAATCATCCAAGATTAATAATAAAGTAAAGTTTAGCCTCAAATTTTGAATTTCTTCAGATTGAATTTTATTTTTCAATGACAACTAATATTGGGTCATACACATACTAGAGAAATAATATAAATTATTTGCTAAATTGAATCACCAAAACATATTAGACTCCTTTCTTTATTTCACAATTCTTTTTTATAACTAAAAAACAAAACAAAAGAATTCAAAGAATTTGTTGCCCCTTCACTGAATTCAGGGGGCACTAATATAGTAATATATCGGTTGAAGGGTTAATTTGGTCATTTTATTTTAAGATATTTTTTAAATATAATATAGTTATTATATTAGTGGATAAAATTGTAATTTTTCATGCAAATTACTGATACAATTTTATCCAGGGGTGTGAGTGTAGATTTAAGCAAACTTTGTTCATGAGTGTGTTTGAGGCAAATCTCAGGGGGTGTGAGTGCACTTTGCCCTAAAATAAAAGGATTGCGAAGTCAATATGTTTTCATTTGTTTGGTGTGGTAATTTTTTTTCCAGGCAAGTTCACTATTGTTCATGGATATTGTCTCTTTTAAAAATGAGAACTTAGTTTATCCTTTTTTCTATTTTTTGGGGGAAGGTTAAGTTGTATATAAAAAAAGAAATTTCAAAAAAGTCCAAAGACCATACAACAAGCGACAAAAGCCAAGGCCCATTTAGGCCAAAAGGTTATGCCAAAACATGGATCAAAGCCATATTCAATCTAAGGATTATTCCAAACACTGATGCTGGCTAACCTCAATAGTCAAAATAGAGCCGTTGAGGCTCCAAGCAAATCTCTGACGATCTACTACATTCCGGTGTAAATTTGGGGAGGTAGGACCTCGGTGGGATATATTGTCCAGAGGCTCTGGCGGAGGTTTGATGAATGAAGATGAAAGATCACAGTACAACATCACTTTCCTAGCCCAAACAGAGTCCTTAATTGCTATTGAACAGAGCCTGTGTTTAACCATATTAACGACGGTCTTTAGAAGCTTGGACTACGAATTCCTTTTCCCTTTGAGGATTCTCGCATTCCGTTCAGCCCATAGTTTGTAAACTGTGGTAGAGAGGACAAGCTTATTGGTAACATTCTGGGGATGATTTTGTGCCCAGCAGAAAGATGCCCATGAGGTGAGCTATTACCATGAATATAGGAGATATATGGAATTGACACTTTGATTAGATGAACAACCAAATTGGTTTTAAAAATGGGCATGCAAAGAACAAGTGGGAATGAGTTTCAGGTGTCGGCACACATTTTGGTTATGTCATGTGGACGTGCATATCCTGTCCATTGTTGAGAGGCGATTCTGAACAGCAAGCCACAATGTAAATTTACATCTAGGGACAGAGAAAGTGCTACAGACAAGATGATCCCAATGGACCTGGAGTGAAGGTTGTGAAAGCCATACCAAGGTGTGCCTCATTGAGAACATGCCGTTTGGTGATGGCAACCATAATATAGAGTATGCGCTGGTAATTGGAGGCTCAACAAGTGTAAGCTCAGGAATGTGATCAGTCAGGTAAGGTGAAACTGAAATACTCTCACAAAATTTCACAAATGAGGTGGCTAGTCTCATACACAAAACATGAGAGTTATTTACAACTGATAGCACCAAGCATAGAATACAAAAGACAGAATGAAATTTTTTTAAAGCGGAATAAAAAGTCCATCTAAATTATAATAAAATGTTGTATAAATAAAGTACGTGTCCGGTAGTACAACTTGGAAGTCCCATAATCCAAGGACCCCATAACCAGAAAGAACAATAGCTGTTACTTTAAATTAAATAACCGAATAACCAATGTCTCAATAGAGTTTATAATCTGAATATGAAGAAGAGAATAAGTTCCTACTCTGAAAATTGATGAGGAGAGATGTCTGCCACAACCAACCAACCCAAGCACTATCCTCGTGGTGGAATCGGCCTGTGACCTGAAATATCACCAAAGTGGGTTAAACCCAAAAGCAAGTCTTCTCTACTACATCACAACCAGAGAACCGGTAAACATATCCTTTATATAAGGGATACAAAAAAAAAAAAGTATACACAAGCCATTTCCTTACCTAGTTCATGTCTCCAAAATGAAAGTCATCTTTTATATTGTTCTCAAACTAACCCTTATCATACAAACTTAGAACCTATTCTTTAAGTTTGAACCAAAGGCACAAAAGCAAGTATTCTATTAAACCTAGACAATCCTAACATGCCACCTATACTATCATTGGATACCTTAATAGGTATTGGCAATCCTGACATGCATCTTGAAAATCCTTACATGCCCCCCTAACATGAGATACCTTAATAGACATTTACTAAAAAAAATTAGAGCCTTCCTTGTATTTATTTTTGAGTTTGACCAAAAAAAAAATATATATATAGTTATTTTTGAATAGTGATACTCTCTCCGAGTCTCCCGAAAGCACTTAAATGCATTCGGGTGGAGTTCAAATGGAGAGACACGAGAGCCTTATTGAGTTCTCTTTCAATGCTCTCTTTTTGAAAATCATATTATTTTTCTTCATTAGAAAATACTCATTCATCTCTGTTTTGATGTAACGAATCTTTCATTCGATGTAGAAAATAAAATATATATTTTTAACTTTTTTATAGCTACATTTGAATACTGTTGCATGGGAAAATGTAACCCCTTTAGCCAAATTTCTATCATAAATTTCAGACATCAATTTTGGAGATTCGACCACTCAAGCAAATTGAAATATTAAGAGAAAATTAAAAATATAAAGAAAATTGGAGATTCGATCACTCAAGCAAATTGAAATATTAAAATAAAATTAAAAATATAAAGAAGACATAGAGTGTAATAATGATATCTCATCTTATTTTGAAATAACCAGAGAAGGTCTGTGTCTATTATAATAGAATTATTAAAAACTCTCTTTCGCCCATTAACTTTGTGACTCCGATGGAAAGAGAGTTTGATTATCATGATACACATCTATATTACTTATGAGTTGTGCACTGTGATTGCTGCTACTAAATTATCTGTAGGCCAAGTAGGAGGATAGTTACTTATTGGAATTATTACCTCATACAGCCGTGGTACCAAATGTGAAAAAATGTTAAACTTGGTGTGGAATCAACCGTAGCTGAAAGATAGCACCACAACACCGGTAAATTACTGTACCTTCTTTTCTTTCATGGGCATACAGAAACATATATGCATCTACACTAAACAAAATTAAAAATATCTCTATGAAAGATATGTTAAGAATATTATCTACACTCCCTGATAATAGATTGTGATTTGATGTGTAGGGAAATGGAGGTGGAGGGTCATGTATTTATAGGCACCACACTGCATGGATAGGCATAAGTTGAGATAATCTCCTTGCTTCCATACATATTTGGATTATTTTATCAATAAAATGTACTGTTAGTATTTTTTTTTTCGGAAGGTTAGGCAAATGTATTAAAATTGTAAATAATTACAAGACCCAATAATGGGATTAATGGCCAATAGAAAGGCCCAAACATGAAGCCAAAACAACAGGCCCATTGACTATAATAACAAAACATCTAGTACAACCCACTTGATAGGCCCATAATTCAAATCATATTTAGCCGTTATATAACAGCCAAATAGAGCTTCCGGTTAGCAGCAGAGTTCAAGCTTCCATTTTTGAAGGGAGCATTACGTGATCAGTTCGGAGGTCTTGGGGGAGGTCTAAGGAAGGAGGATGGAAGATCCCAAGCTTTTAGAGCTCGTCTGGATGCTGCGCTGTCATTCATGGATATAGGAAGGAGACGCTCTCTGATACCATTATAGATTTGATCTCGAATGGAGCTTTGAGTTCTACTCTTTCCTTGCAGTAGCCTTCTATTCCTCTCGATCCAGATATGATAGATTGATGTTGAAAAGGCTAGTTTCCTGATTGAATTACATCCAATCTTTTATTTCCAATGATGGCTTGCCCAAGCAATTAGCGTGTTCCAGTTCACATCTCCAATATGGAAACCACATTGTGTTTGAATAAATGTCCAAATAGGATTTGAAAATGGACATTTGAAGAATAAATGATCCACTGATTCAGTTGATGACTTGCAAAGTGAACAGATGTTAGGGGAATCAAGGTATTCAAATCTTTTCCTGTCTAATGTGGGAAGCCTCTTGAGAATCGCCAACCATAGGGTAAATTTGTGTTTCGGAATGGACAAGGAACTCCAAACCAAGTGAGCCCAAGGAACAAGATTTGAAAGTTGATAGATGTATGGCATAGAAGATTTTAAGCTGTACTTATCATTTGGGGATGGGATCCAAGTGAATAAGTCAGGACCTGAAGCAGGTGGAGGTGCTGTTAGAAGATCAGGAATCAAGGCAACAATAGAAAGGGGAAAAAGCCATGTTTGGTTTGGGATAAAAGAACTCAGTAGGCCATTACTTGGAATTTCTGAGCTTTCAATTTCATGATGTTGGAATCTGGAACAGAGAGGAGAGTTGGTTAGCCAGTTATCATGCCAAAATGATGTGGTGGATCCGTCACCTACCTTGATTTTAATCAGAGGCTTGATTGGGGCTCTTAATTGCAGTAATTTTCTCCAATTCCATGAGCACTTTTGAGGACATTTAATCTCCCAGATGCATCTGCCTCTCACCAGGTATTCCTTAACCCATTGAGCCCATGAGCTGTGTTTATTGTTTGCTATAACATGCCATAAGTTCTTCATGATTGCTGCCTTGTTGAGTAGAACAATGTTTGGGATACCTAGATCTCCCATTTGCTTAGGCCTGCATATTGAATGCCAAACAACCTTGACTTTTTTGTTTTGAGCAACTGATCCTGTCCATAGGAAGTTCCTGCACACTTTGTTAATATATGCCAAAACTGATTTAGGAAGCACAAACATAGAAGACCAATACATTTGTGTGCTTATCAAGATGGAATTGATGAGCTGCAATCTTCCTCCATATGATAGGAACCTACTTGTCCAATGATCAACCCTTTTGGTAATCTTATCAACTAAAACCTTGCAATCTGCTGCCTTGAGACCTGTAGATATTAAAGGGACTCCCAGATGTGTGATAGGAAGATTGCCTCTGTTAAATCCTAGCAAGTCAATAATAACCTGCTCAGTTGAAGGGTCAACCCCTGCTAAGAAGACAAAGCTTTTGGACTTGTTAATAGAGAGGCCAGATATGATGGAGAAGAGATCCAATGCATTTTTAAGAGCTGTGATGGATTTAGGATTTCCATAGGAGAACAGAAGAAGGTCATCTGCAAATGCCAAATGTGTGATTGACCTCTTCTTACATCTTCCATGGAATTTGAAATCTAAGCAGGCAGAGGTTGTTTCCTGAATGATATTTGAAAGGACTTGTATAACAATGGTGAAAAGGAAGGGTGAGAGAGGATCTCCTTGCCTTAGGCCTTTCACACCTGGAAAAAAACCATGTAGTTCTCCAGTGATAGAGATTGAGAATGAGGGAGAAGTAACACATTCTCTAATCCAATTGATGAAAATTGGAGGAAATTGGAATAGATGGAGAGCATCGAAGAGGAATTCCCATCCTACTGAGTCAAATGCCTTTTGAAGGTCAATTTTTAATACACATTTGGGACTAGAGGAAGGTAGGTGGTATCCATGAAAGAGCTCATGTGCCAAAAGGATGCTATCACTTATATTTCTCCCTTGAACAAAGGCTGTTTGGCTGGGATCAATGATATGAGGTAGTATAGGCTTGAGCTTATTAGCCAACAACTTTGCAATACACTTATAGATTGTATTACAACAAGAAATGGGCCTGAACTCATTAAGTGATGATGGGTTAGGGGTTTTGGGAACCACGGCAAGGTAACAACAATTCACTTCTTTTAAGAGCTTTCCTTTGATGAAAAACTCCCTGATTGATTTGATGATGCTTTTACCTATGATTGGCCAAGCTCTATGATAGAAAAATGCATTAAAGCCATCAGGCCCAGGGGACTTTTCACTGCTGAGAGAGAAAAAACATGCTTCTATTTCTAGGTCAGAGGGAAGAGAGGACATATCATTAAAAAATTATGGAGGAACAAAGTTGGTGATAAATGGGCTTAGCACTGACCTGCCTGGATATGATGGAGGGTTTTTCCCCAAAAGAGCATGGAAATGGTTTAAGATTGCTCCTTTGATAGGCTCATTCCCTTCAATTTGTTCACCATCACTGCCTGTGAGAAGAATAATCTTTCTTCTATTGATTCTTGAACCAATAGACTTGAAAAAGTATGCTGAATTGCAATCTCCTGCCTGCAGCCATCTTATCCTTGATTTTTGCCTGAGATTTTGCTCTTCTGTGGATGAAAGAATCTTATATTCATTAAGAAATAAGCTCTCTTGTTGTCTAAGAGAATCATTCATAGGATCCAGATCAAGACCTTCTTGGCAAGCAAATAGTTTCTGCTGGGCATAGGTAACTTTGCATGATAGATCAGAATATTGCTTCTTTGAGATGTCTTTCAGAGAAGATTTGAGCACTCTTAGCTTTTTGACAACTTGGAACATAGAGGTTCCAACAATAAATGTGTTCCAAGCCTTTTCAATAGCTGGCATAAAGAGGGGATTATCAGCCCAGGAGTTAAAAAATCTGAATGGAATTTGTTTTTTGGGGATGGGGTTTCCAATATTAACAAGAATAGGGCTGTGATTTGAAACACCTTGTGGAAGAAAGGAGCAACAGGATAGTGGGAACTTTAGATTCCATTGATCATTGATTAATGATCTATCTAATTTCCTTGCAATATTTGCAATTCCTTGACTTTTGTTGTTCCATGTGAAGAATAATCCAGAATATCTTAAGTCTTCAAGCCCTGCTTTGTGTATGCAATCTTTGAAGTTTGTAATTGCAGAAGTCCATCTACTAGAACCTCCAAATCTTTCTGAAATGCTGCAGATTGCATTAAAGCCTCCAAGTAGTATCCATGGGTGGTTGGCTAGATTAGTAGATTGGAGAATGGTGTCTGCCCACAAGGCTTTCCTTGCACTAGGAGAGTTAGCCCCATAGATGAAGCTGCATTTGAAATTAGATGCACTGTCCAATAAGGTAACAGAGCAGTGAATTGCTTGGCTGCTATCCTGGTCAAGAGTGATGTTAACCTTTGTTGGATTCCATAACAACCAGATTTTCCCTAGAGGAGAATGATTATAGTTGTGAAGAATTTTCCAATGCCTAGCAATGTTTCTGTGGATAGAATCCATATTCTGTATATTTACTCTGGTTTCAAGAGCAGCAAACAAATCAATTTTATTATCAAGCAAAAAATTTTTGATTTTTACCTGCTTAGAGGGATGATTCAAACCCCTCACATTCCATACTGCAATGCTGGTCATTTGGGGAGATGGATGATGCTTCCCTTCAGATGTCTTAACCCTTTAACAGAGTTGACATTGACTTTATGGATCTTTTTACCCATTCTTTCATTAGCCTGATTTCTTTTTTTCTTCTTCTTCTTCTCTGTCTGCGGTTCAGGGTTGGAGTGGATTGAGTCTGATTGACTAATCGAGTCATCCACTTGCTCAGATTCATCATCTTGATGGTCTGGACCTGTTGTTGATTCTCCTTCAAGCTCCAGGCATTGAAACCTGTTCTGTGCTACATCAAGACTTGCAGAATTTGGGCTAACAGGTTCTGCTGCTGAATGGTCAAAAGCCCTGGATAAATCAACAACCAGTTTGTGGTTATCCAAGTTGATGAATTTGTGATAGCTTGGGCATTTGGAAGTGGGTGATGGACAGGTTGCAAGAACATGAGATTCCTGTGAGCCACTTGAAGATAGATTATTTTCATTGGCATTTGGGGGTATGGACTGGGATTGGTGATTGGTCTCAGGGCCAGTTGGAGAATTGTGATCTTGGCTTGTATGAGATGAACTGTGAGTATATGGTTCTTCCCTCAGTTGAGTAGGCTCAGTAATAGGATCAAAGAGAGAGGGAAGTGTGGGAACTTTGGGTGATGGGATTTGAGAATTTTGGTTTGTAACATTGTGGACTGGGCTTTGATTCATGTATGTACTCAAGGACTTGGGTGTTTTCTTGTTGAAGTTAGATCTTTGGGATTTGGAGAATGAAACATGTTTTCGGGTCTCAGAGGCATGAGTGATTGAGTGGGTAGAAGGCCTATTTTGCTGGGCACTGCTTCTTTTATATGAAACAATCTTCCAATCCTCTTTTCCATGAGAACCTTCAGCTGGCTGTTTCTCCTTAGCTTTTTGTCTGCAGGTGGTCATAGTATGGCCAAGTTTGTCGCAATAATTGCAGAGCTTAGGTTGCCATTGGTACTCAACTCTGATATTTACTGGATCAGAGCTTCTTGTTTTGAGCTGGATTGTGTCCACAAATGAAGCTTTAGCATCCATTTCAATACATACTCTTGCAAAGTTGAGTTTCAGTCTTGATTTCGTAGCTTTGTCTGCCTGTAATGGCTTCCCAAGAGCACTTGCTATATAGCTAAGACCCTTAGCAGTCCAGAAATGAAGTGGAACATTGAAGAGTTTCACCCAAACAGGTACAAGTGAGTTTCCTTGCCTTTGTGTTTTGAGTTCAGGATTCCATTTCTTTAGAACCATTGGTTTCCCAGCTATAAAGCATGGGCCAGTTGAAAGAGCAGATCCAACTGATTGTGGATCTTTGAACCTAAAATAAAAACAGCCATTGCCATCCATAACCACATCCTCAAGTCCAGTTGATGACCAAAGTTTGATAGCAACAGACTGAACCATTCCAAATGGTAGTTTTTTCCAAGTGAAATATCCTACGAGATAGGATTTCCAAAAAGAAATTCCTTCTTCAGCTATTTCAGAAGGTGGTTCAACGCAAGGAATCAGATTTGTTGAAGATGGTTCAAAGAACTGGAAGCTCATTTTATCTGTGTTGATTTTGGCGACCTCAGCCCAAGTTTTTGGTCGTTCATGATCTGAAGAGATTGGTCCAAGGGGTGGGTTAGACTGGTTAATAACTGGTGGTGTTATCAAGTTGGTATTAGATGATGGATAAGAAGGTGGTATTCCAGTCTTATTGGGTAAAACAGTAGAAAGGCCTTTTGGGGCAGAGTGGATAGGGTTTGCTTTATTGATAGAAGAGGTATGGGTTTCTGTAGAGTTGTCAGTAGGTTTGGTGGGAGAGTTGACCTTTTTTTTGAAATTTGAAGTCGGTAGAAAGGGGGAAAAACCTTGAGCTTCATCTGGTTCATCAATGGAAGAAGAATTCCTGTTGGTGAAGATCATCTTCTGGAAGCATTCATTCCTTTTGCACTCTGTTTTTAACTTCTCCTCCAGGCTTGAAATCTGGTTTTTGAGTTTGCAGACAGTAAACTGTAACTCATTTTGTTTGGTACCTGATTCACTGAGCATGATTCGAAGCCATGCCACATGCTCAATGAGATCAGCCTTTTCTCCATCCACAATGGCTTCTTCAACTCCCATTGGGAGATAGAGGATTTCAGTGTTTACATCCTTATGCCGAGACTTTGATGGTGTCAAGCTAACAGGGAAATGTGATTGGTTATAAGAAGAGCTTTGCTTTCCATGGCTTAGTTCAGGGATGGTCTATTTTGAGGGCTTATTCAGCTGGCTTAACCTACCTTCCACAGATTTCCTTCTAAATGAGGAAAAATTTTGGGCCAGTTTCAATCTATTTGAAGATGGTTTTGATTTTGAGGTTGACAAGGTAGATAGTTTAGCTTTCAATGTGGAAGGGCGTGGAGGGAGGAGCCTAGATGCTCTGGATATGGACCCCTGTTTGCTTGCATTAACAGAGATGGAGGTAGGAATGATTAGAGGAGGGTGGAGGAGAGGAGGAGGAGGACGAGGGGGAGGATGATGCATTTTACCCATTAAGGTATTCTGATATTGTTTGCTAAGCCAAGGCATGGCAAGTGGGAACTCTCGCCTGTACAGTTAGCTCAAACTCGGCCGAAGAAATTAATACTTTCACATGTGAATTATATGCCCCGAACCTAACATGTAAGAGCCATTAAGCATGGGTCTTACACGTTAGGTAAAATGCTTAATGGCTCTTACATGTTAGGTTCGGGGCATATAATTCACATGTGAAAGTATTAATTTCTTCGGCCGAGTTTGAGCTAACTGTACAGGCGAGGGTTCCCACTTGCTATGAAAACATGGGTTGGCAAATGAATCATAATCTATTATTTCATTTTTCTTCAAGAAACATAGACTTCCAGCGAGCTCTTAATGTGTTAAAAAAAAGACTTCTGGTCCTCTTTCACAGATTAATGGGAAAAATATAACATAATAATAATAATAATAATAAAATTATGCCCTTATGTTCTTATGACACAATAACCCTTCTCTGTCTTTTTATTATATATTGTTAGTTTAATATTAAGGTAAAATGCACTCACACTCCCTGAGGTTTGCCCAAAACCAAAATGTTTTTGCTACGTCTCCTCTGGGATCATAACTTTTATAAACAATTGAAAAGACATTTGTGAATTACTTATTGTTCAAGTAATAGTTTGATAAACAATTAAATTAAACCTATTGGATAATATGCTTCTAATAAGTAGAATTATATGAAACCCTTTAAACACAACACCTCATATCTCGGGTTTAAGAGATAATTTAGTGCTTTACAAAGATTGCGGAGAGCTAATAAAGCTTTAAAAGAGAACTCTCTGAACGCTACACCTCACACTTCGAATTTTAATTTTCAAAAAAAAAAAAACCCAGGGAATGACACTATCAACACACATATATTATATACACATATATAGATGTGTATACTGTATAACTTTCTATATATAGTAATAGATGTATATAATTGCCTACATAGAGTAAAAAAAGTAGCCATCATCGAATAATATAAAACAAGGAACACTCACACATATATATATATATATATATATATATATATATATATATAGATATATATATTGGGATAGTTAACAAATTAATTAGTTACATTCAGGACAGACTATCCCCCTCTTTATAGGAGGAGTCAGCTAAATATTACACCTGACACCTTGAGTTTAAGAGATATTTTAGTGCTTTAGAAAGATTGCAGATAGTGTTATAAATATTTAATTAAGAGAGAATAGGAACCCTTTAAACACTAAACCTCACACCTCAGATTTTAGATTTCGAAAAAAAACCTGGGGCATGATATGAACAACACACATATTATATATATATATATATATATATATATATATATTATGTGAGTGTGTGTGTGTGAATATCTTTCTTTATATAGTAATAGATGTATATAACTGCCTTTGATAGAGTAGGAAAAAATAGCCATGATCGAACAATACTAAACAAACAACACTCAGATATATATATTGGGATATTCAACAAAGTTACATTCAATACAGACGGTCTCACCCTTATAAGGGTCGACGAGAGACCGATTTTTTATTTCTTTCACAGCATGTCTTTTTATTTAGTATTATTTTTAATTTTATATTGAGAGATAACATTAAAGACATACGATCTTAACGAGACCCTTCATCTGTCAACTAAGCGCCAACTTAGGAAAAGGATTTAAAAGGGCCATGGCACATTTGTGAAGAACATGATGACCCTTTTAAAAAAGCTCTCAAAAACAGCAGTGAAGAACACTTTGGAAGCACCTTTGCTGTCTGTGCCAGAGATAATGAGGCAGTAAACTGACCCCACAACGACATTTACTTTGACACCCACAATGATACGCTCAAACTTCACGTAGTTTTTGGCGCAAGCGGCCTTTGCGATCTCAATCACTTTTGGGTCATCTGCGTCAACCACAGTAACGTAGTCTAAAACAGACAACACCTTCCCATTAGCTCCCACAACCTCCATCTTTCCATCATCTGTGGGTTGTAGGTACAGCTGCTCACCTTCCAATTGAAGGGACAGCTTCCCATCATTTCCCTTATGAAGGGTCTCCCAAGTGATCGTCTTCTTGCTTCCTGACATACTCTCTCTCTCTCTATATATATATGTTTTCTCTCTCTACACTCTCTGATAATAGATTGTGATTTGATGTGTAGGGAAATGGAGGTGGAGGGTCATGTATTTATAGGCACCACTCTGCATGGATAGGCATAAGTTGAGATAATCTCCTTGCTTCCATACATATTTGGATTATTTTATCAATCAAAATTTACTGTTAGTATTTTAATGGGTCTTACACGTTAGGTAAAATGCTTAATGGCTCTTGCATGTTAGGTTGGGGGCCTATAATTCACATGTGAAAGTATTAATTTCTTCGGCCAAGTTTGAGCTAACTGTACAGGCGAGGGTTCCCACTTGCTATGAAAGCATGGGTTGGCTAATAAATCATAATCTATTATTTCATTTTTCTTCAAGAAACATAGACTTCCAGCGAGCTCTTAATGTGTTAAAAAAAATACTTCTGGTCCTCTTTTACAGATTAATGGGAAAAAGATAAAATAATAATAATAATAATATTATTATTATTATGCCCTTATGTTCTTATGACACAATAACCCTTCTCTGTCTTTTTATTATATATTATTAGTTTAATATTAAGGTTTATTTTATTGATAAAATGAATAAAATAAAGGATAAAATGCACTCACACTTCCTGAGGTTTGCCCTAAACACACTCATATATAAAAAAGTTTGCTTAAACTTACACTCACGTACACACCTGAGGTTTGGAGTTTGATCACACACAACCCCCAATTGAAATTCATCGGTCAAAAAATTATTTGAAATGTCTGTTTTACCATTCACTAACTGAAAAAATATTTTTAACATTACTTTTTACGTTAAAATACCATATTACTCCCAACTTTTTTTTTTCACTTGACAAAACTACCCTGGTCGGTTAGCTTATTGCTTTTCTCCCTCCTCTCTCACCCTCAAATTAAGCTCACTTTCTCTAATTCTTCCTCTCTCTCTCTCTCCCCTTTTTTGTTTATTTATTTCTTTCTTTCTCTCTCTCCTCACTCTGTCTCTTTTTCTCTCTCTTCCTCCATCTCTCTCTCTTTCCCCGAATCACTCTCTCTACATCTAACCCTCTATCTCTTTTTTATTTTATCTACTTCTCTCTATTAATTCTTCACCCTTTTCTCTTTTTTCTTTTATTTTTTTTCTGTTTCACCGTTACTATGACAGTGCACATGAAAATTGGCAATGATAGCATATTAGCATGGCTTTGGTGGTGGCAGTGATGTCTCGGCAATAGTAGAGAGATGACAACAGAGGAGACATATATGAAGAGTGTTACAAGAGTACAGGAGCTTATTTGCAAATATGAGAAAGTTAAAAGAGGATATTTTGCATTTTGCCTTTTATTACAAAGTATGCATACATTTATTTCAAAAAGAAAGAAAAAAAAGTAGTGATGGCACTGATAAAATTGAAAAGTAAGTACTGGAAAAAAGAAAAAAAAAATCATCCAAGATTAATAATAAAGTAAAGTTTAGCCTCAAATTTTGAATTTCTTCAGATTGAATTTTATTTTTCAATGACAACTAATATTGGGTCATACACATACTAGAGAAATAATATAAATTATTTGCTAAATTGAATCAC
Source organism: Cornus controversa (assembly GCA_026545225.1). Classification (NCBI taxonomy): domain Eukaryota; kingdom Viridiplantae; phylum Streptophyta; class Magnoliopsida; order Cornales; family Cornaceae; genus Cornus; species Cornus controversa. The sequence continues at coordinate 22,260,549 of CM048853.1, read as the reverse complement.
CAAAACATATTAGACTCCTTTCTTTATTTCACAATTCTTTTTTATAACTAAAAAACAAAACAAAAGAATTCAAAGAATTTGTTGCCCCTTCACTGAATTCAGGGGGCACTAATATAGTAATATATCGGTTGAAGGGTTAATTTGGTCATTTTATTTTAAGATATTTTTTAAATATAATATAGTTATTATATTAGTGGATAAAATTGTAATTTTTCATGCAAATTACTGATACAATTTTATCCAGGGGTGTGAGTGTAGATTTAAGCAAACTTTGTTCATGAGTGTGTTTGAGGCAAATCTCAGGGGGTGTGAGTGCACTTTGCCCTAAAATAAAAGGATTGCGAAGTCAATATGTTTTCATTTGTTTGGTGTGGTAATTTTTTTTCCAGGCAAGTTCACTATTGTTCATGGATATTGTCTCTTTTAAAAATGAGAACTTAGTTTATCCTTTTTTCTATTTTTTGGGGGAAGGTTAAGTTGTATATAAAAAAAGAAATTTCAAAAAAGTCCAAAGACCATACAACAAGCGACAAAAGCCAAGGCCCATTTAGGCCAAAAGGTTATGCCAAAACATGGATCAAAGCCATATTCAATCTAAGGATTATTCCAAACACTGATGCTGGCTAACCTCAATAGTCAAAATAGAGCCGTTGAGGCTCCAAGCAAATCTCTGACGATCTACTACATTCCGGTGTAAATTTGGGGAGGTAGGACCTCGGTGGGATATATTGTCCAGAGGCTCTGGCGGAGGTTTGATGAATGAAGATGAAAGATCACAGTACAACATCACTTTCCTAGCCCAAACAGAGTCCTTAATTGCTATTGAACAGAGCCTGTGTTTAACCATATTAACGACGGTCTTTAGAAGCTTGGACTACGAATTCCTTTTCCCTTTGAGGATTCTCGCATTCCGTTCAGCCCATAGTTTGTAAACTGTGGTAGAGAGGACAAGCTTATTGGTAACATTCTGGGGATGATTTTGTGCCCAGCAGAAAGATGCCCATGAGGTGAGCTATTACCATGAATATAGGAGATATATGGAATTGACACTTTGATTAGATGAACAACCAAATTGGTTTTAAAAATGGGCATGCAAAGAACAAGTGGGAATGAGTTTCAGGTGTCGGCACACATTTTGGTTATGTCATGTGGACGTGCATATCCTGTCCATTGTTGAGAGGCGATTCTGAACAGCAAGCCACAATGTAAATTTACATCTAGGGACAGAGAAAGTGCTACAGACAAGATGATCCCAATGGACCTGGAGTGAAGGTTGTGAAAGCCATACCAAGGTGTGCCTCATTGAGAACATGCCGTTTGGTGATGGCAACCATAATATAGAGTATGCGCTGGTAATTGGAGGCTCAACAAGTGTAAGCTCAGGAATGTGATCAGTCAGGTAAGGTGAAACTGAAATACTCTCACAAAATTTCACAAATGAGGTGGCTAGTCTCATACACAAAACATGAGAGTTATTTACAACTGATAGCACCAAGCATAGAATACAAAAGACAGAATGAAATTTTTTTAAAGCGGAATAAAAAGTCCATCTAAATTATAATAAAATGTTGTATAAATAAAGTACGTGTCCGGTAGTACAACTTGGAAGTCCCATAATCCAAGGACCCCATAACCAGAAAGAACAATAGCTGTTACTTTAAATTAAATAACCGAATAACCAATGTCTCAATAGAGTTTATAATCTGAATATGAAGAAGAGAATAAGTTCCTACTCTGAAAATTGATGAGGAGAGATGTCTGCCACAACCAACCAACCCAAGCACTATCCTCGTGGTGGAATCGGCCTGTGACCTGAAATATCACCAAAGTGGGTTAAACCCAAAAGCAAGTCTTCTCTACTACATCACAACCAGAGAACCGGTAAACATATCCTTTATATAAGGGATACAAAAAAAAAAAAGTATACACAAGCCATTTCCTTACCTAGTTCATGTCTCCAAAATGAAAGTCATCTTTTATATTGTTCTCAAACTAACCCTTATCATACAAACTTAGAACCTATTCTTTAAGTTTGAACCAAAGGCACAAAAGCAAGTATTCTATTAAACCTAGACAATCCTAACATGCCACCTATACTATCATTGGATACCTTAATAGGTATTGGCAATCCTGACATGCATCTTGAAAATCCTTACATGCCCCCCTAACATGAGATACCTTAATAGACATTTACTAAAAAAAATTAGAGCCTTCCTTGTATTTATTTTTGAGTTTGACCAAAAAAAAAATATATATATAGTTATTTTTGAATAGTGATACTCTCTCCGAGTCTCCCGAAAGCACTTAAATGCATTCGGGTGGAGTTCAAATGGAGAGACACGAGAGCCTTATTGAGTTCTCTTTCAATGCTCTCTTTTTGAAAATCATATTATTTTTCTTCATTAGAAAATACTCATTCATCTCTGTTTTGATGTAACGAATCTTTCATTCGATGTAGAAAATAAAATATATATTTTTAACTTTTTTATAGCTACATTTGAATACTGTTGCATGGGAAAATGTAACCCCTTTAGCCAAATTTCTATCATAAATTTCAGACATCAATTTTGGAGATTCGACCACTCAAGCAAATTGAAATATTAAGAGAAAATTAAAAATATAAAGAAAATTGGAGATTCGATCACTCAAGCAAATTGAAATATTAAAATAAAATTAAAAATATAAAGAAGACATAGAGTGTAATAATGATATCTCATCTTATTTTGAAATAACCAGAGAAGGTCTGTGTCTATTATAATAGAATTATTAAAAACTCTCTTTCGCCCATTAACTTTGTGACTCCGATGGAAAGAGAGTTTGATTATCATGATACACATCTATATTACTTATGAGTTGTGCACTGTGATTGCTGCTACTAAATTATCTGTAGGCCAAGTAGGAGGATAGTTACTTATTGGAATTATTACCTCATACAGCCGTGGTACCAAATGTGAAAAAATGTTAAACTTGGTGTGGAATCAACCGTAGCTGAAAGATAGCACCACAACACCGGTAAATTACTGTACCTTCTTTTCTTTCATGGGCATACAGAAACATATATGCATCTACACTAAACAAAATTAAAAATATCTCTATGAAAGATATGTTAAGAATATTATCTACACTCCCTGATAATAGATTGTGATTTGATGTGTAGGGAAATGGAGGTGGAGGGTCATGTATTTATAGGCACCACACTGCATGGATAGGCATAAGTTGAGATAATCTCCTTGCTTCCATACATATTTGGATTATTTTATCAATAAAATGTACTGTTAGTATTTTTTTTTTCGGAAGGTTAGGCAAATGTATTAAAATTGTAAATAATTACAAGACCCAATAATGGGATTAATGGCCAATAGAAAGGCCCAAACATGAAGCCAAAACAACAGGCCCATTGACTATAATAACAAAACATCTAGTACAACCCACTTGATAGGCCCATAATTCAAATCATATTTAGCCGTTATATAACAGCCAAATAGAGCTTCCGGTTAGCAGCAGAGTTCAAGCTTCCATTTTTGAAGGGAGCATTACGTGATCAGTTCGGAGGTCTTGGGGGAGGTCTAAGGAAGGAGGATGGAAGATCCCAAGCTTTTAGAGCTCGTCTGGATGCTGCGCTGTCATTCATGGATATAGGAAGGAGACGCTCTCTGATACCATTATAGATTTGATCTCGAATGGAGCTTTGAGTTCTACTCTTTCCTTGCAGTAGCCTTCTATTCCTCTCGATCCAGATATGATAGATTGATGTTGAAAAGGCTAGTTTCCTGATTGAATTACATCCAATCTTTTATTTCCAATGATGGCTTGCCCAAGCAATTAGCGTGTTCCAGTTCACATCTCCAATATGGAAACCACATTGTGTTTGAATAAATGTCCAAATAGGATTTGAAAATGGACATTTGAAGAATAAATGATCCACTGATTCAGTTGATGACTTGCAAAGTGAACAGATGTTAGGGGAATCAAGGTATTCAAATCTTTTCCTGTCTAATGTGGGAAGCCTCTTGAGAATCGCCAACCATAGGGTAAATTTGTGTTTCGGAATGGACAAGGAACTCCAAACCAAGTGAGCCCAAGGAACAAGATTTGAAAGTTGATAGATGTATGGCATAGAAGATTTTAAGCTGTACTTATCATTTGGGGATGGGATCCAAGTGAATAAGTCAGGACCTGAAGCAGGTGGAGGTGCTGTTAGAAGATCAGGAATCAAGGCAACAATAGAAAGGGGAAAAAGCCATGTTTGGTTTGGGATAAAAGAACTCAGTAGGCCATTACTTGGAATTTCTGAGCTTTCAATTTCATGATGTTGGAATCTGGAACAGAGAGGAGAGTTGGTTAGCCAGTTATCATGCCAAAATGATGTGGTGGATCCGTCACCTACCTTGATTTTAATCAGAGGCTTGATTGGGGCTCTTAATTGCAGTAATTTTCTCCAATTCCATGAGCACTTTTGAGGACATTTAATCTCCCAGATGCATCTGCCTCTCACCAGGTATTCCTTAACCCATTGAGCCCATGAGCTGTGTTTATTGTTTGCTATAACATGCCATAAGTTCTTCATGATTGCTGCCTTGTTGAGTAGAACAATGTTTGGGATACCTAGATCTCCCATTTGCTTAGGCCTGCATATTGAATGCCAAACAACCTTGACTTTTTTGTTTTGAGCAACTGATCCTGTCCATAGGAAGTTCCTGCACACTTTGTTAATATATGCCAAAACTGATTTAGGAAGCACAAACATAGAAGACCAATACATTTGTGTGCTTATCAAGATGGAATTGATGAGCTGCAATCTTCCTCCATATGATAGGAACCTACTTGTCCAATGATCAACCCTTTTGGTAATCTTATCAACTAAAACCTTGCAATCTGCTGCCTTGAGACCTGTAGATATTAAAGGGACTCCCAGATGTGTGATAGGAAGATTGCCTCTGTTAAATCCTAGCAAGTCAATAATAACCTGCTCAGTTGAAGGGTCAACCCCTGCTAAGAAGACAAAGCTTTTGGACTTGTTAATAGAGAGGCCAGATATGATGGAGAAGAGATCCAATGCATTTTTAAGAGCTGTGATGGATTTAGGATTTCCATAGGAGAACAGAAGAAGGTCATCTGCAAATGCCAAATGTGTGATTGACCTCTTCTTACATCTTCCATGGAATTTGAAATCTAAGCAGGCAGAGGTTGTTTCCTGAATGATATTTGAAAGGACTTGTATAACAATGGTGAAAAGGAAGGGTGAGAGAGGATCTCCTTGCCTTAGGCCTTTCACACCTGGAAAAAAACCATGTAGTTCTCCAGTGATAGAGATTGAGAATGAGGGAGAAGTAACACATTCTCTAATCCAATTGATGAAAATTGGAGGAAATTGGAATAGATGGAGAGCATCGAAGAGGAATTCCCATCCTACTGAGTCAAATGCCTTTTGAAGGTCAATTTTTAATACACATTTGGGACTAGAGGAAGGTAGGTGGTATCCATGAAAGAGCTCATGTGCCAAAAGGATGCTATCACTTATATTTCTCCCTTGAACAAAGGCTGTTTGGCTGGGATCAATGATATGAGGTAGTATAGGCTTGAGCTTATTAGCCAACAACTTTGCAATACACTTATAGATTGTATTACAACAAGAAATGGGCCTGAACTCATTAAGTGATGATGGGTTAGGGGTTTTGGGAACCACGGCAAGGTAACAACAATTCACTTCTTTTAAGAGCTTTCCTTTGATGAAAAACTCCCTGATTGATTTGATGATGCTTTTACCTATGATTGGCCAAGCTCTATGATAGAAAAATGCATTAAAGCCATCAGGCCCAGGGGACTTTTCACTGCTGAGAGAGAAAAAACATGCTTCTATTTCTAGGTCAGAGGGAAGAGAGGACATATCATTAAAAAATTATGGAGGAACAAAGTTGGTGATAAATGGGCTTAGCACTGACCTGCCTGGATATGATGGAGGGTTTTTCCCCAAAAGAGCATGGAAATGGTTTAAGATTGCTCCTTTGATAGGCTCATTCCCTTCAATTTGTTCACCATCACTGCCTGTGAGAAGAATAATCTTTCTTCTATTGATTCTTGAACCAATAGACTTGAAAAAGTATGCTGAATTGCAATCTCCTGCCTGCAGCCATCTTATCCTTGATTTTTGCCTGAGATTTTGCTCTTCTGTGGATGAAAGAATCTTATATTCATTAAGAAATAAGCTCTCTTGTTGTCTAAGAGAATCATTCATAGGATCCAGATCAAGACCTTCTTGGCAAGCAAATAGTTTCTGCTGGGCATAGGTAACTTTGCATGATAGATCAGAATATTGCTTCTTTGAGATGTCTTTCAGAGAAGATTTGAGCACTCTTAGCTTTTTGACAACTTGGAACATAGAGGTTCCAACAATAAATGTGTTCCAAGCCTTTTCAATAGCTGGCATAAAGAGGGGATTATCAGCCCAGGAGTTAAAAAATCTGAATGGAATTTGTTTTTTGGGGATGGGGTTTCCAATATTAACAAGAATAGGGCTGTGATTTGAAACACCTTGTGGAAGAAAGGAGCAACAGGATAGTGGGAACTTTAGATTCCATTGATCATTGATTAATGATCTATCTAATTTCCTTGCAATATTTGCAATTCCTTGACTTTTGTTGTTCCATGTGAAGAATAATCCAGAATATCTTAAGTCTTCAAGCCCTGCTTTGTGTATGCAATCTTTGAAGTTTGTAATTGCAGAAGTCCATCTACTAGAACCTCCAAATCTTTCTGAAATGCTGCAGATTGCATTAAAGCCTCCAAGTAGTATCCATGGGTGGTTGGCTAGATTAGTAGATTGGAGAATGGTGTCTGCCCACAAGGCTTTCCTTGCACTAGGAGAGTTAGCCCCATAGATGAAGCTGCATTTGAAATTAGATGCACTGTCCAATAAGGTAACAGAGCAGTGAATTGCTTGGCTGCTATCCTGGTCAAGAGTGATGTTAACCTTTGTTGGATTCCATAACAACCAGATTTTCCCTAGAGGAGAATGATTATAGTTGTGAAGAATTTTCCAATGCCTAGCAATGTTTCTGTGGATAGAATCCATATTCTGTATATTTACTCTGGTTTCAAGAGCAGCAAACAAATCAATTTTATTATCAAGCAAAAAATTTTTGATTTTTACCTGCTTAGAGGGATGATTCAAACCCCTCACATTCCATACTGCAATGCTGGTCATTTGGGGAGATGGATGATGCTTCCCTTCAGATGTCTTAACCCTTTAACAGAGTTGACATTGACTTTATGGATCTTTTTACCCATTCTTTCATTAGCCTGATTTCTTTTTTTCTTCTTCTTCTTCTCTGTCTGCGGTTCAGGGTTGGAGTGGATTGAGTCTGATTGACTAATCGAGTCATCCACTTGCTCAGATTCATCATCTTGATGGTCTGGACCTGTTGTTGATTCTCCTTCAAGCTCCAGGCATTGAAACCTGTTCTGTGCTACATCAAGACTTGCAGAATTTGGGCTAACAGGTTCTGCTGCTGAATGGTCAAAAGCCCTGGATAAATCAACAACCAGTTTGTGGTTATCCAAGTTGATGAATTTGTGATAGCTTGGGCATTTGGAAGTGGGTGATGGACAGGTTGCAAGAACATGAGATTCCTGTGAGCCACTTGAAGATAGATTATTTTCATTGGCATTTGGGGGTATGGACTGGGATTGGTGATTGGTCTCAGGGCCAGTTGGAGAATTGTGATCTTGGCTTGTATGAGATGAACTGTGAGTATATGGTTCTTCCCTCAGTTGAGTAGGCTCAGTAATAGGATCAAAGAGAGAGGGAAGTGTGGGAACTTTGGGTGATGGGATTTGAGAATTTTGGTTTGTAACATTGTGGACTGGGCTTTGATTCATGTATGTACTCAAGGACTTGGGTGTTTTCTTGTTGAAGTTAGATCTTTGGGATTTGGAGAATGAAACATGTTTTCGGGTCTCAGAGGCATGAGTGATTGAGTGGGTAGAAGGCCTATTTTGCTGGGCACTGCTTCTTTTATATGAAACAATCTTCCAATCCTCTTTTCCATGAGAACCTTCAGCTGGCTGTTTCTCTTTAGCTTTTTGTCTGCAGGTGGTCATAGTATGGCCAAGTTTGTCGCAATAATTGCAGAGCTTAGGTTGCCATTGGTACTCAACTCTGATATTTACTGGATCAGAGCTTCTTGTTTTGAGCTGGATTGTGTCCACAAATGAAGCTTTAGCATCCATTTCAATACATACTCTTGCAAAGTTGAGTTTCAGTCTTGATTTCGTAGCTTTGTCTGCCTGTAATGGCTTCCCAAGAGCACTTGCTATATAGCTAAGACCCTTAGCAGTCCAGAAATGAAGTGGAACATTGAAGAGTTTCACCCAAACAGGTACAAGTGAGTTTCCTTGCCTTTGTGTTTTGAGTTCAGGATTCCATTTCTTTAGAACCATTGGTTTCCCAGCTATAAAGCATGGGCCAGTTGAAAGAGCAGATCCAACTGATTGTGGATCTTTGAACCTAAAATAAAAACAGCCATTGCCATCCATAACCACATCCTCAAGTCCAGTTGATGACCAAAGTTTGATAGCAACAGACTGAACCATTCCAAATGGTAGTTTTTTCCAAGTGAAATATCCTACGAGATAGGATTTCCAAAAAGAAATTCCTTCTTCAGCTATTTCAGAAGGTGGTTCAACGCAAGGAATCAGATTTGTTGAAGATGGTTCAAAGAACTGGAAGCTCATTTTATCTGTGTTGATTTTGGCGACCTCAGCCCAAGTTTTTGGTCGTTCATGATCTGAAGAGATTGGTCCAAGGGGTGGGTTAGACTGGTTAATAACTGGTGGTGTTATCAAGTTGGTATTAGATGATGGATAAGAAGGTGGTATTCCAGTCTTATTGGGTAAAACAGTAGAAAGGCCTTTTGGGGCAGAGTGGATAGGGTTTGCTTTATTGATAGAAGAGGTATGGGTTTCTGTAGAGTTGTCAGTAGGTTTGGTGGGAGAGTTGACCTTTTTTTTGAAATTTGAAGTCGGTAGAAAGGGGGAAAAACCTTGAGCTTCATCTGGTTCATCAATGGAAGAAGAATTCCTGTTGGTGAAGATCATCTTCTGGAAGCATTCATTCCTTTTGCACTCTGTTTTTAACTTCTCCTCCAGGCTTGAAATCTGGTTTTTGAGTTTGCAGACAGTAAACTGTAACTCATTTTGTTTGGTACCTGATTCACTGAGCATGATTCGAAGCCATGCCACATGCTCAATGAGATCAGCCTTTTCTCCATCCACAATGGCTTCTTCAACTCCCATTGGGAGATAGAGGATTTCAGTGTTTACATCCTTATGCCGAGACTTTGATGGTGTCAAGCTAACAGGGAAATGTGATTGGTTATAAGAAGAGCTTTGCTTTCCATGGCTTAGTTCAGGGATGGTCTATTTTGAGGGCTTATTCAGCTGGCTTAACCTACCTTCCACAGATTTCCTTCTAAATGAGGAAAAATTTTGGGCCAGTTTCAATCTATTTGAAGATGGTTTTGATTTTGAGGTTGACAAGGTAGATAGTTTAGCTTTCAATGTGGAAGGGCGTGGAGGGAGGAGCCTAGATGCTCTGGATATGGACCCCTGTTTGCTTGCATTAACAGAGATGGAGGTAGGAATGATTAGAGGAGGGTGGAGGAGAGGAGGAGGAGGACGAGGGGGAGGATGATGCATTTTACCCATTAAGGTATTCTGATATTGTTTGCTAAGCCAAGGCATGGCAAGTGGGAACTCTCGCCTGTACAGTTAGCTCAAACTCGGCCGAAGAAATTAATACTTTCACATGTGAATTATATGCCCCGAACCTAACATGTAAGAGCCATTAAGCATGGGTCTTACACGTTAGGTAAAATGCTTAATGGCTCTTACATGTTAGGTTCGGGGCATATAATTCACATGTGAAAGTATTAATTTCTTCGGCCGAGTTTGAGCTAACTGTACAGGCGAGGGTTCCCACTTGCTATGAAAACATGGGTTGGCAAATGAATCATAATCTATTATTTCATTTTTCTTCAAGAAACATAGACTTCCAGCGAGCTCTTAATGTGTTAAAAAAAAGACTTCTGGTCCTCTTTCACAGATTAATGGGAAAAATATAACATAATAATAATAATAATAATAAAATTATGCCCTTATGTTCTTATGACACAATAACCCTTCTCTGTCTTTTTATTATATATTGTTAGTTTAATATTAAGGTAAAATGCACTCACACTCCCTGAGGTTTGCCCAAAACCAAAATGTTTTTGCTACGTCTCCTCTGGGATCATAACTTTTATAAACAATTGAAAAGACATTTGTGAATTACTTATTGTTCAAGTAATAGTTTGATAAACAATTAAATTAAACCTATTGGATAATATGCTTCTAATAAGTAGAATTATATGAAACCCTTTAAACACAACACCTCATATCTCGGGTTTAAGAGATAATTTAGTGCTTTACAAAGATTGCGGAGAGCTAATAAAGCTTTAAAAGAGAACTCTCTGAACGCTACACCTCACACTTCGAATTTTAATTTTCAAAAAAAAAAAAACCCAGGGAATGACACTATCAACACACATATATTATATACACATATATAGATGTGTATACTGTATAACTTTCTATATATAGTAATAGATGTATATAATTGCCTACATAGAGTAAAAAAAGTAGCCATCATCGAATAATATAAAACAAGGAACACTCACACATATATATATATATATATATATATATATATATATATATATAGATATATATATTGGGATAGTTAACAAATTAATTAGTTACATTCAGGACAGACTATCCCCCTCTTTATAGGAGGAGTCAGCTAAATATTACACCTGACACCTTGAGTTTAAGAGATATTTTAGTGCTTTAGAAAGATTGCAGATAGTGTTATAAATATTTAATTAAGAGAGAATAGGAACCCTTTAAACACTAAACCTCACACCTCAGATTTTAGATTTCGAAAAAAAACCTGGGGCATGATATGAACAACACACATATTATATATATATATATATATATATATATATATATTATGTGAGTGTGTGTGTGTGAATATCTTTCTTTATATAGTAATAGATGTATATAACTGCCTTTGATAGAGTAGGAAAAAATAGCCATGATCGAACAATACTAAACAAACAACACTCAGATATATATATTGGGATATTCAACAAAGTTACATTCAATACAGACGGTCTCACCCTTATAAGGGTCGACGAGAGACCGATTTTTTATTTCTTTCACAGCATGTCTTTTTATTTAGTATTATTTTTAATTTTATATTGAGAGATAACATTAAAGACATACGATCTTAACGAGACCCTTCATCTGTCAACTAAGCGCCAACTTAGGAAAAGGATTTAAAAGGGCCATGGCACATTTGTGAAGAACATGATGACCCTTTTAAAAAAGCTCTCAAAAACAGCAGTGAAGAACACTTTGGAAGCACCTTTGCTGTCTGTGCCAGAGATAATGAGGCAGTAAACTGACCCCACAACGACATTTACTTTGACACCCACAATGATACGCTCAAACTTCACGTAGTTTTTGGCGCAAGCGGCCTTTGCGATCTCAATCACTTTTGGGTCATCTGCGTCAACCACAGTAACGTAGTCTAAAACAGACAACACCTTCCCATTAGCTCCCACAACCTCCATCTTTCCATCATCTGTGGGTTGTAGGTACAGCTGCTCACCTTCCAATTGAAGGGACAGCTTCCCATCATTTCCCTTATGAAGGGTCTCCCAAGTGATCGTCTTCTGGCTTCCTGACATACTCTCTCTCTCTATATATATATGTTTTCTCTCTCTACACTCTCTGATAATAGATTGTGATTTGATGTGTAGGGAAATGGAGGTGGAGGGTCATGTATTTATAGGCACCACTCTGCATGGATAGGCATAAGTTGAGATAATCTCCTTGCTTCCATACATATTTGGATTATTTTATCAATCAAAATTTACTGTTAGTATTTTAATGGGTCTTACACGTTAGGTAAAATGCTTAATGGCTCTTGCATGTTAGGTTGGGGGCCTATAATTCACATGTGAAAGTATTAATTTCTTCGGCCAAGTTTGAGCTAACTGTACAGGCGAGGGTTCCCACTTGCTATGAAAGCATGGGTTGGCTAATAAATCATAATCTATTATTTCATTTTTCTTCAAGAAACATAGACTTCCAGCGAGCTCTTAATGTGTTAAAAAAAATACTTCTGGTCCTCTTTTACAGATTAATGGGAAAAAGATAAAATAATAATAATAATAATATTATTATTATTATGCCCTTATGTTCTTATGACACAATAACCCTTCTCTGTCTTTTTATTATATATTATTAGTTTAATATTAAGGTTTATTTTATTGATAAAATGAATAAAATAAAGGATAAAATGCACTCACACTTCCTGAGGTTTGCCCTAAACACACTCATATATAAAAAAGTTTGCTTAAACTTACACTCACGTACACACCTGAGGTTTGGAGTTTGATCACACACAACCCCCAATTGAAATTCATCGGTCAAAAAATTATTTGAAATGTCTGTTTTACCATTCACTAACTGAAAAAATATTTTTAACCTTACTTTTTACGTTAAAATACCATATTACTCCCAACTTTTTTTTTTCACTTGACAAAACTACCCTGGTCGGTTAGCTTATTGCTTTTCTCCCTCCTCTCTCACCCTCAAATTAAGCTCACTTTCTCTAATTCTTCCTCTCTCTCTCTCTCTCCCCTTTTTTGTTTATTTATTTCTTTCTTTCTCTCTCTCCTCACTCTGTCTCTTTTTCTCTCTCTTCCTCCATCTCTCTCTCTTTCCCCGAATCACTCTCTCTACATCTAACCCTGTATCTCTTTTTTATTTTATCTACTTCTCTCTATTAATTCTTCACCCTTTTCTCTTTTTTCTTTTATTTTTTTTCTGTTTCACCGTTACTATGACAGTGCACATGAAAATTGGCAATGATAGCATATTAGCATGGCTTTGGTGGTGGCAGTGATGTCTTGGCAATAGTAGAGAGATGACAACAGAGGAGACATATATGAAGAGTGTTACAAGAGTACAGGAGCTTATTTGCAAATATGAGAAAGTTAAAAGAGGATATTTTGCATTTTGCCTTTTATTACAAAGTATGCATACATTTATTTCAAAAAGAAAGAAAAAAAAGTAGTGATGGCACTGATAAAATTGAAAAGTAAGTACTGGAAAAAAGAAAAAAAAAATCATCCAAGATTAATAATAAAGTAAAGTTTAGCCTCAAATTTTGAATTTCTTCAGATTGAATTTTATTTTTCAATGACAACTAATATTGGGTCATACACATACTAGAGAAATAATATAAATTATTTGCTAAATTGAATCACCAAAACATATTAGACTCCTTTCTTTATTTCACAATTCTTTTTTATAACTAAAAAACAAAACAAAAGAATTCAAAGAATTTGTTGCCCCTTCACTGAATTCAGGGGGCACTAATATAGTAATATATCGGTTGAAGGGTTAATTTGGTCATTTTATTTTAAGATATTTTTTAAATATAATATAGTTATTATATTAGTGGATAAAATTGTAATTTTTCATGCAAATTACTGATACAATTTTATCCAGGGGTGTGAGTGTAGATTTAAGCAAACTTTGTTCATGAGTGTGTTTGAGGCAAATCTCAGGGGGTGTGAGTGCACTTTGCCCTAAAATAAAAGGATTGCGAAGTCAATATGTTTTCATTTGTTTGGTGTGGTAATTTTTTTTCCAGGCAAGTTCACTATTGTTCATGGATATTGTCTCTTTTAAAAATGAGAACTTAGTTTATCCTTTTTTCTATTTTTTGGGGGAAGGTTAAGTTGTATATAAAAAAAGAAATTTCAAAAAAGTCCAAAGACCATACAACAAGCGACAAAAGCCAAGGCCCATTTAGGCCAAAAGGTTATGCCAAAACATGGATCAAAGCCATATTCAATCTAAGGATTATTCCAAACACTGATGCTGGCTAACCTCAATAGTCAAAATAGAGCCGTTGAGGCTCCAAGCAAATCTCTGACGATCTACTACATTCCGGTGTAAATTTGGGGAGGTAGGACCTCGGTGGGATATATTGTCCAGAGGCTCTGGCGGAGGTTTGATGAATGAAGATGAAAGATCACAGTACAACATCACTTTCCTAGCCCAAACAGAGTCCTTAATTGCTATTGAACAGAGCCTGTGTTTAACCATATTAACGACGGTCTTTAGAAGCTTGGACTACGAATTCCTTTTCCCTTTGAGGATTCTCGCATTCCGTTCAGCCCATAGTTTGTAAACTGTGGTAGAGAGGACAAGCTTATTGGTAACATTCTGGGGATGATTTTGTGCCCAGCAGAAAGATGCCCATGAGGTGAGCTATTACCATGAATATAGGAGATATATGGAATTGACACTTTGATTAGATGAACAACCAAATTGGTTTTAAAAATGGGCATGCAAAGAACAAGTGGGAATGAGTTTCAGGTGTCGGCACACATTTTGGTTATGTCATGTGGACGTGCATATCCTGTCCATTGTTGAGAGGCGATTCTGAACAGCAAGCCACAATGTAAATTTACATCTAGGGACAGAGAAAGTGCTACAGACAAGATGATCCCAATGGACCTGGAGTGAAGGTTGTGAAAGCCATACCAAGGTGTGCCTCATTGAGAACATGCCGTTTGGTGATGGCAACCATAATATAGAGTATGCGCTGGTAATTGGAGGCTCAACAAGTGTAAGCTCAGGAATGTGATCAGTCAGGTAAGGTGAAACTGAAATACTCTCACAAAATTTCACAAATGAGGTGGCTAGTCTCATACACAAAACATGAGAGTTATTTACAACTGATAGCACCAAGCATAGAATACAAAAGACAGAATGAAATTTTTTTAAAGCGGAATAAAAAGTCCATCTAAATTATAATAAAATGTTGTATAAATAAAGTACGTGTCCGGTAGTACAACTTGGAAGTCCCATAATCCAAGGACCCCATAACCAGAAAGAACAATAGCTGTTACTTTAAATTAAATAACCGAATAACCAATGTCTCAATAGAGTTTATAATCTGAATATGAAGAAGAGAATAAGTTCCTACTCTGAAAATTGATGAGGAGAGATGTCTGCCACAACCAACCAACCCAAGCACTATCCTCGTGGTGGAATCGGCCTGTGACCTGAAATATCACCAAAGTGGGTTAAACCCAAAAGCAAGTCTTCTCTACTACATCACAACCAGAGAACCGGTAAACATATCCTTTATACAAGGGATACAAAAAAAAAAAAGTATACACAAGCCATTTCCTTACCTAGTTCATGTCTCCAAAATGAAAGTCATCTTTTATATTGTTCTCAAACTAACCCTTATCATACAAACTTAGAACCTATTCTTTAAGTTTGAACCAAAGGCACAAAAGCAAGTATTCTATTAAACCTAGACAATCCTAACATGCCACCTATACTATCATTGGATACCTTAATAGGTATTGGCAATCCTGACATGCATCTTGAAAATCCTTACATGCCCCCCTAACATGAGATACCTTAATAGACATTTACTAAAAAAAATTAGAGCCTTCCTTGTATTTATTTTTGAGTTTGACCAAAAAAAATATATATATATAGTTATTTTTGAATAGTGATACTCTCTCCGAGTCTCCCGAAAGCACTTAAATGCATTCGGGTGGAGTTCAAATGGAGAGACACGAGAGCCTTATTGAGTTCTCTTTCAATGCTCTCTTTTTGAAAATCATATTATTTTTCTTCATTAGAAAATACTCATTCATCTCTGTTTTGATGTAACGAATCTTTCATTCGATGTAGAAAATAAAATATATATTTTTAACTTTTTTATAGCTACATTTGAATACTGTTGCATGGGAAAATGTAACCCCTTTAGCCAAATTTCTATCATAAATTTCAGACATCAATTTTGGAGATTCGACCACTCAAGCAAATTGAAATATTAAAATAAAATTAAAAATATAAAGAAGACATAGAGTGTAATAATGATATCTCATCTTATTTTGAAATAACCAGAGAAGGTCTGTGTCTATTATAATAGAATTATTAAAAACTCTCTTTCGCCCATTAACTTTGTGACTCCGATGGAAAGAGAGTTTGATTATCATGATACACATCTATATTACTTATGAGTTGTGCACTGTGATTGCTGCTACTAAATTATCTGTAGGCCAAGTAGGAGGATAGTTACTTATTGGAATTATTACCTCATACAGCCGTGGTACCAAATGTGAAAAAATGTTAAACTTGGTGTGGAATCAACCGTAGCTGAAAGATAGCACCACAACACCGGTAAATTACTGTACCTTCTTTTCTTTCATGGGCATACAGAAACATATATGCATCTACACTAAACAAAATTAAAAATATCTCTATGAAAGATATGTTAAGAATATTATCTACACTCCCTGATAATAGATTGTGATTTGATGTGTAGGGAAATGGAGGTGGAGGGTCATGTATTTATAGGCACCACACTGCATGGATAGGCATAAGTTGAGATAATCTCCTTGCTTCCATACATATTTGGATTATTTTATCAATAAAATGTACTGTTAGTATTTTTTTTTCGGAAGGTTAGGCAAATGTATTAAAATTGTAAATAATTACAAGACCCAATAATGGGATTAATGGCCAATAGAAAGGCCCAAACATGAAGCCAAAACAACAGGCCCATTGACTATAATAACAAAACATCTAGTACAACCCACTTGATAGGCCCATAATTCAAATCATATTTAGCCGTTATATAACAGCCAAATAGAGCTTCCGGTTAGCAGCAGAGTTCAAGCTTCCATTTTTGAAGGGAGCATTACGTGATCAGTTCGGAGGTCTTGGGGGAGGTCTAAGGAAGGAGGATGGAAGATCCCAAGCTTTTAGAGCTCGTCTGGATGCTGCGCTGTCATTCATGGATATAGGAAGGAGACGCTCTCTGATACCATTATAGATTTGATCTCGAATGGAGCTTTGAGTTCTACTCTTTCCTTGCAGTAGCCTTCTATTCCTCTCGATCCAGATATGATAGATTGATGTTGAAAAGGCTAGTTTCCTGATTGAATTACATCCAATCTTTTATTTCCAATGATGGCTTGCCCAAGCAATTAGCGTGTTCCAGTTCACATCTCCAATATGGAAACCACATTGTGTTTGAATAAATGTCCAAATAGGATTTGAAAATGGACATTTGAAGAATAAATGATCCACTGATTCAGTTGATGACTTGCAAAGTGAACAGATGTTAGGGGAATCAAGGTATTCAAATCTTTTCCTGTCTAATGTGGGAAGCCTCTTGAGAATCGCCAACCATAGGGTAAATTTGTGTTTCGGAATGGACAAGGAACTCCAAACCAAGTGAGCCCAAGGAACAAGATTTGAAAGTTGATAGATGTATGGCATAGAAGATTTTAAGCTGTACTTATCATTTGGGGATGGGATCCAAGTGAATAAGTCAGGACCTGAAGCAGGTGGAGGTGCTGTTAGAAGATCAGGAATCAAGGCAACAATAGAAAGGGGAAAAAGCCATGTTTGGTTTGGGATAAAAGAACTCAGTAGGCCATTACTTGGAATTTCTGAGCTTTCAATTTCATGATGTTGGAATCTGGAACAGAGAGGAGAGTTGGTTAGCCAGTTATCATGCCAAAATGATGTGGTGGATCCGTCACCTACCTTGATTTTAATCAGAGGCTTGATTGGGGCTCTTAATTGCAGTAATTTTCTCCAATTCCATGAGCACTTTTGAGGACATTTAATCTCCCAGATGCATCTGCCTCTCACCAGGTATTCCTTAACCCATTGAGCCCATGAGCTGTGTTTATTGTTTGCTATAACATGCCATAAGTTCTTCATGATTGCTGCCTTGTTGAGTAGAACAATGTTTGGGATACCTAGATCTCCCATTTGCTTAGGCCTGCATATTGAATGCCAAACAACCTTGACTTTTTTGTTTTGAGCAACTGATCCTGTCCATAGGAAGTTCCTGCACACTTTGTTAATATATGCCAAAACTGATTTAGGAAGCACAAACATAGAAGACCAATACATTTGTGTGCTTATCAAGATGGAATTGATGAGCTGCAATCTTCCTCCATATGATAGGAACCTACTTGTCCAATGATCAACCCTTTTGGTAATCTTATCAACTAAAACCTTGCAATCTGCTGCCTTGAGACCTGTAGATATTAAAGGGACTCCCAGATGTGTGATAGGAAGATTGCCTCTGTTAAATCCTAGCAAGTCAATAATAACCTGCTCAGTTGAAGGGTCAACCCCTGCTAAGAAGACAAAGCTTTTGGACTTGTTAATAGAGAGGCCAGATATGATGGAGAAGAGATCCAATGCATTTTTAAGAGCTGTGATGGATTTAGGATTTCCATAGGAGAACAGAAGAAGGTCATCTGCAAATGCCAAATGTGTGATTGACCTCTTCTTACATCTTCCATGGAATTTGAAATCTAAGCAGGCAGAGGTTGTTTCCTGAATGATATTTGAAAGGACTTGTATAACAATGGTGAAAAGGAAGGGTGAGAGAGGATCTCCTTGCCTTAGGCCTTTCACACCTGGAAAAAAACCATGTAGTTCTCCAGTGATAGAGATTGAGAATGAGGGAGAAGTAACACATTCTCTAATCCAATTGATGAAAATTGGAGGAAATTGGAATAGATGGAGAGCATCGAAGAGGAATTCCCATCCTACTGAGTCAAATGCCTTTTGAAGGTCAATTTTTAATACACATTTGGGACTAGAGGAAGGTAGGTGGTATCCATGAAAGAGCTCATGTGCCAAAAGGATGCTATCACTTATATTTCTCCCTTGAACAAAGGCTGTTTGGCTGGGATCAATGATATGAGGTAGTATAGGCTTGAGCTTATTAGCCAACAACTTTGCAATACACTTATAGATTGTATTACAACAAGAAATGGGCCTGAACTCATTAAGTGATGATGGGTTAGGGGTTTTGGGAACCACGGCAAGGTAACAACAATTCACTTCTTTTAAGAGCTTTCCTTTGATGAAAAACTCCCTGATTGATTTGATGATGCTTTTACCTATGATTGGCCAAGCTCTATGATAGAAAAATGCATTAAAGCCATCAGGCCCAGGGGACTTTTCACTGCTGAGAGAGAAAAAACATGCTTCTATTTCTAGGTCAGAGGGAAGAGAGGACATATCATTAAAAAATTATGGAGGAACAAAGTTGGTGATAAATGGGCTTAGCACTGACCTGCCTGGATATGATGGAGGGTTTTTCCCCAAAAGAGCATGGAAATGGTTTAAGATTGCTCCTTTGATAGGCTCATTCCCTTCAATTTGTTCACCATCACTGCCTGTGAGAAGAATAATCTTTCTTCTATTGATTCTTGAACCAATAGACTTGAAAAAGTATGCTGAATTGCAATCTCCTGCCTGCAGCCATCTTATCCTTGATTTTTGCCTGAGATTTTGCTCTTCTGTGGATGAAAGAATCTTATATTCATTAAGAAATAAGCTCTCTTGTTGTCTAAGAGAATCATTCATAGGATCCAGATCAAGACCTTCTTGGCAAGCAAATAGTTTCTGCTGGGCATAGGTAACTTTGCATGATAGATCAGAATATTGCTTCTTTGAGATGTCTTTCAGAGAAGATTTGAGCACTCTTAGCTTTTTGACAACTTGGAACATAGAGGTTCCAACAATAAATGTGTTCCAAGCCTTTTCAATAGCTGGCATAAAGAGGGGATTATCAGCCCAGGAGTTAAAAAATCTGAATGGAATTTGTTTTTTGGGGATGGGGTTTCCAATATTAACAAGAATAGGGCTGTGATTTGAAACACCTTGTGGAAGAAAGGAGCAACAGGATAGTGGGAACTTTAGATTCCATTGATCATTGATTAATGATCTATCTAATTTCCTTGCAATATTTGCAATTCCTTGACTTTTGTTGTTCCATGTGAAGAATAATCCAGAATATCTTAAGTCTTCAAGCCCTGCTTTGTGTATGCAATCTTTGAAGTTTGTAATTGCAGAAGTCCATCTACTAGAACCTCCAAATCTTTCTGAAATGCTGCAGATTGCATTAAAGCCTCCAAGTAGTATCCATGGGTGGTTGGCTAGATTAGTAGATTGGAGAATGGTGTCTGCCCACAAGGCTTTCCTTGCACTAGGAGAGTTAGCCCCATAGATGAAGCTGCATTTGAAATTAGATGCACTGTCCAATAAGGTAACAGAGCAGTGAATTGCTTGGCTGCTATCCTGGTCAAGAGTGATGTTAACCTTTGTTGGATTCCATAACAACCAGATTTTCCCTAGAGGAGAATGATTATAGTTGTGAAGAATTTTCCAATGCCTAGCAATGTTTCTGTGGATAGAATCCATATTCTGTATATTTACTCTGGTTTCAAGAGCAGCAAACAAATCAATTTTATTATCAAGCAAAAATTTTTTGATTTTTACCTGCTTAGAGGGATGATTCAAACCCCTCACATTCCATACTGCAATGCTGGTCATTTGGGGAGATGGATGATGCTTCCCTTCAGATGTCTTAACCCTTTAACAGAGTTGACATTGACTTTATGGATCTTTTTACCCATTCTTTCATTAGCCTGATTTCTTTTTTTCTTCTTCTTCTTCTCTGTCTGCGGTTCAGGGTTGGAGTGGATTGAGTCTGATTGACTAATCGAGTCATCCACTTGCTCAGATTCATCATCTTGATGGTCTGGACCTGTTGTTGATTCTCCTTCAAGCTCCAGGCATTGAAACCTGTTCTGTGCTACATCAAGACTTGCAGAATTTGGGCTAACAGGTTCTGCTGCTGAATGGTCAAAAGCCCTGGATAAATCAACAACCAGTTTGTGGTTATCCAAGTTGATGAATTTGTGATAGCTTGGGCATTTGGAAGTGGGTGATGGACAGGTTGCAAGAACATGAGATTCCTGTGAGCCACTTGAAGATAGATTATTTTCATTGGCATTTGGGGGTATGGACTGGGATTGGTGATTGGTCTCAGGGCCAGTTGGAGAATTGTGATCTTGGCTTGTATGAGATGAACTGTGAGTATATGGTTCTTCCCTCAGTTGAGTAGGCTCAGTAATAGGATCAAAGAGAGAGGGAAGTGTGGGAACTTTGGGTGATGGGATTTGAGAATTTTGGTTTGTAACATTGTGGACTGGGCTTTGATTCATGTATGTACTCAAGGACTTGGGTGTTTTCTTGTTGAAGTTAGATCTTTGGGATTTGGAGAATGAAACATGTTTTCGGGTCTCAGAGGCATGAGTGATTGAGTGGGTAGAAGGCCTATTTTGCTGGGCACTGCTTCTTTTATATGAAACAATCTTCCAATCCTCTTTTCCATGAGAACCTTCAGCTGGCTGTTTCTCCTTAGCTTTTTGTCTGCAGGTGGTCATAGTATGGCCAAGTTTGTCGCAATAATTGCAGAGCTTAGGTTGCCATTGGTACTCAACTCTGATATTTACTGGATCAGAGCTTCTTGTTTTGAGCTGGATTGTGTCCACAAATGAAGCTTTAGCATCCATTTCAATACATACTCTTGCAAAGTTGAGTTTCAGTCTTGATTTCGTAGCTTTGTCTGCCTGTAATGGCTTCCCAAGAGCACTTGCTATATAGCTAAGACCCTTAGCAGTCCAGAAATGAAGTGGAACATTGAAGAGTTTCACCCAAACAGGTACAAGTGAGTTTCCTTGCCTTTGTGTTTTGAGTTCAGGATTCCATTTCTTTAGAACCATTGGTTTCCCAGCTATAAAGCATGGGCCAGTTGAAAGAGCAGATCCAACTGATTGTGGATCTTTGAACCTAAAATAAAAACAGCCATTG
This sequence comes from Cornus controversa, assembly GCA_026545225.1. Classification (NCBI taxonomy): domain Eukaryota; kingdom Viridiplantae; phylum Streptophyta; class Magnoliopsida; order Cornales; family Cornaceae; genus Cornus; species Cornus controversa. Next base: position 22,238,706 of record CM048853.1, on the reverse strand, counting down.
CCATCCATAACCACATCCTCAAGTCCAGTTGATGACCAAAGTTTGATAGCAACAGACTGAACCATTCCAAATGGTAGTTTTTTCCAAGTGAAATATCCTACGAGATAGGATTTCCAAAAGGAAATTCCTTCTTCAGCTATTTCAGAAGGTGGTTCAACGCAAGGAATCAGATTTGTTGAAGATGGTTCAAAGAACTGGAAGCTCATTTTATCTGTGTTGATTTTGGCGACCTCAGCCCAAGTTTTTGGTCGTTCATGATCTGAAGAGATTGGTCCAAGGGGTGGGTTAGACTGGTTAATAACTGGTGGTGTTATCAAGTTGGTATTAGATGATGGATAAGAAGGTGGTATTCCAGTCTTATTGGGTAAAACAGTAGAAAGGCCTTTTGGGGCAGAGTGGATAGGGTTTGCTTTATTGATAGAAGAGGTATGGGTTTCTGTAGAGTTGTCAGTAGGTTTGGTGGGAGAGTTGACCTTTTTTTTGAAATTTGAAGTCGGTAGAAAGGGGGAAAAACCTTGAGCTTCATCTGGTTCATCAATGGAAGAAGAATTCCTGTTGGTGAAGATCATCTTCTGGAAGCATTCATTCCTTTTGCACTCTGTTTTTAACTTCTCCTCCAGGCTTGAAATCTGGTTTTTGAGTTTGCAGACAGTAAACTGTAACTCATTTTGTTTGGTACCTGATTCACTGAGCATGATTCGAAGCCATGCCACATGCTCAATGAGATCAGCCTTTTCTCCATCCACAATGGCTTCTTCAACTCCCATTGGGAGATAGAGGATTTCAGTGTTTACATCCTTATGCCGAGACTTTGATGGTGTCAAGCTAACAGGGAAATGTGATTGGTTATAAGAAGAGCTTTGCTTTCCATGGCTTAGTTCAGGGATGGTCTATTTTGAGGGCTTATTCAGCTGGCTTAACCTACCTTCCACAGATTTCCTTCTAAATGAGGAAAAATTTTGGGCCAGTTTCAATCTATTTGAAGATGGTTTTGATTTTGAGGTTGACAAGGTAGATAGTTTAGCTTTCAATGTGGAAGGGCGTGGAGGGAGGAGCCTAGATGCTCTGGATATGGACCCCTGTTTGCTTGCATTAACAGAGATGGAGGTAGGAATGATTAGAGGAGGGTGGAGGAGAGGAGGAGGAGGACGAGGGGGAGGATGATGCATTTTACCCATTAAGGTATTCTGATATTGTTTGCTAAGCCAAGGCATGGCAAGTGGGAACTCTCGCCTGTACAGTTAGCTCAAACTCGGCCGAAGAAATTAATACTTTCACATGTGAATTATATGCCCCGAACCTAACATGTAAGAGCCATTAAGCATGGGTCTTACACGTTAGGTAAAATGCTTAATGGCTCTTACATGTTAGGTTCGGGGCATATAATTCACATGTGAAAGTATTAATTTCTTCGGCCGAGTTTGAGCTAACTGTACAGGCGAGGGTTCCCACTTGCTATGAAAACATGGGTTGGCAAATGAATCATAATCTATTATTTCATTTTTCTTCAAGAAACATAGACTTCCAGCGAGCTCTTAATGTGTTAAAAAAAAGACTTCTGGTCCTCTTTCACAGATTAATGGGAAAAATATAACATAATAATAATAATAATAATAAAATTATGCCCTTATGTTCTTATGACACAATAACCCTTCTCTGTCTTTTTATTATATATTGTTAGTTTAATATTAAGGTAAAATGCACTCACACTCCCTGAGGTTTGCCCAAAACCAAAATGTTTTTGCTACGTCTCCTCTGGGATCATAACTTTTATAAACAATTGAAAAGACATTTGTGAATTACTTATTGTTCAAGTAATAGTTTGATAAACAATTAAATTAAACCTATTGGATAATATGCTTCTAATAAGTAGAATTATATGAAACCCTTTAAACACAACACCTCATATCTCGGGTTTAAGAGATAATTTAGTGCTTTACAAAGATTGCGGAGAGCTAATAAAGCTTTAAAAGAGAACTCTCTGAACGCTACACCTCACACTTCGAATTTTAATTTTCAAAAAAAAAAAAACCCAGGGAATGACACTATCAACACACATATATTATATACACATATATAGATGTGTATACTGTATAACTTTCTATATATAGTAATAGATGTATATAATTGCCTACATAGAGTAAAAAAAGTAGCCATCATCGAATAATATAAAACAAGGAACACTCACACATATATATATATATATATATATATAGATATATATATTGGGATAGTTAACAAATTAATTAGTTACATTCAGGACAGACTATCCCCCTCTTTATAGGAGGAGTCAGCTAAATATTACACCTGACACCTTGAGTTTAAGAGATATTTTAGTGCTTTAGAAAGATTGCAGATAGTGTTATAAATATTTAATTAAGAGAGAATAGGAACCCTTTAAACACTAAACCTCACACCTCAGATTTTAGATTTCGAAAAAAAACCTGGGGCAAGATATGAACAACACACATATTTTATATATATCTATATATATATATGTGTGTGTGTGTGTGTGAATATCTTTCTTTATATAGTAATAGATGTATATAACTGCCTTTGATAGAGTAGGAAAAATAGCCATGATCGAACAATAATAAACAAACAACACTCAGATATATATATATTGGAATATTCAACGAAGTTACATTCAATACGGACTGTCTCACCCTTATAAGGGTCGACAAGAGACCAGTCTTTTTATTTCTTTCACAGCATGTCTTTTTATTTAGTATTATTTTTAATTTTATATTGAGAGATAACATTAAAGACATACGATCTTAACGAGACCCTTCATCTGTCAACTAAGCGCCAACTTAGGAAAAGGATTTAAAAGGGCCATGGCACATTTGTGAAGAACATGATGACCCTTTTAAAAAAGCTCTCAAAAACAGCAGTGAAGAACACTTTGGAAGCACCTTTGTTGTCTGTGCCAGAGATAATGAGGCAGTAAACTGACCCTACAACGACATTTACTTTGACACCCACAATGACACGCTCAAACTTCACGTTGTTTTTGGCGCAAGCGGCCTTTGCGATCTCAATCACTTTTGGGTCATCTGCGTCAACCACAGTAACGTAGTCTAAAACAGACAACACCTTCCCATTAGCTCCCACAACCTCCATCTTTCCATCATCTGTGGGTTGTAGGTACAGCTGCTCACCTTCCAATTGAAGGGACAGCTTCCCATCATTTCCCTTATGAAGGGTCTCCCAAGTGATCGTCTTCTGGCTTCCTGACATACTCTCTCTCTCTATATATATATGTTTTCTCTCTCTACACTCTCTGATAATAGATTGTGATTTGATGTGTAGGGAAATGGAGGTGGAGGGTCATGTATTTATAGGCACCACTCTGCATGGATAGGCATAAGTTGAGATAATCTCCTTGCTTCCATACATATTTGGATTATTTTATCAATCAAAATTTACTGTTAGTATTTTAATGGGTCTTACACGTTAGGTAAAATGCTTAATGGCTCTTGCATGTTAGGTTGGGGGCCTATAATTCACATGTGAAAGTATTAATTTCTTCGGCCAAGTTTGAGCTAACTGTACAGGCGAGGGTTCCCACTTGCTATGAAAGCATGGGTTGGCTAATAAATCATAATCTATTATTTCATTTTTCTTCAAGAAACATAGACTTCCAGCGAGCTCTTAATGTGTTAAAAAAAATACTTCTGGTCCTCTTTTACAGATTAATGGGAAAAAGATAAAATAATAATAATAATAATATTATTATTATTATGCCCTTATGTTCTTATGACACAATAACCCTTCTCTGTCTTTTTATTATATATTATTAGTTTAATATTAAGGTTTATTTTATTGATAAAATGAATAAAATAAAGGATAAAATGCACTCACACTTCCTGAGGTTTGCCCTAAACACACTCATATATAAAAAAGTTTGCTTAAACTTACACTCACGTACACACCTGAGGTTTGGAGTTTGATCACACACAACCCCCAATTGAAATTCATCGGTCAAAAAATTATTTGAAATGTCTGTTTTACCATTCACTAACTGAAAAAATATTTTTAACCTTACTTTTTACGTTAAAATACCATATTACTCCCAACTTTTTTTTTTCACTTGACAAAACTACCCTGGTCGGTTAGCTTATTGCTTTTCTCCCTCCTCTCTCACCCTCAAATTAAGCTCACTTTCTCTAATTCTTCCTCTCTCTCTCTCTCTCCCCTTTTTTGTTTATTTATTTCTTTCTTTCTCTCTCTCCTCACTCTGTCTCTTTTTCTCTCTCTTCCTCCATCTCTCTCTCTTTCCCCGAATCACTCTCTCTACATCTAACCCTGTATCTCTTTTTTATTTTATCTACTTCTCTCTATTAATTCTTCACCCTTTTCTCTTTTTTCTTTTATTTTTTTTCTGTTTCACCGTTACTATGACAGTGCACATGAAAATTGGCAATGATAGCATATTAGCATGGCTTTGGTGGTGGCAGTGATGTCTTGGCAATAGTAGAGAGATGACAACAGAGGAGACATATATGAAGAGTGTTACAAGAGTACAGGAGCTTATTTGCAAATATGAGAAAGTTAAAAGAGGATATTTTGCATTTTGCCTTTTATTACAAAGTATGCATACATTTATTTCAAAAAGAAAGAAAAAAAAGTAGTGATGGCACTGATAAAATTGAAAAGTAAGTACTGGAAAAAAGAAAAAAAAAATCATCCAAGATTAATAATAAAGTAAAGTTTAGCCTCAAATTTTGAATTTCTTCAGATTGAATTTTATTTTTCAATGACAACTAATATTGGGTCATACACATACTAGAGAAATAATATAAATTATTTGCTAAATTGAATCACCAAAACATATTAGACTCCTTTCTTTATTTCACAATTCTTTTTTATAACTAAAAAACAAAACAAAAGAATTCAAAGAATTTGTTGCCCCTTCACTGAATTCAGGGGGCACTAATATAGTAATATATCGGTTGAAGGGTTAATTTGGTCATTTTATTTTAAGATATTTTTTAAATATAATATAGTTATTATATTAGTGGATAAAATTGTAATTTTTCATGCAAATTACTGATACAATTTTATCCAGGGGTGTGAGTGTAGATTTAAGCAAACTTTGTTCATGAGTGTGTTTGAGGCAAATCTCAGGGGGTGTGAGTGCACTTTGCCCTAAAATAAAAGGATTGCGAAGTCAATATGTTTTCATTTGTTTGGTGTGGTAATTTTTTTTCCAGGCAAGTTCACTATTGTTCATGGATATTGTCTCTTTTAAAAATGAGAACTTAGTTTATCCTTTTTTCTATTTTTTGGGGGAAGGTTAAGTTGTATATAAAAAAAGAAATTTCAAAAAAGTCCAAAGACCATACAACAAGCGACAAAAGCCAAGGCCCATTTAGGCCAAAAGGTTATGCCAAAACATGGATCAAAGCCATATTCAATCTAAGGATTATTCCAAACACTGATGCTGGCTAACCTCAATAGTCAAAATAGAGCCGTTGAGGCTCCAAGCAAATCTCTGACGATCTACTACATTCCGGTGTAAATTTGGGGAGGTAGGACCTCGGTGGGATATATTGTCCAGAGGCTCTGGCGGAGGTTTGATGAATGAAGATGAAAGATCACAGTACAACATCACTTTCCTAGCCCAAACAGAGTCCTTAATTGCTATTGAACAGAGCCTGTGTTTAACCATATTAACGACGGTCTTTAGAAGCTTGGACTACGAATTCCTTTTCCCTTTGAGGATTCTCGCATTCCGTTCAGCCCATAGTTTGTAAACTGTGGTAGAGAGGACAAGCTTATTGGTAACATTCTGGGGATGATTTTGTGCCCAGCAGAAAGATGCCCATGAGGTGAGCTATTACCATGAATATAGGAGATATATGGAATTGACACTTTGATTAGATGAACAACCAAATTGGTTTTAAAAATGGGCATGCAAAGAACAAGTGGGAATGAGTTTCAGGTGTCGGCACACATTTTGGTTATGTCATGTGGACGTGCATATCCTGTCCATTGTTGAGAGGCGATTCTGAACAGCAAGCCACAATGTAAATTTACATCTAGGGACAGAGAAAGTGCTACAGACAAGATGATCCCAATGGACCTGGAGTGAAGGTTGTGAAAGCCATACCAAGGTGTGCCTCATTGAGAACATGCCGTTTGGTGATGGCAACCATAATATAGAGTATGCGCTGGTAATTGGAGGCTCAACAAGTGTAAGCTCAGGAATGTGATCAGTCAGGTAAGGTGAAACTGAAATACTCTCACAAAATTTCACAAATGAGGTGGCTAGTCTCATACACAAAACATGAGAGTTATTTACAACTGATAGCACCAAGCATAGAATACAAAAGACAGAATGAAATTTTTTTAAAGCGGAATAAAAAGTCCATCTAAATTATAATAAAATGTTGTATAAATAAAGTACGTGTCCGGTAGTACAACTTGGAAGTCCCATAATCCAAGGACCCCATAACCAGAAAGAACAATAGCTGTTACTTTAAATTAAATAACCGAATAACCAATGTCTCAATAGAGTTTATAATCTGAATATGAAGAAGAGAATAAGTTCCTACTCTGAAAATTGATGAGGAGAGATGTCTGCCACAACCAACCAACCCAAGCACTATCCTCGTGGTGGAATCGGCCTGTGACCTGAAATATCACCAAAGTGGGTTAAACCCAAAAGCAAGTCTTCTCTACTACATCACAACCAGAGAACCGGTAAACATATCCTTTATACAAGGGATACAAAAAAAAAAAAGTATACACAAGCCATTTCCTTACCTAGTTCATGTCTCCAAAATGAAAGTCATCTTTTATATTGTTCTCAAACTAACCCTTATCATACAAACTTAGAACCTATTCTTTAAGTTTGAACCAAAGGCACAAAAGCAAGTATTCTATTAAACCTAGACAATCCTAACATGCCACCTATACTATCATTGGATACCTTAATAGGTATTGGCAATCCTGACATGCATCTTGAAAATCCTTACATGCCCCCCTAACATGAGATACCTTAATAGACATTTACTAAAAAAAATTAGAGCCTTCCTTGTATTTATTTTTGAGTTTGACCAAAAAAAATATATATATATAGTTATTTTTGAATAGTGATACTCTCTCCGAGTCTCCCGAAAGCACTTAAATGCATTCGGGTGGAGTTCAAATGGAGAGACACGAGAGCCTTATTGAGTTCTCTTTCAATGCTCTCTTTTTGAAAATCATATTATTTTTCTTCATTAGAAAATACTCATTCATCTCTGTTTTGATGTAACGAATCTTTCATTCGATGTAGAAAATAAAATATATATTTTTAACTTTTTTATAGCTACATTTGAATACTGTTGCATGGGAAAATGTAACCCCTTTAGCCAAATTTCTATCATAAATTTCAGACATCAATTTTGGAGATACGACCACTCAAGCAAATTGAAATATTAAGAGAAAATTAAAAATATAAAGAAAATTGGAGATTCGATCACTCAAGCAAATTGAAATATTAAAATAAAATTAAAAATATAAAGAAGACATAGAGTGTAATAATGATATCTCATCTTATTTTGAAATAACCAGAGAAGGTCTGTGTCTATTATAATAGAATTATTAAAAACTCTCTTTCGCCCATTAACTTTGTGACTCCGATGGAAAGAGAGTTTGATTATCATGATACACATCTATATTACTTATGAGTTGTGCACTGTGATTGCTGCTACTAAATTATCTGTAGGCCAAGTAGGAGGATAGTTACTTATTGGAATTATTACCTCATACAGCCGTGGTACCAAATGTGAAAAAATGTTAAACTTGGTGTGGAATCAACCGTAGCTGAAAGATAGCACCACAACACCGGTAAATTACTGTACCTTCTTTTCTTTCATGGGCATACAGAAACATATATGCATCTACACTAAACAAAATTAAAAATATCTCTATGAAAGATATGTTAAGAATATTATCTACACTCCCTGATAATAGATTGTGATTTGATGTGTAGGGAAATGGAGGTGGAGGGTCATGTATTTATAGGCACCACACTGCATGGATAGGCATAAGTTGAGATAATCTCCTTGCTTCCATACATATTTGGATTATTTTATCAATAAAATGTACTGTTAGTATTTTTTTTTTCGGAAGGTTAGGCAAATGTATTAAAATTGTAAATAATTACAAGACCCAATAATGGGATTAATGGCCAATAGAAAGGCCCAAACATGAAGCCAAAACAACAGGCCCATTGACTATAATAACAAAACATCTAGTACAACCCACTTGATAGGCCCATAATTCAAATCATATTTAGCCGTTATATAACAGCCAAATAGAGCTTCCGGTTAGCAGCAGAGTTCAAGCTTCCATTTTTGAAGGGAGCATTACGTGATCAGTTCGGAGGTCTTGGGGGAGGTCTAAGGAAGGAGGATGGAAGATCCCAAGCTTTTAGAGCTCGTCTGGATGCTGCGCTGTCATTCATGGATATAGGAAGGAGACGCTCTCTGATACCATTATAGATTTGATCTCGAATGGAGCTTTGAGTTCTACTCTTTCCTTGCAGTAGCCTTCTATTCCTCTCGATCCAGATATGATAGATTGATGTTGAAAAGGCTAGTTTCCTGATTGAATTACATCCAATCTTTTATTTCCAATGATGGCTTGCCCAAGCAATTAGCGTGTTCCAGTTCACATCTCCAATATGGAAACCACATTGTGTTTGAATAAATGTCCAAATAGGATTTGAAAATGGACATTTGAAGAATAAATGATCCACTGATTCAGTTGATGACTTGCAAAGTGAACAGATGTTAGGGGAATCAAGGTATTCAAATCTTTTCCTGTCTAATGTGGGAAGCCTCTTGAGAATCGCCAACCATAGGGTAAATTTGTGTTTCGGAATGGACAAGGAACTCCAAACCAAGTGAGCCCAAGGAACAAGATTTGAAAGTTGATAGATGTATGGCATAGAAGATTTTAAGCTGTACTTATCATTTGGGGATGGGATCCAAGTGAATAAGTCAGGACCTGAAGCAGGTGGAGGTGCTGTTAGAAGATCAGGAATCAAGGCAACAATAGAAAGGGGAAAAAGCCATGTTTGGTTTGGGATAAAAGAACTCAGTAGGCCATTACTTGGAATTTCTGAGCTTTCAATTTCATGATGTTGGAATCTGGAACAGAGAGGAGAGTTGGTTAGCCAGTTATCATGCCAAAATGATGTGGTGGATCCGTCACCTACCTTGATTTTAATCAGAGGCTTGATTGGGGCTCTTAATTGCAGTAATTTTCTCCAATTCCATGAGCACTTTTGAGGACATTTAATCTCCCAGATGCATCTGCCTCTCACCAGGTATTCCTTAACCCATTGAGCCCATGAGCTGTGTTTATTGTTTGCTATAACATGCCATAAGTTCTTCATGATTGCTGCCTTGTTGAGTAGAACAATGTTTGGGATACCTAGATCTCCCATTTGCTTAGGCCTGCATATTGAATGCCAAACAACCTTGACTTTTTTGTTTTGAGCAACTGATCCTGTCCATAGGAAGTTCCTGCACACTTTGTTAATATATGCCAAAACTGATTTAGGAAGCACAAACATAGAAGACCAATACATTTGTGTGCTTATCAAGATGGAATTGATGAGCTGCAATCTTCCTCCATATGATAGGAACCTACTTGTCCAATGATCAACCCTTTTGGTAATCTTATCAACTAAAACCTTGCAATCTGCTGCCTTGAGACCTGTAGATATTAAAGGGACTCCCAGATGTGTGATAGGAAGATTGCCTCTGTTAAATCCTAGCAAGTCAATAATAACCTGCTCAGTTGAAGGGTCAACCCCTGCTAAGAAGACAAAGCTTTTGGACTTGTTAATAGAGAGGCCAGATATGATGGAGAAGAGATCCAATGCATTTTTAAGAGCTGTGATGGATTTAGGATTTCCATAGGAGAACAGAAGAAGGTCATCTGCAAATGCCAAATGTGTGATTGACCTCTTCTTACATCTTCCATGGAATTTGAAATCTAAGCAGGCAGAGGTTGTTTCCTGAATGATATTTGAAAGGACTTGTATAACAATGGTGAAAAGGAAGGGTGAGAGAGGATCTCCTTGCCTTAGGCCTTTCACACCTGGAAAAAAACCATGTAGTTCTCCAGTGATAGAGATTGAGAATGAGGGAGAAGTAACACATTCTCTAATCCAATTGATGAAAATTGGAGGAAATTGGAATAGATGGAGAGCATCGAAGAGGAATTCCCATCCTACTGAGTCAAATGCCTTTTGAAGGTCAATTTTTAATACACATTTGGGACTAGAGGAAGGTAGGTGGTATCCATGAAAGAGCTCATGTGCCAAAAGGATGCTATCACTTATATTTCTCCCTTGAACAAAGGCTGTTTGGCTGGGATCAATGATATGAGGTAGTATAGGCTTGAGCTTATTAGCCAACAACTTTGCAATACACTTATAGATTGTATTACAACAAGAAATGGGCCTGAACTCATTAAGTGATGATGGGTTAGGGGTTTTGGGAACCACGGCAAGGTAACAACAATTCACTTCTTTTAAGAGCTTTCCTTTGATGAAAAACTCCCTGATTGATTTGATGATGCTTTTACCTATGATTGGCCAAGCTCTATGATAGAAAAATGCATTAAAGCCATCAGGCCCAGGGGACTTTTCACTGCTGAGAGAGAAAAAACATGCTTCTATTTCTAGGTCAGAGGGAAGAGAGGACATATCATTAAAAAATTATGGAGGAACAAAGTTGGTGATAAATGGGCTTAGCACTGACCTGCCTGGATATGATGGAGGGTTTTTCCCCAAAAGAGCATGGAAATGGTTTAAGATTGCTCCTTTGATAGGCTCATTCCCTTCAATTTGTTCACCATCACTGCCTGTGAGAAGAATAATCTTTCTTCTATTGATTCTTGAACCAATAGACTTGAAAAAGTATGCTGAATTGCAATCTCCTGCCTGCAGCCATCTTATCCTTGATTTTTGCCTGAGATTTTGCTCTTCTGTGGATGAAAGAATCTTATATTCATTAAGAAATAAGCTCTCTTGTTGTCTAAGAGAATCATTCATAGGATCCAGATCAAGACCTTCTTGGCAAGCAAATAGTTTCTGCTGGGCATAGGTAACTTTGCATGATAGATCAGAATATTGCTTCTTTGAGATGTCTTTCAGAGAAGATTTGAGCACTCTTAGCTTTTTGACAACTTGGAACATAGAGGTTCCAACAATAAATGTGTTCCAAGCCTTTTCAATAGCTGGCATAAAGAGGGGATTATCAGCCCAGGAGTTAAAAAATCTGAATGGAATTTGTTTTTTGGGGATGGGGTTTCCAATATTAACAAGAATAGGGCTGTGATTTGAAACACCTTGTGGAAGAAAGGAGCAACAGGATAGTGGGAACTTTAGATTCCATTGATCATTGATTAATGATCTATCTAATTTCCTTGCAATATTTGCAATTCCTTGACTTTTGTTGTTCCATGTGAAGAATAATCCAGAATATCTTAAGTCTTCAAGCCCTGCTTTGTGTATGCAATCTTTGAAGTTTGTAATTGCAGAAGTCCATCTACTAGAACCTCCAAATCTTTCTGAAATGCTGCAGATTGCATTAAAGCCTCCAAGTAGTATCCATGGGTGGTTGGCTAGATTAGTAGATTGGAGAATGGTGTCTGCCCACAAGGCTTTCCTTGCACTAGGAGAGTTAGCCCCATAGATGAAGCTGCATTTGAAATTAGATGCACTGTCCAATAAGGTAACAGAGCAGTGAATTGCTTGGCTGCTATCCTGGTCAAGAGTGATGTTAACCTTTGTTGGATTCCATAACAACCAGATTTTCCCTAGAGGAGAATGATTATAGTTGTGAAGAATTTTCCAATGCCTAGCAATGTTTCTGTGGATAGAATCCATATTCTGTATATTTACTCTGGTTTCAAGAGCAGCAAACAAATCAATTTTATTATCAAGCAAAAAATTTTTGATTTTTACCTGCTTAGAGGGATGATTCAAACCCCTCACATTCCATACTGCAATGCTGGTCATTTGGGGAGATGGATGATGCTTCCCTTCAGATGTCTTAACCCTTTAACAGAGTTGACATTGACTTTATGGATCTTTTTACCCATTCTTTCATTAGCCTGATTTCTTTTTTTCTTCTTCTTCTTCTCTGTCTGCGGTTCAGGGTTGGAGTGGATTGAGTCTGATTGACTAATCGAGTCATCCACTTGCTCAGATTCATCATCTTGATGGTCTGGACCTGTTGTTGATTCTCCTTCAAGCTCCAGGCATTGAAACCTGTTCTGTGCTACATCAAGACTTGCAGAATTTGGGCTAACAGGTTCTGCTGCTGAATGGTCAAAAGCCCTGGATAAATCAACAACCAGTTTGTGGTTATCCAAGTTGATGAATTTGTGATAGCTTGGGCATTTGGAAGTGGGTGATGGACAGGTTGCAAGAACATGAGATTCCTGTGAGCCACTTGAAGATAGATTATTTTCATTGGCATTTGGGGGTATGGACTGGGATTGGTGATTGGTCTCAGGGCCAGTTGGAGAATTGTGATCTTGGCTTGTATGAGATGAACTGTGAGTATATGGTTCTTCCCTCAGTTGAGTAGGCTCAGTAATAGGATCAAAGAGAGAGGGAAGTGTGGGAACTTTGGGTGATGGGATTTGAGAATTTTGGTTTGTAACATTGTGGACTGGGCTTTGATTCATGTATGTACTCAAGGACTTGGGTGTTTTCTTGTTGAAGTTAGATCTTTGGGATTTGGAGAATGAAACATGTTTTCGGGTCTCAGAGGCATGAGTGATTGAGTGGGTAGAAGGCCTATTTTGCTGGGCACTGCTTCTTTTATATGAAACAATCTTCCAATCCTCTTTTCCATGAGAACCTTCAGCTGGCTGTTTCTCCTTAGCTTTTTGTCTGCAGGTGGTCATAGTATGGCCAAGTTTGTCGCAATAATTGCAGAGCTTAGGTTGCCATTGGTACTCAACTCTGATATTTACTGGATCAGAGCTTCTTGTTTTGAGCTGGATTGTGTCCACAAATGAAGCTTTAGCATCCATTTCAATACATACTCTTGCAAAGTTGAGTTTCAGTCTTGATTTCGTAGCTTTGTCTGCCTGTAATGGCTTCCCAAGAGCACTTGCTATATAGCTAAGACCCTTAGCAGTCCAGAAATGAAGTGGAACATTGAAGAGTTTCACCCAAACAGGTACAAGTGAGTTTCCTTGCCTTTGTGTTTTGAGTTCAGGATTCCATTTCTTTAGAACCATTGGTTTCCCAGCTATAAAGCATGGGCCAGTTGAAAGAGCAGATCCAACTGATTGTGGATCTTTGAACCTAAAATAAAAACAGCCATTGCCATCCATAACCACATCCTCAAGTCCAGTTGATGACCAAAGTTTGATAGCAACAGACTGAACCATTCCAAATGGTAGTTTTTTCCAAGTGAAATATCCTACGAGATAGGATTTCCAAAAGGAAATTCCTTCTTCAGCTATTTCAGAAGGTGGTTCAACGCAAGGAATCAGATTTGTTGAAGATGGTTCAAAGAACTGGAAGCTCATTTTATCTGTGTTGATTTTGGCGACCTCAGCCCAAGTTTTTGGTCGTTCATGATCTGAAGAGATTGGTCCAAGGGGTGGGTTAGACTGGTTAATAACTGGTGGTGTTATCAAGTTGGTATTAGATGATGGATAAGAAGGTGGTATTCCAGTCTTATTGGGTAAAACAGTAGAAAGGCCTTTTGGGGCAGAGTGGATAGGGTTTGCTTTATTGATAGAAGAGGTATGGGTTTCTGTAGAGTTGTCAGTAGGTTTGGTGGGAGAGTTGACCTTTTTTTTGAAATTTGAAGTCGGTAGAAAGGGGGAAAAACCTTGAGCTTCATCTGGTTCATCAATGGAAGAAGAATTCCTGTTGGTGAAGATCATCTTCTGGAAGCATTCATTCCTTTTGCACTCTGTTTTTAACTTCTCCTCCAGGCTTGAAATCTGGTTTTTGAGTTTGCAGACAGTAAACTGTAACTCATTTTGTTTGGTACCTGATTCACTGAGCATGATTCGAAGCCATGCCACATGCTCAATGAGATCAGCCTTTTCTCCATCCACAATGGCTTCTTCAACTCCCATTGGGAGATAGAGGATTTCAGTGTTTACATCCTTATGCCGAGACTTTGATGGTGTCAAGCTAACAGGGAAATGTGATTGGTTATAAGAAGAGCTTTGCTTTCCATGGCTTAGTTCAGGGATGGTCTATTTTGAGGGCTTATTCAGCTGGCTTAACCTACCTTCCACAGATTTCCTTCTAAATGAGGAAAAATTTTGGGCCAGTTTCAATCTATTTGAAGATGGTTTTGATTTTGAGGTTGACAAGGTAGATAGTTTAGCTTTCAATGTGGAAGGGCGTGGAGGGAGGAGCCTAGATGCTCTGGATATGGACCCCTGTTTGCTTGCATTAACAGAGATGGAGGTAGGAATGATTAGAGGAGGGTGGAGGAGAGGAGGAGGAGGACGAGGGGGAGGATGATGCATTTTACCCATTAAGGTATTCTGATATTGTTTGCTAAGCCAAGGCATGGCAAGTGGGAACTCTCGCCTGTACAGTTAGCTCAAACTCGGCCGAAGAAATTAATACTTTCACATGTGAATTATATGCCCCGAACCTAACATGTAAGAGCCATTAAGCATGGGTCTTACACGTTAGGTAAAATGCTTAATGGCTCTTACATGTTAGGTTCGGGGCATATAATTCACATGTGAAAGTATTAATTTCTTCGGCCGAGTTTGAGCTAACTGTACAGGCGAGGGTTCCCACTTGCTATGAAAACATGGGTTGGCAAATGAATCATAATCTATTATTTCATTTTTCTTCAAGAAACATAGACTTCCAGCGAGCTCTTAATGTGTTAAAAAAAAGACTTCTGGTCCTCTTTCACAGATTAATGGGAAAAATATAACATAATAATAATAATAATAATAAAATTATGCCCTTATGTTCTTATGACACAATAACCCTTCTCTGTCTTTTTATTATATATTGTTAGTTTAATATTAAGGTAAAATGCACTCACACTCCCTGAGGTTTGCCCAAAACCAAAATGTTTTTGCTACGTCTCCTCTGGGATCATAACTTTTATAAACAATTGAAAAGACATTTGTGAATTACTTATTGTTCAAGTAATAGTTTGATAAACAATTAAATTAAACCTATTGGATAATATGCTTCTAATAAGTAGAATTATATGAAACCCTTTAAACACAACACCTCATATCTCGGGTTTAAGAGATAATTTAGTGCTTTACAAAGATTGCGGAGAGCTAATAAAGCTTTAAAAGAGAACTCTCTGAACGCTACACCTCACACTTCGAATTTTAATTTTCAAAAAAAAAAAAAACCCAGGGAATGACACTATCAACACACATATATTATATACACATATATAGATGTGTATACTGTATAACTTTCTATATATAGTAATAGATGTATATAATTGCCTACATAGAGTAAAAAAAGTAGCCATCATCGAATAATATAAAACAAGGAACACTCACACACATATATATATATATATATATATAGATATATATATTGGGATAGTTAACAAATTAATTAGTTACATTCAGGACAGACTATCCCCCTCTTTATAGGAGGAGTCAGCTAAATATTACACCTGACACCTTGAGTTTAAGAGATATTTTAGTGCTTTAGAAAGATTGCAGATAGTGTTATAAATATTTAATTAAGAGAGAATAGGAACCCTTTAAACACTAAACCTCACACCTCAGATTTTAGATTTCGAAAAAAAACCTGGGGCAAGATATGAACAACACACATATTTTATATATATCTATATATATATATGTGTGTGTGTGTGTGTGAATATCTTTCTTTATATAGTAATAGATGTATATAACTGCCTTTGATAGAGTAGGAAAAAATAGCCATGATCGAACAATACTAAACAAACAACACTCAGATATATATATTGGGATATTCAACAAAGTTACATTCAATACAGACGGTCTCACCCTTATAAGGGTCGACGAGAGACCGATTTTTTATTTCTTTCACAGCATGTCTTTTTATTTAGTATTATTTTTAATTTTATATTGAGAGATAACATTAAAGACATACGATCTTAACGAGACCCTTCATCTGTCAACTAAGCGCCAACTTAGGAAAAGGATTTAAAAGGGCCATGGCACATTTGTGAAGAACATGATGACCCTTTTAAAAAAGCTCTCAAAAACAGCAGTGAAGAACACTTTGGAAGCACCTTTGCTGTCTGTGCCAGAGATAATGAGGCAGTAAACTGACCCCACAACGACATTTACTTTGACACCCACAATGATACGCTCAAACTTCACGTAGTTTTTGGCGCAAGCGGCCTTTGCGATCTCAATCACTTTTGGGTCATCTGCGTCAACCACAGTAACGTAGTCTAAAACAGACAACACCTTCCCATTAGCTCCCACAACCTCCATCTTTCCATCATCTGTGGGTTGTAGGTACAGCTGCTCACCTTCCAATTGAAGGGACAGCTTCCCATCATTTCCCTTATGAAGGGTCTCCCAAGTGATCGTCTTCTGGCTTCCTGACATACTCTCTCTCTCTATATATATATGTTTTCTCTCTCTACACTCTCTGATAATAGATTGTGATTTGATGTGTAGGGAAATGGAGGTGGAGGGTCATGTATTTATAGGCACCACTATGCATGGATAGGCATAAGTTGAGATAATCTCCTTGCTTCCATACATATTTGGATTATTTTATCAATCAAAATTTACTGTTAGTATTTTAATGGGTCTTACACGTTAGGTAAAATGCTTAATGGCTCTTACATGTTAGGTTCGGGGCATATAATTCACATGTGAAAGTATTAATTTCTTCAGCCAAGTTTGAGCTAACTGTACAGGCGAGGGTTCCCACTTGCTATGAAAGCGTGGGTTGGCTAATGAATCATAATCTATTATTTTATTTTTCTTCAAGAAACATAGACTTCCAGGGAGCTCTTAATTTGTTAACAAAAAGACTTCTGGGAGATTAATGGGAAATAGATAACATAATAATAATAATAATAATAATAATAATAATAATAATAAAATTATGCACATATGTTCTTATGACACAATAACCCTCTCTGTCTTTTTATTATATATTGTTAGTTTAATATTAAGGTTTATTTTATTGATAAAATGAATAAAATAAAAGGATTGCGAAGTCAATATGTTTTCATTTATTTGGTGTGGTTAGGCAAATTCACTATTGTTGGTGGATATTTATCCTTTTTTCTTTTTTTGGGGGGAGGGGGGAAGGTTAAGTTAATTGTATATAAAAAAAGAAATTTCAAAAAAGTCCAAAGACCATACAACAAGCAACAAAAGCCAAGGCCCATTTAGGCCAAAAGGTTATGCCAAAACATGGATCAAAGCCATATTCAATCTAAGGATTATTCCAAACACTGATGCTGGCTAACCCCAATAGTCAAAACAGAGTCGTTGAGGCTCCAAGCAAATCTCTGATGATCTACTACATTCCGGTGTAAATTTGGGGAGGTAGGACCTCGGTGGGATATATTGTCCGGAGGCTATGGCGGAGGTTTAATGAATGAAGATGAAAGATCATAGTACAACATCACTTTCCTAGACCAAACAGAGTCCTTAATTGCTATTGAACAGAGCCTGTGTCTAACCATATTAACGACGGTCTTTAGAAGCTTGGACTACGAATTCCTTTTCCCTTTGAGGATTCTCGCATTCCGTTCAACCCATATTTTGTAAACTGTGGTAGAGAAGATAAGCTTATTGGTAGCATTTTGGGGATGATTTTGTGCCCAGCAGAAAGATGCCCATGAGGTGAGCTATTCCCATGAATTAGGAGATATATGGAATTGACACTTTGATTAGATGAACAACCAAATTGGTTTTAAAAATGGGCATGCAAAGAACAAGTGGGAATGAGTTTCAGGTGCCGAAAAGCAGAGTCGGCACACGTTTTGGTTATGTCATGTGGACGTGCATTTCCTATCCATTGTTGAAAGGCGATGTAATACCCCGAAAAATTTGGACGTCTATTATTTTAAAGAATTTAAATTTCTTTATATTATTATTATTATTATTTTTCAATTCATGTGGAATGCCTTTATATGCATTTTATCATTTCATGTGAATTGTTAGGTCTTTATACAATTATTATTTTATGTGAATTGGTTGTCTTTATAAATTCTTTCATTTCATGTGAATTGCTCTACTTTTATTTTTATCAATTTATATGAATTGTTTAATGATTGTGTATTATTTGATTTAAATGCTTTGGATTGGGCTAGGGAGGAATCTGGGCTGGAATGGTTGGGCTAAGGATATGCTTAAGTTGTTGAGCCATGGTTATAGTTATATTATTATGGTTATTATTATTATTATTATTATTTTTAGTTATTTAGTTTTTAGAAAAAATATTAATAAAAATAGAATAAAAAGATTAGGACAAAAGATAATAAGAAACTAGGGTTTCTGCCGTTTGCATTACGCACAAAAATCAGGAGAGTAAACGAAAGAGAGAAGAGTTCGGGTAAACGAGTGTTTGAATCGTCAAAGAGGCAAGTTTGATTCTTCTCTTCCCCTTTGAATCCGTATGCATAGTCTAGGTTTGAGGATTGTGTTTATTTTGGAAATTCGTACATAATTGTTTTTTTTTTTTCTGTTGATAAATTTTGTGAGAATTAATTATGCTAATTGTATAGACATGTTGCTAGAAATTTGTATGCATTTAATTATGAAATTAATGATTTTGCATGCTAAGAATAATTCTGTGAATTAAAAATTAGGATTTTGGAGTTTTGGTACTGTTTTAGAGTATTTTTGTATATGTATATACATGTATATATGATTGTATAGGCGGGTGTATATATATACGAACATGAAATTTGGGTCTACTGTGTTTATTATTTTTGAGGGATTTTGTTCCGATCAATAGGTAGATCTTACTTCCTAGAACAATCCTTGAAAATTTGGTTGTAAACCGTTGGGTAGATTGATGGAAATCTGACTTTGAAATTTTAGATTTTCGAAACTTGAAATTGGGCGTTTTTGATTTAGGCCACGAGAGGGCGTGAATTTGGTACCAATACGTAGCTTAGATTGAGACGAGTTCAATGGTATATTCATACGCGCGATTCGGTGTCCGAAAGTGACCGAAAAATGGTCGAAAAGTTCGGCCACCATTGTTGAGCTTTAAAGCTTCAGCCGTGGGAAGAAGAAAGAAAGAAAGAAAGAAAGAAAAAAAAAAAAAGTGTGGGGGCCCACCTCTGGGTCCGATATGGGCCCATTCCGAATTATTTTATTATTTGTTTTGAATTTTTGAAATTTTTGAAAAAACTTGAAAATTTGGAAAATCATTTTTTAAAAATACTTTTATAAATCTAAAAATTCCCAAAATTTTATATCAACTTTCTGGGAGCTTAAGGAGCTTGGGGTTTAAATTTCATGTCGAAATGATTTACCATTCTCTTTAAATTAATTTTTAAAGTGTCTAAAAATTGAGTTTTTTAGCGTCTTTAATTTTATAAAATATTTAGAAATTTCCAAAAATTCCTAAAATTTTACTGTAACTTTTTGGAGGTTAAATACACTTGGGTTTAAAGTTTCAACTCAAAATGGTCTTTCCTTGTTATTCAATTGATTTTTAAAGTGTCCAAAAGTTGGATTTTTCACTTTCTGTAATTTTAGAAAATAATTTTATAATTCCAAAAATTCTCAAATTTTTTCTGTAATTCTCTGGAGGATAAATAAAATTGGGTTTAAATTGTCAACTCAAAATAATCTTTCCTTCTTGTTCAATTTATTTTTAAAGTGTCTAAAAGTTGGATTTTCACCTTCTTTTATTTTTAGAAAATATTTTAAAATTCCAGAAAATTCTAGAAAAATTTAGGTAACTTTATAGGATTATTAGATATGAGTCTCCCTATCAAATTATGTTTATTTTCTTTTTGCTAGAAAAAAAATATTTTTTAAAATTCTCAAAAATTCTAGGAAATTCCAGCATGATTTAATAGGGTTCTTAGCAGTAGAATATGCCCAGAAACCTAGATAAAAGTTAGGTTTAGACTCCCTCATATATTTGAGTGCATTGAAGGTTGAATTGAGAAATTGCTTCTTTAATGGATGTTTGAGTTATTTGATTTACTTGAATGTAATTTTCTTTAAGGATATAAATGCCCATCAAATACTTGATTATAATCTACTTGTGAATGATTTGTCTTATGATGATAATTTCATGTTGGATGATTTGAAATGACGGTTTGTGCAAATTTAAATTATAATGCACCTTGTTATTTTATATTGCATATTGGAATGTATCTATGCATTTTATTTTGGCATGTAAGGATTGCCCGGTGTGTCAGGATCGCCCATACCTAATAAGGGATCTATGTATTTTATTTGGCATGTAAGGATTGCCCGGCGTGTCAGGATCGCCCATACCTAATAAGGTATCTATGTATTTTATTTGGCATGTAAGGATTGCCCGGCGTGTCAGGATCGCCCATACCTAATAAGGTATCTATGCATTTTATTTGGCATGTCAGGATTGCCCGGCGTGTCAGGATCGCCCATACCTAATAAGGTATCTATACATTTTATTTGGCGTGTCAGGATCGCCCATACCTAATAAGGTATCTATACATTTTATTTTTTATTTGGCGTGTCAGGATCGCCCATACCTAATAAAGTATCTATACATTTTATTTTTTATTTGGCGTGTCAGGATCGCCCATATCTAATAAGGTATCAATATATGTATGCACATGTTTTCTTTATTTTGAACTTAAAGAATGTGTTCATTGTTGAATGATAAGGGTGTGTTGGAACAATGTATAAGATGATTTTACTTCTGAAAACATGAACTAAATAGGAAATGACTAGTATGTATATATCTATACCTATTAAGGTATCAAAAGATTACATGATGGCATGTTAGGATTGCTTAAACTTGATATTATTTCATGTTATTTTTATTTCTGCTGAACTTAAGAAATGTGATCACTTTTGCATAATAAGGATTTGGGTGGAATATTATAATTAATGACTGTTGTTTTGAAAACATGAAACTGGAATAAGAATAGCTTGTATGTTAAATCTTTTGTTTTCGTTTGTGTCCCTTATACTGAGGGTATGTATATTGGTTCTCTGATTGGGATGTAGTAGATAGAACTTGCTCATGGGTTTAACCCACTTTGTTGATATTTCAGGTTTTAGACAGGTTCCACTGCAAGGATAGAGTTTTAGGGTTAGTTGTGGCAAACATCTCTTCTCATCGGTCACAGGGTAGAAACCTATCCTCTTATTCAAGGGTCAGACTATGAACTCTTTTGGAGGTTTTGGTTGTTGGTTTTAAATTAGAATCTTAAACTTTAGTTTATTTTGGTTAAGGGGTCCTTGCGTTACGGGACTTCCAAATTGTATTACCAAGCATATAACGATTTATTTATCGGTTATTTCAATTCAGTGGAATTTTCTGTTCAGCTTTTAGAATTTATTTTAGTCTGTCTTTTGTATTTTATGCTTGTTGCTACCAGTTGTATGTATTTCCCAGGTTTTGTGTATGAGATTGGCCACCTCATGCGCGAAATTTTTTGGGGATATTTCAGGCGATTCTAAACAGCAAGCCACAATGTAAATTTACATCTAGGGACAGAGAAAGTGCTACAGACAAGATGATCCCAATGGACCTGGAGTGAAGGTTGTGAAAGCCATACCAAGGTGTGCCTCAATGAGAACATGCCGTTTGGTGATGGCAACCATAATATAGAGTATGCACTGGTAATTGGAGCCTCAACAAGTGTAAGCTCAGGAATGTGATCAATTAGGTAAGGTGAAACTGAAATACTCTTACAAAATTTCACAAATGAGGTGGCCAGTCTCATACAAAAAACATGAGAGTTATTTACAACTGATAGCAACAAGCATAGAATACAAAAGACATAATGAAATTTTTTTAAAGCGAAATAGAAAGTCTATCTGAATTATAATAAAATGTTGCATAAATAAAGTACGTGTCCAGTAGTACAACTTGGAAGTCTCTTAACTCAAGGACCCTATAACTAGAAAGAACAATAACTGTTACTTTAAATTAAATAACCGAATAACCAATGTCTCAATAGAGTTCATAATTTGAACATGAAGAAGAGAATACGTTTACTCTGAAAATTGATGAGGAGAGATGTCTGCCACAACCAACCAACCCAAACACTATCCTCGTAGTGGAACCGGCCTGGGACCTGAAATATCAACAAAGTGGGTTAAACCCACAAGCAGGTCCTCTTAACTACATCACAACCAGAGAACCGGTAAACATATCCTCTATATAAGGGATACAAATAAAAATAAGTATACATAAGTCATTTCCTTACCTAGTTCATGTCTCCAAAATGAAAGTCATTTTTATATTGTTCTCAAACTAACCCTTATCATACAAACTTAGAACCTATTCTTTAAGTTCAAACCAAAGACACAAAAGCAAGTATTCTATTAAACCTAGACAATCCTGACATGCCACCTATACTATCATTGGATACCTTAATAGGTATTGGCAATCCTGAGATGCCTCTTGGCAATTCTTACATGCCCCCCTAACATTAGATACCTTAATAGACATTGACAATCCTAACATGTCCTATGACAATCCTTACATGCCTCTATAACTAGCCTATTAAACCAAAACAAAAGAACTAACCCATTTAGCACATTAATTTAATCTAACAGAAGTTCAATCACCACAATAAAATAACTCATACACAATTAAACTAATATCAAATATCATGAACAGTTATGAGTTCAAGAATACAATTAAGGAATGAAAATAATACAACCACCAATTATATAGGCAAGCACACAACCAAATCTCCAAAATACCTAAATCATCGAGTGAGTCTAAACCTAGCTCTAATATAGGTTTTCGGCCTTATTCTGTTCCTAAGAACCCTATTTAATTATTATAGAATTTTTTACAATTTTTGAAAATTCATAACAACCCAAAGCGAAGGAAATAATTTAAAATTTCTCATTTTGAAGCACATTTTTTAAAACTAGTTCTATAACAAGGAAAAATTATTTCGTTATGAAATTTAAAACACATGCATGTTCTGACCCCAAAAGATTAGTTAAAAAGTATGGAAATTTTCTGGAATTTTTCGGTAAATTTAAAGATTTTTCAAAATTTAAGAAAACAAAAATCTAGTTTTGAGGCACACTTTCCATACTACTTTAACCACAAGGGACCCTCATTTTGTCTTGATATTTAAAACCCAAGTGTATTCTGTCTCCAAAAGATCACCAAAATTTTCTGAAATTTTAAAAATATTTTTCAAATAAAAGAAGATGAAAACTCAATTTTGAGGCATACTTTTAAAATCAATTTAACTATGAGGGAAGCTTATTTTCATTTGAAATTTAAAACCCAAGTGTATTATGTCCCTAAAAGGTTATCCAAATTCTTTTAGAATTTTTTGGAATTTAATTTTCCTATTTTTTTAAATTTAAAAAGATCAAATTTCAAAATAAAAAAAATAAAAATACCCCAGACTGGGCCCAAAGAGTGGGGCCCCTTGCTGCCTTCCTCGGTGCTAGTGCTCGCAGCACGACCCCCCACGCACCGGCGGTGCGCGTGGGGGGCGCTTTCCCCCTTCTCCTTCTTCCTTATTTATTTATTTTGTTTTCTTTTCCTCACCTGTAGCTTTTACGTTCAACAATGGAGTCCGAACTTCCTGATCATTTTTCGGCCACTTCCGGGCACTGAATCACGCGTATGAATATACCATTCCACTTATCTCGATATAAGCTATGCATTGGTACCAAAATCACCCCCTCTCGTGGCCTAAATCAAAAATGCCCAATTTCAAGTTTTAAAAATCTAAAATTTCAAACTTAAATTTCCGTCAATCTACCCAACGGTTCGCAACCAAATTTTCAAGGATTGTTCTAGGAAGCAAGATCTATCTATTGATTGGAACAAAAACCCTCAAAAATGATGAATACAGTAAACCCAATTTCATGTTCGTACATATATATATATATATATACACACACCTGCCTATACAGTCATATACACATGTATATACATATGCGAAAATAACCTAAAGCAGTACCAAAACTCTAGAATCTTCATGTTTAATTCACAGAATTATTCTTAGCATGCAAAATCATTTAATTTCATAATTAAATGTATAAAAAAAATTTCCAGCAACATGTATATACAATTAATATATATGTCTACAAATTCAAAGGGGAAGAGAAGAGTTCGAACTTGCCTTTTTGTCGACCAAAACTCGTCCCTACAAATCGCTCGTTCTCTCCCTTCTCTCTTGCATCTATGTTCTTTCTGTCTCTGTGCGTGTAAATGACGGAAACCCTACCCTCTTTTCTTTTCTTTTATTTTTTTTTCTAGAAAACTAAATAAACTCCAAAATAATAAAAATAAAAATACAATAAAAATAAACCTCAGCCCATCAAAAATAAGTATACACCTAGCCCAACCATTCCAGCCCAACTCAATCTAGATTCCTCCCTAACCCAATCCCAAATTAAAATAAAGGAAAAATACAAAGACCCAGTCCAAATAAAATAAAATAAAATAAAGTAAACTACACCAAAATATTTAAAGCACTCCAAGAAATTTAACCCAACCAATAAAGCAACTAATAAAAAATAAATAAATATAAAGCATTTAGATTAAAATTTAATGACCTCAAAATTATGGGGTATTATATTCTTTTCCCCTAAAAAGAGAAATTCCGTTCTCAAAATTCACCTCATACCTGAAATAAAATGCTCTGGATATTTTACCATTATCTCATCCTCCCTTTCCTAAGTAGACGCTGCCTTATTGTAGTGGCTCCACTGAACACGAACTAACGGAATGATCTTAGAACAAAGAACCTGGTCCCTACGATCAAGAATATAGTAAGGCTGCTCCATATATGTTGTATCTAACTGTAACTCAATCTCTCCAACCTCAATATGCTGATTTCATCCCTAAGGAATTTTCATAACATAGACACATGAAAGATATGATGCACCCTATGCATTGTGTCTAGCAACACCACTCTATACGCTACTGCCCCGATATTAGTAATCATGAAAGAACCCACAAAATAAGGTGACAACCTCCCCTTTTTCCCAAATCGTATTACTCCATTCGTGGGAGAAACCTTAAGTAAAAACTTGATTCCCCTCAACTTCTTTTGTCTTTTTAATCTCAACTTTGAATCTTATCCCATTGGAAAGATGATTCAAAAATACTCAATTTAAATAAAAAAAAATATGCTCAATTTCGATTTAAGACGAAGGAATTATGCCCGATTGAAGTTTAGACTTATTTCGGAGCATTCTGTGAATAGTGATTTCGATCCATCATAATTTCAAATGCGATCCATCAAAATTTACGATGGATCGAACGTGTATCACAAAAAGGATTGTAATCTGCTAGTCTAGGTTCCAAATTTTTAACTTTTAGGCTCCAAAACCTTCCTAAAAAGTCCCAAATTCATCTAAAACTGTCCAAAAGATGATTAAAGTGAGGAAACATCATAATACATTATTGGAAAAGGGAATCACATCCAGAATGTACATAAACATTCATAATATCTAAAATAACAAAACGTGCATGCCCTTTGTACGAATACTACTTGTTCCATATACAGATTACAATATCCAAAAGCGTTAACATGACACGTACATGCATAGATACTTTAAATCCCAAAAATGCTACCAAGTACTGCACATAGCTACTCAAGCTCCATCCCTCACTGGTGCTCAATCTATAAAATGTTTGGGGGAGAGGGGTGAGCAAAACAACTAGCTCAGTAAAAATGTCCAAACTTGCCTAAGTATCGATTCGACGCCGAACTACATGATGTGCAATCATGGCATCCTTATACTATATGGCATACTCATAATACTCATGTTATCAATGATGCAATTATATAACAAATAATCAAATCATTGTTTAACCATGCATTGTCACAATAGAAAACATATCATCTACCTTCACTTACACGAACTAAACTCTTCAACACGAATTAACAATTCATGAACAAAAGTAAACCACCAACTCAAATGTTCAAATTATACCAATTTCGAGAGTATCACCAATGAAATTTGTCAACTTCATTACTAATTGAAATTTATCAATCTCACACACCACCAAGGGTCCTCACCAATTGAAATCTGTCAATTAAGAGAGTAAACATGATTTCTCGCCAATTGAAATCTTTTAATTTGGGGACACATGCTCACCACACAACACATGTGTATCCAATACCATACATTAACCTCCTCAAGAACTTTCCTACTCTCCACCAAGTGCGTTATATGCTAAACATGTACAAATCACATATCACAATTTATGTAATTTCATTCACAAGAAATCACCAAATGCATTCACATGAAAAATCATTTATTTGATGTATTTTCTCAAATGCATGGCATTCAAAATGCACATAACTCATATCATAGCTCAAAAGTAGTCCTAGTGAACCTCATGCATCTTAAATCAATGTATAGATGCTCACACAACAAGTGTTAAAACGTATTTAAGCTATAATTAACATGCCCAAAATCATCATTTCTTATGTATAACACCTATATACCTCACACACAACATACATTCCGTATGAGTAATACAAAAACTTCAATTTAGCATACATAACATCAATACACCTCACATACATCATATATGTTATATGAAGAGCACAATTAACATATATGAAATCAATATATCTCATATACATATATCATGTGAAGAATATAATTAGCATGCATACACAACTATAAACCACAAAGAAACCTAAGGAATCGATGTTGGAAAGGAGAGAACACCCCTACCTCGAATTTAAAGCTTTTTCTAGCAAACCCTAGAAATCACCAAACTTCAAACTCCACCAAATTGCACTTTCTTTTTGTAAGATTATAGATCGGGACAAGGAGAACAACTCTTCCTTCTTCAACAAGACCCGAATCCAAACTTCACCTACACTTGGATTTTGAAAGTCTCCAAAGAGTGACTTTTAACCCACCAACTTGAAGAGGAAAGAGATGAGAACAACTCTCTCTTGGACCAAACCTCAAATCTCTCTCTAAGGCTTTCAAAATGAAGGAAGAAGATGAAGAGCTTGAAGAGAGCAACAATGGCTGACTTCTTCTCTCTCTAATTCTACGCAACAATATACATATATGTGTATTTACAATACACTAAGTGTAGAATGACCATTTTATCCTTAAGTCACTTAATGTACCTCCCGGGTTTCATTTTCAATTTTGAAAGTGGCTACGACTTTGAAATCACTTCTATATCTCTTAAAACATTTCAAATGGTCCAAAACCAAAAATAATTATTTTCTGAAATTTTTTAAAATTTTTGGGTCCACCCTGCGTTCCGAGCCTCGCCGACCCAAAATTCTATGTTTTTACCAAATGCTCCCAAAACTTTTCAAAACCTCTAAACAAGTTCTCAAACATATTTTTCATATTTAAAACATTCATAACATCATTTATGATGAATAGAAAGAAAACTGATCTAGATTGGACCCGGTCTCTACAATCTCCTTACCTTCAAGGAATTCGTCTTCGAAATTAAAAACATATCTCAAGTTTCAAAGTGTTGTTAAAACACCTTTAGTGACATCTCCTAACTTCCTTTTATCAACGGTAATATTTATAAACTTACCAGTTTCTAATACTCAGCTTTCACTCCTTAACCAACAAAGCATTTGGTTACCACCATATGACTTCACTCTAAGTCCATGAAATATTCCAACTACTAGTACACCTCAAACTATGTCCAGATATCACCAATATTGTAGTGCAAACATCATAACATGATCCATCACGACCACTATTATCTCCCAAACCAAGTATAGGAAAGATCAAATCGATAACCAACCCACTTTCAAACAGCAAAAGTATGTGTACATACCTCTTTCCAATAAACCAGACAACACTATATACATAAGGAACTTCTCTTTTTGGTAGTCCAAACTAACACTCCTCACACATGGCCTAAGGCCAATGCTTCATCAGGTTCTATAACACAATCCTTAATTGGTTTGATTACGTTCCACTTCTCGATGAAAAGTATAGAATTCTCAAATCATTTCAATTCCACCGGTACCACAAGATACGGTTCATAGGGGAATAAAATTAGCAGAAAATCTTACTGCTTACATGTCATTTCCTTTCCTCAGTTAACAACTAACCAAGAACAAAACTAACAACATACCCATCGTCATCTTTCTATGACATCAAAACTAGTCATGTCCCAAAAACTGAGTCAAACCCCAAATGATAATTTGAAACTTCGATCCCTTAGGGTCACACTACCCATAACAGTACATCAACGGATGTGCCAATAGACAAAACTATGTCTAAAATGACAACCAGTACTCCCTCAGGTGTGTTAGTGGATAAAAATGTGTCTAAATGATAATCACTAATTCCAATGGTCGTGTCTATAGAAAAAATAGTGTCTACAGTGACGATAACCAACTATAGCGGATGGGTCAATAGACAATACTATGTCCAGTATGACATCAATCTTCCAACAGATGCACCAAAAGACAAAATTGTGTCTAAGTGATGATAATCAACCACTATGGATGTGTCAATGGACAAAATTGTGTCTACACCGACAACAACCACAACAACGAATGGGTCAACGGACAAAATTGTGTCTGAAATGACACCAATCCTCTAACAGGTGTGCCAATAGACAAACTTATGTCTAAGTGACAACAACCAACCCCACCGATGTGTCAATAGGCAAAATTGTGCCTGAAAGACAACCGTCACTTCAATAGATGTGTCTATAGACAAAACTGTGTCTACTATAATCACAACCATTACAATAAATATGCCAATAGAAAAAATTATGCCTTAAAGACATTATTCCATGATGACAAATCCAAAATCTGTAACTTTTTGAGGATCCCAAACTGTTTCCTCAAGTACTCTAACAAGTACCAGAATACATAACCTCAATGGTGGTTTTAAAACTAACATACTCTTATCACCATGAAACTTTTTTAGTCATATACCCATCTATGAGCAAAAAATCTTTTATACTCAAAAACATTCAAACCTCGTTTCCTTACTCGTCAATACCCAACGAGTCAACTTTACAACTACTTGGACATAACACATTGTAAGAGATGCACTACTACAACAACAACTAAGCCTTTTCCCAATTACTTGGGGTTGGCTACATGAATTCGATGTTTTCATTTCGCCCTATTTAAGGTCATCTCCTCAGTTAATCCACGTGTTATCATATCTTTCTTTACTACCTCTACTCATGTTAGCTTTGGTCTTCTTCTTCCCCTAGTATTGCCCTTAATTTGGACTATGTCACTTTTCCTGACCGGCGCAGTTAAAGGTCTTCTTTAAACATGTCCAAACCATCTTAACCGATTTTTCCTCACTTTATCTCCAATTGTAAGAGATGCACTAATAATAAAAAAATCCAACCAAGGCATTTTCCCTCGTTAGCCCAACCCCGACAATATGCCTTCCTTGTCCTCATACCTTTGGTTCCAATTGTCTATCTTGACACAATCCATATCAACCAACGCATATAAGTCACTAAGTATCCCCGATGACTCAAATCTGTAACAACAATCAATTCTCAATTTTTTGCATGGGAAACATTACATTAGACCTTTCTCAAAGTCTTAGGTTCTCACAACCGAAGTCTATCACAACTTATATATCTCAAATATTGTAAACTTGCCCAAGCTCAAACCTCTGGCCTGGCTCACTAATTTTCCAAAACTAGAATCTCTAGGTGATAATAATACGCCAACATATACCCTATGACATTTAATGCAACATTTGCTGACACTGTATAGTCACATAAATCATGTTCAGCACTTAGCATACCACATACTGCATATAACATATAAAACTGAACATGTTTTACTAAATGCAACATACAACTTATGATATATCATATGATGTACTCAAATAAATTGATACTCTGATCCATAAGCTAGAAATCATAATCATACCTCAATCCCTATGGACTAGTCCTCTGATACATAGACTGTTGACCAGAAACATTAAGGTTGGTCCCCCCACTGCTCGTGAACCCTGAGTAGACTGCACTAGCTGCGATGGCAGTAATATCCTAAACCAGGCTGACCCACTAAAAATTGAGTGATGCCCTGTTGAGACCCCGTCTCACTCTGTACATTCTGTCCCAGAGGATAATTTATTTTGATGTGACGAGTCTAATGGTAATGATAACAAGTCTACTCTACCATTGGTGCCAAATATATGTGGGGACACTCAGACTTGTAGTAACCTGACTGCTGACAGTGGTGACACACCACTCTCGATCGTAGGGATCCAATAGGCAAAGACAATATGATGGTGTCGAGTTAACCTGTTGCTACCCTTAAGAAATTGAGGTATTACCTCTTTGTCTATTCCATGCCTGACTACTAGCAAGTGGCCCTACACTCCCTACTTGATTCTTGGAATCCTAACTTTTCTAAACATCTCTATCATGTTCCTTGGCTATTAAAGCTCTTTCAACTACCTCGGCATAAATCTTCGAACCTAAGACCGACACCCATTTCCTTACGGAGAACTTCAGTCCTCTCATAAACATTTTTTCCTTTGTTTCCTCATTCCTCACCATCTCTGGCGTAAAACAAGCTAAAGATGTGAATCTAGTCTCATATTCCATAATGTTCATGTCTCCTTGCAAGAGATCAATGAAATCTTGTTTCAGTCTGTCTTTCATTGTCGAAAGAAAATACTTTTCAAAGAAATGATTCTCAAAGACTTCCCATTCCATCACCTTAACATCGTGAGTATTCTTTATAAATTTCACCATCTATCGGCTTCACCTTTCAAGTGAAGTGTAACTATATCGACCCTAAGGTCCTCATCAATCTGTAAGGTAGCCAAAAGTTTTAAAGTTTGATCCACCCACTCTTCAGCTATTAAGGGATGAGACCCTCCTGCATAGATGGGTGGTTTGTACTTGATGTACTCCCTTATAGCGATCAACATTCGACTTAAACCGGCTCTAGGTTGCCTTTGTACCTCTTTCCTTTGAGTTTCCCTTGTGATTTGCCTCATGTCTTGCATGAAATGAGCTCCAACCACTATCTCTTGTGGAACATTAGCACCTCTCCCAAGTGCTCTCCTTGGTGGCATCTTGTTATATAAATAACAAGAAAACACTTACACTAAGCTAAATCATTTCATAATTGGTATGCTAGTCCAAATGTGTAAGCATAAGATCATGCTCCACATATCACTATATAGACTTAAGTCCACTTATTCAACCTCAAGTACACGCGTTGTTCTACCTAATCAAACCTAATGTTCATATCACTACCAACAACCACACACTCTAAACCAATGTGAGATTCAACCCTTACCCTTCGTCCCTAGGTATTAAAATCCAGTTAAGCTCTGATACTAAGGTGTCAAGCTCAAATTTTTGACACCCAGTGAAGAACGAATGAAATAGGGCTAAATGGTGGAAGTTCAACTAGTTCACACTTCTGAACCAATCAATTCTAGAACTCAACTTCTTGTGTGTTTTAAATCTCAATTTGAGTCTTATCCCATTGGAAATAGGAATAAAAAATACTTGATTTAAAAAAAACCACGCTCAATTCTGATTTAAAACGAAGGAATTATGCCCGATTGAAGTTTGGACTTATTTCGGAGCATGCTGTGAATAGTGATTTCAATCCATCGTAATTTGTGATGGATTGAACATGTATCGCAAAAAGTATCGTAATCTGATGGTCTGGGTCTAAATTCTTAACTTTTAGGCTCTAAAACCTTCCTAAAAAGTCCCAAATTCATCTAAAACCATCCAAAACATGATTATTGTCATGCCCCGAAATTCGAGTCACTGGAGACTCCGTCCCCAAGCCCAAATCTCGAAGGTGAACTCATCCATTAAACCCTAATGAACCATCAGTCCCTCTAAATTACCACGAAAGCTTAAATCACATATATGTACATTATATATACAATACAACTTCAACCAATCTCAATGGACCCTACACGTAGTCATGCATGTATCTCCAACATAGTATGGACTACAAGTTTCGATTGTGCGAAATCTACTTTTCACACAATCGAAATACTTCGATCAATTGAAGTACTATCGAAGTATTATCGAGATCTTGCTAGAATTTGACCTACTTCCATCAAAATTTTTTGATACAAACTTGCACAATCGAAAGCTTTCGATTAATCGAAAAGGTCATTTCGCACAATCGAAAGCTTTCGATTAATCGAAAAGGTCATTTCGCATAATCTAAGGTGATTCGTGTGTGAGTGTGACTCAAAAAGTATATCAATTAAAATTTTCCACACTTCGCAATAGAACGAATTCCTTGCAGAATAGGGCTATCGAAAGGGGTATCGTACCTCAGGGATTATGGTCTGATGAGTTGGAATACGGAATTAATTCTAATTAAATTTATAAGAAAAGAATTCTGATTTTTAAACTAATTAAAAAGATAAAATAAAATAAATCAAAGTAACAAGATAGTGAAGATAATAGGAGAGAAATCTAGGGTGTTTGACTTCACCACTAACTCCACAATCAATGGTCAATTAAATCAACTATAGGGGAAATACATTATGCATAAGTGGTGTCGGTGGCTACAAGCTCACCTTCATCCGTCAAGAAGATAACATATGATTAAGGCTAAGCCATGGACTATCTTCGATTAGCATGGGCCATCTGCCTAACTACTCTAATCTAGGGTGCAGTATGGTTCATCTTCTCTAGGCATAATCCATCAAAGCTCATAACAATATATTCAGTGATTACCATTGTGTAATAATCTCTCTTATGATCACAGAAAATAAGAGAGATTGAGTTCAATAACAACAACTAAGTATCTAAGACAAGATAAGAAATCGTTGAGATTGAATTTACAAGACTTTTATTGCTCAATTCTATAATAAGAATCCTCTAAATTACATAATCTATGCATGTATATAAAGGTCCCCAATAATTAAAACAATCAAACCATTGATGCTTTGTTAGGGCTACATCAAAACCCTAGTGGATGAACTAGCCGCTCATGGTAGAAGAAGAAGCTTCAACTGTTGAGGAAGAAAGCATCATCTTTCTGAATTACGCGTATGACTTTGTTCTCCAATGGCTCTACGAATATGTTTCTGTTCTCTTCTCAGCCCTCTCAGACTCTCCAAGCCTTGTTCTTTCCGTCTCTCTCTGTAATCTCTCCTAATTCTTCACTTTATTTCCCAAGAGAATACACCAAAATCCTAATCCAATTAGGAATAAATTAGGGTTTCCCGCAGCACTAATCAGGTGGGTTTTTCCTGCTGACTTCGGCCCAACTTTTGACCCACTAGAAGTCCGATTTACGGAATTTTCGTGAAATACAAAAGTGTGCAGAATCAAATTTTGTTCAACCTTACGTGAAAATAATGTCTATTTGAGGCTCGAAAATAAGACTTCTGGTCTGTTTTCCAAAATGGGATTAAGACTGTATTATGCGCAGATTTGGGCTTCAGGCCCGAAACCTTCTTAAGCAGCTGTAATTCTCTTGGACCTCTTTCTTGGCCTGATTTGAGTTAAAATATGGAGTTCAATGGATCCCTTTGATGTAGGCTTCATCTAACCATCTTGCATGTCATCTTTAAAAGCCCAAAATCACGGTTTTAACTGAAATAATCATTAAGGCCCTGAAAATACAGAAAAGACTAAAACAAAGTAAAATCACAAAATAATCTATCACTAAGAGAATAAAATATATAAGTTAAGAGGCTAGAATGCGTAACATTCAACGCCGATCATAAGGCTTTCGATTAATTGAAAGGGTCCTTTCGCACAATCGATTTAGCCTTTCAACAGAAATACTAATATTTCACATTTGGTCCATTTCATACCCAAATTCCATTCTAACACCCTAGAATCAATCATACAGCATCCCTATCATAAATGAAATGCGATAGCATTCTACACTTGATCTAAATCATTCATTTGAACCAATTATACATTTCATTAAACGTACTTCCAAACAATCCTCATTAGACAAACATAAAGGATCTAAATCATGCATTACATTAATATGGCATTCCAAGTTCATAGTTATCATATGAATTACACGTATGCGATCTAAAGGTACTAGCAATTCAACTATGACTACAACTATAACAGAATTAACATGCTACAAGCCGGCATGGATAGCCATATACATAATATCCAAAATAAAGGGAAAAAGCTACGAGGAGCTCCACTTGATCATTAAAGTCCTATCCGTCATAGGCATTTTATCTGAAAAAGGTTGAAGAGGAAAAGGGTGAGCAAAACAACGAGCTCAATAGGAATGCATGGTCCACTTACACAATTTTCTGACAATTACTCATGTATGAATTTTAAACACATATAACACATAGCATATAACTTTCATGCTTTTTTTAATGCACTTTGCTAAGATTATATCTAGCATGCATTCTCACTACATAAACACCATATCGACACATATATGTTCAATTTATCTATATAAATTACATATGCATACAATACATCACATAGTTAGAAATGATCTCATCTTATACCCATTGCATATATACATTCACCACATCATATACATCACAATATACATCATACTAGCATGTAAGGATAATAAAAAAGGGGAAAAACATACTACCACAATCCCACCAATCCTCTCATATATGCCAACTCAACCAAAATCTCCCTGAATTCACCGAAATCCTAGAATTGATGACTAAGAGAGAAGAAAACACTCCTACCTCAAATTTGAAGGCTTTCCAAGCTATTTCCAAGAATTTCACCAAATCCTTTCTTGTCGAAATCAAAGATTTTTTGGTTCAAACTGAAGCCCTTGACCCGAGCTACTAGTTGTCTTTCACTCACAACTCCCGAATCTAAGCCGGTGGCCTCCGAAATGAAGAGAGACAGAAGAGAGATGAAGTGGGAGAGAAGAAAGTGAGTTGGGTGGGTGTTTGGTCAAGAGAGATATGAGGGAATCTCTGCAATCTCAGATATTTAACATGTCCATGGCACAAAATGACCAAAATGCTCCAGGCCACTTAACGTACCCTCTCGACCTCTGTTTTTTATTTCGAAAGCTCTTACGTCTCTGAAATCACTTGCTTAATTCTTAAACATTTCATTTAGTCTAAAATCAAAAGTAAATATTTTTTAAATTTTTTTTAAAATTCTCAGGCCCACCCGACCTGTTTCTTGGGTCCCGCTAACCCAAAATTCTCAAACTTACATAAACACTATAAAAAATTCTCGAAACCTCTAAACAAGTCCCCAACCCCAAACATGTTTCTCACATACAAAACATGTTAAACATCATTTAAAATGCATTTATGAAAAAAATGATGAAGAAAATAAAAATCAGCCAAAATTGGTCCCAGTCTCTACAATTAAAGTGAGGAAACATCATAATACATTATTGGAAAAGCGAATCACATCCGGAATGTACATAAACATTCATAATATCCAAAATAACAAAGTGTACATGCCCTTTGTAGCAATACTACTTGTTCCATATACAGATTACAATATCCAAAAGTGTTAACATGACACGTACATATATAGATACCTTAAATCCCAAAAATGCTACCGAGTATGCCACGTAGCTATTCAAGCTCCATTCATCGCCAGTGCTCAATCTCTAAAACGTTTGGGGGGAGAGGGGTGAGCAAAACAACTAGCTCAGTAGAAATGCCCAAACCCGCCTATGCAATCATGACATCCTTATACTACATGGCATACTCACAATACTCATATTTCCAATGATGCAATTATACAACAAATAATCAAATGATTGTTTAATTTTGCATTGCTACAATATGCAACATATCATCTACCTTAACTTACATGAACCAAACTCTTCAACATGAATTCACAATTCATGAACAAAAGTAAACCACCAACTTAAATGTTCAAACTCTACCAATTCCAGGAGTATCACCAATGAAATCTGTCAACCTCATAGACCACCAAGGTCATTACTAATTGAAATCTATCAATCTCACACACCACCAAGGGTCTTTACCAATTGAAATCTATTAATTGAAAGAGTAAACATGATTTCTCGCCAATTAAAATCTATCAATTTGGGGACACAAACTCACCACACAACACGTGTGTGTCCAATACCATACATCAACCTCCTCAAGAATTTTCCCTCTCCACCAAGTGCATCATATGCTAAACATATATAACACACATATCACAATGCATGCAATTTCATTCACAAGACATCACCAAATGCATTCATATGAAAAATCATTCATTTGATGTATTTTCTCAAACGCATGGCAGTCAAAATGCACATAACTCATATAATGGCTCAAAAGTAGTCCTAGTGAACCATATATATCTTAAATTAATGTATACAACATGGATGCTCACACAACAAGTGTTAAAATGCATTTAGGTTATAATTAACATACCCAAAATCATCATTTCTCATATAACACACCTATATACCTCATACACAGCATACATTCCATATGAGTAATTCGAAAACTTCAATTTAGCATGCATAACATCAATACACCTCACATACATCATATATGTTATATGAAAAACATAATTAACATATATGAAATCAATATACATCACATAAATCCTCTACAAATATCATGTGAAGAATACAATTAGCATGCATACACAACTACAAACCACAAATAAACTTAAGGAATCGATGTTGGGAATGAGAGAACACCCTTACCTCTAATTTGAAGTTTTTCCTAGCAAACCCTAGAAATCACCAAACTCCACCAAATTGAATTTTCTTTCTGTATGATTGTAGATCGGGACAAGGAGAACAACTTTTCCTTCTTCAAGATGAAATAACCCCTACAAATTTCATGCATGAGGTGGCCAGTCTTATGCACAAAACTTGAGAGATATTTACAACTGATAGCAACAAGCATAGAATACAAAGACAGAATGAAACAAATTTTAAAGCAGAATAGAAAGTCCCTCTGAAATAATAAAATGTTAAGTAAATAAAGTATGTGTTTGTGCAATACAACTTGAAAATCCTGTAACCCATGGACCCCATAACCAAGAAGAGCAAGATTAAACACTAAAGATTAAATAACCAAAGTAAACAACGACCCCAAAAGAGTTCATTTGCTAAACATGTAGAAAGAGAAGGACCCTACTTTGAAAATTAATGAGAGAGAAGCTGTCTGCCACAATCTACTAACCCATGACTCTATCCTCGCGGTGGAACTAGCTTGGGACTTGAAATATCAACAAAGTGAGTTAAATCCACGAGCAAGTTCTCTCTATTACAACCCAATCAGAGAATCGGTAAACATACCCTCTATATGAGGGACAACAAATATATATATACAAATCATTTCCTTATCTATCTCACGTTTTTGAATAGAAGTCGTCCTATATACCGTCCCAATTCAACCCCTATCACACAAGTTTAGAACCTATTTTCTAAGTTCAAACCAAAGGCACAAATATAATACCCTATTAAACTAGGCAATCCTGATGTGCCTCCTATACTAATCATAAATACCTTATTAGGTATTGGCAATCCTAACATGCCCCCTTGTAATCCTTACATGCCTCCCGAACTAACCTTAGATACCTTATTGGGTATTGGCAATCCTGACATGCCCCAATCCTTACATGCCCCTCCAACTAACCTATTAAATCAAAACAAAAGAACTAACCTACTTAACACATTAATTTAATCTAACAGAAATTCAAGCACTACAATAAAATAACTCATTCACATTTAAACTAATATCGAGTATATCATGGACAATTATGATTTCAAAGAAATACAATTAAGGAGGAAAAATAATATAACCAACGATTAAAAGAGCAAGCACACAATCAAACCTCCAACATACCTAAATCATCGAGGGTGTCTAAACCTAGCTCTAACCTAGGTTTTCAGGCCTATTCTATTATTAAAAACCCTACTTAATTATTCTGGAATTTTCTGAAATTTTTCATAAATTTAAATATGTTTCCAAACTAAAAGAAAATAAAATTTTAATTTTGAGGCATACTTTTATACAAGTTTAACCACGAGAGAAGCTCATTTCCACTTGAAATTTAAAACCCAAGTGTATTCTGTCCCTAAATTGTTTAAGAATTTTTGGGAAATAAAAAGTATTTTTAAAAAATTATTTTTCCTATTTTTCCAATTTAAAAATAATTTTAAAAAATTAAAAAATATATAAAAATGTTCCGGACTGGGCCCAAAGTGGGCCCAGTGGGTGGGCTCGGCGAGTGGGACCGGAATACCATTTTTTCAGTCCCCGCCAGTGGTCGGAAGCGGCCCAGGCACCCCACGCACCGGCAGCGCACGTGGCGCCCACTCATTCTTCTTCCTCTCTTCTTTTCTTTTTCTTTTCTTCCTTTTCCTGCAACTCCACGTAACAACCATGGTGTCGAGCCTTTCCAGCCACTTTCGGGCATCGAATTGCACATATGAATATACCATTGAACTCCTCTTGATCTAAGTTACGTATTGGTACCAAAATCACCCACTCTCGTGGCCTAAATAAAAAATTCTCAAATTCAAGTTTTAAAAATCAAAAGATTCAAACTCAATTTTCCATCAATCTACCCAACGGTTCGCAGCCTAACTTTTCAGGATTGTTCAGGAGAGTAAGATCTACCTATTAATCGGAACAAAAACCTTCAAAATTGATGAATACATTAAACCCAAATTTCATGTTTGTATATATATATATATATATATATATATATATATATATACACACACACCTGCTTATATAATCATATATACATGCATATACATATGGAAGATTACCCTATAGCAGTACCAAACCCACAGATTCTTCATGTTTAATCCACAGAAACACTCTTAGCATGCATAATCATAAAGTTTCATAATTATATACATAAATATACGTATTCAAGCAACATATATACATAAATATATATATATATATATAATCTATGTTTACAATTCAAAGGGGAAGACAATAGTTCAAACTTGCCTTTTTGACAAACAAGAACCTGTCTCGATGAATTGCTCCTTCTCTCCCTTCTCTCTTGCGTTTACACTCTTTCGGTCTCTGTATGTGTAAATGACAAAAACCCTAACCCATTTTTTTTTTCTAGAAAACTAATTAAAAAAATCTATAATAAATAAAAAGGAAAATAATAAAAATAAACTCTAGCCCATTAAAATAAATATACACTCAGCCCAATTCAACCCAAATTCCTCCCTAGCCCAATCTAAAATTAAAATAAAGGAAAATACAAAAACCCAGTCTAACTAAAATTAAATAAATAAAATAAACTACCCCAAAATATTTAAAGCACTCAAAAAAATTTAATTCAACCAATAAAGTAATTCAAAACACTCAAAAAAATTTAATTCAATCCATAAAGCAATTCAATTAAAATAAAAATAAAAATAAAAAGCATTAAAATTAAAATTAAATGACCTCAAAATTACGGAGTATTACACAACAAGACCCGAATCCAAACTTCACCTACACTCGAATTTCAAAATTCTCCAAAGAGTGACTTTGAACCCACCAACTTGAAGAGGAAAGAGAGGATAACAACTTTATCTCTTGGAGCAAGACACAAATCTCTAAGGATCTCAAAATGAAGGAAGAAGATGAAGAGCTTGAAAAGAGCAACAATTGATGACTTCTTCTCTCTAATGCTACGCATCAATATACATATATGCGTATTTACAATACACCAAGTGTAAAATGATTGTTTTATTCTTAAGTCACTTAACGTACCTCCCGGGCTTTGTTTTCGATTTTGAAAGTGGTTATGGATCTAAAATCACTTTCATATCTCTTAAAACATTTCAAATGGTCCAAAACCAAAAATAATTACTTTCCATAAATTTTTTGAATTTCTGGGCCCACCCCGACCTGCGTTATGGGCCCTGCTGACTCAAAATTCTCAATTTTCACCAAATGCTCCTAAAACTTTTCAAAACCTCTAAACAAGTTTTCAAACATGTTTCTCACATTTAAAACATTAATAACATCATTTATGATGAAAATGATAAATAAAAAGAAAACCGATCAAAATTGGACCTAGTCTCTACAACTTTGTTTTTTCAACTTTTTGTACTTTAACAGCTCCCTCGTCATTATGGCATCTCTCTCTCTCACTCTAAATTTCAACACAACCATTTTCATCTTCAATTCACACCTAAGCATTACGATCTGTAACTTTTCTTCTCTTTAACTTTTTAGCCTTCTATCCTTTTTTTCCTCCATTTAACTTGTGTGTTTTACCCTTCCTTAAATCTTATTTATCAATTTAGAGTGGTAGAGGTCTTTAGGACATCTTTACTCTAAGAATTTCTGAGTTCTCTCTCCCTCTCTCTACATATCCACGATTGCTTTTTCTTCTAGCTTAGCTGGAGTTTCTAGCAAAGTTGATAAGATCCCCAACTATTCCAAACTTGTTTCTTAGAAGTTGACCACCATTCACACCACTCCATCACTTTGACAAAGGAGGTTCTAAATCAAAGCCGTTAATTGGACCTTAGCCCTACTTTTAAAGGCCTTTTCCCCTCCACAATTTCTGAGTATTTTCCTTTGGTGGAGGGCAAACTACCTTTCTAAACAAGTTTAAAAGGTGTAGAGGGTGTCAATTATGACACCTGGAATTGGCACAAACATATGCATGAATGGACAAGATGGTTCTCGAGGGTCGAGAAGTATTTTGGCCAAGCATAGATGGATGTTGGCATTTGTATGCCATCATGCTTAGTCAAATGCCTTAACTATGGACAAAAAGGCCCCTATGGCCTTTTACATGTTCTGGTCTATGCACATTAACAATTTGAGGAGAACAAAATCCTAAATGTCTCAGCCTTATCACATGCATTAAACCTCGTGTTGAGGTCAACTACCTTCTCACCAAATCCTAACATTATGCCTATACCGAGAAACTAGTTGGGAAACTTGTTAAGACGTATGACACCATTAAACTTTGCAGATCAAGGCAATGACAATGAAGAGCTAGACATGAGCAAACATGTCGTCTCCTTTCTTGTTTGTTGGCTAAATAAGCTTTACCTTTTGCTCAAGATTCGTGGGCATGACATGATCGAACTTCACCCAAGCTGCTATTGCAATTGCTTTAGGGCGTAAGCTAGCCTTGGGCCCCCGAGTCCTAAATCACCTTTGTGGGCCATTTTTTGAATTTGTAAATTCTAAGTTTAAAACCTTTCATAACCCTTTTTGACTCCTCCAGTTCTAGATGCAAGCTTACATTCCTCAGCTTGCTCCATAAATTAATTTTAACGTCGATGTACCCTTAGTTGGGTATTATTTTGCTATTCCAACTATCAAGAAGTAAGACTTCAAGTCTTTCTTTCTTTTCCTTAGTTTATCCCATTCGCCTTGTATAGGCTTGGCCTGAAGTAACTCATAAATCAGCTTGCGAGGGTGTTCCCATTAGAGGCTCAGAAGCACATTCAAGTTTTGGGGGGAGCTTCCTTATCCTTCCCCTTCTTAGCCAAAAACAAGAAGTATGGGGTTGAGTATGACAACTGCCCATCACTTATTAGTCCATACACCTTATAACTCTTACAACCAACCAATTTTCCATATATAGAGTAATTTTCTAAGAATTAGAAGCCCATAAAACCAGTCTCCACCAATCAAAGGGGCCTAGTTAAGAGATTTTTCATCAAGATCTTTAATGAGGCCCCTTCCACTTCTCAACAATTTCATTTGATGGGGGAACCATATCAGCAACTCCTGGACTGAGCCACCCATTGTTGCTCTAGAAAGGGTGAGCCACTTGATCTTAGGGGACTTGAGCACTTGCTAGGGGCCCTATTCCCATTGAAGTCGTGGATGATGCAAATTGGTTTCACCGAAATCTATATAATACAATATACTACATAATTGAGTTGTCGCCCTCTTGTTGGACGAATTTTTTCTCTCTCCATATTTGCGAGATGACACCCCCTTAAATAGAAGGATGTTGTTGTACTTATAAGAACAAAATTATCTTTGCAAGACTTTATTTTTATATGGGTTAAATTCACTTACCTCCCCTAAGGTTTGCTCAAATTACATTTGGAGAAACCTTGACCTTTATTTGTTTCATCTTTTCTTAAATCAAATTTTTCGGTAGTCGGAGTAAATTTTAAGTGTGAAAATACAATTTTGCCCTTGTATTATAATCACATTATATTTCAAATATGATAAAATACAATTTTTTCCCCCAAGGTTTGCTGTAATTGCACTTACCTCTTATATGTTGATTTGAAATGATATTTTATGATAAATTTACCATTATACTCCTAAATAATTTAATAAAATAAAAGTCAATCGATATCTGAGTGAAATTTAACCAAACCTCTAAATTTAACCCCTTTTATATTTACCATAGCTAAAAGTAACAAAGAACTTGTTACAGTTCATTCTTATTTATGCTCTACGGCAGCCATCATGCTTTTCAGTACGATAATTGCCTATTTACCAATTTGCCCGATAACTGCAATTGGACTTGCCTATTTACCAATTTGCCCGATAACTGCAATCAGACTTCCCAATTTGTCCGTTTCTTATGTACACGCTTCCGAGTGTCCACGTTCATTATTTCAATGGCCTGTTTGGTTGAAATCAGTTCTCAACAACTCCAAAACAAGTCCCTTTTAGCACATGTTCTAGACAACATCCTCGTGTTGTCAACCAAACAGGCCCCATGCTTGGCCCGGTGTGGATTCTTGATGCTTTCACACGCTAGCCACATTGATCACGTGGGTTTTGGGTTAAAAGACTTCAAATCATTCACATTCGATGTATAACAATGCATTCCATCTAGAAATGACCAATAAAACCAACTTAAAGATGGCATGCGAATAAAGTAGATTCAACTCTTTTTCAACTACATATGAGCGTATGTATACAGTTGAAACCATGCCAAACATCATAATTTGGGTTCAAAGAATCAGAAACATGAGTCCCATTTCTTCACAAAGTTTCATCAAACACAAGCTGACCACAAAATAACCATTTCCCCAGGAATCAAGTAACATACACCGTCAAAATGAACCAAAAGAAAAAATTACGAGGCTCTACATGTTTATTATATATACAAAGGACAATACTATAAAATCTATAATATAGTAAATCATGTATATATTTAAAAAATAAAAATAAAAAAGAACAAATTGAAATAAAATCAAATGTCAGAAAATGTAAATAAGTATTCTTTTTTTTTTTCTTTTTCTTTTTTCTATCTCCTCATGCTTTTGTGCATGAGTTAACCCATCTGAGTCCAAATAAGCAACCACCATGAGATTCCCTTGACAAACAAAATAAATATAATAATAACACGACAATGTCCCTTATCTTTTAAGGCAGCACGTCTCATCGGTGTCCTTATCCAAAGGTCGAGCAACTGAACCTGCCTCCAGGATGGGCAAATTGGCAGGGGGATGGAAACACGCGCTACCAGAAACAAAATCACGAGTGGTTCTCAAGCTCTTTTCCAGCTAT
Source organism: Cornus controversa (assembly GCA_026545225.1). Taxonomy (NCBI): domain Eukaryota; kingdom Viridiplantae; phylum Streptophyta; class Magnoliopsida; order Cornales; family Cornaceae; genus Cornus; species Cornus controversa. The sequence goes on along the minus strand of CM048853.1, from coordinate 22,195,167 downwards.
ATCTCACATACGTATTCCCCTAAAAGTTTCCTCTTTCTTAGTAGTATACCGAGGGGCATGGGCACATCAGTGACCAGACTCCACCAGTGACGACTGTTCTTCAGTGCCAACTGCAGCATCAGAAGCTGGGTTGCATGGTCTAACCTCATCAGTGACTGGAAGTTTTATCTTAGGTGACAGCCGCTTGGCTTCCTCATTTGTGTAAATAAAAATCTTCCTCGCCATGCTGCAGAACTCACTGCAAATACAACCAAGAATACACATTACTTAATCTTGGAAGTCAACAAGACATTAATGGAAGTATCAGCAATCTAACATAATTGTAAACCGGAACTCATTCTGATACCAATTACTTAATCAATCCGCATGATCAATTGTTAAATTGCCTCAATCAAGGGTCAAAGACCATCCATCGGTGCTCCCAACAAATGCTTTCATATCCTTGAAGAATTCAAATTCATAACAAGTACTGAATTCCATGAATGGAAAATTTTCATTATAATTCTGAAGTCAAGTACTCATGTTGCAGGTCAGCAATTAATAAGACGTACCTCCAGAAATTCTAACAAAAAACAGGTAAGATACAGATTCCCAACCATGAAAACTCCTAGACCTTGAAGAAATGTCAATAAACTCGATATATGATTTCACTTCTTAAACCTTGTTTTTTGAGATTTTATCCAAAACCATCCATGCGTTATGAACATGAACCATGGATCTAGTTAGAAGGCTTCAAATTCCATTATTGTAAGTTTGACAGACGCTGCAAGCGGGAAACTAGACCATCCCCTCAAAATAAGAAGAAAAAGAAGAGAAGAAGAAGCAGCAGCAAACAAAAGAAGTTTAAAGGTTATACGACTTAACTGCCATGGATCATCCCCCACCATCATCCTGTCATCCTCATCATCAGTGTAGACGACCTGCCATTTCTTTGCTGATCCACAGAGTTCGCCATCTATTTCAAACATCTCCTCCAGTTTCTTGAGCAGATCCTCATACCGATCAAAGCGTGTCAAATCTACAGCCCTCCCAACAGCAATCCCTTGCAAGTGAACCTGGGTAAAGAGTACATGTATTACATCTCATTTAGAATCGAGCATCGCTTAAAAATCAGACACCAGAAAAAAATAACCAATCCAGTAGGATTCTCTCAGTTTAAATTTTAATCTCAAAGGAAAATGCAGCCTGACAAGTTGCAAACTCACTTGATTCTTACTTCTAATAATCATCTTGGAGATGTTATCTAGAGCACTACAACCTCAGGAAAATGTGTGGGGATGTGTATGAATATGGATAGGTGTGGTTGACAAGTAGGGCTACAACCTCCTCACTGTCCTTAATTGGATCTTTTTTTTACAAAAGCTCATAAATTCCTCAAGGAAATCTCCATAATTAAGATAATAGAGACTCGTCTCTCTCCCTTTCTTGTGGGGCTGCTGGGGGAGGGCACATTCTTGTTTGATATATGTTACATTCAAATCAAAGAATAGAGAGGATTGCCAAAATACCTTTGTGCAGCTCCGAATTTGCCTGTTTTGTGACTCACTGGGTGATCTCAGGCATAATTTCTCAGGCTCACAACTTACTGAAGGAATATCAGATTGATAAATATTTGACGGTTCAGAATGCCTATCAGATTCAATATCCACAGATGGAACTGGCAGATCCTTCCCTCCTGCTCCAGTAACTGCTGGCCAATTGTCTTCCACGGCAGAGTTTTCAAGTAGATCAATCCCAAATAGCCTGCAGCCGTTGTTAGTGCCCTGTCTTTTTTCACTAGATTCTTTGTTGACAAAAGGTCCACAAGACTCAGTTATGGTATCCATCTGATTAAACCGATATAATGACTTGCTGGAAACTGGGGTAAAGGAACTGTTCTCACTGCAGCTGAGAGAGCTGGCCTTTGTAGCAGAGAATCTGGGTGATGGATGGTGGTCTCGACCACATTGTGGATCATAATACGACAAACCTGAGGGAGATTCAGTTGGGGTTTTCCACGTGCCTAGAGACAGACAATTCAAAGGAAAAATCAACATAAAGTGGAATCGCAATGAAGAGAAACCAGATATAAGTTGTCATACCAAGTGGAGAAAGATCAGGCACTGACGAATGTAAGACTGATGGTCGAGCACGCTTGTTCCTTTGAGGAGGTTGGGAGTTTGAAGGAGTTGATGCCACAAGTGGCTCTAATTCCCAAGGTGAAACTCTTTCTGGACGCAGAATTGATGAAGGTTCATCCCACTGAACCTGCACATGGATTTGTACCATGTATAAATTACACAATCATAATAAGTCAACACTCCAACCGATTCCTTTTAGTGGGGATGCAGTGTATGTGTGTGTGTGTGTGAGAGAGAGAGAGAGAGAGAGAGAGAAGGAAAAGAATCTTAAGACCTAAAGCGAACTTCACTCCTAAGCAACTCCCAGCAGATAACTTGTTTCAAAGAAACCAACTGGTCTTTTAGCAAATCATCACAAATCAAACCCTACCATAAATTTCTTTGAAGTTGCCTTTTTGTCAATAGCAAATCATTACAAATCAAACCCTTCCACCATTTTGTTTGAAGTCACTTTTTTGTCAATCTCTTGAGAGCTCATTTGAATATCCCATCAAAGTGGAACCATTAATCATTTTTTCTTAGCAGGCAATGATGGTTATCCACACCTTAGTAAGTAAATATTACACTGGTAAAAAAATTCAAACATCATTGCATAAAATCTGGAAAATGTGATCTTATATGCAACGACATGATTTCTCTTCCAAGGAATGTCTAAATGCCCCTTTGACACATCATTACACTAAATTCAAAACCAATCATAAGCTTGATCGAAGGAACATACCTTTAAGGATCTCCACTCAGAATCAGTCCATTTTGATGATGTATTTTCTTCTCCAACGCCAACAATTGTTCCGCTGAACCTTAATAAATATAAGAATACGTAACATGGCAAGTTGAAATATTTTAAAATCCTAAATGTAAAAAATAAAAAATAGGCAAGCTACAAATGTACCTTCTTTCAGGGACTTCTTCCCCTTCAAACTTCATTTTAAACCTCATCCCAACAGAAATCTTTTGGCTCCGAGCTTCAAGATATTTGTTCACAGCTACGATGAACTCAGACCGACTTGTTCTGCCACAAACAGTGCTACTTCACTAAAAACAATCTTTCTCAACAAAAACATGGCAGAAAGACATCTAAAGAACATATTTATGAACAAAATGAACGTGATTTGGTTAGTCTATTGTATTGAGAACCAATTTCAAAATCATGTGAGGATACAAGGAAAAGGAACTTCAAACAGAAGAGTGTCAAACCCTCATTTGAGAAATCTGTCATTTATTTTCCAGTAAGGATGGGGTGAAAAAAAGTCTATACATAACCACTAATCAAATGAAATGTTTCATTGTAAAATAGAACTAACTATCAAACAAATAAAAAGTCTACACATTGCAAACCTCGATACTTCATTTCTGCAATCGGAACATCAAAATCTCAGCAAAAATTGAGTAAAGTTAACATGTTTCTAGTTGGGAAAGAGAATTAATTCTCTTCCCATTAAAAATAATGGAAAGATGTCATCCATCCAAATACAGTATGAAGACTTTCTCAACACAACCAAAACTAATCTCTGAGCATGAAGAATTGTTCACTAACAACACTAAATATATCTTTCCATAATCAGTGCACTTGCATGCTTGAGAAACAGAAAACTGATATACGTTTCCCAAGTCCAAAAGGCACTGATGAAATTGAATACCAATCAGAACTGAAGGATATCAAATAGATAAAATCAAATGAAACACATACATGCCCGTGCAAAATTTGGAACTATTAATGACCTTGGTTTATAGAAAACAGAAAAGAGGGATCCAGTTGCGATGGCATGTGATGCAGTAGCAAGAACCCCTATATGCATACTATGACTGGATATAACTGAAGATGGCATACTGCTTAGTTGTCTCATGAGTCTCCTAACTCCAACACGCAGCTCACCATTTTCGCCCCTAAATAAATTAGATAAAAAATTCAATAATTTGACAAATAATTGAAGAAAATAAAAATATAGCAACTGGATCATGCGTTATAAAACTTACCTGAGAAAAATAAAAGCATCACCAGCAACTAATTTTTTGGCACTAACAAAGACACTCCACCCGGTTGTGAGTAAGTGGCGCCTAGGTTGCCCTGCATAAATAAAAAATAACAAGAACAATATTAACATTCAGTGCACAGGAACCCACATTGAAAGGATTCAAAAATCCTGAAATTCTTACCAGCATACAATTTGTATGGGCATCGATGTCCCGCAGCAGGGAGTTAGCGCACAGAAATCATACATTAAAATATTTAATCCAAAAATGCCTCTTTGTTTTAGAAGAAGAAACAGGACAAAAATAAAAACTACACAATTATATATATATATATATATATATATATATATATATATAGGACGCTCACTTTAAAGGGAAAAACATCCGAAACAAATACTGACTACCTTGCAATACGGCCACAAAACAAATTCCAAAATTGCTCCTTGGTATGGAAATTGGACTTCCGTATTGCAAGGTAGTCAGTATTTGTTTCGGATGTTTTTCCCTTTAAAGTGAGCGTCCTATAAATATATATATATATATATATATAGTCAGTATTTGTTTCGGATGTTTTTCCCTTTAAAGTGAGCGTCCTATATATATATATATATATAGGACGCTCACTTTAAAGGGAAAAACATCCGAAACAAATACTGACTACCTTGCAATACGGCCACAAAACAAATTCCAAAATTGCTCCTTGGTATGGAAATTGGACTTTCAGTTAAGTGAGCTATATATATATATATATATATATATATATAGGACGCTCACTTTAAAGGGAAAAACATCCGAAACAAATACTGACTACCTTGCAATACGGCCACAAAACAAATTCCAAAATTGCTCCTTGGTATGGAAATTGGACTTTCAGTTAAGTGAGCTAGGTATTACTTTTGTATCCTTTTTAGGACTAACAATAAGAATTGGGCCCTTAAATTGGACCTCTATTTAAGATGCCATGTTAGCAGTTAACCACAGTGGCTGTGATACAACTACTTCAGCTGAAAAAAGCTAGGAATAACGGAAACGGTACAATCAAAAGTAGGGAAAACTAATCCAGATATATGAAAGCATCTCCAAGGTCAAGGTTCATCTTAGGAATTACTTCACCATTGGTTTACAATATCAGAACATCCTTCCATATATAAAGCCCTTCCACCATAATACTCAACTAGACTCTTTGATTCCTAAGACCCTGGGAAAACCAGGAACTCACACATCTTCATTCTCAAAAACATGAGTAACTAGTATTTCCCAGGATCTACCATTAGTACCAAAAGCAGCTTACCTGAAACATTAAGGGTCAATACTATTTCGAACCTAACCCTAGCACGAACTCCAACAATCATCAAACAACATGACCATGGATTATTGAGACCAGTAAATGTTGTACGGAACCACTACCTTCTGCAAAGAAATTGAACAGGAGTGTCACATCATATTTGGAAAGAACCATCTCTACCAGTACAACAGTTCCAAAATGGACTAAAGCAAGTTCCATGCACATGAAGCTTTGATGACAGAAAGACTAATGCTTAGAGCCTTAGACTATGGCCGATGTAGCCATGAAAATTGGGAACCACAAGCAGGTTTCTTTTTTTGTTAAGTACCACAACAACAACCAGGTTTCCATCTTTAGCAGTTGGGAAATCCCTAGTCCAATCACGACATTCACTACCAGACGAGTCAAAATATATGCTAACCTCGAAAGATGTGACGGAAGTGCCATTCATTGCTATGAAGATCAGATGCAACCAATTCCTGCCAGGGCGGCTGCTGGGACATATCCTGACAAGGAAACTGGAAGCTAAAACAAGGCAGGGAAAAATCTAAACAAAATGAAAATCGTGATGCTAGGCAGTGCTGAAGCAAATACGTTACAAGTAAAGGTGAGGTAACAAAAAATTTAAAGCTTACCAGGGGAGGCAAACAATCATCCGCATGCCTCCGAAGAACAGAGAATCCACCATGGGTGCTAGTGTCAGAAGCAGTAAGTGTCTTGCAAAATGAATGAATGTTGCACCTTGGAGGGTCTGGGAGAGGAGGATCTGGGCTAGTGACTTCACCTTGCTGATCCACAGAAAAACAACTTCAAGCATGAGAAGTATAAAGGATCGAGTATAAATACCATAGGTTAGATGCACACTATGGTGGAGATCATATACATTCAATCAAGCATTTAGGGGGAAAAATTATTCAGAAATTCAAAGTCTAAGAAGCACCGATACGGATACGAGACACGGATACGACACGACACGGACACAGCGACACGGCAAATCCTAAAAAACTAGGATACGGACACGGCGGGGACACGTGACTAATAAATATATCTTTTTATATATATGAGATCAATCTAGAAAAATTCACAAGTCATAATAATTAATGAGTTATAACAACAATAAATTTATCATTTAAAGGACGACACAATTGAATCTGCTCCACAATAATGATAATAGTTGTTTTCTAAACAAAAAAAAAATTGAAATATTATATGTTATGACTGCCATATTTTATTAAAAAATTTCAAAAAAGTCATCATATTTACACTTTATACTATCTTTCTTTTTAAAACTTTCTAAAAACTCCCTAACGATATGACACGCGTGTCGGACACGTGTCCTTGGCGTGTCTATGCCGTGTCCGTGGTGTGTCCAAAAATAAAAAAATTAGGACACGTATTTTGGCGTGTCCGACACGTGTCGGGGTGTGTCCAACGTGTGTCGGTGTCCGATACGTGTCCGACACGGATTCTTTGACCTTTTAGGTGTGTCCGTGCTTCCTAGTTCAAAGTTCTGCGATGAAATCAGGGGAAAGATAACTCACATCTGTTTCAGGAAGCAGCGTTATCTGGGCATAAACTTCATCACTTTCTTGTTCAGCCTACATTCCCAGATATAAACTATTAAGCAAACAAGAAAAGAAAGAAGCCAAAATTCTGGTGCAGGCTCGTGGAAGATGAAAAGAGATCCTTTTATGAGCATGTAAATAGAACATGAAAGAACTCACACGAAGCTGGATAGTCACAACTTTACAAAGTATCTTCGCTGGTAGATTAAATGAAGGGAGCTGCTGGTCTAATCCTTGATGAGTTGAAGCTTCAAGCTGTAAAAAGAATCAAATCTGTAAAAGAGTAGAAACAGAACCAATATGCTAAAACAGAGGGAAAATAATTGAAGAATAAAGTGGTTATAAATGACTCTAGCCATTCTTTGGGTGTTAAACTAACAAAATAGAAGATATTAAACAAAAGATTAACACTAAGTACCACATCAGAATAGAAAACTTTGTGCATTAAACAAAGGGATGAAACGATGTCAAAAAAATAATAATAATAAATAACAAAAAAACATAAAACAAAAAGAAGCATTAGCTATGTCCACCTAAAATGGATAAACATCATGATTCAGGCAATCTTGCTGCTTCACTAAGAAATATTTATGTTCCCGCTTATATATATACAATAACTAATACGATCTTGCACAATAAAAATAAAAATTGATTTTATAAAAAAAGGAGCCCAAAAGAGATTAAGAAAACTTCCATCCATGTCAATGTAACTACAAATGAGGATTAAGAGTCTCCTTATTTCCAAAGTAACTACCTGTTCCATGTGACCTTGTGGAAAGTAGTAAACTCTTTCCCCTTCACGAGGAAGAGTGACAAGGGGTCCAGCACAAGCATGCCACAATTCCTTGTACAAAGCATCACCTATAAGTGAAACACCATAAAAAATATACATCAATTAATAGAAGTGAAAATTAGATTAGAGAAGAAACAATCATAAACACACATAAATTGGATTTCTGGAATCTGGACATTTGATATTTCCATAACAGAACGTCTCTGTCTGCTGCTTGAGAAATCTTACAGAGGAAAAAACCACTAAAAGGTGTCTACATATGCTACTAATGATATGTATCAAAATCAGTAATGACACATTGTGACTAAGGAATGGAATTCATATATAAAGGAGCGTGAACATACCCCTCTGTAATGTATCTGAGTGTTACACCAAGAAATGGTAATAGAACAAATCTGTTACGCCCCTCTATCAGCCTATGCTTTTATTTTAGATGGTAATAACATGGTATCAAAGCCAAAGGTTCTCAAATTCGAACTACAACACTTCCTTGGTAAAGCACATTATATTCACATGGATGCCCTACCCAAGAGGGGTCAAACGTTAGGTGGAGTATTGAAATGAATTTGTTACATCCCTCTCTATTAGCTTAAGCTTTGAGAGTAGAATAGTAGATGGAGGTTAACAAATGGGTACCAAGAAGTAGTGATCCAATCAGAATCATATGATCATATTAATGCAAAGCAAATGAAAAATGTGAACCAATAGTTCTGTTTGCTTGCCAAGAAAACTGATGAAAAGAAAACAACATCAAATTTGAGTGTTGCATCATTTTTTATCAAAAGGATCTTATTAAATTTAAAAACCCAGCTATGCCAACTAATTGTACTGGGGTCAAGTGAACCATTTGTTAGCTGTTCTGTTTTTTCAAGTCAAATGGCAAATTATTAGGTCCCAAATTTCATTTTTCAACCAAACATAGGAATTCTGAAAAACTAATTTTATATAAGAAGAATATTTGGAGCAAATGCATCTTTCAAGAACACAAGCATTGAGAGAATCAAAACTCAATTAAGTACATTCAAAGAATAGGCACAAGCAAAACCCCCACTGGGACAGCAAATGTTCTACTTCTAATTCTCGTTCAAATAATAATAAACTGCCATCAATAACAAAACAAAAGTGAATAGTAAGTTCAGACCTGATTGAGATCGCCCAGATAATTGATTTGCACCAACGTGCGCCATGAAAAGAACCCACTGAATTATTCAGGGCACTCAATTTACAGATGAAAATATTCCCCAATTTAAGGTAGAAACCTTCTTTTGCATTAAAGGCAGTTGTGTTGAAGGAGGCAGAGACTGAACCAAGTAATAGAACTAACCAACAATCAGTATGTATTAATAAAATCTCCAGAGATATAAATGGGAAAAGATAATTATGGCAGTAGAAGGCCTCTAAGATGGCTGCTTAAAGCCCTTTAATACATATCAGTGTATTATTTACTCTCTGCTTTGTAGTCTTAAATGCAGCAGATAAATTTATGCTTGGAAATTCTGGGACTTTTTAAAGTAGACGAGTGAATACACAGAGCATGCAAAAAGCATGAACCTTTCAAGCGTTGGACTATATACTTCAAACCTTCTTTAAGCTTAAAATTTGGGGGGGAAATTCTCTGCAAAGTAAAAAAATCACATTTTCGGTAAACTTCCAGAAAAAGATGATGCAACTTTTTTCAAGAAAAAGAGGAACATTCAACAAAACCATAAAGTTTGTGCACGACCATTGTCTTGTTCTAGCTTTACACAGTAACACGATAAACAAACATGTGGAGAAAGATTTTAAATCACACCATTAGAAATCAAGGAAAGAAAAAGAGATTACTACAGAGATTTTAGAGAGAGAAATGGAAGTTCTAGAGAGATAAACAAGGAAAACAGTCAAATTTGGTCATTAAATTACTACAAAACTCGAGATCGAGATCGAGTACTCTAGCAAAAAACAACCGCACTAATATGATTTCAAACTTTAAAATGGCTCATCTTAGCGTCGCCGTGAATATAAATTGAAATTCGATTTGTCTACATATAAAATGTTCATATAGATGTGTAAACATGTGTTTGAAAAGTACGAATCCAATCGAAATGATAACCAGAGGATCAGAACATAAAAAAATTAACTAACTAACCAAACTGAAAATAAAAATAAAAATAAGCAACAAAGCAATACCTACGAGTTTACACAGACATGGCGAGTGACTGAAATCCTATGAGAATCAATCCACCATTGCTATCGCAATCAAGAGCTTCGCGAGATTGCCTTCACACAAACAAAACACACAACAAAGAAAGAAAAAGGCAGAGATCAATAACACAATAATTAGGGTTTCGAAAAGGGTAAAGATAGATGAAGTACACGGTCTGTGCCCCGTTGAACCGACACGACCAAAGCAAATAAATAATACAAAGTAATTGAAGTCTTCACTGTTTCTCTCTCCTCCTCTTTCTCTCTCTATATGTATATGTATGTACGTATAATCTTGACTTAATTTTCTTACACTATTTTTTCGCTATGATTTTATGGACACATTAATGGAAATAGTACAATAATAGTAATTAATAGAATAATCCAATTTGTTACTTTAAATACACTCTCCTTTTAACTAAATGCACTCTCTTATTTTCCTATTTATAAATTAAGAATACTTCTCATTTTATTTTAAAAATGAGTGCATTTAGTGAAAAGAAGAATAGTTTCTAAATTTATTAAAGATAAAAATCAATTATAGCAAATTTAAGGAAGATACTACAATTAAGGCGTAATTGACTCTCTCTCTCCCTACACATATACGTATATGGAAACTTTTACGAATATACAGTTAATTCAAGTATTCACTCTTCTCTCTCCTATCTTTCTTTATATATATATATATATATATATATTTTCCCCAAGAATATATTATATATATATGCACGTATATATATATATTTTTCCCCAAGAATATATTATATGTATATATATTCTTGAGTTAGTTTCCATTACTGAAAATAATACAACATTACTTAGTTGAAAGGGCAATTAAAATTGCCAATAAATATGTTGATGAGATTAAGGGAAAAAATATTTACAGAAATTTGTAAGAATATATAATTAATTGAAGTCTTCACTAGTCTTCTACAAAATATATATATATATATATATATATATATATATTTCTTATACTATTTTCTGTCTCCAGAGTCCAGAGTGGACCTCGGAAGGTGGGCGTCAAAGAGGATAGACTTGAGATTGCAAGTGTATGATATGAGTTGGCGCAATGCGCATATCCCAATAATTCGTAGTAGTAATAATAATAAATAATTATGTGGACACACACCCTCCCAAGTAACAGCGATCAAGAGCGTGCCCTAATGCCCCTACAAGTTTCCCCTCCTGTGTTCACGCGCAAAAAGAAAGAAACCCAACATAACAATTAATTAATTACTAGTATTGATGCACTATGACTTGGTCAAAATGATTCTTCAAATTTAAAGTTCAGCAACTGACATCATTATTTAAGTCGGGCACGTTACTATGTGAGAATCCATAAATTTTGACTCTATAAACTCACACAATTAAATTAATCTAAAATTTTATATATATATATATATGTTAAAAAAAATTATCCTTTTTTAACTTGAAAAACAATTGCTTGGCTATGTGCTTTGCCGAATCCAACGAAACACTTAGCCAAGCACACGTGGGGCCTACAAATTAAGCCAACTCGTCGCTTGACGTTTTGGCAATTTCCTTCGCTAGACCCATGTCTAGCGAAGGCGTTGTGGATGGCCAAAGAATTATCCAGTGCAAAATCCTTGAAATGAATTTGGAGAAACTTGAATTCTTTATCTTTTACTTTAAAATGAGAAAAAAAATATCACTAGATGACATCTTCGTGGTATTGATTATATTTACAATTGTATTATTTGATAATTGGATAAATTATACTGATCTCCCCTGAGGTTTGGTCTAATTACACCCGGCATCAAACTAATAGATTTTGTTACAATGAACTCCCCTGAGATTTGCTCCATTAGATAAATACCCTCTTTGTCCAAAATTCCATTAGTTTTGTCTAAACAAATTTAGGAAAAATTTCACTAACCTCCCCTGAGATTTGGCCTAATTACACCCGACATCAAACTAATTGATTTTGTTACAATGACCTCCCATGTAACATAAATGAACTAACTGATGGTACCTTTTGGGTGAATGTCTATTATACCCTTAATATTATATTGATATAAAAATTAAAATATTTATATATATAAAATGACACTTTTGCCCATCTAATATAATAATATTTACTATATATATATATATATATATATATATATATATATATATAGCAAATATTATTATATATATTTGTGTGTGTGTGTGTGCGCGCGCGAGCGCGCACGCACAACTCCAACTGCCATCATCACTCTCATCGACACCACACCAAGACCATCGCCATGCCACAGACCAGACCTACCACTCACGGCTCTCATGTTGTGAACCACCACTAGCCGAACCACCACAACCATCGTGCACAACCCTAGCTGTCATGGCCACCACCATGCTCCCATCTTCGGCTTCATCAACCTCACCATGATGGTCGCCATGGCAGTTAGGGTTATACACGATGGTTGTGGTGGCTCATGGTGGGTCTAGTCTGTGGCGTGGCGGTGGTCTTGGTGTGGTGTCGATGGGGTGATGATGGCAAATAGGGTTGTGCGCGCGCGTGCACACACACACACATATATATATAATAATATTTACTGTATATAATATAGTAAATATTATTATATTAGATGGGCAAAAGTGTCATTTTATATATATAAATATTTTAATTTTTATATCAATATAATATTAAGGGTATAATAGACATTTCACCCAAAAGTTAACGTCGATTAGTTCATTTCTGTTACGGGAAAATTATTGTAACAAAATCAATTAGTTTGATGCGAGGTGTAATTAGGCCAAACCTCAGGGGCGATTAGTGTAATTTACCCTAAATTTTTTTGACAAACTAATGGAATTTTGTATGGAAGGGGTCTTTGTCTAATAGAGCAAACCTTAGGGAAGGTCATTGTAATAAAATCCATTAATTTGATGTCGGGTGTAATTAGGTCAAACCTCAGGGGAGGTCAGCGTAATTTACCCTTGATAATTCAATTCAACACATAATTTTAAATAGGGAGCTAATATTCGCACTCTACTGTCAACCTTTAGCGTTCCATCTTCTTGTTTTAATAATAAAAAATACATCACTACCCTTATTCTGTTTTTACATCCTAATTAACCCTCGTTTGCTTAATTTTCACCAGCAAAAAAAGAAAAATACAGAGTTTTCTAGAAAACTCAAGTTGTTACCTTATACTCTTTGGTCTGTTTAGGCTATATGAATGGACAGGAAAAGTGGACAATAGGGAGTTTTTTTGGGTAGGGTAATAGGGAGTTATTCTTGAAAAGCAATCAAAAGATGATGAATTGGGTTCATTTAGTAGTTATGACTTATGAGGGCTGTAAAATTTGATTCAAATTATTTTATAAAAAAACAAATTGATTCATAACTAGGTTCAAAAGTATTCCAAAATTAGAGAGGATAATGCTCTAGGAAAAAGCAACGACAGATAGGCAAAAAATGAATCACCGAGTTTAGTTATAGTAATTGTACTAGGTTCAAGTTCAAGTTGGTTTAGCTAATCAAAATTGTGAATAGGATCAAATCAAACAGAGTATGGCAACCACAAAAAGACGATTCTAATGGAAGGAACGTAACAGGAGACTTGTTCAACAAAGACGATGAAGCAAGGTGAGGGTTTCATTTAAGGCAATACTATCTCCAACACATTTAACATCTTTTGTTAGGATTGTATGCCCTTTATAGCACTAATTGGGATGTAATGATATTGGCTTATCAATGAGAATCTGTTTCTTATCAAAAAATTGTTTATATATTATGAATGTTATGTATTGATTCGATTCAAGATCCGAATCGTAATGTCCATTTACTACGCAATGACTTGGTGTGTGCATGATATGGTTACCAAAGTTGGTAACACATATCACGCTCCAAAATCTGGATCACTGGGACTCCCCCGGTCCGAAACCAAACTCTGGGTAGTGAGGTGTCATGATCGCCCAATCATCATCCCACGACCCGGACAACCATGGCAAACTATCATTTACCACCCTCGGCTCTAATCTGGACCACCGAGATCATTGTTTATTACGGAAGCTTTTTCATTATCATTACATCAATTCCCAACCAAAATGTCACATATAGTTATTCAATCTAAGTTATAATCTCATATAATAATGGAAGCATTATTTTGTACATCAATATCATCATATTCAATTATCAATCTCATTATAGGACCCCACATGTTCATCATGCATACCTGTTCACTCACTTCAGTTCAAGGGGCAATTTAGTCATTTCATTTTATGTGCTTAAATTAAATGTGTCTGCATAGTTAATTAATCATGCTAAGTGCTACATTAACATTTAACATTTTCTTTGCTTTCATGTATATGCACTAATTAACTTATAGGGTTATTCTGGTCATTTCCAAAGAGGGGAATTTAAATAATTAAATAGTAAGGCAAATATTAACCATAGCAAAAAGTGTATATATACCATGTTATAAGAGATTAGGGTTAACAAGAGAAAAAAAGACAAGGATCACATAGAGAATGATACACGGCCAGAGTAAAGAGAAATACAGAAAGTGTTGATGCATTTGTTCATTGTTGCTGAAATGATAAATCCTAGGTCATGACGCCATCAATATAGATAGTAACGACGATTTTCAAAGAGGAAATATAGAGAGAGAGAGCTCAAGGTCTGTTCATCGCTGCCAAAATGAAAATCCCAAGGTCGTGATGTCATCGATAGAGAAGAAATATACAGAGAGTACTTAAGGTCTGTTCATCGCTGCAAAAATGAGAAACCCTAGGTTTCTATGTTTGATTAACATCTCAGCATGGAGGAAATCGCCTGGGGTCTTCATCATCGGCCTATTGTTTTGAATTTCAAGTTTGAAAATTGGATAACTTCTCTCAGCTAATGATTATATTGTTCGTGAATTTGTTGAAACTTGTCAGTATCAAACTCTTCTCTCTTTCTTCACACACTCTCACAGGTGCACAAGTGATAGCATCAATAGATTATATTTTTGTTTTCACACACTCTCACAGGCACATGATTGTGGCAAACTTGTTGACACTCATATGCACAAGCGCACAATTGATTGTTTGATTTCTATTTGAGCTTCAAAAATGATACTGATATGTGTTTAAGCTTCAATATAGATGATATTCTGTGTAGAGATTTCAATGTTGACATCATTATGTTTGAGCTTTAAATTGAAATCATTCTGTGTGAGCTTCAATCTTGTATATCATTCTGTTTGAGTTTTAAAAATATTTTATTCTGTGTTGACATTCATATTGATGGTATTTGGCTCTTAAACTTGGGCATTTATTACTTGGACCATATTCGCGATTTATTTACATACCCAAACAAATAAAAATTTGCAAGGTACAAATTCCGCAATTGTGGCTTCTATAGGCTTTCTTATAATTTGGATATGCTATTTTGGAGTCAATCTATTAGGAATAGGGCTACATAGTTATGGTTCATTTACATTAACGTCTAGTTAAAGTTTGAAGAATTGATTTGCTAATTTCTACTTAGCTGCCATTCAAAAATTTTGTGTTACTGAAATTACAACTTTTCTGAAATTTGATGTTGTTGAAATCTGATGTATGCTGAAATTACAACTTGTTATCTGAAATCTAATGTTTACTAAAATTAAAATTTGCTGCTGGAAAATTTGGTTTTTGCTTAACATAGAATTCCTACTATGCTGAACATTAAAGTTTCTAGTTTACTGAACTTAAAATTTCTACTATGCAATTTTTGATTTGCTGAACTTAGAATTTCTATTAAGTAATTTCTAGTTTGCTGAACTTATAATTTCTACTATGCAATTTCTGATTTGTTGAACTTAGAATTTCTACTATGCAATTTCTAGTTTGTTGAACTTAGAATTTCTACTATGCAATTTCTGGTTTGCTAAACTTAGAGATTCCTATATGCTAAAGTTATATGTCTGTTGCCTTTGAGTCTCTCATTTGCTGATTATACATATGCTACATTTGAGTCTCTCATTTTCTGATTTATACATGTTGTCTTTGAGATTTTGTCTTGCTGATTTATACATGTTGCCTTTGAGATTTTGTGTTGCTCAATTTATACATGTTGCCATTGAGAGTTTGTGTTGCTGAAATTTTTACTTGCTGCCAGGTAGTTGTGTAGCTGATTCTTATATTTCATGCCATAATTTTTATATTGATAAAATCTACACTAGCTGCAGTGTTGTCAATATTAAGAACAGGTACAAAGTCAACATATTTCAAAACAGTTAGTTTGAATCAATTCCAAGGTGAATGGAACTTTGCATTGTTGGAAATGGGACTTTATGTTGAGAATCTTCAAGTTGTTTAAACCGTTACTGGACAAACAAATCCAGTGACTCTGCATGTCTACTATTCTGAATAGCTACTATCAAAGAACTGAAGATTGGATCTGATTGAGAGATATACATCGTACTTTTCATTTTCAAATACTACTTGTAGTCCAAGAATAGGGTTACTGTGGACAGGGGGAGTGTTTTGTGAGTTTTGGTGAGTGACAACTTGAGTTTAGGAAAGCTTGAGTTGGGTGAGAACTAAGAGCTCATGTGTGAGCTTTTAGTGAGAGAGTTCAGGCGTAGAGAAGCTATAAACTAGGGTGAGAGTTGGAGTGAATTGGGTGTGAGATCTACAAGTGTATTTAGTTTCATCATAGTGGATTGGACTAGCCTGCGGGCAAGAGGTTTTTCCCCACCTAGGGGTTTTTCCTCTATAAATCATTGTGTCAAAAATTATGTGAATGGTTTGTGTCATACCTAAAACAAACAAAAGATAAAAATTGGACAGAACCTATTCACCCCTCCCCCTCTAGGTTCTTCACTTTCTATGACTCAGAATCCTATTAAGGATCATTTGGTCCCTCTTAACCACACCTTGACAATTCTAAACCTTTCTACCTTGCCAAACCTTACGCGTTCATCTCTTGCCATCACACGTATACAATCCAAATGCGTTCAATGCACAATGCCACACCTCATAATTATAATGTACATTCATGCTCAAAATATATCACACCCTGATTTTTGACTCCCAGAAAATCAAGGGGTTATCACATCACACGTTATCACCTCTCACGTGCAATTACTCTAAAACCATACAACCGCGGAAGCTAACTACATATATGCACTTTCATAGGCATATATTCATTATCATTCATCCCAATGGGCCCCACATTAACTCATACATCCATACATGTTCATTCCTATTCCAAAGTTCATGAAATTTCATCCTAGCCCAGTTTCGGTTGGCTGACACTACCCTCCGGTCGGCTGAAACCTAGGTTCAACTGAATTTCAGTTACCAATTCTGTTGGTTAACTGGAGAGTAGCTTTGGTTGGCTAAAAGATGCTTTCAGCTGGCTGAAGCCTTCCTCAAGTTATCTGAAACAGGTCCCCAATTTACAATGTTCGGGATCTCACACTTTCGGTTGGCTGCTGTAGAAAGCTAGGCGACTGAAAGTGCCCAAAACTTTCAAAACCTGCATAATTCTAATCTAGATGCATTCCATCACTTCGCTAACTCATACACAAGCTTAGACATGATTAAAACTCGATAAAATTCATATATTCATTATTCATAGATGCTATGATCCTAACACTTCACGAATATGTTTCAAAAACATACATTTATACCAAAAAAATTTCAAGTGATCCCAATCATTCCCCATTCACCCCCAAACATATTCTAAGCCCTTAGAATCATCTATACAATGTTATAACATAAATAGAGGTCATAACTTCATAAATCCATACAATTGATCCAAATTGTGCATTTCATTAAAGTAGCCTTCCAAGTTCATAGTCATCATATGAATTATATGTACATGATTCAAGCAATTCAATTATGACTACAATTACATGAAATCAACATGCCACAAACGGGTATAGATAACCAAATACAAAATATCCAAAAATAAAGCCAAAAGCCACAAATGAGCTCCACTTGGATGCTCAAGTCCCGTTTGTCATTAGCGCCTTATATATAAAAAAGTTTGGGGGAGAGAGGTGAGCATACAACTACACTCAGTAAGAATTCCCCAACCTACCTAGGCATCGACCCGACACCGACCTGCATGATATGTATGTCACTATATTACATGGCACATTCTATGTCTCATGTCAATCATCACAATGTAAGTCAAGTTGCATGCATTTAATCCGTATACCAATGCTTAACAATTTAAGTACATAAGCAACAAGATATATAAACACATTCTCGATCATAATCCGATATGTAAACATGATTGATCAACTCCGACGATCATGTGGCTTTGGACACCTTTGATAATACCCCGTATGATTTGGACAACTCTGAAGGACCATACCATTTTGACAATGTGTTAGTTTGCTAAAAGTGAGTGGACAACTCTGATGCTCACAAGGTTGTGGATAATCTCCGAGTTCTAGGCTTTAGGTTGATATGACGCGGCAACTCCGATGGTCATATCTAGTGGATAACTATACCACTCCCCTGACACAGTTGGACAACTCCGAAACCTCATGCATGACTCCCTTCCACACTTTTTTAACAATTCCTCATATATACATATCAAACACACATATAACATAGCATATATTTTTCATAGTTACACAATGCACATTCATGATATAGGTTAATCTAACATGCATTCACTCTACACTTCTTCCATATAACCATATATGTGATCACATCTAGGCACACATTTCACATATGCATACATTTCACAATTTCACCGCAACACGTTCATCTTATCATGCATTCAACATGAAAACTTACACATTCATCATATAGTCTAATATGAACTTCCTAGCATGCATATATACATAGAAGAGTAGAGCACATTACATATAGAGATCGTGACCAATTTTGGCTGGTTTACATTTTATTCATCAAAATTGCCATAAATAAATTTTGAATGATATTAAACATGTTATAATTAGGAAAAATATGTTTAGGTAGTTATATTAAGATTTTGGAAAGTTTTGAAAATATTTGAAAAAGTTTGACTTTTTGGTCAAACAAGAGGCCTAGGATATGGTCCGGTGGGCCCAAAAATTCAAAAAATTATGAAAAATAATTATTTTTGATTTTAAACCAAATAAAATATTTAGAGAGTTAAGAAAGTGATTTGAAGGTCGTAGGAACTTTCAAAATTGAAAACGGAGGCCGGGAGGGTACGTTTAGTGGTTCGGGAGCATTTTAGTCATTTAGCACCCCACATATTATAAAGATCTAGGGCTGAGGATCTCAACTCATTTCTCATGGAACTTTCTCTCTCTAATTGCTCCCAAATTCATCCATCCACCTTATCTCTACATTTCGAAGTGCTTTGGCTTGGATTTGGGATTCGCCGAAGAAAGAAAGTACATAGAACTTAGCAAAGGCTTTAGTTTGAACCTAACAATGTTGAATTTTGGCAAGGTAGATCTTGGTGGGATTCTTGGATATTGCTTGGAAAGTTTTAAATTTGAGATAAGGGTTCTCTTTTTCTCTTAGTTGTCGATTCTAGGGTTTTGAGTGAAATAGTGAGGTATAAGGTGTGTTATGAGGGGTGAGAGGGATTGAGATGTGAGGTTTTCTCATTTTTTATGATTCTTATATGAATATTGATGTACCTTGTGATATGTATAGCATGAGGGGCTAGAATGTGAAATGTGAGAATTTGAGGGCATTGACACCTTTATGCTAGCTTTTGTGTGCATATGTGATTATATGCAATGATGAACATGTATGTAATTATGTGTTGATAATGTAGTGTAAAATGCATGATAATTATATGTAGCAAGTGTATGCATTTGGTGAAGTATGAACAATATGTGCTAAATTGGAGATTTGAAGGTTTGTAGGTTTATGTGACTTATATGCTAGTTTTGACATATATGTGATTATATGTGGTTATGTGGTGAGAAATGCATGCTATGTACCTTTAGAACTAGCTTGTGCATTTGAGAGCATGAAAATGATATGTTTGATTTTATATGTTCAAACTGCATATATGGGGTCCTTGTGAGGGAACGAAAAAAATGAACCGTGCATGGAATATTAGAGAGGTCCATTCATGCTAAGTAAGTGACATTATTATCCTATGAGGTATGACTATCAGAGTGGTCCAATCATACCAAGGCTAAAGTTTGGGATCAGATTATATCCATGTTCGATAACTATTAGAGTTGTCTTATCACCTTGAGGCAAACCAAAATATTTTCTATAAAGTATGACATTGTCGGAGTTATCCATGTTATATGAACGTATCGAAAATATTCACGATCACATGATCTGTCAGAGGAGTCCAAATCATGTTGGGGTATCGGATGAGGTTTGAGAGAGAGAAAATATATCTTTATGCTTATGTGATCATATCTCGAGCATGATATATGTTTTAATGCATTTTTTCATAATATGCATTGCTTGTATGAATATATGAATATTGAAAGTGAAATATAGTGTAATGGGGTATACATTCATATAGGTCGGTGTCGAGTCGGCACCTAGGTGGGTTGGGGTATTCCTACTGAGCCTTTGAGTTGCTCACCCTTTTTTTCCAAAGTACTTACAGATAAGACGCCCATGATGGACGGGACTTGAGAGGCTCAAGTGGTGTTTTGTAGCATTTTGCTTTACATTTTTGATATTATGGATTTGGGTGAAGCATGAGGAATTATGTCATTCGTAGTTATGTATTAATTCTTAATGCTTTTGGACTATGCATGTAATTCAACTATGACTATGAACTTGTGAAGACATTCTTAAGAAATGTATGAATGGATCATTGTGTAGCTTATGAAATGAGCTTATAGACAGAACACAGTTTATGCGTGACATAGTAGATCCCATGAGGCAAATGTTAAGAGAAGCGAGAGAAGAAGAGGTTCAGGCACTACCTAGGGTTGCCTTGAGCTGACAGATAGTTGCAATTAAGGAGTATGTAACGTTTAAACCGCTTACTTTTGAGGGTGGACGTGATCCACTAGTGACAGGAGGTTGGATTGATCAAACTCATAAACTCATGGTTGCTCTTGCAATTGATGAGGACCTACGAGTGAGTGTGGCAGCGCGTCATTTATAAAGGGAAGCGGATTAGTGGTGGCAATTCATTGGAAATACCCATAACACTGATACTATGAATTGGGAGACTTTTAAGAGGTTGTTCTTTGACAAGTGCTTTCTGGCTTCAGTAAAGGATCAGACGAGGCAAGAGTTTGTGGACTTAGTCCAAGGGGACATGGATGTCATGGGGTACGAGACCAAGTTTACATCTTTGGCTCGCTTTGCCCCAGAGATGGTTAATGATGAAGAACTAAGAATAAAGAAATTTATGAAGGGGTTCAAGACCTCTATTAGGAAGAGAATGTCCATTCTAGATTTGAAAACTTATGATGAGGTTGTTGACAGGGCCTTAGTAGCGGAGGAGGGTGATAGAGATACCCAAAGGATATGGGACTCTAAGAATCAGACGAAGAGTGCTGGAGCATCTTCAAGTAGTCAAGGGAGGAAGAGGCATAGAGGGAGTATGTCACATTCTCAAAGGCACCAGCAGGCTCGCCCGGTGCCTTCACTGACTCTACCTACCGGATCTTCATGATCATCAATAATGTGTTATTATTGCCAGTAGTCTGGCCATTATTGCAATGAGTGCCCTCAGAGGCAAGCAGGGGCACCGGTGCCAGCAAGGGATAAGGCATGCTTTTATTGTAAGCAGCTCGGACATGTTAGGGCTAATTATCCATAGAGACAAGGGGCATAGAGTGGTTTAGAGTCTCAGTAGAGGTTCGTACAAGCGGCTACAGTTTAGTCTGGTTTTAGGGCATTACCACCGCCTTAGCCAGCATAATCAGTTCAGGGATCTCAGGCAGCGAGAGGACCTATGTCTGCTTCTAGTAAGCAGTTGGGTTTACAGGGGGTTGGTCAGAAAGGTCAGCAAACTCAAGGCCGTGTTTTTACACTTGGCCAGGCAGAGGAGGTACCAGGGCTATTAGTGGTTAGAGGTATTTTTCTAGTTTCTAGCTCGTGGGCTAGGGTGTTAATAGATTTGGGTGCATCACATTCATTCATATCTACTGCATTTGTTTATGCCTTGGGGCTAGATGTGCCATCACTAGAGTCACCATTGTCTATTGATACACCTGTTTGGGGTAGAGTTACCTTGGGTAGAGTATGTCGATTTTGCAAGATCGAGGTTGTGGGACGTTGGCTAGTGTTTGACTTTGTGGTATTAGATATGACCACTTTCGATGTCATTCTAGGTATGGATTAGTTATGTACATTTAGAGCCACGATCGATTGTCTCCCATAGGAGAGTGATGGTATACACACCCGAGGGTGATTGCTTCTATTTTGTGGGAGAACGGGATGATTTCTACATTCTATCATTGTTTAGTTTCGGTGTTTGGAATAGGGTTGGATACTTCCTAGCTAGCTTGTTAACCGAGGATGATGAGGTTGTGACTAGTGGAGGATTTCCACCGATGGTTTGTGATTTTTTAGATGTATTTTCGAGGGACTTGACAGAGTTGCCTCCGATCAGAGATGCAATTTTTAGCATTGATCTTACTCCTGGTATTGCACCTATCTCTATAGCACCATACCATATGGCATCGATAGAGTTGAAGGAGTTGAAAGATTAGTTGTAAGAATTGTTGGATAAGGGATTTGTATGACCTAGTACATCACCTTTGGGAGCTCCAGTCCTATTTGTTAAAAAGAAGGACGAATCCTTGCAGTTATGCATAGACTACTGAAAGTTTAACCAAGCAACGGTTAAGAACAAGTATCCTTTGCCAATGATAGATGATTTGTTTGACCAACTAAAGGGTTCAATTTAATTTTTAAAGATCGGCTTGAGGTCGGGGTATTACCATCTGAGGGTAAGGGAAGAGGATATTTCGAAGACCGCTTTTTGGACTAGATATGGCCACTTGAGTTCTAGTGATGCCGTTTGGTTTGATGAACACACTGACAGCATTTATGGACTTAATGAACTGAGTCTTCATTGTGTACTTGGATAGATTTGTGGTTGTGTTTGTGGATGACATTCTTGTGTATTCTTCTCCAATGGAAGACCTTGAAATCCACTTGAGGATGGCGTTACAGATTTTGAGAGAGCATCGTTTGTATGCCAAATACGAAAAATGTGAGTTTTGGCTAATAGAAGTGAAGTTCCTAGGATAGGTGGTGTCGGAAGGAGGAGTTTTTGTAGACCCTTATAAGATTGAAGTGGTGATGGATTGGGAAAGGCCTAAGAACGTATTCGAGATACGTAGCTTCTTGGGATTGGCGAGATATTACCGGCATTTGTTAAAAGACTTTTCGAAGTTAGCGGCACCGATGACCAAACTTACTTGTAAGGGAGTTAAGTTTGTGTGGAATAATGCTTGCGAGCATTCTTTTATGGAATTTAAGAGTAGGTTAACTAGTACTCTTATATTGATTATTCCCGAACATGGTTTGAGTTATGTCATCTACTGTGATACTTCATGGGACGGATTAGGGTGTGTACTAATGCAAACCGAGAGGGTTGTTGCATATGGTTCCTGATAGTTGAAGATCCACGAGCAAAATTACCTAACTCATGACTTAGGGTTAGCGATGGTCATTTTTTCCTTGAAGATGTGGAGACATTATTTGTACGAGAAAAAGTGTGAAGTTTTCTCCAATCACAAGAGTTTGAAGTACCTTTTCACACAAAGTGACTTGAATTTGAGGCAAAGGAGATGGGTGGAGTATATGAAGGACTACAACTTTAATATTCAGTATCACCTGGGGAAAGCTAATGTAGTTGCCGATGCATTGAGCAGAAAATCACGTGGCACCTTAGCTAGTATTGCTATCCGAGAGTGGAAAATGATGGAAGACATCTTAGAAATGGGATTGTACTTTAGTGAGGGTGGTGAACCGGCGACTTTGTTCACACTTATTGCACAACCAACTCTAGTGAGTAGGGTGGTTAAGGAACAGAGGTATGATAGTGAGATGGAGAGCATTTGCACTCAGATTTTGAGTGGAGAAGTGGTATAAGATTAGATTATTTATTTAGATGGTGGGTTGAGGTTTAGAGGCAAACTGGTTGTTCCATTGGCTTGTAGGGATGTAGTTTTGAGAGTGTTTTATAACTCTAGGCTTACAGTGCATCCTGGTGGTACCAAAATGTACCACAACCTTCGTAGACAGTATTGGTGGAAGGGCATGAAAAAGGATATTACATAATTTGTGGCGAGGTGCCTCACTTGCCAACAAGTGAAGGCCGAGCATAAGAGACCGACAGGTTTGTTACAGCCATTACCGGTGGCTATGTGGAAGTGGTAACATGTCACTATAGACTTTGTGACAGGGTTGCCTAGGACGAGGAAGAGTCATGATGTAGTTTGGGTCATTGTGGACAGATTAACCAAGGTGGCCCATTTTCTTCCGATTCAAGTGATAGATGATGTGGATACTCTTAGTCGGCTGTACATTGATAAGATTTTGAGAATGCATGGAGTGCTAGTTTTTATTATGTCCATCAGAGAACCAAGGTTTACGTCACGATTTTGGAAGAGTTTTCAGGCTACAATTTACAGATCTCCATTTTAGTATGACTTTCCATCCTCAGACAAATGGTCAGTCAGAGTGTACTATACAAATTTTGAAGGATATGCTTAGAGCATGTGCACTTGATTTTTGTGGCAGCTAGGAGGATCACCTTCCTTTGGTGGAGTTTGTATACAATAATAGCTACCATGCTAGTATTGAGATGGCTCCATTTGAGGCCTTGTAGAGTAGACCTTGTAGGTCATCGGTTTGCTGGGTAGATGTTAGGGAGACAGTGGTTTTGGGGCCAGATATAGTCCGGGAGAATACAGAAAAGATAAAAATTAT
Source organism: Cornus controversa (assembly GCA_026545225.1). Lineage (NCBI taxonomy): Eukaryota > Viridiplantae > Streptophyta > Magnoliopsida > Cornales > Cornaceae > Cornus > Cornus controversa. The sequence goes on along the minus strand of CM048853.1, from coordinate 22,170,432 downwards.
AAAGCAACGGTTGCTTATGGCTCAGAGTCGTCAGAAAAGTTATGCTGATAAGAGGCGGAGGCCTTTGGCATTTGAGGTGGGAGATCATGTGTTTCTAAAAGTCTCACCATGACAAGGTTTGATGAGGTTTGGGCATAGCGGGAAGCTAGCGCCACGATTTATCGGTCCATTTGAGATATTAGATCGTGTAGGTGAGGTTGCATATCGCTTGGTATTGCCACCGCAATTGTCAAGTATGCACAATACTTTACACATTTCTATGTTGAGAAAGTATGAGCCGAATCCTTCACATTTATTAAATTAGACAGATCTTGAGGTAGAGGAGGACGTGTCTTATGAGAAGAGACTGATCTAGATCTTGGATGCTAGAGAGCAAGTGTTTCGGGGCAAAAACATTTCGTTGGTTAAAGTGATTTGGAGGCATCACGAAGTTGAGAAGGCTACGTGGGAGTGGGAATAAGAAGTCCGATCAAAGTATCCTGAGTTGTTTATTACTTGAGGTATGTTCGTAATTTCGAGGATGAAATTCCTTGAAGGTGGGGAGGTTGTAAAGATGGTGACCAATTTTGGCCGGTTTGCATGTTATGCATCATAATTGTCATAAATGAATTTTGAATGATATTAAGCATGTTTTAAGTGTGTGAAACATGTTTGAAAAATTATATAAAGGTTTTGGAAAGTTTTGGGAACATCTAGAGAAGTTTAACTTTTTGGTTAGATAAGGGGCTCGGGATGCAGTTCAGGTGGGCCCTGGAATTCAAAAAATTTTGAAAAATAATTATTTTTCGTTTTAAACCAAATGAAATGTTTAGAGAGTTAAGGAAGCGATTTTAAGGCTGTAAGAGCTTTCGAAATTGAAAATAGAGGTTGGGAGGGTACGTTAAGTGGTCTAGGGGTGTTTTAGTCATTTAGTGCCCCATATATTATAAATATCTAGGGCTGAGGATCTCAAATCATTTCTCACGCCACTTTCTCTCTCTAATTCCTCCCAACTTCATCCTTCCACCTTCTCTCTACATTTCAGAGTGCTTCGGCTTGGATTCGGGATTTACCGAAGAAAGAAAATGCGTAGAGCTCGACAAGGGCTTCGGTTTGAACTAAACAATCTTGGATTTCAATTCTCTCTTAGTTGTCGATTCTAGGGTTTTGGGTGAAACGGTGAGGTGTAAGGTGTGTTTGTATACATATGAGGGGTGAGAGGGGTTGAGATGTGAGGTTTTCTTCTTCTTTTATAATTCTTATATACAAATTGATGTACCTTGTGATATGTATAGCATGAGGGGCTAGAATGTGAAATGTGAGAATTTGAGGGCATTGACACCTTTATGCTAGCTTTTGTGTGTATATCTGATTATATGCAATGATGAACATGTATGTAATCATGTGTTGATAATTTAGAACTAACTTGTGTATTTGAGAAGCATGAAAATGATATGCTTGATTTTATATGTTCAAAATGCATATATGGGGTCCTTATGAGGCAATGGGAAAAATGGACCGTGCATGGAATGTCAGTGAGGTTCATCCATGCTAAGTAAGTGGCATTATTGTCCTATGAGGTATGACTGTCAGAGTGGTCCAATCATACCAAGGCTAAGGCCTAGAATCAGATTATATCCATGTTCGGTGACTGTTAGAGTTGTCCAATCACCTTGAGACAAACTAAAATATTGCGTATAAAGTATGACATTGTCAGATTTGTCCACGTCATACGAACGTATCAAAAATGTTTACAGTCACATGATTTGTTAGAGCAGTCCAAATCATGTTGGGGTATCAGATGAGGTCCGAGAGAGAGAAAATATATCTTTATGCTTATGTTATCATATGTTGAGCATGATATATGTTTTAATGCATTTTTCATGATATGCTTTGCTTGTATGAATATATTAATGTTGAAAGTGACATGTAGTGAATGTTGAAAGTGACATGTAGTGTAATGGCATACATTCATATAGGTCGATGTCGAGTTGGCACCTAGGAGGGTTAGGATATTCCTACTGCGCTGTTGAGTTGCTCACCCCTTTTTCCCTAAACTATTAACAGATAAGGCACCCATGACGGATGGGACTTGAAAGGCTCAGGTGGGGTTTTGTAGCATTTTGTTTTACATTTTTGATATTATGGATTTGGCTACCCATGCCGGGAGGAATTATGTCATTCGTAGTCATGTATGAATTCTTAATGCTTTTGGACTATGCATGTAATTCAACTATGATTATGAACTTGTGAAGACATTCTTAAGAAATGTATGACTGGATCATTGTGTATCTTATAAAATGTATGAATGATGAATATAATAGATTGTGATTATGGGAATTGTATAAAGTGTGAGTTTTGAACCAAATAGATGGATTGTGATGTATGAACTTATGGGATTGTCAATCTTTTTATGTTGTTGCATTGTATGGATGATTCTAAGGTTTTTAGAAGGTGTTGGATGGATAATGGGGGAACACATGCCCAAAGTGTCCATTTTGGATCCTTAGATGAAATGGGTGGATTTTTACTGCTTTTAATGGATTTTAATCATGTTTTAGAGTATATTATGATTGGGTATAGTTGTTATATGTATTTGGAGTTGAAAAATGCAGGAAACAGACATTTTTACACTTTTAGTCACCTAGCCTCTACATCAGCCGACCGAAATGTGTGACATCTAGAACATTGAAAATCTTGGAACCTATTTCGGACGGCTGAAAGGAGGGTTTTAGTCGATTGAAAGCTCCTTTTCGACAAGTTGAAACTACTCCTGCTAACTGACTGAGTTAGGATTGGATTCTAATGTGTTTGCAAATTTGGTGTCAGTTAAGCCCAAGTTTTAGCCGACCAAAGGTTGGTGTCAACTGATCAAAACTACCCTAGGTTGAAATTTTGTGATTGCTGAGATATTTGTGAGCATGTATAGATACATGGACTAGTGTGGGGCCTATTAAGGTACTTGGTGATGAGTATATGCACCCATGAGTGTGAGTATAGAGTTAAGCTTCCGCAGTAATTGAGAGTGTATTTAGGTGAAGTCTTGATGTCAAATACGATGTCAAGGTGAGATTGCTGTTGAGATCGTTCATGGGGTTGAGTGGACTGGTTCACATTGAGAATTCGGGGTTGGACCGGGGGAGTCCGCAGTCTGGTTTTTTGGGCATAACATTACACAACCCTAACCTTCTCCCATACATGCCAAACTCAACATAACTCAACCAAAAACTCCCCAATCTTACCAATACCCTAGAATCGATGAATAAGAGGGAAAAGACACCGCTACCTCAAAAATGAAGGCTTTTCAAGAAATTTCCAAGAATTCCACTGAGTCATATCTTGCCAAAATCAAATATTGTTCGGTTCAAACCGAAACCCTTGACCAGTGCTACGAGTTGTCCATCACTGGCAATTCCCAAATCCAAGCCGAATGCCTCCGAAATGAAGAGAGAAGGAAGGAAGATGAAGTGGGAAAGAAAGAGAGAGAGAGAGAGAGTTTGGGCATGAGCTTCGTCAAGAGAGAATGAAATATTCTCTGTACTTACAAATATTTAAAATATCTAATTCTGCAAAATGACCAAAAGGCCTCGGGCCACTTAACGTACCTTTCTGACCTCCGTTTTCGATTTTGACAGCTCCTATAGCTCTGAAATTACTTCCTTAACCCTTTAAACATTCCATTTGATATAAAATCAAAAATAAATATTTTCCAAAAAATTTCTGGATTCCCGGGCACACCCGACTCGCTTCCCGGGCCCTGAAGACCCAAAATTCTCAAATTTAGCCAAACGCTCCCAAATTTTTTTGAAACCTCTAAACAAGTTCCCAAATAGGTTTATCATATTAAAAACATGCTAAACATAATTTAAAATTTATTTATGGTAAAAATGATGAGTAAAATGCAAATTGGCCAAAATTAGTCCCGGTCTCTACAAAATATAACTAGCATGCTCAAAATATTCAATTGCTCATTAGGGACATATTATAACACATAATCATGCTCACATACTCATTTAGGAAATTCATCAAACACAACTCCTAAAACCCACAACATGAACAAAATTACCCTTAAACTCCAAATTTTTCCAAATCATGCCCATATAAATCACATAGGAGGCATATGAACACATAATCATGTTTGCATATTTCACGCCTAGAAGTCTAGACCACCGAGACTCCCCCGATCCAAGCCCAAATTTTAGGTAGTGAGGTGTCATGATTGTCCGATCGTCACTCCACAACCCAGATAATTATGATAAATTATTACCAACATCACCCTCGGTGCATACTCGGTCCACCAAGATCACTATATACAACGAAAATCTTATCATCAACAGATTAAATCCTTTACCGGATGTTACTAGGGTCATCAATCTAAGTTGTGACCTTAAGATCAGCAGAAGCATTATTTTCACCATCATTACCACGCATACATGCATACATAATCGATTGAAGTCCTCTATGCACACTCTATATTAGAAATACATATGCATAGGTTCCTTAAACACATATAGTTTCAGCCAATTCCATATGATCAAAACTAGAGTTTCGCACAATCGAGGTGCATTTCGCATAATCAAAAACATAGTTTCGCATTATCAAGGTTCTATTGAAGTACTATCAAAGAATTCCATCTCTCGGGACTTTTGACAATCCACAAACTTGTCATTTTTTTCATGATCAAAATTGAGGTTTTGCATGATCGAAATTTTCGATTATAAGAGACAAGGGTTTTGCACAATCGAAATTAGTTCCTGCAAAAAATCCTGTTGTTTGACACTTGGGTCATTTTCGATCCAATGTCCTTCATTAACACATCTACGCATCGTATTTCACATATACATCAACATAACCATTCTTACAAGTTTATACAAGTAGAAATAAACATAAATGAATAGATCATCATTTAAACATCTAACATTCTACCATGCTCAATACCATGCTTATAAGGTATGAAATCATAAGTAATGAACAACATATCCTAAACTCCGTATTTAAATGTATACCACCATGGAGCATAAACAATACATATTTTCGAAACACAAATGGTCATTACATGTTTGTCACATGCATATAGTCCATAATCTGGACATGCATTCAAAGAAAGCAATATAAGGTCTTTAAATGAACTCGAAACTCCACGCTAACTCTACCATTGGGGAGACTCTATCACCTCTTTTTCATTTCTTGAAAGATATTAGTACTTATGAGATACAAGTTCCGTGAATACCATATAAACATACATTTGTATTTAATTATGTTAAGCAAATATTCATATATCACAACCCTATTATAAGTAATTTATAATGTAGCATGATATACACAACTCTCTCATACTCACCACATATTCATGAATTGAGCTCACCACATGTCTACCCATGAATGATGATGGATTATCACCACCCTCACCACATGTCTACCTATGAATGATGATGGATTATCACCACCCTCACCATATGTTTGCCCATGAATGATGATGGATTATACATACTCATGGCAAATATGAATGAGCAATTTGAGACAAAATAACATTTAATGGTCATGCTTACACAATTCATCAATTAAGCACTACATGCAATCACATTGTACATGTCTCACATTTTTCAAATTCCACACAATTAATATGGTAACCAAACATGCTTTACACAAAGCATACTTTTAAGACATTTTGACAAACACATAAGTGTCACTTTATCACATATACATGAATACACATAATTCTTCCACATTTCAATTCCAACATGTTCTATAATTAACTAGGGCAATTATAAACATGTAAATACATCAATTAACATAGAGAATTCATTAATTGGCATAATTGAGCATGCTTTGGTACTAAAAAAAAAATTTATTTATGCCCACAAAACCAATTGGTTGCCTTAACAACCAATATACTCACAAAAATCTAAGATTCTATGGGTTAGACATCCCTACCTCAATTTGGAAGAGCTTCCAAATAACTTTTTCAATTCTCACCAAAAACCAACTTTCTCCGAAATCAATTCCAGATAGATCAATCTCTCTTCTTCAGCGTCACCCAATTCTCGGCCTAAGCTCCTCAAATGTGATGAAGAAGTGAAGTAGATGACATAGCTATGTATCGATATATATTGTTCTCACCATTTGGCTGAAGAGAATGAGAAATGAGGGCTGAGTCATTCTCTTTCTATTTATAGAATTTAACCTCCACCATTTTGGGCTCCATTTTTTATTTCATAACTCCAATTGATACAAAATTGACTCTGTAGTACGTCAAATATTTTATTTAAGCTACCCTCCAAATTAGATATTATTCTGACATTTTCAAATATTTTGGGCCCGCGCCTCAGGTCAATCGAACCCGAAAAGTCAACTTTTGCCAAACGTTCTAAATTTTTTTTCGAATACTTATACAAGTTCCCAAACATGTATTTTACATATAAAATACATATATAATCATTTAAAACATTAATATGACAATAAATAAAAATAAAAGAAAACTGACCAAAAATGGCAATTCTAGCTATATACATGTTAAACATTATATAAACCAATGTAAATAGACATATAGCTAGTTGGATGCTCTAAGCATCCAATATACTCACAAAAATGAAGGAATTCATGAATTAGACATCCCTACCTTAGTTTAGAAGAGTTTCTAAACAAAATCCCCAATTCCCATCAAATTCAACTTTTTTCGAATTTAATTTTGAACGGATCAAAATTGAGCCCTCGTCACGAAAATCAACTTTCATTCTTCGGCGTTTTCCAATTCAAGCTCCAAGTCCTCCAATTTCAAGATAGAAAGAAGAAGGAGATTGTAGAGAGAGATGAGTTCTCTTGCTCGGCTGATATAGAATGAGAGAATGAGAGCTGAATTGTTCTCTCTTGTATTTATAGCCCTAATCTCTCCAATTTACCAAAATGTCACTACTCACTTAACATATCTTTCCAGACTTTGTTTTTAATTTCAAAAACTCCTACAGACTCGAAATTGATTCCATAGTTCACCAAATATTTTATTTAGTCTAATATCAAACTTTGATATCATTAAAAAAATTTCAAATTTTTTGGGCCCACCAAACCCGCGTACTAGGCCCGCCTGACCCGAAAAATTCAAATTTCACTAAACACTCCCAAAACTTTTATAGACCCTTATATAACAAGTCCCCAAACATGGATTTTGCATTTAAAACATGCATATCATCACTTTTATCACTTATGTGACAATAAATGAAATAGAAAGAAAAACTGGCCAAAATTGGTCATGGTCTTTACAATCTACCCAACTTAAAAGGATTTTGTCTCCAAAATTAAGCCATGCCTGAAGAGAAATAAGTTCGAACTCTTAGAATGGACTTTTTGTTTTTGCTCCCAGATAGTTTTCCTCATTAACCCTAACTCAACTCATTCGTATTCCCTTAATGTGGAACTTTACAAATTGCTCCAATTACGTGGCAAGGCCAAACCATTTTGCCAACACATTAGAATTTCCAACAGTTCAAATCAATCCCTTTCGTTGTCTCCCGCCTCAAAGAATAATTGTACGCCTCTTTTAGTGAAAAAATTCTTTTGCCAACCTGGGCCCTAAGGCTGTGGTCTCACCAACCTTAGCCCATTAAACCATAACTCTACATAATCTGCCATACAACGCCCCAAGTGGTGCCATAATGATACTAGCCTAATTACTATTGTTGTATGCAAACTTCTTGATTTGGCAAATGATTATTTCAACTAATACCAAGTCTAAGTGTAATTCGTATCAAGCACTATCTGAAATCTTTGTCAAAATCTCAAGGCAAACCCGTATTTTTATCCAACACAATGGATACTCGAAACTCCATGTAACCTCACAATATGTTCCACATATTGCTCACTAAGCCTCCTTATATCATTCTTTAAGGAAGTGAACAACTTTAATCAATTAGTCAGCCATGATCTAATTAACTGCATCATTTCTCCTTTCAACCTTGGAATCCCATCACAAAACCATAATGACACAAGGTCTAATCCGTTATCGTGATACTACTAGAGATCTATGAGTAGAAAATATGTAACTCATTATCTTGCATCCGTGCCACTAGCACATCCTAACCTATAATGTGAAACATTACAATAGCTAGGATATCTCAACCCACCTTCAGTAAAACCTAAGTCGGCTGAAACCTGGATTTAGCTAACATTCAGGAAACTAATTCTGTCGGTTGGCTTGAGAGTGGCTTCGATTGATTTGAGAGTGTAAACATGATGTCACTATACTACATGACATTCATTAATGTTCTCATGTTTAATAACTCACAAATGCAATTTAACTTAATGCATTTAAACATACCACATGCTTAACAGTTAAATTATATAAGAAGTTAAGATATTTACATCTTCTTCGGTCATAATCTGATACATAGCCATGATTGGTCCACTCCGACGATATGTGGTGTTGGACCACTTCGACGACACCAAAATGTTAGTCAACTCCGACGAAACTCGTGTGATGGAAAAACTTCGATGGTTACACTATCAAGGTCTTATGTATGCCTTGTATAAGTGATTGGGCAAATTCGACGATCACTATCCTTGGGGTATGACTGGGCCTCTCTGACGATCATTCCATTGGGAATATTCTCACCAATTCAACCACATGGTTGGCCACCTCGGAATCCCATGTCCATCATACTTGGACAACACTCTGATATACATGTATGCATAATTATAGGGCAAATTCATTTCACATAGCATAAAGTAATGCTTTTCAATGCACATTTTTGCTATTATAACACTAGCATGCATTTCCTACATAACCACCATATAGTTGTATATATGCCACGATTTATGAACATGAGCCCCCTATGCATACACTTCATTTCACATCAACTATACTCAAATTCCACATACATTACATGTATACACACAATTCATCACATAACATGAATTAAGCAACCCTATCATGCATAATTATTCAATGTGAAGAGAGGATGGAAAAATAAATTACTCCCACCACTCACCCATTCATGCTAGCACAAATTATACCATCCCAACTCTTCCCATACAGTAGAATCAATAACTAAGAGGGAAAAAACATCCCTACCTTAAGTTTGAAGCCCTTCTTAGCAAGCCCTAGAATCCACCAAACTTCAAGTTCCTCCAAAGTGAAACTTCTTTCCGTAGAATCGTAGATCGGGACAAGGAGAATACTCTTTCCTTCTTGGACGAAGCCCAAATCTCAACTTCACTAAACCCTAACTTTTAGAATTCTTCAAATGGGAATTTTGAAGCTACCAAAGTGAAGAGGAAGGAGAGGAAAAAAGCTTTCTCTCGTGGAACAAGCCCTAAACCTCACTTTAAAGAGATGAAAACTAAGGAAGAAGGTTGGAGAAGAAAGAGAGCTTGAAAGCCCTTTAATGGAAGAATTTTGTATCTATAAGTTCTATCCCAGCCATACACATATAGTGTATTTCACACCTCACCAAGGACAAATGACCATTTTGCCCTTAAGTCACTTAACGTACTTTCTCGAGCACCATTTTAGACTCCGATAGTTTCTACGGTCTCGAAGTCACTTCCTTAACTCATTAAGCATTTCATCTAACCCAAATTCAAAAATTGTTATTTTTTAAAAAAAATTTCAGATTTTCGAGTCCATTTGAACCGCGTCTCGGGCGCTCGTTTGACAAAAAAAGTCAAACTTCTCTAAATATTCCAAAAATTTTCCAAAACCTCTAAAAAACTTTTCAAACATGATTCCCACACTTAAAACATGATAAAAATTGTTAAAAATGCATATATGAAAATTATGATGATTAAAACGAAAATCGACCAAAATTGGTCTCGGTCTCTACATTACATGTTCAGTAGATTTGGCTTTGAATTTTTCTGTATTAATGATGATTTTTTTCTTGTTTTTGATGGCACTTGATATCCAACCTACAGGCCTGTTATAATATTCTACTTGGGAATTTGTTTTCTTGGAGTGGTTGCTGATATGTTGAACTGTTGAAGGACTGAATGATTATATTGTGGTGCCCATGTTCGAGCTTGAGAACTTCAGAAGTACAATCATCCATTGTTGTGCAACAATAAAATTATGAGATGGCCCATTCAATAAGCTCTGTAATTAGAATAAGTTTGGTGGAGATGAAATTTGTAATTTAATCCAGTGCCTAGATTGTGGATATTTAACTATGCACGAGAAATAATAGTAGGGAAGATACTTATACATCTGTCTCCAACAGTATTGAAGAGTGTTTTTAGATCACCAGGGGAAGAAACTTTTAATTGTAATTCATCATATATTCTTTTTTTATTTTTTATGTTATCATTTGCTTGTTTGTTCACTAGGTAGCCCTGCCAGCTATTCTGACTATATTGTGTTAATTAACAAAAAAAAAAACTATTCTTATTACATTGACTTTAGCTGCCCTCTGTCATGTTATGTTACTTCTGTTAAGAAAATGCACTTTGACATTCCTTTATGAAGTTTATAATCCAAAATATCTTATTTTTCACTTGTGGAAATGGAAAACGAGTTAACGGAATAGGCATTTTCAATTTGGTCCAAACTTGCGAAGATAAATTACACTTTTTCCAGGTTAAGAAATGGTGACTGTTATATTTGGTTAGAATTATGTTTCTACCATGAAATTTCAGGTAGTTTTAAATTTAATAGAACTTTCATGGCAATGTTTCTTCATTTTGTTGCTACCTGCTTTTGTTTTGTTCGTCTTTTTCTTCTTGTTTCCAATTTTGTTTTTCTTGGTGAGAGTGCTGATTATTCAAAATTAAAATCGAGGTTTTAAATTTATGTTCTTCTATCAAGATCCATTGAGAAAAGAAACATCTTCACGTACCGACTCTTTTCTAATTGGATACTTCGCATATGAACTCTAATAGGCTCATCTAAGATGCAAAGAATTGGTGCTGGCATCATCATTGCTGTTTTGGATCTCAACATTCTTGACAAGGTTGTTCAAGTAAGCCTCAATATCTTAATAATGGGCATTTAGTTTGAATTGAAATGTTCAAAATTTTGCTCACGCTATCATTTTCCTTTTGAAGTAAAAATATCAAAAGAAAAATAAGAACGCATCATAAAAGAAAGTGCAAGTACAAAGCTCTTCATTCAATCTACAATGTATTTCATTATCTTCCCATCTTTAAGTAATTAATAATTGTTATATGTTATTGGTATTTGATTTTCTATTTGGTCCCATTACTGTGTTCGTTGCTCTTCCCCTCATAATATATTTTTTGATGTACACGTAAAATCACGCCTTGGATAAATTATAACATTTTGTAGTAAGTAAGAAATCTCCTCAAGTGTCAAGACAGCACAGAGATAAATTATAACTTCCTTTTTTACCTCATTGCATCATCTGGTGCCATGTAAGATTGCAGCCAAGGACAATTTTTAAATAGTTGAAGACTGATAAAAAGAGTTTACTTTTAAATGTATCATCAAGTTTCCACATGGTAAAAAGTGTTTTAGTTTGGTGACTTGTAACTTAATTTGATATTAGTTAGTTGATCTTAAAGTAAGAATGATATTGTTGTCAAAATCATCCAATTTCCAAGACCACATTACTCTGCTTGAAAGCAGCACAAGGATATTAAAGTATGAGTCCTTTTGCATTATCAACTGAATAAAAGCAAGGAAAAAGATATGCTGGTTGACAAAATGTCAGTCCTCTTGCTCTCTAACTATGTTGGAAGTATGAGGTTCAATTATTCATCAAAGTAATAGGTGTCAACTTTGGTCGTATGGTTTTACAGTTTAAGTATTAAAATGTTAAATGGAGGCAGCATGTTACAAACCTTAAATCATAGATATGTCTCTTTGAAGAAATGTGAAATACTATTTAATACGTTAGATAGGCATCAATGCATAGGGAACAAAGACAACTGAAAATGTTTTTTCGCTGTCAAGGTACTATTGTATTGCAGTGTCAGCTAGACATCAGACTATTTGATTGTTTTGAATAAAGTTTGATTGGCAAAGGTTCAAAATAACAAATACCGTGACCTCTTTTTCCTGGAATAACTTATACATACCTCATATAAGCTCTTAAAGCATGCTATGAGGTAGGGGTGGCAATTCGTGTTCCTGTGTCGTGTTCTAGTATTATGCTAAACAATTCAACCCTAACCTGACCCATTCAATAATCGTGTCAGAGACATTCAACACTAACTCAACCCGTTTATTAAACATATTACATGTGTCAACCCGTGTAACCCGTTTAATAAACATTTCCTATAATGACACCACTCATTTAATAACCTTTTTAATCCGTTTAAGTTACTCCCCCTAAAAATCTCTTTGAAGACTATACAAAAAATATGCATATCTATACATAAACCCTAAAAACAAACTATATTATAAATTTTTTATCTATATATAAACCTGAAAAATATTCTAAGGTGATTCAATAATTGGGAAGACACCATAGCAATTCCATCCTTGCATTTTATGCCTATATTAGTTCTATAAATAAACAAATAGATTACAAACAATTGCAATATATAACACTATGTATATATAAGTTTGAATAAAACCAAAATATATGAATAGCTCATATTGTAATTGTGTTGTAATCGTGTTGTTGGTTAGGTTAGATCCTAACCCAACACAATTTTTATATGTTGTTGACATGTTTTTTAAACGTATCGGTTTTTTCCAAACCCGCTTAACTTGTGTTGTGTTCATGTGATGTTGTCATGTTATGCCCAATTTTGCCACCCCTATCATGAAATTGAATCTTTTCTTTGTGCTTTGCTTAGTTGAATTTGTGGATGAGGTCTTCAAAAGAGATCTTGTTAACTTAATCTTTTAACTAGGAAAACTCAAAAAGATGATAATTTTTACTGAATAGTACCTCTAAGTTGATTTTTTTTTCTTTTTCCGGTAAATATCCTCTGAATTGAGATATTCTTATGTTGCACCTGTTGATAGAATTTTTCTATTTTATTTGTTCCTTTCTTTTTTTTATTCCCCTCGTTTTGAGGAATGGACTTCACAATTTCTAGATTTTCATTGGAGCTTTCAACCGAGTTCAGAGCTTGAATATCTTGGTTAATGCATCATAGTTTGATTGCCAGTCCTTTTGTTAGCTCAAACTATGGGGCTTCAAAATATGATTAATTAGATCTACCTTATCTTATGAATGCATTTTGAAAATAGAAGTGAGAGTAATCTATTAGAGTTATTTGCTTTTTCAACAAGGGCTTCCTACTGATAAATAGAAAAGAACCAAAAGCTTTTAAGGCTAAAGTTGTTGCTGTAAATCTCAATGCAAATCTTCTTCTTTTCTTTCTTTATTTTTTTTAATCTTTTTTGGAATAAATCCATTGAAAGAATCGGATTGAAACTTTGTAGAACCTGTGATTCTTGAATTTGAACAACAAAAAGGCGATCCACCTTACCATAAGAATGAAAATCAATCCTTTGCAACAATTCAAGCTTTAAAAGAAATATATGAATACACCCACACAAATATATATTAGGGCTCTCTTTGGAAGAGTTTCTTGATTTTAAAATTTCTTTCATTTAAAAGGCTTTCGAAGAATGCTTCCAATAAAAAGAATTTAAAAGCAAAAAATTATTTGAATTTTTTGAAATTTCTTCCACAATTAACACATTTTTAACTTGATAAATTTTTCCTTAATAATTACTTTCCATAGGCAAGTTTCACGAAACAAAAGGAGGGAAAATTGTCTATAAAATATGTTACTTAAAATAATTATGACTTTCTTCCGTGTTGAAATATATTAGTATATTTTAACATTCCAAAAACAAGTTTTTCAGTTTCCTTTGAAATAACTTTTTAGGATTTTGACTTTCATTAGAAGTCTATTTTCTTTATTTCATCAAACACTAATATTTTTTTGGAAATGACTTTTTGGACTTGGAAACCCGTTTCAATCCTCGGGAAGCTCCCCCAAACGAGCACTAGATAGATGGTTGCGAACTCTTGGGACTTTTTTTTTTATTTTTAAAAGTTAAAGCAAACATACACACTCACCATATTACTCCTAGCACGCTTAAACACTCAACCTCAAAAATAATATAAAAATACTTAACAAATATACTAAAATACTCCAAGCGGTGGAAGGTGGATCCGTGGATGATCCAAATTTCTCCTAGAAAATTGTAAAAACCAAAATGCACATGCATTGAAACCTACCAGTAAAAAAAATTAGAACTCATTTGCTAGTAATGTATTGGAGTTTGATACATATTGTTAGGTTGATTTTTGTATCAGTTAAGTTTGTAGAGAAATTGGTATTTTGACATATAGATTGATATATAACATCCAAGTGATAGTCTTACAGACCAACACTCCTTGATGTAGAATGACCAAAAAGCATCAGCGGACTATATTTAATTTACCAGATAGTTGAACCAATGATTTACCCAATTCCTTCATGGTTTGGAAAAATGGGACAAGTTTGGATCACTTAAGAAGGACCATCTAAAGGTCCTATGATGGTTTTGGTTTCCTCCATTGTTTATTTGCAACTCTTAGGGTATGTTTGACTTCATGAATTGGAATCCTGAAATTGGAGAAAATTTTGTTCACGAGTCGATTCCAATTCCGCTAATTCTAATTCCAACATTTCAATTTCATGCAACTGAAGATAACCTTATATACTTATTTTCTTCCTCTAAACCCTATTATGGGCTTTGTGTAACCTTATATACTTTTTTTCTTCCTCTAAACCCTATTATGGGCTTTGTGTTTATCTTGTTGGCTTTTTATCTTTCTGGTTTTGAAATTCACCAAATTTCACTTTTCTTCATGAAGGTATTTGACTGAGTATTAGGATTTTGATTTCAAGATGATCCAAGATTCGTGGCTATCACGCAGGAAGCTTCTCATGTGATAATTTTTTTTTTATATTTCGGCCTAGTTCGAACCCTATTCATAGAATCCTGGCTCCGCCCCTACTTTGTACCTTTGATTTAAGATGTATTGTCACTAACAAGTGACTTAAAGAAGCCAATCATCAACTAGAAAGTAATTTATGATTTTTGTTTACAGTAAAGATTGGTTCAAAAAACTTATGAATGAATGGAATTGAGATGAAAATAACCAAAACTATAATAACAAAGATATATTAAATATTGGTGTGGCATCTAAAAAGAATGGGTTGATAAAAATTTCAAGAAACCAATGAAAGAATACTAAAGCAGATGTAAAAAAAAAAAAAAAAAGTAATTCAAAAAATTGACAAACAAATTCAACATAGCATCCGAAAACACCATCATATTGCTGCATAATGCCTATTCTGAGCCCTCACTCTACTGCCCCATGATCCATCCTTCTCCGCTGCACGAAATACGCATCTTCTTCTCAACTCAACAATTTGGCCTTCCCACCTCTTTCTTGCAAGTTGATCATCTCTCTCAATCTTATAAGTTCGCCCACAACGGCTCAAACTCATCTCATAATCATACTCTTCGCGTGAAATAGGATCGATCAGAGTCTTGTAAGCCGCGTGTGCTAGAACAAACATTCTGGTTGACTCATCCTTCATTGAAGGATGACAAAGATCAGGATGGTACTTCAGAGCCATAGTTCTATAAGCTCTTTTTATCTCATCAGTCCCAGCATTGTTTGAACTGAGAGAAAGTACCTTATACAAGTTGGCACTCTCATTTTCAGTAGCCTTCTCAGGCATTGCTCTGCATGAAATGGCATTGAACTTGGGAGACCATCTTGAATTTTTGGGCAGTTGATAGGAAAAAACTGGTTTAGCATTGTGCAGACTTGAACCTATAGCAATATCCATGACTATATCTCCTTACATAAACTATACTTACAAGTTTGTATATGTATATATATTGAGAAGGAGGAAAATATATTAATTTTTTGCGAAGAACACAAGGGTAATTTTGAAGTCAAAACGCGTTTTCTCTATGGTAAGTATCGATAGGAAGATTGGATCAGTCTGAAAAAAATTGCTGCCAACACTAATATATATTACATTTATATTGTTTACTTACCATATGCCGAAGACACAGTTCTAGGCTTCTAGCTAATAGTCCAATCAGTAAAATCCAAAACATGGTCCAAAGTGCTTTTTTTTTATTTTGATTTTAACAAATGTAAAAGATTTACATGTGGGGCCGGCACTAGGCGCAGTTTACAAGAGGCATTTAGCCCATCTTAGTCAAGACTACCAAAAAAATGCTAATGAAAGGCTAATCTTAAAAAGAAATTTCCCAGACTGTTGGTAACCAGAGCAATGAGTCATAACCCAGTGCTTTGTCTATATATGCTCCAAACCCAACTGCAAAGACTTGTTCTTTGCACCCTTGTCTATATCTATCTACCACACTCGGGGCCGTGGTGGCCATTGATCCGAAGGGAGAAGGCTCAATTCATGAACAGCCCAATTCTTCAAATCGAGATCAAAAGAGAGGTTGATTGCAATTTGTTACTGATCGCATCACCGATTTTGCAAAGTACAACATTCTGGATTGAAGTTATATCTCTAAAGGATCGTGAGTTTCTCTAGCACCAAATGTGGTAGATGCATGCAGATAGGGCTAGCTTGGAAAGGGGGTTTCCAGTGGTGAAGTCCAGGCAATGAGGGAGTTCCAGTTTGGAGGTAAGATGAGAAATTTGCATGGAACATGAGGAGGGGTGGGGGGAAATGTGAATGCAAGTGTGTTTGACAGAGTATTGTCAAGTGAGAGTGGGTGTCCAAGAGATATGAAAGAATAGTGTTAATTTCAGCATATTTGGTTTATTAATGAAGAAAAAGAAAGAAAAAAACAAACAGTGTTAACCTTATATTTTGTTTGGGAAATATAATTAAAAGATAAATGAGGAAATTATTTTTTTATTTTGTGAGTGATAGGGGCAAAATAGATGAAATTCACTAGTAATAACAAAAAAAATGGACATGACCAATAATTACAATCTCCTATCATTTCTTTGCATCTACATCCACTTTTAGAAGTTTAAGAAAATCATTGTGAGAGGGATTAGTGAGTCTCTCCTTCTCCCTCCAAATCCTTCCATTTCTTTTCACTTTTTCAAAACACACACAACATAAAGTGTTCTTGAAATCATTCCCTTTCCACACAACATAAAGTGTCCTCCAAATCATTCCCTTTCAATCTTTGGAGACACTAAGTTTTGACAAAATTTCAGAGTGGGAGGAATGGCATGTGTAAGGGGCTGGAGAGTTCTCCCAGCTTTTGGAGCTTTTTGTAGTTAATTGTCCTAAGTTGAGCAGTGAATTATCGATCCGCTTCCCATCTCTAAGGAAGGTTGAAATTTTAATATGCGAACAACTTGAATCCAATCAAGATAGGCTGTTGTTGCAAGGGCTTCCTTTTGTTCAGGAGTTGAAGATTTCAATGATGACAAAGTTGACAGAATTGCCGCAGTAGCTACAACACCTTTCTTCTCTTCAGAAATTGGAGATTTCAAATGTTCCGAACTTCAAGGAATTGCCGCAGCAGCAGCTGCAACACCTATCTCTCTTCAGGAATTGGAGATTTCAAATGTTCCAAAGTTGAAGGAATTGATGCAGGAGTTGTGCAGATTAGTAAATCTTGAAAGGTTGAAGATAAAGGGATACAGAAGGCTTGTGTCATTTCCGGATGTGGGGTTGCTGCGGAAGCGTAAGATTCTAGAGATCAAAAGATGTGAAGGTCTACAGTTCCTAGCTGTAGTAGCAGTAGCATCATCAGAGGAGGGAATCATGAATATGAATGTGAATATGAATATGATGATGGGGATCAACAATTGCTGCCTTGAAGAGTTGCGTATCTCTCATTGTTCATCTCTTCCTGAGGTGTCTTGGCCCGTCATCGCTACATTGGAAACACTTCACATCTCCAACTGTAGGAGATTAGAGTTTCCCCTTCTGTCAGAGTTGGCAACAGAGGAGGAGGAGCATATATAATTACCACATGACATGTTCCATTGAAGTTATGATAATAGAGGAAAGCCGTGATCTTCTCAAGTCACTGTCGTTAGGCTTTTTTCCAACGCTTCATTCTATGGACATCTGGGGGTGTACAAATTTGGAAACTCTTTTGATCCCAAACCACCTTCAAAATTTGATGGAGCTTAGAATAGCGTATTGCCCTAAATTAGTATCCTTTCCCCATGGAGATGGAGATGGGATATGATTATTAGCCACTCCCAATCTGATGAATTTGGAGATCAGAAATTGCAAGAATCTGAAGTCACTGCTGCAACGAATGCACACCCTTCTCCCATTTTTTTTTCTTATCTTAATTGTGGCAGCAGGCATAGAAAAATAGAAAAAATGTTTGGGTGCCTGTAGTCACTCCATTGACATCCGTTATAATCTCAACCTTTTTTTGTGTATATTACCTATGTTGACATGGTGTTCAAATTACAAGTAATTATTAATGATTTTCTTTTATAATTTCATAATCTTTTTGAAAAACATGTTATAATAGTAAACTAATAAGCTCAATGATATTATAAGGTCAACAATATTGAACGAGGCATCAATCCACCATCCATGAATGAAATATATTTCTTCAGTGAATATTTGATCGTGACTAAGTTTATTAATTAAAATATACCACTTCGTAATAGAACGAATTTTCTGTATAATAAGGCTATCGAAGGGGTGTCAATCCTCAGGAACTGTGGTTTGACTGTGTTGGATATATGGAATTAATTCTAATTAAATTAAGAAAGAATATGTTGCTAATTTTTATACTAAAATAACTAATAAGACAATTAAATAAATGCAAGAGAACTAAGAAGTGTAGATAGTATGAGATAAATCTAAGATTATTGATTTCACCACTAACTTCACAATCAATGGCCAATTGAACTAACTATGGGAAATTATACCATGCATGTGAGACCCCGATACAAGATCATTCTCATTAGCATAATTTAATTTTGGAATAAACATGAATTATGTATGAATATTTTGTATGTATACTAAATTGAGGAGGTAACATGCCTAGTGTGAGTTGTATTGTGAAGTTTATTTCATGCATATTAGTAGGTATTAACCATTGTAAGGTGTTAATTAGAAGTTATATTTTTGTATATCTAAATATTGATATAGAGTTAGTGAGGTGCTTGTGAGAAATGAAGTGGTTTAGAAGGGTTAGAGGGCAAATAACTTGAGGGGGTGATGTGCAAATATAAAATGTTGAAGGAGGTGAAGTGCAAATGGTCTAAATGGGGCTAGGTGTCAAAATTTGGTGTCAAAGAGATAAGTAATCAATGTAGATTAGATTCGGAAAGGAGCTTATCTCTACAACCCTTATGCTTTGTTTGGCAAAAAAAGTTTTGGTATCTTAGACTTGTAGAGAAGCTAGGAGAGAGGAGACTAAGCAAAAAGGAGGAAGGAAAAGAAGGAAAACTCAAGTTAAACACTTGTGAATTTTATGATTCATTAGCTTTCATGTTTTTATGTTGATTATAATTCATACACATGATTTTGTTTAGCAAATCATTGAAGGAAGACAAGAAATCATCATATATGCTTGTATATGTGTGTGTGTAGAGAAAAAATGTGATACTATGTGAATGGTAGAGTTGATTATTATGGTTTTGATTGCATTTTGTCGGTATAAAATGAAAGGAATCATGTTATAAACATGTTCTATGATGATTAATAGGATTTAGAAGTACAATATATGATGTTTGCATGAAAAAGAAGTGAAAAAGATGAAAAACGAGTTCTGCAGATACCCTGAAGTCATCTTACGAGAATGGCCATAAAATTCTGTAGAAAATTCAGATTTGAGTACCTTTTATTGGGTTAGAAAGTAGACTGGTAGAGATTTCTAGAAATGTATGGTAGAGAACCTAGTTCTTTTTGAATTGAAATAGTTTAATTGTTAAAGTTTGGTGAAAAACAGGCACGGTGGGAGAGACAGAATTGAAACAGTCCATTGTTTTGCTTCTTTATGAAAAAAATAACCATTGAATCATGCTTTAATTTTAATATGATGTTTTTGAATATGTTTCCTATGTACTATAAAATTTGTGGGCCAATTGGATGTCGAAAAATCCTTCATTTAGAGTGAAAATGTGGACATTGAGGTATTGAAGATGTCTATATGACATGAAGATACCTATATGGTATGAAGATGTTTATAAAGTATGAAGATGCCTATAAGGCATGAAGTTATATAAGGTCCATACTTTGGCCAAGAAGGAGAGTAGAAAGTTATAATACCTATATAACTTGAAGTTGCTTGAAGTTATTAGATAATATCAATTTTTATTACTCTGATGTAGTAGTGTTACATTCATTGGGCTTTAAGCTCACTTTTGTTATATATATATATTTAAGTTTAAGCTTTTGTAGCCACTGCCGAGTCTAGAGTCTTGGGGATTGGATGGAAAATTAGAAAGAGGAAGTGTTTTGTCTAACATGTAATTATTGTAGATAAGTTTTATAGTAAACTCATAGTTAAATGTGTGGTGATTGTGACTACTTGTAATTTAAGCTTGTGGTTTGTTTGCATATGTAAATTATTAAATATGCACTCTGATGTAGATTAATGTCAATTATGTTTGATGTTAATGAAGATGGTTAGAGGCATTCCAATTGTTCAATTTGTTATATGTATATAAATTGGGTTGGGGTGTGTCAATGCATAAGTTGTGTTAGTGGCTACAAGCTCACTTCCAACCGTCAGGAGGATAACATATGATTAAAGCTAAGTCATAGACTATCTTTGATTGACATGAACCATCTGCCTAACTACTCTACTCTAGGGTGTAGTATGACCCATCTTCTCTAGTCATAATCTATCAAAACTTTAACTTATACATTCAATGAATACTATTGTGTAATAATCACTCTCATAATCAGAGAAAACAAGAGGGATTGTGTTGAATCACAACAATTAAGTATCTAAGACAAGATAATAAATCATTGAAACTGAATTTATAAAACTTTTATTGCTCAATTCTATAAGAAGAATCCTTTAAATTACACAATCTATGCATAAATACAAAAATTCCCAATAATTAGAACAATCAAACCATTGATGCTTGGTTAAGGTTACATCAAAACCCTAGTGGATGAACTAGCTACTCATGGTAGAAGAAGACACTTCAACTGTTGAGAAAGAAGACATTATCTCCATGGAAGTATTACTACGCTTTGTTCTCTAATGATTCTCCACTCCAAAAGCTCTTCGATCAAAGCTGTTGCCAAGGTTCTCAATATAGCCCTAATTCGTTACTTTTAATAGTCAAGAAAATATGAAGTGTCCCCACCTAATTAGGAGACAATTAGGGTTTTCCCGTATGCCCAAATCAGGTGGGTTTTCTTGCTGAACTTCGGCCCAATGTTTGACGCCTCGGAAGTCTAATTCACGGAATTTTCATAAAATACAAAAAGATCCAGAATTAAATTTCGTTCAACTAACGCAAGAATTGGGCTGTTTTGACAGTGGGATACAAGCTGTTTACCAAAATGGGATTAAAACTGTATTATGCGTAAAATTTGGCTTCGCCCCGTAATCTCCTTAAGCAATTATAATTCTCTTGAGTCTCGTCCTTGGGTTGTTTTGAGTTGAAATATTGGCTAGACATGGTCCACTTGATGTAGGGTTCTTATAACCCTCTTGAATGTCATCTTCGAAAGCCTAAAAATCATGGTTTAACTAAATTACGATTAAGGACCTCAAAATACAGAAAACATGGAAATAGAGTAAAATCACAAATAATTTATCACCAAGAGAATAAAATATGCAAGTTAAGAAACTAGAATGCGTAACATTCAACGCCTATCATGCCTCCAAACTTACATATTGCTACTCCCTTCACAATAGAACAAAATAAAACTAAAACAAAGGGAATTAAATAAACACCAATTAACTACCCAACTCCTCTTTCGTGGGAGAAACGATTGCATTTAGCATATGCAATAAGCCTTTGAACCCCTAGGTTACCTTAGTGGACAAGTTATAGTCTCTTGAGAGTTTCCAGAAATGATACCCACAAACTGTAGTAACCCTTGTGGACGGGTGTGAGTGGGCGGGTGCGAAGACAGACACTGGGCTGAGCTACCACACTGACAGGGTACAGGGTGCTCAATCCCACATCGCCTGGGTGTGGAAAAGGGGATGTGCTTATATGTAGTATGTTCTCTTCAAATGGTATGAGGCCTTTTGGGGTAAACCCAAGAGCAAAACCGTGCGGGCTCAGGCCCAAAGCGGACAATATCATACCATGTGTTGGAGCGGGGTATTACAATTGGTATCAGAGCCTGAACCCAGCTAGAAGTAAGTGTGCCGACGAGGGCGTCGGGCCTCGTAGGGGGGTGGATTGTAGTAACCCTTGTGGACGGGTGTGAGTGGGCGGGTGCGAAGACAGACACTGGGCTGAGCTACCACACTGACAGGGTACAGGGTGCTCAATCCCACATCGCCTGGGTGTGGAAAAGGGGATGTGCTTATATGTAGTATGTTCTCTTCAAATGGTATGAGGCCTTTTGGGGTAAACCCAAGAGCAAAACCGTGCGGGCTCAGGCCCAAAGCGGACAATATCATACCATGTGTTGGAGCGGGGTATTACACAAACAATCAAAATTTTTGTTTAAACATTAATCAAGAAGAATATTACAATAAATAGTTACATGACTTGTTTTCAAGAATAATTTCAAATATTTAAATTTTATAATTCAAAACAATGGTCCCCATGCATAATTCACATCAACACATCTCAAAGCAACCAACTCTAACTCTCTCGTGAAAAGTGAACTAACAGTCCTCTCATGTGACATAACCCAACTCTGAATATACTAAGTCACATACCCCTTCAACTCACTAGCTCCCTTTATTGAAATCATACTTCAAAAATATGAATACACGACTCTTTCATTTTTCTTTTTTCATTGATTTATTGGTTGTGCAATGTCTTGGTTCATTAAGCTCTCTAGAAGATCCATGTAACAAGCTTTTAGTTAGTGACTCGTAAACCAGACGACTTTAGGGCACTAGGTGTTAAGATACCCTAAAGAACCTAATAACTCAAATCAGTCAGGTTACAAACCAAGGCAACCAATGCTCATCTTTTCTCACCCCTCACTTTTTGACTCGAACATTCAATGCTTACTAAAGCAAGAGGCCCGATTACTTCGTGAAAAAGATCAAATTGATTTTCTATTTATCATATGGTTTTTTCTCTTTTTTTATATATTTTTTCTTCATTGAAGTCAAGTAAAACATATCATTTGTACTCATTCTCAAGAGATACTAATTACTATCAAGCATATGTAACCCAATAACTCAGAGCTAAAGTTATACCCTACAAAATTATGCTAGTGTGTCTGTGTATGTGAGGAACTAAAACCAATCACCCCAATGCATGTCAATGCAAACAATGATTAAAATCACTAAACTTAAACCACAGTCTCCAAAAATTTAAAACATACCCAATAATTACAAGTCAAGCACCTACATAAAGTATTAAATGATTGAATAATGTTACAGACATCCTATCTAAAAAAAAACAAAATAAAATAAATAAAAAAAACTATGAAAATAATATAACAAAAAAAAGTCCTAAAACAAGAAAGATTTCATCAAAATTTTCCCTCATTACAATAAAGTTCCCTCATTACAATAAAGCACATAACAAGGCATCGCCTTACCCCCAAACTTAAACTTTACATTATCCTCAATGGACATCAATTAGAAGTATAGAGAAGGGTGAGAACGATGTTACCATGAACCTAGAGTAATGGCAAGAAAAGAGCAAACCTGAAGCAAGAAGGCAATGCAAGCACTCTCCCAAACTTGGAGTCGACAACCTATCAAAACAAACCACTATACTCCAACGACCAAGTGAAATAATACGGGTGAAAATAAACATGAAACAAATAAAAATCGAAAAAAACTTTTTTTTTAAACTGAATTTATAAAGAAGATAGAAAATAAAGAAAATAAAAATAAAAACAAAACTAGATACAAAAGATAGTTACTCCCTCAATATCAAGGGAAAGACGGTGATGAGCATCTGGGTCAAGGTTAACATGTTGCATCAAAGCACGCATCATCAATCGCATCAACCTCTGATCCTGTCGGATATCTCTGAACTGGTTCGACACCTCTATCCGCAAAACTCCAAGCTGGGCAGTTAAACCCGTGATCTACTCCTCTAAATGGCCATAAGCTTGGTCGCTTGCCTGTGCATGTACATCCTCTTCTACCTCGGCCTCGACCTCCTCCACAATTGGTGGTGGTGCTACTATATCCTCCCCTCCATAGGCCTGTCTGGCCATTTTTCCTAGTGCAGCGATGACTCTCTGACGCATGTGTAACCAGCTTATGTTCTAGTCATGCATGCCATAATGGATGTCTCATGTAAATGAGAGCTTATCATCTTGAACCATATACCCCTGTGCAACAAGCAACTGGCAAACAATGGTAAGGAATAGAAACTCCCAGTCACTTGCACTATCCGACGATTTGCCCACAACCTTTGCATAAATTTTTTAATTTGTCCCCATACTTTCTATAGAAAAGAGAGCCAGTGCCCAAAATGTATGGCATGTAAAGCTTGAAGGAATTCTTGTCGCTTCTCAATCTTTTGCCCAGTTTGACACATATTCTTGTACAATACCGTGTCAATGAATCATAAATGAATAGGCATGGAGGATTTAGATGCAACATTATGTTTTGGCCTGGAGAACTATTCGGTATATAAGTGTCCCACTAGATTCACCATAGAAAGGTCCTCTGGCAAAGGAGTGTAAACATCAGTCAAGTTATCTGGGCATACATGGGGGTAGCTAATAGCAATAGCAACAGCGGACACATTGACACAAATTTGCCTCCCATCCACTGAAGAAATAAGAACACCTCACTCATCATGTTTTAGCATTAAGTTTTTGTAGAAGACCTTCAAGAGCCTCGGATAAATGATAGTGGATGATAGTGTGAAAATTGAGTCAACCCGACGATGACGGAAGTCAACAATACCCCATCGGGTCTCAGGAAACATGCCATATAGCTCCGGTATCTCAAAAGTTATTTCAAAATTCAATGCCCTTGGATGCCATATTTTATGAACCCACTCCTTTCAAGGTATAGAGGCATCAGGTGCCCGAGCAAGCATGGACATTGACGGCCATGTGAACTTGAAGCACCTTGGACATTAGTTTTCTTTGGTGCCATTAGAATTTGCAAAGTTGGTTAAGGAATTTAATCGAACACCTGACATGCAAAGTTTAATCAAAACCTTCAACCTCTTCTTTTGAAACTTTCTCCACCCCAAAATCAACAAATTTAATATCCAATCCCCTCTCCCAAACTTGTTCTTCAAAAGCCCTCAAAGAAATTCAATCAATTTTAAGAAAATAATGCCTACCTTCTTTTGATGAAGAACTTGAAAAAGTTGAACTCTAATTGAGATTTTGAGATGAACAACCCATATTTGATGTTATTGATGATGATCAAGGATGATATTTTGCAATGTAATCACCAATTTGAAAAGTTGTAATCAAGGTTGATGTAGGATGGTCAAGAGAGTGCACTAAGCCTAGTAATTTTGAGTATATGCATGGAGGTTTAAAGAGAGGCCTTTATATAATCAATTTTTGGATCATCTAGGCATGTAGGACTCGGCAATCGATCCCCCTCATGGTTGGGCGATAGATCACCCAGGTGATATTAATGATCTCCAAAAAATAAATGGGGGCAATCGTTCTCCCATCCTGGTCTTCCTTGGGCCTCAATTGTCCAACGTTGATCGAGAAAGGTAATTTTGAGGTATCTATTGCCCAAGGTCGACCGAGACCACTCTTTTTCATCCGTTTTGAGTCCTAATACCCCGGTACACCTCCCGCCATTCCTCGGAAGTAACTAAAACATCAAAAACTAAAAAAAAAACACATTAAACACACCTAATATTGAAATAAAAAGTAAAAAAAAATATAAACTACAAACTAAAGAAATAAAAACACAAAGAACTCAAAGATTAAGAATACCAAAATACTCCATAGTTAACGTCTATAGGCGACGTTCATCACCCGAGAGGATCAAGTATGATAAACGGGATCCGTCAAGTCAATGAATTCCACGACTCTGGTCGGCACAATCCCCTCTACACAATGCTTTAATCTCTGTCCATTCACTTTCTCATTGAAGCACCATGGCCAAGAACCGTCGGAAACTCCAAATAATTGCTCATCCGAGAATGATTCACGAATAGGCAATTCACTGAACGTGGAGTCCAACAAAATCCATGATAAGCATTGAATGTTATACATTCTTGCACCTTTACTTACGTATTCTAATCCTATAGTTGCACATATTGTATAATTTTTACGTGCTTTCATGTTTTTGTTGATTTCAGGTTATATTCCGGAAAGCGGTAAAATTCAACCACATTAACGTTTCAAAAATGCATTCCGAGTTCAAAGTCTACTTGGTTGAATGCCAACAATGAGGGTTAGCAAATGCGAGAAGTTGAATACCAAAAGTCAGAGCCAAAACCAAGATGAAGACCATTGCAAGCTATTCAACAAGGCATTTCGATGCATTTGAAAGTCATTTTTTATCCATTGCAATGGCGATGCATCATTTATCACATTTTGATACATCGAAATGGTAATGCATCATAATCTCTATTTTGATTTATCGCCAATTCTGTAGAAGACAGACAACTGGAAGAAGATATGCCACTTGCCACTTGTCCCCAATCTTCTCCAAGAAGCTTTTGCACTTGTTTTCTTGATATTTTGAGCTTGAAATAAGATGTATAGGAAATTTTGGTCTCATAGATAGATATATAAATATATTTTGTAATAGAGATCATACTTTTAATTTCTAGAGAGAGAGAAGTGAAGTTCTAGAGAGGGAAAACTTCAAAGGAGGTCTTGACAAAACCTTGAAGACCATATGGAGTTGGGATCATCTCTGTCTATGGAGTGTCTCCTCACCATCATGATCAACTAACTCCTTCTCTAGGGTTTGGACAAAACCCTAGCCATGTAACTATGTCAAATTTGTAATGAATTGGGGGTTTATGTATATATGTGTATTTGTACCTTACCTTGTGTATTATTTTTAATACAATTTACATTTCTCTACATGTTCATTTGATGTATGTTAATCATTAGTGTCTTAGAACCTTAATATGCCTCAAATGAGTTCTCAACACTTATACTTTCAAAAGGAGTATAGGTAATGACTTGGTATTTATTTTCACTTGAACCTATCAACTCTTGACTTTCATAGTCCATGCTTAGAGAAGGTAATTTCATTACAATTAGGTAATTAGGTTAATGTAGTTAGGTAGATAAATTACGCATATCGAAGATGGACTATCATTAGTTAGAGTTCATGTAGGTGGCACTTGCTAAACGCGTCATTTGTACACATTTTATAAACATTCTCCCATTTATTATGAAATAGACATGCCTATGAGGCTAGTGGCGAAGTCTAAGCCCTAGTCCTTTCTCCTTTTCTCAAACTCTTTACAATTACTGTACTTTCTATAATTCAAGTAACTTAAGCACACAAACAAACATCATTTGTTAATTGAACCAAAACCAATCTTCGATTTAATCCATTAAACTAACGTTGTCTCTGTGGGATCGACACCCTTTACATAGAGCCCTATCCTACCAAAGATTCATTATATTGCGATTAGTAAAATACTTTGATTGTCAAAACAAAAATAGCACATCAATTTTTGGCACTGTTGCCTAGGAGTACGATTTAATTGTTAAAATTAGAAGATTGAGTCTAGTTTGATTTTTAAGCTAACTCATTCTTTAAATTCTTTACTTGTATGTATTTTTGTTCTTACTTTTCAAGTAGTAACTTTTAGGTACTATTAATCACTCAAGCTTCAAGATTTAAGCTTGGACCATTTGTTAGTATTGTATCGAACTTTCTCGCACTTATATGCTTTGATTTTGTTTTTGTATATATTTAGGACAGTGCCCATCGCATGCAAGGTAGAAGATATTTATCATTACCGTTGTTTTCATTTGATCTTGAACTTGAACGAACTCTTAGACAACATAAAGGCATTCCTAGGGACCCTATTTTGTTTTGAGAACATAGGAGAGAAAACATGGCTAATAATGACAATGTGAATGCAAGACCAAATTCAATCCTTCAACCACCACCTCCTCTGGGTGTGGAGGTTCTTAGGGATTTCTATGTTCCAACTACCTGTGTATCACTATCATGTATTCGTTTTCCTAATGTGGCAATCAATCACTTTGAAATTAAATACTTCACTATTAGTCTTCTAAATTGTTTCCATAGGCTACCTAATGAAGACCCTTACAAACACATAAATGACTTCTTGGAAGTATGTTCAACCTTATGGTTGAACAACTTTACGGAAGATGACTTAAGGCTTCGTCTCTTCTCCTTTTCACTCAAGGATAAAGCCAAACAATTGTTCAATTCCTTAGAGCCCCATTCTATTAACTCTTGGGCAGAAATGTAATGAGAGTTTCTAAATAAATACTTTCTAATGGGCAAGATTAGTGATATGTAGAGAGCCATCATCGGTTTCTCTCAATGGGATGGAGAAGCTTTCCAAGAAAAGTGGGAAAGGATGAAAGACCTTTTGCGATCATGTTCACACCATGCTATTCTTAAATGGTAATTGGTGCAAGGCTTCTATGATGGGCTAGGTGAGCCCCATAAGCAAATGGTAGATGCTAGTTGCGGGGTATGTTCTTTCTTAAGAGTCTTGATGAGGTGTTGATTCTTTTTGAGAACTTGAGCAAAAATTTGTCTCAACGTTCTTCAATTGAAAGGAAGGGTAAGAATATTGCTCCATCCAATACCAAAGCTGAGAGTATCTTTGAATTGCGCAAAGAACACACAACTAAAATGAAAATAGATGTTCTCTAAAAGAAACTTGACCAAGTTATATTGGTCGGGACTCCTTCTCTTACTCCTCCGAATTTCATTTCTCCTCCTACACTTGATGTGTGTTCCTTTTGCTCTAGTCCTTCTCATTATATTAGGGATTGTCCTCATACGGGGCAATACCCTACATTCACACAAGAGCAAGTGCACTCTACTCTAGGCTGGGCCAAAATTCTTATCAAAACTCTTATAACCCGGGATGGAGAGATCAAACCAATTTTTAATATGAAAACCAAGGTCATTATCAAAGTCAAGGACCTCGGGGACCTTAAGGACAATAAGGTACATCTCAATTCCAACCTAGACCTTATTAATCCAATTCAAGTTTTTACACTATTCCCCCACCTCCTCCTCAAAACCCCTGTCACTCCCCGATTCCTGAGGCCCAAAAATCGAGGTGTGAACCCCGTGAGATCACCCTCACGACATAACCACTGCCTGATTATACAATCTCAATTTCCTATTATTTTTACAAAAATTGGGCATGTCCCATTCTAAATAATCAGATCCTGGCATGTTATACTTGCTTTACAGTTCATATGGACACTTCTGGGCACGTGTCCCCCCAGCATTTATATCTAATAATAAAAATGGACACTTCTGGGCACGTGTCCCCCTAGCATTTCTACAACATGCATGATATAATCAAAAATATACCCATGTCTCAGTCCTTGAATGTCCGTATTATATACATACATCACATGAATAAAATACATCTGAAGGAACTGAATTTACATAATTGCTCCATACATTTAATCCAAATGCAATACATCTATCTATCCATTATTCTGGACATGCATCAGATTCTAAGGAATCTAGACACTACCTCTGCAACCTGTGCTGTCAGTCCCCTAACTAACTCCGTACTCAGCAATACCTGCAAAACCTGGGAGGGGGTGAGCTTAAAGGCCCAATAAGGTATGTAGAACCATACTATCACCGTTGCAGCAGGTCGATCCTCACATATTCTCAAAAATATACATGCACTTAAATATATCGCCATATTTAAGACCATGCTCTACCTAGCATGCATGAACCAACGATGTATATGGCTACTCTAGCACATATGAACATACAAAATCTACTATACATGATTTTAGAAATCATTTTTAACATGCTTGAAAGCAGTAAACATTCAGCACTAATATGTATATAGAACATATATGTCAACACATTTATATAAACGATGTAAATCAACTACCACATCTGCTACTCGTCAAGTAGCACATCTCAAATGCAATAAAGATGCATTTAAACAGAAAAACATGCTTAACAGATAAATACATAAGCATAAAGGTATTTTCACCTTCCACGGTCATAATCCGATACATAATACAAGCATCTAGTCTTGCATATACTCTCACTCTCGGTCCTCATCCGATACCCCACATGATTGGCCCGCTCCGAGGATCATGTGACCTAGGACAACTCCGATAACCATCTTATGACCTGGACCACTCCGAAGGGTCATTCTACCCTGGCGATGTATAGGATTGCCATTGTGTGAGGGGACAGCTTCGAGGCTCACATTCGTTAGACATACTCCGAATTCCAGGCATTAAGCCTGAGCATGGCGGGTCCACTCCGAGGGCCATACTTATTGGACATACTCCGATGGCAATATATTGGTTTGCCAAATTGTGAGGGGGCAACTCCGAAACTCACTAATGTTGGACACACTCCGATTCTAGGCATAAAGCCTTCGTATGGCGGGTCCACTCCGAGGGTCATACGTAGTGGATAGTTATACCACTTCTCGTGACACGATTGGACCACTCCGAAGTCCCGTGCACCTCTTTTTGCGTTAATTTTCCCGCAACGTCCCATATATGCAATGTGGATGCATACGTAATCCAGCATTTTATTTTATGTTATCCCAATGTACCAGCTAGTATATAATTACATAGCATGCATTTCTTTCTACCTAAACCCACATACAACTACGTATGTGTCATTTCCCTCCCATATATGCAATATGGACGCATATATACATAGCATAATGTTTTCATGCATCAACCCATGCTTATGAATACTAAAAAGAAGTATTTAGCATGCTTCTCATCACATTCCAACACATATAGCACATATATGTTCAAAACTCGCATAATACCTCACATATGCAAAATACTCCAACTTTAGCACATTGTTATCATGCTATAACCAATGCATACATTCAATATATATATATATATATAGCTAGCATGCATCCCGTATCCACACTATCACATATAAACCCATATATGTCACGACCTGCATATAGTCACATATGCATATATACTAGCATAAACATAATCATGCTCTCACTCAAGGCATGCATTTACTACAAGTAACTAGCATGCTTTTCCCTCACAATATATAACCACATATATATTCCGTCACCATATATGTATTAAGAACATATAGAACACCTAGCATATCATAATCATGCTTTGCAAATGCCCGCCAAAAGTTACATTCATACTTAGCATGCATTTCTACCACTGTAACCATATATATAATCACATATATATACTGAACATCATGCATAAGAGCCGCATATGCATACAAGACAACACATAGCTAAACAGGTATTATTTAGCATACTTTTCATAGACTTTAATCTATACCGTACATGCATATCACAATGCAAGGAAGCATTTAAATTTAAACATGCTCTCGCGTCCCAAACCCACATATATATACACACATATATATATATTTTCACTCACATCCCATGTATACCCAATGTCCACCTCTATACATATATATATGCACACATATATGTCTATCTACACAACCGCCACATATGATTAAATTAAGAGCATATGCAAATTAATTAATATACTTAAAGTATATACGTAGGAGATAGAGGCAAGAATCAACTTGCCTTAAGTCCCGCTCTCCAATGAATCCGCGTCTGTAAGGCGGTTCATACCAAGCCCGGTCCAGTCCCATGTCATAATCACATATGAACTCACTTTCTTCTCTTTTTGTTTCCATGCTTGGTCCAATTGATTTGACAAGTCCAAGCCTCAAAACATAGCTGCCCAAAGAAAAACTAAATTTCACAGCAGCCCACCCTCGTTCGAGACCAAACCCAAATGCCACAAATCAGCCCACAATTACTGAACCCAATATAGGAGTCCACTTTCGGTCACTATTCGAAACCACTACCAGCCAACAACATGAAAATCACCACCGAAGCCACCATAATCCAAACCAATGGAATCCACAACTAGCCACCACAAGCTCTACAAATCCAAGACAAAATAGCCCCAAACTGAGCCGTCATCTTGCTGCCAAATAATCCAAAACCAGCCCCTATTTCGCTGTCGTCGGACCACTTTCAATACTCCACCATATCACTATTGAAATCAGCTATGATAGCCTATGGTCCAGCCGTGAACCAACCCCTGCCGCTGTCCACCACAATCAGCATAACCAGCCCACACGGCCAGCCCACAATGGCCACACCGAGACCATTCAAACAAGCCATTCCCGGCCACCACCACGCCACTATGGAACCACCATGAACCCACCAACTTAACACGCAAGATCGAGCTAGAACCACAACTACCAAATCAGCCATACCACCATCCAAAACCCACCGGAAACAACCAAGGAGAACCCATCACTCACCTGGTCGTCGCAGCACCGAGAAGACCCACCCCAAGCCTCTGTCGGTCATCAATCGGAGCTCCAAATCGGACCACCATACACGACCGAGCAGCCCATACGATCGAGCTCAACCCAAACAACCCAACGGTAGTGAACCCATGAATGAAATCGAGCCCAGTCGAGTCCCATTGGCACCATCGCCGTTTGAATCTTCGGCCGAACCAGCGAACCCAGTCCGCGCGCACCTCTTCCAACCCGCGAGCTCCACTGCCGGAGGGACCCATCGGCGACACCTCTACCGGAAACGGCCCCCGCCGCCACTGCTAGGGCCGCCGGGGCCGATCCCATCTGCCGCCGTTGCGGTTTCTCTCTCTCTTTCCCCGATCTCCTTCCTCGATTTCTCTCTCTCTTTCCCCCGATTTCTTCTTCTTTTCCTTTTTCTTTTTCTTTCTTCTTTTTCTTTTTTTTTCCTTTTCTTTCTTCTTTTCCAACTCTTCGGCTGACCACACATGTGGTCTTCTCTCTTCCCCTTTATTTTGGTCCACATATATATATTTATATATATATGTGTGTATAATACCATATACACTATTGACCCTCTTTATGCACAAAATCACAAATGTGCATCTCCATGTATTCATAATTACATAAGGACCCATTAAAAATATATATATATATATACTCATGTCTCCATATATATATATACACACTCACCACGCAACCATATATATATATATATATTCCCATATATATATATATATATATATATATATATATATATATATATATACGATTTTTCCATACCTTCCATCAATATACATATAATTCAATCTGTTTATATATATATATATAACATCTTTCTGAATTTAATTTATTCGAAAAAATCAATCCGGTCCAAAATCGCCCGCAACCGGTCAAAATAATTTCGGTCCTTACAACCCCAATTTTGAGGATAAGGTCTTGGCGACTTTAGGCAACCTTAAGTCTAATACTCAATTGTTGCATTCCCACTCACAATCCATTTCAAAGCTATAATCCCAAATGGGATAACTAGCCAATGTATTGAATCAAAGAGAGGATGGAAAATTGCCTAACCAACCGGTGGCCAACCCTAAAGGAGTACACGTAGTTGATGAGCCTTCTTTTTCTTCCTTGAATATGCATCAAGAACAAGCTCAATCAATTACAACCTTAAGGAGTGGTAGGATCTTAGAGAATCAAATTGATAAGCTAAAAGAGAGAATGTGAGTACTCTTTAAATCCAAATTGTCCCACTTTAAATCCAAATCTAGCTCTGTCCATTCCAAATTCAAATGTTTCTTCTAAACATCCAAATTCTTCAAAAGATAAAGGAAAGGCAAATGAAGCTCATTTATCATCTACTCCAAATCAAGAAGTTTCATTTGAGCGTAGAGTCCCATTTCCACAAAGATTGAGTGAGCCTTCTCATTTTGGGAAGCAAGGAGAGAAAATTTTGGATATGATGGAGATTTTCAAACAAGTTAAAATTAATCTCCCTCTCCTTTATGTTATAAGGCAAATCCCCTCGTATGCTAAATTTCTAAAGGACTTATACCCACAAAAGCATAAATCTAGGAACCAAGTTCTTAAGAAAGTCCTTTTAACTGAGCAAGTAAGTTCCATTTATCAACATAAAACCCCTCCTAAATTCAAAGATTTGGGTGCCCCGACAATTTCTTGTGTCATTGGTGACCAAGAATTTGAGAGGGCCCTCCTTGATTTGGGAGCTAGTGTAAACTTACTCCCTTACTCGGTTTAAGAGCCATTAGGGCTAGGGGAACTCAAGCCAACCACTATTGTGTTGTAACTTGTTGACCGTTCAGTAAAGCAACCACATGGTATCATTGAGGATGTCCTTATAAAAGTGGACAAATTTTATTTTTTGGTAGACTTTATAGTCCTTGATACGGAACCCGTCTAAAACCCAACTCGACATATTCTGATCATTCTAGGTCGTACCTTATTGGCTAAGGCTAACACTTGCGTTAATTACCGTACTGGAATGATGGACATCTCATTCGAGAATATAAAGGTAAGGTTGAACATCTTCAATGCATCCCACCACACTTCCAATGACAAAAGTGAGTGCTTTTGTGTGGATGTTGTAGATGAGCTTGTTGAAGAAGTGCTCCCTCATATCTTACCTAAAGATCCTTTAGAGGCATGCCTAAGTCAGTTCAATTGTGATGACTTTGACATCGAGCAATCAATTCAAGATGTAAATGCAATACTTGATGCCACTGTTGTAAATGAATTTTCAAAATGGAAAGCATCAATAGAGTCTATTCCCCCTCTTTCAAGTACTCCTCAAATTCTATCCCTTGTGTCTCCTCCATAACTTGAGCTTAAGCCTTTACTGGCTACTCTCAAGAATGTGTTCCTCAGCCCAAGTGACACCCTTCCGGTCATCATAGCTTAAATTCTAACAAATGACCAAGAGTGTTCACTCATAACGGTACTTAAGGAACATGAAGGAGCTATAGGGTGGAACGTTGTCGACCTAAAAGGCATAGATCCTTCCATTTGTTTGCACTGCATACATTTAAAAGATGATGCAAAGACCTCGAGAGAGGTGCAACATAGGTTAAACCCTAACATGAAAGAAGTAGTAATGAAGGAGGTGGTAAAGATGCTGGATGCCAGTATTATATACCCCATCTCAGACAACAAGTGGGTAAGCCCCACATAAGTGGTGCCAAAGAAATCTGGCATCACTGTGCTCTTAAACGAACAAAGAGAGTTAGTTCATCAACGACAACCACCGGATGGAGGGTGTGTATTGATTATAGGAAACTAAATTCTTCCACTAAGAAAGATCACTTCCTATTTTTATTTATAGATCAAATCCTAGAGAGGCTTGCGGGCCAAAGCTTTTATTGCTTCTTAGACGGATATTTCGGCTATAATCAAGTAGTAATAGACCTGTAAGACTAAGAGAAGACAACCTTCATATGTCCATACGGAACATTTGTGTTTAGACGCATGCCCTTTGGGCTATGTAATGCACCAGTGAATTTTCAACGATGCATGATGTCTTTCTTTTCGGATATGGTGGAGAGGTTCCTAGAAGTGTTCATAGATGACTTTTTCATCTTTGGACTTTCTTTTGATTCGTGCCTTCATAATCTTACACTTGTACTCAAGTGTTGTAAGGACACGAACTTAATCCTTAGTTGGGAGAAGAGCCATTTTATGGTTCAAGAGAGTATTATCATTGGGCACATTGTGTCCAAAAGAGGCATAGAAGTTGATAGAGCTAAGGTTGAACTCATCGTTAAGCTTCCTCCACCTTCATCGGTGAGGGGCATTCGTTCATTCTTAGGTCATACGAGATTCTTTTGCCATTTCATCAATGACTTTAGCAAGATATCCCGACCCTTGTGTCAACTTCTTGAGAAAGACATTCCATTCAACTTTGATGAAGTGTGCCTTGAATCTTTTAAAACTCTTCGCAATCTTCTATCAACTACTCCAATTCTTACCCCTCCAAATTGGTCTCTCCCATTTGAGGTCATATGTGACGTATCCGACTATGCTATGGGTGCTGTCTTAGGGCAACGTGTAGATAAGTTGCCGCATGTTATTTACTATGTAAGTAAATCCCTTTTTGAAACTCAAATGAACTATACAACTATGGAAAATGAGTTGCTTGCGGTTATTTATGCCTTGGACAAATTTAGAACTTATCTCTTAGGATCCAAGGTCATTGTCTACTCCGACCATGCTGCTCTAAGGAATTTGTTAGCCAATAAGGACACAAAACCCCGACTGATTCGATGGGTATTCTTTCTATAAGAGCTTAATTTTGAGGGATAAGAAGGGTACCGAGGATGTAGTAGCTAACCACTTGTCTCGAATTCTCATTGAGTGCCATCACGATCCAATTCCAGTTTGCGAATCTTTCCTGGATGAGCAATTTTTTGGGGTCACTCACGAGCAACTTCCTTAGTATGCTGACATAGTCAATTTTCTAGCTACCAGGAATATCCCCTCCTTTTGGTCTAAACAGGAAAATGATCATTTTTTCTCCCAAGTACGTATGTACTTTTAGGATGATCCTCATCTATTCAAGTACTGCCCTGATCAAATCATTCACTGGTGTGTTCTTGAGAGTGAGATTCCTAGCATTCTTACTTTCTACCATACGCTTGAATGCGAAGGCCACTTCTAAAATTCTTCAATGCAGTTTCTTCTGGCCATCTATGCATCAGGATGCATACTCATTCTGCCGCTCATGTGAGTGATGTCAGTGCCTCAACGCTATGTCCTAGAAGGATATGATGCATTTAAACCCAATCCTTATCGTTAGAATCTTTGATGTTTGGGGCATTGACTTCATGGGCCCGTTTCCACAATCCTTCTATTTTGAGTTCATACTCGTGGTAGTAGATTATGTATCTAAATGGGTTCAGGCTTTGGCTACCAGAACCAATGACCACACAATCATGGTCACGTTCCTCCAAACAAACATATTTAGTTATTTTGGTACGCCCTGAGCCATAATCAGTGACGGAGGCAAACATTTTTGCAACTTGTTCCTGCGAACCTTGCTACTCAAATACTCCGTCACCCATAAGGTTGCTACACCTTACCACGCTTAAATGAGTGTCTAAGTAGAAGCATCAAATAGAGAAATTAAGCATATCTTAGAAAAAATAGTGTGGCCCGATTGTAAAGATTGGTCAAAACGTCTAAATGATGCGTTATAGGCGTATCAGACTACTTATAAAACCCCGATGGGCATGTTACAGTATCGTCTAGTATATGGTAAAGCATGTCACTTACCGGTAAAGCTTGAGCACAAAGCCCTTTGGGCTATCAAGAAATTCAATTTCGAGATGAAATTGACTGGCTCTCATTGGAAGCTCCAATTGAGTGAATTAGAGGAATTACAGAATGATGCGTACGAAAGTGCCAAATTTTATAAGGCCAAGACCAAGGCCTTTCATGACCACAATATTCGAGCCAAATCATTATCTCTAGGCCAAAAATTTTGACTTTACAACTCTAGACTTCGCTTTTTTCCTGAAAAACTTTGTTCCCGATGGGACGGTCCATTTATCATAAATTTCGTTGCTCCCCATGAAGCAGTGGAGTTGAAGGATCCCAAGAACGGAATGCTTTTCAAAGTTAACAGGTAAAAGGTAAAACCTTGTGTAGATAGTCAAATGCAAATGGAATACATGGATGTCGTCGACTTAACGAATCCCAATTTTTGAACATATGATCCGTTCTTACGTCTCGCCATAGATGGTAAACTTGGCATGTCCATTGATCTATCATATTCCGTGTGACTGATTCGTGTGTGAGTGTGACTCAATAAGTGTATCAATTAAAATTACCACACTTCGCAATAGAACGAATTCTTTGAAGAATAGGGCTATCGAAAGGGGTGTCGAACCTCAGGGACTGTGGTCTGACTGAGTTGAATTGTTAGGACTAATTCTAATTAAATTTAAAAGAAATAAGTTGCTGAATTTTAATTCTAAATTAACTAATGAAGCAATTGAACAAAAGCAAGAAAAACTAAGGAGTATAGAGAATATAAGATAAATCTAGGGTTATTGATTTCACCACTAACTTCACAATCAATAACCAATTGAACTAACTATGGAGAATCATATCATGCATAAGTGGTGTCGGTGGCTACAAGCTAACCTCCATCTGTCAAGAAGATAACATATGATTAAGGCTAAGTCATGGACTATCTTCGATTGGCATGGGCCATATGCCTAACTACTCTACTCTAGGGTGCAGTATGATTCATCTTCTCTAGGCATAATCCATCAAAACTTTTAATGATATATTCAATGAAAACCATTGTGTAATAATCACTATCATGATCACAGAAAACAAGAGGGACGAGTTCAATAACAACAATCAAGTATCTAAGACAAGATAAGAAATCATTGAAATTGAATTTATAAGACTTTTATTGCTCAATTCTATAATAAGAATCCTCTAAATTACACAATCTATGAATGAATACAAAAATCTCCAATAATTAGAACAATCAAACCAATGATGTTTAGTTAGGGCTACATCAAAACCCTGGTGGCTGAACTAGCCGCTCATGATACGCCTTGTTCTCCAACGATTCTCCACTCCAAAAGCTCTTCAAAGCTGCTGCCAAGCCCTCCCTCAATACAGCTCTAATTCTTCACTATTAATAGCCAAGAGAATATGAAGAGTCCCCACCTAATTAGGAGACAATTAGGGTTTCCCGCAGCCCCTAATCAGGTGAGTTTTTCTACTGACTTTTGGCCCAAAGTTTGACCTAGTAGAAGTCTGATTCACAAAATTTACGTGAAATACAAAAGTGTGCAGAATCGAATTTTGTTCAACCAATGCAAGAATTAAGTCAATTTGATGCTCGAAAATAATAGTTTCAGGCCATTTTCCAAAACGGAATTAAAACTGTATTACGCGCATAATTGGATTTTAGCCCAAAATACCCTTCAGCAATTATAATTCTCTTGGACCTCTTCCTTGGGCTGATTTGAGTTAAATTATGGAGTTGAATGGATCTATTTGATGTAGGCTTCATCTAACTCTCTTGCATGTCATCTTTAAAATCCCAAAATCATGGTTTTAACTGAAATAATCATTAAGGCCCTGAAAATACAGAAAACACTCAAACGAAGTAAAATCACAAAATAATCTATCACTAAGAGAATAAAATACACAAGTTAAGAGGCTAGAATGCGCAACATTCAACGCCGATCAGTGACCCGTCAAATCAACAGGAGTGTATCTAATTGTCTTAGTACTTAGTTTATGTTTGTCCATTGTTAATTTAACATTTTTCTCACTTAGAAAAATTTTGACCACACTTTTATAGGTCACTTCGATGCATCTTAATTGATATTTTGATGCATCGTAATGATGATTATGATGCATAAAAAATGTTGGCTCTTTTGATGTTCAATTCCCAATTGATTTCGCACATTCTTATGCATGATGGACTATGCATCAAAATTTTGATACATCAAATTAAGAAGGACGATGCATCGAACTTTAAGCCCCAAATTTGAGTTAAAATCCAGGGGATCTCGTACCATATTACGCAGGATGGGCGATGCATTGTAATGACGATGTATCGTAACATCCATTACGATGCATCGCCAGGCACACGTGACTGCACATGCAGTCACTTATATTTTTGAATTTTTCTCTCTCCCTCTTATCTTTCTTTCTTTCTCGGCGACCAAACCCTCTCTCTCTCTCTCTCGGCCGAACACACCCTCATACTCATCAACATTATCATCATCCATCTTCATCATTTTCAGAATCTTGAATATTGGACATACACTTTGAAGCTTCGATTCAAAATTTTGGAGGTAAGGGTTTATAGTTGCTCCACTATAGTTGTGTTTTGTTTTGTTTTGTAGCTGTAGATTGTTTGGACATTTGAGTTGTGACTAAAGTGGGGTTTATTTGAAGTGTTGGAGGGTTGACTTAAGTTTGGTTGTTGTTTCTCACACCATTGATTGAAGAGGTGAGATTGAACAAGGGCTGTCCTAGACTGTGCGCGCTGAATACTGGTAATTGCAACTTCAAGTTTTTGATGATTGTAATGGCAATTTTTTTTTTTTTTTTGTGTGTTACGAAACAAAGTTAAGTTCGAGAATTTACTTCTATTGAAATCAAATAAATTGCTTAGATTCATCATTGTTATTTTTTAGTAAGAAGAACCTACATGAACTAAAAAAAGAAAAAAGAAAATAACATGAAAATTGGAGTATACATTCAAACAAATCATCTATAATGAGACTCACATAACAAATTGAAAGTTTCTAGAAGAAAATAGAAAAAAGAAGAAGAAGAATAAGTAGTAGGTTGAGTCGGTCCTGCAACCATACCATACATTCTCTTAGAAGAAAGCGAAAGATGAAACCACAAACGACAGAGAAGACAACCACGAAGAACCTGAGCTGAAGCCGAAGCAAACTCATTAGAATCCTACCTGGTGCCGGAGAAACCGTACAGCCTTTCATTGTTAAAGATTTATTGCAACGAAAATTCATAATTCTGCAACGAAGTTTTTCATTGCTAAAGGGACTCTCTGTTGTATCCATTAAAACCAGCCACAACGGTAGGCACAGGAACACCAAAACCTCGAGGAAGAGCAACAGATGGAGAAACAAATGCAATCTCATATCAGATCATACAATTGCATAAGAACTTGTAAATTAAACACTGACAAGAATTTCAACAAACAGAAATAAATATATAGACGTATATAAATAATCTGGTCACTTAAAAGTCATGACTGAAGTCAGATTTCACTCCTAATCTTCTTTCTAAGATCAAAAATAAAAATTTCCTCCTCCACATTCCAGTGACCACAAGAAAAGATTATGTACATATAGAGAAGAAAGCCCACATATGGGACGAAATATTTCCTCGAAATGCCCGTAATTGGTTGATTTAACATTTCATTTTAAAAACCTTATGATGTGCAAGTTTGATTTTTTTTTTTTTTTAACTTAACTTTGATGTTAAGTTAGCTGAGCTTTTTCTATTCGTTTTATGTGAAATTATCCAGCTAAATAAATCCTAAACAATGGGGATCACGACGTAATGCTACTTAATTGGATAATGCACAAAGGACAATAATGCTACAGCAATATTGGAACATGCAATACCCAATTTAATATATAGAATCCATTTTGTTATAATTTAAAGTAATATTCATAAAGTGAGGGGGTTAGTGGCGTCAATTTACAGTTTGGTCTACTTTGATTAGTTTTATTAGTTGTTGAGGACTATTTTGTCAGTACAGTGGAGTAATATGCCATATCTAATATATAGATATGGCATCATTCTTATTCCGTTATCAAATATATAGATATATACACAATTAACCAAACCACAAAGAAGAGTCTATTGGGTACGGATAATATAGCACCTGTTGCTGATGAACAATACGAATTTCATATCATCAAGTACAATATTGAGTTTTTATTGGCAGGGTTTTATATTTTTAGAGAAATTATTTGGTAGTATGGGATGTCAGCTCTTTTTTAGCTTTTTTTTCTTACATGTCGAGTGGTAATTGGCCAGACTAATAATTCCTAGACTTCCAAATATTTTCTCCATTTTTTATTGGCCGGGCACTATATTGTGAGGTAGCCTATGGGTTGTATTGGAATATTTCATTTATAATAATGGAAGTTGAAAAGGCTGTTGCTTCATTTCTTTAAGCTCATTGAAGGGGTAGAATTGTAATTTTAATTAACCTTGATAATTATCACATTAATACATTTAATATTTATAATACTTATCATGATTTTATAATATATATATATATATATATATATATATATATATATATATACACACACATATTTAATTATTTATCATTAAGATAATTATTGTAGTTATCATTCGATTCATTTCAAGTGGGCTTGGACTTTAGATAATTTATTATGATCAATTACTCTATATTTGAGGTGGGCCTTGATATAGGCAATTTAGTCTGATCTATTACTCCATATTTGAGGTGGGCCTCGATGTAGGTTGATGAAAGTTAAAAACATATATGCCACATCAAATTCGTCCATATTTCTGCTACTGACTTGTCACGGTATTTTGACCCCTTAAAAGTCTGAATTTGGACTTTCCCTTGAAATACAAAAATGTTCCTCTATGAATTAGCTTTCCAGAAAATCTAGGCTTGCATTATTTCAACAATTGAGCTGAGAGTTGTGAACTAAACAGTGAAACATGCGCAAATGAGTCTTTCAAATCTTTATTTGCTGAAATATTCTTTTGAGTGAAAATCTCTAATGACCTAAAAATACATAAAAACACATTTATTGATTAAAATAAAATATAATAAAGTACTGATAAATATAATTTTAGAGATAAAATTCGTACAAAATATGTACTCATCACTAATCAATTCGAAAATTACATCATTTCCCAAGGAATCGATGGTAAAGTGGAGAGAACACCCGGCCCCTACCTCAATTTGGAGTGAGAACTACAAACCGCCAATTGTGAAAATACTACAATCGATAATTAAATCCATAGGAACGCTCCTAATTTTCAGCCTAAACAAAACAAGATTTTTCAGCAGACGCGTGCTTTCTTTGAAAATTAACCAAAAATAGAATACTAATCCAAATCACATGAATCCAAAGACATATAAAATTTAACTTACTCTACTATCATCTCAACAAACCAAAAGAGTAAGTATGTCAACCCATAAATTCAGTTTTTAATATAAAAAAAATGTTGCTAAAATTCTGTTCGAACAGTTTCTCATAGCATACTACTCAAAAATTCATCATATATCACAAGTTCAATCTTTTACTCCGAAATTCTCCAGATTTATTCTATAACAAGTCTATGTTTAAACCCAATTAGAATTAACACAAACTTCCACTAATAAGGTGAGTATTACCAAAATAATTCAAGTGTAACAAATTCTGCGCAGTCGTGAGAAATATTTAATAACTCACTTAATTCTTATCCAAATGAGTTCTATGATACATCAAAATAAAGCTAAGACATAGATCTATTTTCTTGTAAAATTTCGTATCATTTGAATCACTATAGCCTCTGAAAACTAAAACATTTTCAGATTGGAATATTACTGCCTAGTTTGCTCTCAACATGAAATATGATTTTTCTAGCATTTCTTTAACAATTAAATCACATACAATATTTTTTGAGTTCTAATAATCACATACTAACACTTCCTCTTCCCAACTTATCTTTTAAACCTCTCAATTATTCATATATACCCCTAAATACATTCTCGATGCTTATGAAAGTCTCCCGGCTCATCCAACTTGTCTTGGGTCCCACGCTCGAACTCATAATTTTTGAAAAAATCCCATAATTCACAAAACACACATTTAAACTAATTTCTCATGCTTTATCACAATTAAAACATAATTAATTATAATTTAAATAAAAAAAAAATTCAAGGCTTTACATGCTCCCTCGTGAGTAGGGAGCAATATATTCACTTTTAATTGTAGCCTTAGGATTAGATCCTAAGGCTACAATTAAATATGAGTTATTTTCCCCATTTTAATAAACTTAGTGATTCTTTCCATCACTGTTAAAAACTATTGAATATTATGGACAAACATGCCTTCCATCATCCGTTCTCCACTTACACCTGGCGGCACTGGTGTAAGTGAAGAACGAATGAACAAATGATGGAGGGCAAGTTTGTCCATAATATTCAATAGTTTTTAACAGTGATGGAAAGAATCACTAAGTTTATTAAAATATGTAAAAGAAGTCCTATTTAATTGTGGCCTTACAATCTAATCCTAAGGCTACAATTAAAAGTGAGTATATTGCTCCCTACTCACCCGCGAGTAATTGAACACTATTTTATATGTCTATATCTATATATATAAGTTTCAAATCATTTATTTCTATAAGAATTATTTTTCTATTTTAATTTCACACACTCCAAAGTATTCTACTGAACTCAGTGAAAACTAATTTTCCTTAAGATACTAAAATAATTATATACTAAAAATTACTCATATATACCATAAGAATTCTTTTCTTATTCTATTTTCACACACTCCAAAGAATTCTACCTGAAATAATTATATACAAAAAATTTCTCATATATACGAGCAGCTTGCTAAGGAGCGTGAGCGTGGGTTGATCTTCATTGAAGCATTAACAAAAAAGGCTCTAAACATTAAAGAGGTAATTAAAGTTTTAAGTATTCCTTATAAAATTTCTCTAATAGAAATTTGATTCTTTTTAAAAAAATCATGGAACTGAGTATTGACTTATTTTCCTACGGTTTTCTCATACATAACCACTTTTTTTTCTGTCGCATTAATAAAAATGTACAGATGCAACAACATACAAAAAGATTTAGGATGAAGTTTTGGACTTATCAAATCAGGTAAAAAAGTTTGTTTTTTTTAGGAGGTAAATAAATTGGATGCATGTATCAAATCAGGTAAAGAGGA
This sequence comes from Cornus controversa, assembly GCA_026545225.1. Classification (NCBI taxonomy): domain Eukaryota; kingdom Viridiplantae; phylum Streptophyta; class Magnoliopsida; order Cornales; family Cornaceae; genus Cornus; species Cornus controversa. The sequence goes on along the minus strand of CM048853.1, from coordinate 22,126,026 downwards.
TCATCTTTTTTTTTAAGGAGGTCAATAAAGTTTTAAGTATTCCTGATAAAATTTCTCTAATTGAAATTTGGTTCTTTTTAAAAAATAATAGAACTAAGTGTTGACTTATTTTCCTACGGTTTTCTCATACATAATTACTTTTTTTTTGTAGGCATTAATAAAAACCTACAAATTCAACAACATACAAAAATATTCAGGATAAAGTTTCAAATGTATCAAATCAGGTAATGAAGTTCATATTCTTTTATTTTTTAAACATAAATTTTTATTTATGTTTTTTATGCCTGATGGGGTGTTTGACTCATAATATGAAACATATAATGTGGGAGGATAGTGCTAAGGTGACGTGGATAAGAATAATGCTTTGACCAAGACTAATTGTCTCCAAGTGGGAAAGGGAAGCTGAAGAAACAAAGTTTTACTAGGGCACATCCTCACTTGGTCACTATAAATACAGGACGGTCCATATACCAAGGTACGCAATTAATACCCTTTGAGTTCATTTACAGCTTTAAAAAGCCCTTCCAATTTCTGACTTGATCGTCAGAGCATAGTCGGCCGGCACCGAGCTGGTGCCCTCTCGATTACCCTTCTCTTGTCCTTTTTTATAGGTTGGCGTTTGACTAGCTCGGGGTGAATTTTTGCTTCATTAGTTGACGTCGTATGTGAGAATCAATCACAAACTTGATTGTTCTATACGAATCATATACGATGCATGATGCACCTACGATCTAGTTTAGAGACTACGGCCGTACAGGACCCTCCTATGTAGGGCCTTCCTGCCTGCCACAATCCTCCAACGCAGGGCCTTCCTACCGGCCACAATCCTTCAACGCAGGACCTTCTTACCGACCACAATCCTCCAACGCAAGACCTTCCTACCAATCATAATCCTCTAACCGTATAGGATCTTGTCAGCCATGACCTTCCTGGCAGACAGGGCCCACTTGCCATCCTTGATCTTCCTGGCTGCAATATGCCAGCTACAGGATAGGGAGGCATACAACCCCCTGGACAGATGGACTTCCCTGGGGCACGCCCCAAAATCCCAAATGACCAGGGATGGATCACAGCGTTGGAATGCTAGGTCTGAAACTTGAATCAAAGTCTGGCCCAGATACTCCAACAAAATGCGTCAATTCTACAGCGCCTCCCTCCCGTGGCACCAGTACCATCGCCTTCATCGGGTTACCTTAGGCCTATTGATCCAAAAGGGGATGGTGTTAGGCAAGACAGTGAAGTCCCAACAGACGACACAGCTCAAAGCCGAGTAAGAGGTGGGACGAACCCCAGTCACCTAGTCCTACTCGAAAAGAACCAACCCTATGGAGACTCAGTGCACCCAGGGAAAACTACCTATTATGACATAGAGATGTAGGACCTCAGAGCCAGGGTAGAAAGCATAGCCAACACCATAAGGGGGAAGGGACCTACTAAAGTAGATGAGCTAGTCCAGCAAACCAACCTCCCTTTCTCCGCGGGGATAATGAATTATCCTTTGCCCAACAAGTTTAAGATGCCCACCCTTAAAAGCTTTGATGGGACCAAGGACCCGCTAGATCATCTGGAGACCTATAAGGCTCTGATGCACCTCCAAGGAATACCGGATGAAATCCTATATAGAACTTTTTTTACTACATTGAAGGGTTCTCCTTGGTCATGGTTTAACAACCTGAAGCCGACATCTATACGTTCCTTCAAAGAACTAAGCCAATTGTTCGTAGGCAATTTTATTGCTGCCCGAAAGCACAAAAAGCCTGCCACCTATCTCATTACGTAAGACAGACTAAGGGGGAGTCATTGCGAGACTACATTAACCGGTTTAATAGGGAGATGTTGCAGGTCGATGCCCTGGATGACAAGGTGGCAGTTACCGCATTCATGGGTGCCTATTGCCTTCAAAGTTCTTGTACTCAATTTTCATGCACCCTCCAGAAAGTATGTCCGAGCTACTCATGAAGGCCCAAAAGTACATGAACGCAGAGGAGGCCCTTGATGCGAGAAAGGTAGACAGGAAAATGGGGGATAGTCTAGTGAGGAAGGAAGAGATCCCAAGCATTACAGAATGTTATGAGAGCAGACTGATAAAGTATCGCATCGTGATAAGGGATTCAACACCTTTACCCTCTTAAACATGTCAATAAGTCAATTCCTCCTCTACATCCAAGATGACCCGGTTGTTGCCTGGCCCCCAAAACTAAGAACCGATCCATCCTAGAGGTCCCACGACAAGTATTGCAGCTTTCATCATGACCATGGCCACGATACAGATGAGTGCATAGACTTGAAAAGGTAGATTGAAAGTCTGATTCGTAGGGGCCAACTATAAAGGTACGTTGCCGGAGATGAGAGGGGAACACGGAACCGCCAATGAGATGGGGATGGTAAAGATGACAACACTCGAAAAAAATCATCTATTAGGGGAAATCATAGTTATCTCTGGTGGACTTGGAGGAGGCAGGGGGCATATTGAGTAGAGATATTAGAAGGGAGGTAGTTGGCCCATCCTTAGAATGCTGATCATCTGAGGAAGTGCCACCAATAAGATTTTCTTTTAAAAGTTGCATTTACTTTAATAATTCTAGCTGAAACTCAATTTAATATCGAGCCTTAGGACAATAGCTCTAAGGTTTTTGCTCAAATAATTCTCTATTTGTTACTAAAATATCAATAGCAGTCATTTTTGTTTCAAAATATGTTGTTATAACTAAAACAAAAATTAAATAGCCCTATAGAGGCACAACTCTATGTGGGCACAACCCTACGGGGATACACCTCCAAGGAGGGCGTTTAATGAAAAAGGCGGGATGGATGAATTCTGAGAACATCGTTAAATTGCCCTACGGGGACACAGCCCCTACGGGGGCCCAGCCCAACTACGGGGACACGGCTCTGCGGGGACACACCTCTTCAAAGGGACTTTAATGAAAATGGTAGGATAATTAATCCCGAGAACATTATCAACCGATCCTACGGGGGCACAACCTGTTAAAAGAAATTTTAGTAAATGGCAGGTAAGTCCTGCCAAGGTTGTCGCATGGCTTATCAAGAGTTGTGTTATGAAGTTTATTAGTTAAAGTTTATTAACCAAGTGAGTCATTGACATAATGGTTAGGGTTAGACCATTAGAGCTTATTAGCTAAGGTTCGATTCTTCAAAGTGATAATCATTTTATATATATATATATATAAATCGAGTTCTTATATACCGACCAAGCGGCGGGCCCAAGAAGAAACTGACTTGACCAAGCAATGGGCTTAAGAAGAAACCGACTCAACCAAGCGACGGGCCCAAGAAGAATCTAGCCCGACCAAGCAGCGGGCCCAGGAAGAAACTGGCCCGACCAAGCAATGGGCCCAGGAATAATCCGGCCCGACCAAAAGCCAATCCCAGAAAGAAACTGGCTCGACCAAACGACGAGCCCAAGAAGAACAAACCAATCTTGAGCACGGCCAAAGCCGCACCGGGCGGCCGGGCCTTGCCCAAGGTCGGGCGGTCATGCCCCTGGCCCGAGGCCGGGTTCCAGGCGTATGGCCCAGCATGCGTGTAAGTCCAGGCCCGCAAAAAAAAAAGTTGGGCCAAGCTGGTGGTTCAAGTATCCGTTTGAACAACAAATGTTCTTGATGTTCGACAAGTGATCCTCATGAACAGGGGGCATCTGATGAGGTGTTTGACTTCTAATATGAAACGTATAACGTGGGAGGATAGTGCTAAGGTGACGTGGATAAGAATAATTTTACGCATACCCTCACTTGACCAAGAATGATTGTCTCCAAGTGGGAATGGGAAGCTGAAGAGACAGAGTTTTATGCATACCCTTACTTGGTCACTCTAAATACAGGATGGTCCATATACCAAGGTACGAAATTAATACCCTTTGAGTTCATTTATAGCTTTAAAAAGCCCTTCCGATTTTTGACTTGATCGTCGGAGCGTAGTCGGCTAGCACCGTGCCAGTGCTTTTTCGATTACCCTTCTCTTGTCCTTTTTACAGGTTGGCGTTTGACCAGCTCGAGGTGAATTTTTGCTTCATCAATACTAGTAAATTAAAAATAAAAAATCATACAAGTATAGAGGATGATAAATTAATAAAAATTTAAAATTTAACAAACTCACAAGACTCCCATTTGAGCTGGATCTGGGAGAGATGGATGTCGGCAAACCTTACCCCTATTATTTTTTAGAGAGGTCGCTCCCAAGTCTTGAACCCAAGACATACTGCTTTGGGCGAGGGTACTTGTCGTGCAACCTCTAAAAATTAAAAATTTTCTACTCTTTGTAATTACTTTTTTCTTTCTTTACAGTAATAAAAACTCTTTTGAGCTTGATTTGGATTTATTATTCTTTTGTAAGATTATTTGTTAATTTAAGTTATCTAAATACATCAATATCTTTTATGTCTTTTGAATACTTTTTAAACTCAAAATTCATAGTATAAATATATACCTCCATTCAACCACGTGCATGGCACGTGCTTTTATATATATTCATAAAAAAGGAAACTATTAAGAGGGGAAGAGAGAGAAAGATGACCTTTGGGAGTTATAATATTGAGCTAGACACCAATTGTTATATATATATATATATATATATATATATATATATATATAAAGGGTAAAATATACTTTTATATGTTCAAGATATTTTAATTTTTAAAAAAGTATAATCTGAAGGGTATAAACGACTTTTTCCATGTCCATAAGGGGTGTCATTGTAATAAAGACTAATCTTAACCACCGTGTGTAATAAACTCAAACATCAAGGAGTGAGTGTAATTTTATTCTAAATATAAATGTTGATTTAATTCTAGTGAAGAAATATTTTTGGAGTTATAAAAGATGGACGAAGTTAGTAATGTTTTCATTTAGTGAGGATTTTAATACATAAGTTAAAGTTATCTTTATCCTTATCTTTTTTAGAGGGAGAAAGAGCTTCCTCTCCTTTGTCACATGATGCATCAACAATAAAAGATGAAGCAACTGTCAAGATGGCATTTTCTATCCTCTTAGTGAGATTATTTTTATTCTCTTTCATGCATGTCATCATCATAGACATTCTGGAAGCCCAACTATCCTTCTTTGGTTTCTTGCCTAGAGGTTGAGGGGACTCATATCAACACCCTCATCTTCAATTACATAATCACTGTCAAGACCATCATCTATGGCAGCCTAATGTGTTGACACTTGGGTCGGTGTAGGTGCTCTAGTAAAAGGGTGTACATGACTACCAGAAGCATATATATTCCCAAAAATGATAATCAACTTGTTAAATTGCTTAAATTCATTTCTTCAAAAAATTTTAGCACCTTTCATGACCTACAAATTATTAACTTAACATTAAATTTTAAAAAACTTTAATAGTTGATCCAGTTCTAAGAATTATAACTTATATGAGAATTAGATTAAATATAATTTAATTACTACCCTTATTCCACCGTTCACATCTTTCATCTTCTACTTGAATCGTGTATGTCTCACAGTTGTACCCCACTCCAGTCTCAAATAATAATTTTTTGAAATCTTTATACTCTCCTCTCAAAGTGTTGAATTTTTATCTACATTGGTCCCTCGTGTACTTCTTCCCAGTATTTTTCAACATTCTGTCCACAATATGTTTCTACTCAATTGTATTAAATGTGGTGCTAATACAATTACCTTTCCATACATCTTCCTCCATCAAGACAACAAATGTCTCTTGATGGGCATCACACCAAACTACGTTTCTTGCTTTGGTGTAATAGTGACACCACTCGCGTCATCTTGTGACAAATCAATTGGGTTAACACATTGCTCAACATTTTCATTATTTATGTTCATCTTATAAAGGTATAAAGAAATGGGTCAAATACACCGACCTCTCCTGAGATTTGGCCTAATTACACCTGACATCAAACTAATGGATTTTGTTACAATGACCTCTCCGGAGGTTTGCTCCGTTAGACAAAGACCACCCTCCATCCAAAATTATGTTAGTTTTATCAAAAAATTTAGGGTAAATTACACTGACTTTCCTTGAGGTTTAGAGTAAATTTTACTGACCTCCCCTATAACAGAAATGAACTAATCGACGTTAACTTTTGGGTGAAATGTCTATTCTACCCTTAATATTATATTGATATAAAAATTAAATATTTATATATATAAAATGACACTTTTGTCCATCTAATATAATACTCCCTCCGTCCCATAATTCTTGGGATGTTTGGAGAATCCAACTGTTTATGGTGGGGCCCACTTTTTTTTGTGATAATGAATGAATTTACATATAAGTCCTTATTTAAAAGTTAGTATTATTATTATATGGTGGGCCCAACTTTTAGGATAGTAGAGTTTGAAAAAGGTAGTTTAGGAATCATATAATCCATTTTAGGAAATGGACATGTATTTTGGGACATCCCAAAAAGGAATAGTGGACTAAAATTATGGGACGGAGGGAGTAATATTTACTGTAATATAATATAATAATATTTACTTTTGACACCATGAGCCACCACAATCATCATGCACAACACAATCATCATGCACAACCCCAGTTGCCATGGCCACCCACCATAGTGAGGTTGATGAAATCGAAGGTGAAAGCATGATGGCAACTGCACGCGCGCGCACATACACACACACACATATATATTTACTATATATATAAATAGTAAATATTATTATATTAGATGGGCAAAAGTGTCATTTTATATATATAGATATTTTAATTTTTATATCAATATAATATTAAGGGTAGAATAGACATTTCACTCAAAAGTTAACGTCGATTAGTTCATTTTTGTTACAGGGGAGGTTACTATAACAAAATCAATTAGTTTGATGCCGGGTGTAATTAGGTCAAATCTCAGGGGAGGTCAGTGTAATTTGCCCCAAACCTCATGAGAGGTCAGTGTAATTCACCCTAAATTTTTTGACATAACTAACAGAATTTTGGACGGAGGGGGGTATTTGTCTAACGGAGCAAACTTCAGGGGAGGTCAATGTTACAAAATCCATTAATTTGATGCCGGGTGTAATTAGACTAAACCTCAGAGAACGTCAGTGTATTTTACCCTAAAAAATTTGATGTTATCATTTATGAAAATAAATCATATCAAAACAGGCCAATCAAGCAGGCTTATTATAATTAATTCGATGTCTTCTAAATTTGAAAAATGTATAATTATTAAATAAATCCATGTCGATCATTTGAATGACAATCATACTTTGGTTTTGGTAGAAACCCAAATTCATAGCCTTGCCCATGAGCTTGAAGCTTCTTGAATTGAAATATGCTGATTAAAAACACATTTTAATGCATTACTTTAGTTTAGTGTACATATTGTTACACTAGCAGTAGAATGCAATTATGCATGGGGTTAAAAGCATTTGAGTCTTTCTTACCGAAAGTGCATAGACTTAGAGGGTGACTAAAATTTAAAATGCATACTAATACAAGGTTAATAATGAGCAGTGACTAGTATTTTATTTTGTGGAAGGTCCAAACACAATTTCATTGGTTAAAATCATTGTAAAGTGCCAGTAACATAGACATTTGACATGAGAAAGAGACTGTATGTTCATCAATGCAAAACTTTTGTGAAAGTCAAACTTCAAATTTTGCAAGTCTGATTGTATTTTTCTAAATTATCAACATTGGTATTTGGTTAGATTACAATGTAATGGAACTACAATAAACTGGCTGTAACTGTAAAAGAGAAATTGACACCAATCAAACGAGTAGAAATTCAGTGAACTGCCCGGTCCAGACTAGTATTGAAGAAACAAGGAGGAACAAAAGCTTGAATTTCCTCTTTTAGCTTCTACTGAAGTTTATAGATTTTATGTCGAAGTCATAATCATTGATCCGTTAATTGTATTGGTTTGTTTTTCTAAATTGCTCTGTAGTTTACTTCTCATATATCAAATACTGAAATTCTAGTGTTGCTTTTTTCTTTCTTGTGATAAATGTTGGTTGATTTCTATTGTACTAGTATGAAACTAAGTTTGTTGTTTTGTATATGTAAAGATTCATGCTTGTTTTATAAATTTATTTATGTCCGTACGTGAATCTAGGTTCTGGATTGTTTGATCATGTGGTTAATTTGTCCTTGAAGATCATTTATGTTCATAAATTATACATGGTTTTTTTATTTTTTTAACTTATTGGAAACAGATGGCAAATTTTTTTATTTTTTATTTTTTTTTCAGATTGTACTAATTTGTTTTGGATTCTCTGTTTGTAGCATTAATAATGTGTTCTTACATGTGTGTAGTAACACTAGGACAGGTTTGATTTGATACGTTAGAAGAAATTTTGGAACGACACTTTACAACAACTAGCAAGAAAAATTAGATATGAGGAGTGCTAGGTGCAGTAGCTTGAACGAGTGTCCATGCAATAGCTTGAACGAGTGTCCATGCACAGTCGCCTTATTGATTGGTCAAAAGACTTATAATTATATAATAATTAATACATGTTTCATATTCTAAAGGATAATACTTGGGTCCAAGTGAGCAAACTTAGTTCACCTAACTGATGTGACTCAATAAAATTTACACACGTGTTTATAAATAAATAAATAATTAAGAAAAAAAATTTCAATCGGGTAAAATTAGAAACATCCTACCCGAATTTTTTCTTCACTTTGAATCATGATCGTGGCTCGTCTCTTCGCCTCTCTCACTACTTGTAGTGTGCCGCCATCTTCCTCCTCCTCTCTCGCTGCTGCCTCCTCCTCAACTACTCGTTGCCTCCTTCCTCCATTGCTGGCCACCATCTCCATCCAAAACCCCAAGTCTTCAACAGGTCAGGACAACATACATCAATTTGTTTCATTCCGATATGTATAGTGTTAGTATATATGTTCCAATCATGTCTTAGTATATATGTTCCAATCATGTCTGATTTTTTCTTAATTTTTCTCTTCGTCACACCTTATAATAATTTTGCACCGATGAATTGGTGGAGTTAGTGTGTAGTGAATAGGTTATTGATCGCCATCTTCCTCTTAATTTTACCCAATTTCAGATTGTGATAGCCTTGAGTTTTTGGCTGTTTGGAGGTTTTTTTTTTTTTTCCTGCTGGCTTGTATATGCTCTTAAAGTTGAATGTTTTTGTTAGGGCATGGCTGGTAGTTGGTTTTGGTTTTCGTTTTGAGTTGTAGTTGATGCCTATTGTAGTTAGATTATTGAGTTGAACTTGTTGGATAAAATTTTTCTGGAATATCTTTTTTGCCTGAATGGAGTTGGTTTATTAAAAGGAAAAAGTTGAAAAAGAACAATATAAATTTTCTATTTGTCACACCTTATAATAATTTTGCCCAATTTGCAAACATTGCTTGTCGATGAACACTACGACAGATTTATCTTTTTTCGGCGGTTTTTGACTGGCGGTATTGGAAGTGCCGCAAATTTGAAGCTATTACCGGTGGTTTTAAAAAATCGCCGATAAAGAATAAGAATTCTAGCGGTTTCTTGAGAAGCGCCAGAAAAGTTGTCCATTACCGACGGTTTATTTAGAACCGCCGATAATAATCAATATATTTTTTTTAAACGTAAGACCATGTTCTGAAAGCCCATAAATATGTATTCTTTAACTACTCAATTCTAGCGGTTCCTAAAAACTGTCAGAAATAACTTTCCTACCGGCGGTTTCTAATCAATATATTATACCAAACTTCTTTAGACTAAAATGGACCAAGTCCAAGAGAATCAACATAGTTCAAACCTAAGCCCATGTTCTGAAAGCCCATCTATATATATTCTTTAACCACTCAATTACTCTCAACCCTAGCCGCACAGCCCGCACTCCTCTCTCTACATCCTAAGTCCCAACTCACGACTGCCGATCTATATTTTGTGTTTGCTCTCTCTCTCTCTCTCCCTCTCTCTCTCGTGGCATGGGAGGATGGTGACGATGGCTTTGGCGAGATCGGAGCAGTGGCTTTGACGAGATCAGTGATTTTCTAGGTATTTCTACTTTTTATAATTTTGTATGAAATTTCTTTTGATGAAAATTTAGTTTTAGACAGATATGTGCATTCTGCATATGCGTGTGTGTAATATGTGTATGATAGATCTGTGCATGTGTGTGTTTTGTGTGTGTAATATCTATATCTCTATACGAGTTTCGAGCCGAGCTCGAAAAGCTCGTGAACCTGACCAAGCTGAGCTCGAACACTTGAGGTTGGAGCTCGATTCGACTTCTAGATTAGGTGATTGATTAAGAAGGCATCGATCGAATTCTGGATTAGGTGATTGATTGAGTTTCCGATGCTCTCTGTGTTCGATTAAGTGATTAGGTGTGAATTTTCTTGTGCTTTCTCTATTTGGTTGTATCATGAAATACACCTGCATGTGTTTTTCTATCTATCTTCTATATTACACACACACATACATATTAACAATGCTTGTTGAACTTGTTTTTCGTAAGTTTTAATTTTTGGTTTGATATGTTTCAGTCTCGGGGCTGAACTTCATCAGCTGCTAGTAACAAATCTGTACTATTCTTTCTATCTTTTTGGCTGTCCTTTTGATCCGTTTGGTTGTTGACGAAAATGTAGCAGAGCAAATGAAACCATTGAATATGAAAATATCATTGTTTGAGACCAGACATAGATCTTCAGTGTATGATACCTAATACAGTTATATTGGCTTAGTTGATTTCTCTCTCTATCATGAACTTGAATATTTTTCTTTGCCCCTTCATTTTCACAGAATCCAAATGAAAGGGTAGGGTTTAGGGTTTAGGTTCTGTTTTAAAATCTGTGAATCATTGATTAATCTAATTTTTTGTAAATTTGATGTCCTCAATTGTACGAGTCAGAAATCTTATGTGGTGGGCGAGAGTGATGAGGACATGGAGGATGCTGAGGATGGGCCTCAACCGCAAGCAACTGTTGATGAAGAAGAGGAGAGTGAGATAGTTGAATATGACATTGAGCTTGAATGTGAAACTGTGGTGCCCGATAATGATCCTTCGCAGAAGGTCTCTTGGAGTCACATTTATTTATTTATTTATTTTACTTTTGATATTTTGATAGAGATTTTTTACTTTTAACATTGAATTTTGTAGATGGGAGATGCTTCTGTCGAGGTTATAGAAGAAAATCGTGATGCTTCGCAAAGATCAAAAACACAGGCCATGGAAGCAATCTCTGAAGGTATAATGTTTATATATATATATAATTTTTTTAAATACATATGTGTAAACAAATTTATGTGTATATACTCTTATCAATGCCTGGACACCCATATGACTTTTTATATATGTATTTAGAAACCAGTTACTGAATTTGAGGCTTTGTGTTGATCAGGTAAGTTGGAGGAAGCAATTGAGCATCTCACGCAAGCAATTTTGCTCAACCCAACTTCAGCAATTATGTATGGAACCAGAGGTAAAGCTTGGTTTGAGGCTTATACTGTGCTTGTCAATCTTTTTTCTTCCTTTCTTTGCAATTTAAGATTTGTAGCTTATTTTGTTTATATCTAATGTTTATTTATACTTGATGTTTTTACAGCTAGTGTGTCTATCAAAATGAAGAAACTAAATGCTGCTATCCGAGATGCCAATGCAGCTTTAGAGGTTATTATCACTTTCCTTAATCTGCACAGAAGAGAAGTTGAAAGTTTATTTTCATTATTTATAGTTTAAATATGCTTATTGTGCATGCCAACAGAAGCATTTGCCAATATAATGTGTGCATTTGACTGTGTTCCATTTATAGTATCACGTTTACTCAGGTAACATTTGCATGCGTAATTGCTTATATCATGCATTATTTGCATGGGTACTCCAATATGGCTTCCAGCATTTGCCTTTTTTGTTGTTTGTATAGATTATCTTTGCAATGTTATCATGTGATAGGCAGTCTTTAATTATTTTATGCAACAAGGTGTCAAATGAAAAGATTTATGATATTACTGTAGAGCAGTATTTTTATATTCTGGGCAACATGAATTTCACAATTGCATAGCGAAAGTTCTAAGCTTTGTCCTGTACCAGGCAGATTAATAGTGCAGTCGGCTTTACCTAATTTCTATCGCATCTGCTTTGCTCACTTTGGCATTTCTTGGGTTCTGTAAGTATATATTCTACTATAATCTTATGTCGATTAATTATGCAATTGCAAATCTATATATATATCATAACTTAATCTCATCTTTTCATGTTAGTTAATTTCTTTAACTGGTTGCAGTGTTTTCCGTTCTTGGATTTCCATGTTTTGTATACTTGTAAGTACTGTTACATATATAATTCATGAAATAACTTGCTTTTTGGGTCGTTTTCATTTGTAATTAAGACCCTAGTTGTGGCTAAAATTTTAGCTGTATTCTGTCTTTGCTTATTAACAAATGCTTGGTGGTTTATTGTCCTGGCTTTTAACAATTATACTGGCATGACCAACTGACATATATATGATCAAAGTGTTAATGTGGTTTTCTGGGTAGGTTTCAATATTTGTCATGCTAAATCATTCTAGAGAGGGAATGAGGACCAATATTGATTGAACACTGTTGTGTATTTCTTTAGCATGGCCACTGATTTTGTGGTGAAAACTGTAGAGTGAAATGCTTACAGTATGTTTTCATCATTTAAAAACCATGAAATAGGTGAACATTCTGATCACCTAGCATTTTAGAAGAAAGTTGGTTTGGTTTATAGAAACATGTTGATGTGTGGATAATCAGTGTCAGCCATCATTTTAGGTGTCATTGAGTCCTACTGAGCCTGTGCAAGAATGTATTCCAGATTGATATTTGGCCTGTGTGGATATGTTACTTTTAGTAGTCTCTAAATGTTAGAAGATGTTAAACTCACTCTAGAGTATCCTAGTGCTACACCACAGGGGTTTCTTTGACCAATATATAAATTAATATGCATGTCATTAATTTATTATATTGAACATTAGTTTACATATTTTAAATTTAAAGCTTATTTTCCCTGTGCAGATTCTGTATCATCTTTTGAGTTTCCTGAATCTGAAGCATCAAAGGTGGGTGTGTGCATTGTATGTTCTTTCTTTTTATAAATGAAGATATGTATGCAAAATTTATGGAAACATTTGTAAATGATGACAAGTAATTCTATTTTTTTATTTTATATTTCAGATGGATATTGATATCCCCCACTTCTACCTAGATCCAGTGGAGTTGCCCATGTGTGGATTCTCTTCAATCTTCTCCATTTCTGGAACTCTCTCCTTGCTCCTCTTTTGCATGGGAATTCGAGCTGGTTGAATTTCTGCAATGTGACTTATTGCTCTGATTTCTTTGTTTGTTATAATATGTATTTTTAAATTTCAACTACTGATTGTCGAAACAAACATTTTCATATGTATATATATATATATTTATTAGAGCTTTTCACTTGGATGCTTGGACTCATATATTTTTATCATCTTTTATACATGAAGTTTTTAAATTTCTTATGATTGATGCCTTGAAACGTCCAAGTAAGACAAGCGGAAGAAGTATATGGTTGAGAATATAAGTAAATAAGTTGGCAAATGCCTCGTAGACTCGGCTAGGAAGGATGGAAGAAGTATATGGTTGAGAATATAAGTAAATGAGTTGGCAAATGCCTGGTAGACTCGGCTAGGAAGGATTGATGATTTTACATACTATAAAGAGTATGATTAAAGACACTTAATTATATACATATATATATATATATATATATATATATATACACACACACACACACACACACATAGTAGGGACATTGCTTAGCACGATTATAAAATGTTAGCTTGCATGTCTAGAGCACCACAAACAGATTCTAAATCTGAAAAAAAAAAAAAACAACTTTTACCGGCGGTTTTTTGTTAACTGCCGGTAAAAGTAGCATTTTTCGGCAGTTTTTATAAAATCGCCGAGGATTTACCGGCGGTTTATAATAAACTGCCGTAAAAATTACCTATTAGGGGCACTTCAAAGGTATTTTTCGGCAGTTTTTATCTGTCGGTATAATTCCGGCGGCTGTAAAAAAATTGCCGGTAATTACCGGCAGTTCAGCAAAACCGCCGGTAATTCTCTACCGACAGGACATTTTTCGGCAGATTTTTTAACCGCCGGTGTAGTTTTTTCCAGCGGTTTTGAAGGCATTTTCCTGCGGTTTTAACCGCCGGTGATATAAAAAAACCTTGTAGTGGAATTGGGGGAGTTAGTGTGCAGTGAATAGGTTGTTGGTTGCTACCTTCCTCTTAATTTTACCCAATTTTAGATTGTGATTGTTCTGAGTTTTTGGCTGTTCGGAGGTCGCTTTTTTTTTTCTTTGCCTGCTCGCTTGTATATGTTCTTAAACTTGAATGCTTTTGTTAGGGCACAATTGATAGTTGGTTTTGGCTTTTGTTTTGAGTTGTGGTTGATGACTATTGTACTTAGATTATTGAGTTCAGCTTCTTGGATGCAATTTTTCTGGAGTTTTTTTTTTTTTTTTGCCTGAATGGAGTTGGTTTATTAAAAGAAAAAAGTTGAGAAAGAACAATATAATTTTTCTATTTGTCACACCTTATAATAATTTTGCCCAATTTCCAAGTATTGTTTGCTGATGAATTGGGAGAGTTAGTGTGTAGTGAATAGGTTATTGGTTGTCACCTTCCTCTTAATTTTACCCAATTTTAGATTTTGTTGTCCTGAGTTTTTGGCTGTTTGGAGGTTACTTTTTTTTTGGCAGTTTGGAGATTACTTTTTTTTTCCCCTGCTGGCTTGTACATGTTCTTAAAGTTGAATGCTTTTGTTAAGGCACAACTGGTAGTTGGTTTTGGCTTTTGTTTTGAGTTGTGGTTGATGCCTATTGTAGTTAGATTATATAGTTCAGCTTCTTGGATGCGAATTTTCTGAATTTTTTTTTGCTAGAATGGAGTTGGTTTATTGAAAGAAAAAAGTTGAAAAAGAACAATATAATTTTTCTGTTTGTCACACCTTATAATAATTTTGCCTAATTTGAAGGCATTGCTTACTGATGAATTGGGAGAGTTAGTGTGTAGTGAATAGGTTATTGGGTGCCACATTCCTCTTAATTTTACCTGATTCCACATTGAGATTGTTCTGACTCCTGAGTTTTTGGCTGTTCGAATGTTGCTTTTTTTTTTTCCTGCTGGCTTATATATGGCCTTAAAGTTGAATGCTTTGGTTAGGGCTTTGTTTCTAGTTGGTTTTGGCTTTTGTTTTGAGTTGTGGTTGATGCCTATTGTATTAGATTATTTAGTTCAGGTTGTTGGATGCAATTTTTTTAGAGTTTTTTTTTTTGGCCTGAATGGAGTTGGTTTATTAAAAGAAAAACGTTGAAAAAGAATAATCTAATTTTGCCCAATTTGCACACATTGCTTGCTTTGAATTGGGGGAGTTAGTGTGCAGTGAATAGGTTATTGGTTGTCACATTCCTCTTAATTTTACCTGATTTCAGATTGTGATTGTCGTGAGTTTTTTTGTTGTTCGGAAGTTGCTTTTTTTTTTTTTCTTCCTGTTGGCTTGTATATATCTTAAAGTTGAATGCTTTGGTTAGGGCTTTGCTAGTAATTGGTTTTGGCTTTTGTTTTGAGTTGTGGTTGATGCCTATTGTAGTTAGATTATTGAGTTCAGCTTGTTGGATGCAATTTTTTTGATTTTTTTTTTGCCGGAATGGAGTTGGTTTATTAAAAGAAAAAAGTTGAAAAAAAATAATATAATTTTTTTGTTTGTCACACCTTAAAATAATTTTGCCTAATTTGTAGGCATTGTTTGCTGATGAATTGGGGGAGTTAGCGTGCAGTGAATAGGTTGTTGGTTGTACATTCCTCTTAATTTTACCCAATTCTAGATTGTGTTGCCCCGAGTTTTTGGCTGTTTGGAGGTTGCTTTTTTTTTTTGGCTATTTGGAGGTTGCTTTTTTTTTGTTTTTCCTCCTTGCTTGTATATGTTTTAAAAGTTGAATGCTTTGGTTAGGGCACTCCTAGTAGTTGGTTTTGAGTTTTGTTTTGAGTTGGGATTGATGCTTATTGTAGTTAGATTATTTAGTTCAGCTTGTTGGATGCAATTTTTCTGAATTTTTTTTTTTTGCCTGAACGGAGTTGGTTTTTTAAAAGAAAAAAGTTGGAAAAGAACAATATAATTTTTTCCCTCTTAGTCTTCATATTGGCAGAAGGCATTTGAATATAAAGATATTGTATCTCTAACTTGTGCTTTTGTTGTCCAGACTTTTGTCCAGGACTAGGCATAATCTCAAAATTGGCTGATCAACTTCTTGCTTCAAGTTATCCCTTGATGAGTGATGTGCTCACAACTCTAGCTAGTTACCTTGGGCAGGACCAAACGGCAAGAGCAGTGTCAAATCCCTCCACTCCTACATCATTGTCTCAAGTATAAAGTGATTGGTTGATTGGAATTTATCACAGTGAAGTTGGTGAAATGGAAGGCCTACAAACAGTAGCAAAATAGTAGGCTGAATTCAAATTTAAGGCACCTCAAAATGAAAGCAACTGTAGCACTACTTTTTTCAGCTTTACATTCCCTATTTTGGTGTCTCTTTGAGGATATGAATCTATAAAGTTTTTTTTTTCAAAAATTATTTAAATTGTGAGTAGCATTGATCCTTATTCAAGGATAAATATGTAATACATAGAATGGCCACATTTCATGTATACTTTTTAAGGTGTGACAAATAGAAAATTTATATTGTTCTTTTTCAACTTTTTCCTTTTAATAAACAAATCCATTCAGGCAAAAAAAAAAAAAAAAAAATTTCCAAGAAAAATTTCATCCAACAAGTTCAACTCAATAATCTAACTACAATAGGCATCAACCACAACTCAAAACAAAAGCCAAAACCAACTACCAGCCGTGCCCTAACAAAAGCATTCAACTTTAAGAACATATACAAGCCAGTACGGAAGAAAAAAAAAAAGCAACGTCCAAACAGCCAAAAACTCAGGGCAATCACAATCTGAAATTGGGTAAAATTAAGAGGAAGATGGCAATCAATAACCTATTCACTGCACACTAACTCCCCCAATTCATCGGTAAGCAATGCTTGAAAATTAAGCAAAATTATTATAAGGTGTGACAAACAAAAAAAGTTAAGATAAAATCAGACATGATTGGAACATATATACTAAGACTGTACATACCGGGATGAAACAAATTAATGTCTGTTGTCCCGGCTTGTTAAAGACTTAGGGTTTTGGATGGAGACGGTTGCCAGCAATGGAGGAAGGAAGCAACGAGCAGTTGAGGAGGAAGCAGCAGCAAGAGAGGAGGTGGAAGATGGCGGCGAGCCACGATTGTAATTCAGAGTGAAGAAAAAAATCGGGTCGGATGTTTCTAATTTTACCTGATTTTTTTTAATTATTTATTTATTTATAAACACGTGTCTAAATTTTATTGGGCCACATCAATTAGGTGAACTAAGTTTGTTCACCTAAGGTTGGACCCAAGTATTGTTCGGAGCGAATTGCATCATTTAGAGAGTAAATCCCAAACAATAATTGGGGAAGCTGATGAGGATAATTGTTGGCAGGGAAGCTGAGAGCTCTGAAACAACATAAAGGACAAGAACATAAATCTTTCAATATGAATCATTGCAGTCACCAATTTGATAGGGGAAAGAGAAGAGAGAGACAACCCTTACTTAGGACTTTTGGCTCATGAATCAGCTTCAGATCGTCGGGATAGATCTAGGGCTCAGGAATTGTTTACAATGAACAGAGGGCTCACAAATCCTTCATAAAGAATACAGCTAGATCGAGTGAGGGGAGAGAAAGATCAAATGAACTAATGAAGATCGGGCTCAAGAATCGACTTTAAATTGCCACAACCAAATCGAGCAAGGAGAGAGAAAGATCGCTGCAAAAATGAGGCACCTGTTTTCATTGTGTGTTTTGTTTGTGTTGTTGAATTTGGTTACTCTGGCTTCTCTACAATGATTGGTACCAGATTGGGCAGCAAAAATTCTAAAACATAACAATAGCATATATTCAATGATACAGATTTTGGGCCCAAATTAATATGGTTTTTAAAATTTTGAAACCAAATTAACCAGCACAATCCAAACATGTTTTAGACCAAAAAAATGAAACATAACACGAAACCAAGAATAAAACAGGCCAACCAAACAGAGCCTTACTTTCTTATTATGTATTTCCGTACAACTGAAAGATTCTTTGGCTGCAATGCCAGGGTTGTGTTAGAAAAATGACTGCACAACTTTTTCTTAGGTTTAGTTTACTTTTCATGCCAATGATAGTTGAACAAGTTAGTTTTTTTTTTTTTTTTTGACGGTTGAATAATTTTCACGGAAAAATTTATGTTGTAATAGGTCCTTCTTTTGTCTAGTTGGCGTAACTTGGGTCTATTTTACAATAAAATAAATATTTTATTTATTATTTTAATCCGAACAAATATAGTAATATTACTATAATTCCAAATCCGATTTTAAATCCAAATTAAAAACAGAATTTCAAATTCCAAAATGGCGAAGGATTTGGTTTCTCCTACATGGGATCGGAGATAGGAGACGTGTACGTAAATAGAGAGTTTTCTCATAAGGAAATTAATTCGCTGAGAGAGAAGAGAGGAGAAACCCTAGTAAATTAAGATCAGAAGGAGCCGTTAGCAGTCGTTGCTACCCTAGGACTTGGTGAGCGAGTGAGAAACCCTATTAAATCAGAAGAAGCCATTACCAATCCTTGGTACCCTAGGGCAAGGTGACTGAAAGGGAAGAGGAAGTCGATGACGAGGAAGAACAGTGGCAAGAAGAAGAATGGGAATGGGCGCGAGAAAGGGAAAAATCCACCGACCATATATTTCTTTCTTAAAGACAAAGCTCGTGACATGAATATGATGGCTATAAATTTCGTCAACAACAACGAAGAAACTGGTGAATATTCTTCATTTTTGTATAAGGTGAATAAGCTAAACAAGTTTGATTCTATTGGTAACTTCGGCATTGTTCCACTAGGCTCCAAAATATATGCCATTGGCGGTGACTATATCCCCAAGAAGAGTTATCCCAAGGATGTTTATGTCTGCGATTTGGAATTGAATCCCAAGGAGTGGGTAAAGAGTCGTTGGCGCTTGAATGGACCCAAACCAGCTCCTTTGGTTTTCACACACAACGGACTAATATACGCGCTGGCAGGGAGAACCTATGTTTCAGACATTTATACTTCTTCTCGTGAGAAACTTCATCACCCATTTGAGGTATTAGATCCATCATCATTATTTGAATCTTCAGAAGAAGAAGGAAAGGGAAAGGGAAATGGAAAAGGAAAAGGAAAAGGAAAAAAAAATAGATGGCGGGTCCTAGAGGACCCCCCCTTCACTAATTTATACCTGGATTATCGCAAAATAGTTAACATGTTTTACTCATATACTATCATAGGGAACACCCTGTATGTGCATGTGGAGAAAGCTTTGGGAGCCCGCAACTTGAAAACTCCACCGGAGACAATCTTCTATTCGTTTGATATGATTAAACAAGCATGGACGGAGCACGGTGATGGTCCTGGTGTTGCTGAGGCTGCTGATTGTGCTCCTGTTTGTGCTTCTGAGGATGATGATGTTATCATTGCCCATAATTTGAGGCTCTGCGATTGGCAAGATTGGGCAGATGTTGTGGATGGTAAGTACATGTACAACTGTTGCCTTGATGAATGGACTGATGCCACAAAAATTTTTGCATATGATTTGCTTGCAATCAAGGAGGACGACAGAGAGCTTAAAGAGACAGTTTCTAATTATTTAAATGGACGTTTGTATTACCGCTACACCGTGTCCGATCCTCCTGGGGGAGAGCTATATGATGACAATCTAGTGGTAATTCCAGTCCATGGCTTGAACCACTTGACAGATTCGATCCCCTGCAGTGAAATATCAAGAGGATTCGTGGCTCATCTTGAGGGGGATATGTTTTGCTTCGTCAGCCTTCACTACCCCCCTGATATGGACAACAAGGTAGTTAGTGTTTGCACATTTGAAGTCACTAAGGATGAAGAAAAGCTTTCTGGTTTTCAATACCTCCAGCCATCAAGAACATGCTCTCTCCGTGCATTCAACTTGAAGCAAAAATACTATACAATTGATCCTAAACTAGGGCGACTCTGCAATTGGTATGTATAGTTTCTATTTCCCGTGATTGATATATATGTTGCTTTTTTCCATTTCCATTGTGTGTTTGGTAGGTTTTGTGGATGGAACGGAATAGGAGATCCTTCCATCTTGAGGAGACTCCTATCGGGGTGCTTGAGTATTATATTCTTAGTTCTCTTTTTTGTTGGTCATTTGGGAGAAATTGTAAGTCAATTGGGGAGATAGTGGTCTTTTTGGGACATATTGAGAGTTTATGGGCCTTATTTCTTTCCCTCCACGAGGCCCACCACAAACACAAGGGAGCTGTCCTCCAAGTATCTCTAACCAAGCTCAATGCGAACTTTGTCATGACCAACTGAAACCCAAAAATGGTACACAATATGTCCCAACTATCCCTAGTTCTAGGGCAATGAAGGAGATGATTCACCAATTCCTCATCCCTCTTACACAAACAACACCGATTAGCAATAATCTGAATTTGTCTTGTCAGATTCTCAATAGTCAAAATCCTCTCCAGAACTGTTGTCCACCCCAAAATGCCTGCTTCAGGGGGCTTTTAAACACCATATTCCTTTCCACAGAAAGGATCTCTCAGAGCATCCATTAATCGACAATAAAACGAAGGCACCTCGAATCTCCCATGGCTTGAGCCTTGCCTAAAACCACTCATCCATTCCCTCCCCCAAGACAGCTAAGTATAAATCAAAGCCAGGAACTCAACCATACCTTCCACCTCCCAACCATGCAAGAGCCTCCCAAACATCCCAAACTGCATGTCCCAGGTCAATCTCCATCATCAAGATAATAGTATTGAGCGACCAACACATGCCTATTCACTGCAATTCCAGCCAACAATCTCGGAAAGAAACACTCAAGCGGCCTCTTGCCACACCAAGGATCCTCCCATAAGTTAACAAGATGACCATGCTTCACAACAGCTGACTCTTTTCCGCAGTCTGTGTCTCTGTACCTCAAACCTCCACAACCACGTGCTCAATAGAGCTTTATTGAACAAAGTTAACCACCCCCTTCCGATAGATATTGCCTTTCCCAAAGCCAGCCAAATCGCTACACCACTGGACCGCAAGATGCGACTCTCATTGATTGCACTCCCAACGGTCTACCCCCTGGCACTATCTCACTCTTCCCGAGGTTAATTTTTAAAGATGAGATCACCTTAACACACACCAAAACTCCTCTCAGATACCTCAAGCGACTCTTGTCCCCACATCACGTAGCATAATGGTGTTGTCCATGAAAAGCAAATGGGAGATCTCTATCTAGCTAGAAAGATCCCTACCAACCCTGAAGCCTTTGAAGTAACCCAAGTCCCTAGCTTTCCCCATTAGTCTACTGAACGCCTCCATCACAGTAATAAAAACCTAGAGTTCTCAAGTTGTAGGTGTAATGTTTTTGAAAGTATTGATTCACAAGCTTTTGCGCTTAATATAATCTTGTATAATGTAAGTCTTTTCAAGTATATTTGTGCATATTTATAATCAAAATAAATCACCATTGCCCTTGCTGTCACACACCAGAACCTTCTAAACTTGTTATATGAGAACTAATGCATGAGCCAACAAATTTTGTTGCTATTGTATATAATTTATTTTTTTATGTTGTTAATTAGTTTATCTGCTCTTATTTATTTTCAAATTTATTTCAGGTTCAAAGTCCCAAATATAATGGCAAGTTGTTAGTGGCTGGAGCATTAGGATTGGGCAAAGTAAGATGCATTCTTTAAGGAAAATCCTTGGGTCCAACCCTGACAGCACCACCTTCATCCTCCCTGCTTATGTGGACCAATAGAATTTAACAAGTTGTCCAAATTTTTTTTTTTTTTTTAAGATGGACATTACCCATCTTCTTGTGGGTTAAACTGGAAGTTCATTGTTTATTGTTATTTTTTTTTTGTCTCTTCAACTCCCATCTGCACATTCTCTCTTCCCGCTCACGCTTCACAACAGCTCCCATCTTGTTTCACAATTCAAGATTTTGAAGCTTAGTAAGTCTCTCTCATTTGTGCCTTCCATTCTTTGCTCATTTGTAGACTAAGACATCACCCTTCATATTTCAGATGTCTACGGTTTCTGATCTATAGTAGTCAATTTGCGAGGCTGAAATTTTGTTTTTCTTCTGATTAAATTTTGGTTTCTAATTGTACTATGAGTTTCTCCACCAATTCTATAAGTGAGGACAAAGGCAAAAATATTTTAATCAATGTTAAACATTTTGTTTACTTGTATGCTCATGACATGTTTGATATGATGTCTGAATGCTTTTTGATACATGAATATATATGTGTGTGTTTATATGTATAGCTAGTGTTTTACTAAAACATTTTATATAGAAATTTGATTCTTTGTTGTGGTGGTATGCAATGGTATCCATCTATGAATTTGAATCAAAATGCTTGCCAATTGTATGTTATTTGTGAGTTACTAGAAATGGTAACAAGGGGAAATGTGTTCTATGCACAGGGAAAAGACTAGTATTCTCAATGTTTATGAATTTTATTCAATCTATCAAACATGAAGAAATAAAAAACTGTTATGGTATTAGAAGCTCTTATAAAATACTATTCCCAAACACTAAATCACAAGCCAATGGAAGTGAAAGTAGAAGCAAAAGTTATGTCAAACAAGGCTTTCGTCATTGAATATGCCGAAAGTCCCCCTAATTCTTTTTTCTTTTTCTTTTTCCTCTCCT
This sequence comes from Cornus controversa, assembly GCA_026545225.1. Taxonomy (NCBI): domain Eukaryota; kingdom Viridiplantae; phylum Streptophyta; class Magnoliopsida; order Cornales; family Cornaceae; genus Cornus; species Cornus controversa. The sequence goes on along the minus strand of CM048853.1, from coordinate 22,103,269 downwards.
GAGAAATTACGTTGTTTAAAAAAATAAATATGAGTCTCATTATAAGTTTTTTTAATTTAATGTATAGTGATGAAGCAAAAATCCACCCCGAACTGATCAAACGCCAACCTGTAAAAAAGGACAAGAGAAGGGTAATCGAGAGGGCACCGGCGTGGTGCCGGCCGACTACGCTCCGACGATCAAGTCAGAAATCGAAAGAGCTTTCTTAGCTATAAAGGAACTCAGGGGGTATTAATTGCGTACCTGGTATGTGGATCGTCTCTATATTTATAGCAGTCAAGTGAGGCTGTTTCCTAGTGAGTGACTGGCTCTTGATAGGAAGTCCTAGTTAAAATAGACTTCCTATCCACGTCACTTCGAACTCATCCTTCACGTTACAAGTTTCATAATTTTAGTCAAATACTCTATCAGATGCTCCTTGTTCATAAGGGTCGAGTGCTGGGCCTTATGAACACTTTGGACTGCTCATCTGGCATATAAATAAATACTTTTTTCCTCCCTTTTTCTTTCCTTTCCTTTCCTTTCCTCTTTTTTCCTTTCCTTTCCTTTCTTTTTTCTTTTCTTTCTCTTTTTCTTTTTTCTTTTTCTCCCGCGCGCGGCAAGCGTCGGGTGGGCCCGGCCGCGCCCAGCGCTTGGCCAGGCCGCGCCCGGCGCTTGGCCGGCCTGGCCCGGCCCGGCCAGGCGCTCTGCCAGGCCGGCCCGGTCGCGTCTGGTCCGGTGGGCCCGTCCTTAGTCGGGCCGGTTTCTTCCTGGGCTTGGTTTTTGGTCGGGCGGTTTATTCTTGGGTCCGGCCTTTGGCCGGTATATAAGAACCCGGTTTATATATATATATATAAAATGATTGTCAGTTTGAAGAATCGAACCTTAGCTAATAAGCTCTGATGGTCTCACCCTAACCATTATGCCAATAACTCACTTGGTTAATAAACTCTAATTAATAAGCTTAATAGCACGGCTCTTGATAAAGCCATGTGACCACCTTGGTGGGACTTACCTGCCTTTTGCTAAAATCTCTTTTAACAGGTTGTGCCCCCGTAGGGTAGGTTAACAATGTTTTTGGATTAAAAGGGCCTTGAAAAAGTGTGGTCGTGTCTCCTTAGTAAGGCTAGGCCCCTGTAGGGCTGAGTTTGTGCCCCCGTAGGGCTGTCTGGATTCATCCATCCCGCCTTTTTAGTTAAAGGCCCTCCTCTGAGGTGTATCCCCGTAGGGTGGCCCTCGTAGGGCTGCACCTCTGTAGGGCTGGGCCCCCGTAGGGCTGGGACCCCGTAGGGATGTGCCCCCGTAGGGCTGTTTAAACAATGTTCTCGGGATTCATCCATCCCGCCTTTTTCATTAAAGGCCCTCCTTGGAGGTGTATCCCCATAGGGTGGCCCTCGTAGGGCTGTGACCCCGCAGGGCTGTGCCCCCGTAGGGCTGGGACCCCGTAGGGCTGTGACCCCGTAAGGCTATTTAAATAATGTTCTCGGGATTCATCCATCCCGCCTTTTTCATTAAAGGCCCTCCTTGGAGGTGTATCCCCATAGGGTGGCCCTCGTAGGGCTGTGACCCCGTAGGGCTGTGCCCCCGTAGGGCTGTGACCCCGTAGGGCTGGGACCCCGTAGGGCTGTTTAAACAATGTTCTCGGGATTCATCCATCCCGCCTTTTTCATTAAAGGCCCTCCTTGGAGGTGTACTTTTTGTTTTAGTTATAACAACAAATTTTGAAACAAAAGGATTGCTATTGATATTTGAGTAACAAACAGAGAATTATTCGTGCAAAAACTTTGGAGCTATCGCCCTGAGGCTCGATATTAAATTGAGTTTCAACTAGAACAATTAAAGTAGATGCAACTTTTAAAAGAAAGTCTTACTGGTGGCGCTTCCACAAATGCTCAGCAATCCAAGGATGGGCCAACTGCCTCCCTTTTAATGTCTCTAGTCAATATGCCACCTGCCTCCCTGCTCATGACGTGATGCTTTACCGGTCTGCCCCCGTGACATTTTGCCATGCTTGGGGTCTCTATCTTCCTCACTGGAATGTCCCCTCCTTTTCCTGTCTGCCTTTCTCGCATCAAGGACATCCTCTGCGTTCATGTACTTTTGGGCTTTCATAAGTAGCTCGGACATACTTTCTGGAGGGTGCTTGGAAATTGAGTATAAGAATTTTGAAGGCTGTTGCCCCCCATGAATGCGGTAACTGCCACCTTATCGTCCAGAGAATCGACCTGCAACATCTCCCTATTAAACCGGTAAATGTAGTCTCGCAATGACTCCCCTTTATTCTGTCTTACGTTCAGGAGATAGGTGGCTGGCTTTCTGTGCCTTCGGGCGGTAATAAAATTGCCTACGAACAATTGGCTCAGTTCTTTGAAGGAACGTATAGATGTCGGTTTCAGGTTGTTGAACCATGACCGGGCAGAACCCTTCAATGTAGTAGGAAAAGCTCTACATAGGATTTCATCTGGTATTCCTTGGAGGTGCATCAGAGCTTTGTAGGTCTCCAGATGATCTAGCGGGTCATTGGTCCCATCAAAGCTTTCAAGGGTGGGCATCTTGAACTTGTTGGGCAAAGGACAACTCATTATCCCCGCGGAGAAAGGGAGGTTGGTTTGCTGGACCAGCTCCTTTACTGTAGCAGGGCCCTTCCCCCTTATGGCGTGGGCCATGCTTTCTACCCTAGCTCTGAGGTCCTGCATCTCCATGTCATAATAGATAGTTTTTCCTGGGTGCCCTGAGTCTCCATGGGGTTGGTTTTTTCCGAGTGGGACTAGGTAACTGGGATTCGTCCCACCTCTTACTCGGTTCTGAGCTGCGTCGTCTGTTGGGACTTCACTGTCTCGCCCAACACCATCCCCTTCTGGATCAACAGGGTGACCCGGCGATGGTACTGACTCCACAGGAGGGAGGCGCTGCAGAATTGCCGCATTCTGTTGGAGTATCTGGGCCAGACTTTGATTCAAGTTCCAGACTTGGCATTCCAACGCTGCGATCCGTCCTTGGTCGTTTGGGATTTCGGGGCGTGCCCCAGGGAAGTCCATCTGTCTAGGGGGTTGCATGCCTCCTTGTCCAATTGGAGGGCCCTGTCCGCCAGGGAGGTCATGGCTTACAGGAGGATCCTGGGCAGCTGGAGGATTGTGACCGGCAGAAAGGTCCTGCGCTGGGGGATTATGGCCGGCAGGAGGGCCCTGCGCTGGGGGGTCCTCTATAGTGGTAGTCTCTAACCCAGATCGTAGGTGCATCATGCTTCGTATATGATTCGTGTAGAACAATCAAGTTTGTGATTGTTTCCCATAGACGGCGCCAACTGATGAAGCAAAAATCCACCCCGAACTGATCAAACGCCAACCTGTAAAAAAGGACAAGAGAAGGGTAATCGAGAGGGCACCGGCGTGGTGCCGGCCGACTACGCTCCGACGATCAAGTCAGAAATCGAAAGAGCTTTCTTAGCTATAAAGGAACTCAGGGGGTATTAATTGCGTACCTGGTATGTGGATCATCTCTGTATTTATAGCAGTCAAGTGAGGCTGTTTCCTAGTGAGAGACTGGCTCTTGGAGATAAGAAGTCCTGGTTAAAATAGACTTCCTATCCACGTCACTTCGAACTCATCCTTCACGTTACACGTTTCATAATTTTAGTCAAATACTCTATCAGATAGTCTCTCCAATTTTTATATAGATCATTTTAAACAACTAAATATAATAATATATCACACAACATTTGTGATAAAATTCTAATAACTGAAAGAGACAATCATTGTTACTTCTCTTACATATTTATTTGTGTGTTCATGCAGGATCTTATTACTTAATAACTGAAGTTATGAATTTACCAACTTATTTGATTGAAATAATGTATTTATGTAGTCTAGTCTGGAATTATTGGTTTAGTGTTTTGAGAATATGTTTACTTTTCTACAAAAACAATAAAATTGAAAACAATACAAAGATTTTCATGACAATTTTTTCAAAGTAGATGAGATGAGCTCTCAAATTAACCCATAACCAAATTTCATGAATTTTTTTTCTCATTCTTAACTTGGTTTCAATGTCAGGACAAATCATCGGACAAAAAATACAAAGGGGCTCGCCACTAGGGTTACCTTTTGTTGTTCAAAAGAAGGTAAAAGAAGAGAGAACAACTATATTGCAATATTTTCATAATATGTAGCTGAATGATTCATCTTATTTTTATTCACTACAGCTTGACGAGGATGATAAGATCACTAATATATTTTGGGCCCATACACACTCAATTAGTGACTATGGCCTCTTTGGAGATGTTGTGTGCTTTGACACTACTTATCGGACAAATGAATATGGTCGGCCTTTTGCACCATTTATTGTGAATCATCATATGCAAACAATCGTGTTTGGTGCAGCTTTACTTTATGATGAAACCACCAAATCCTTTAGGTGGTTGTTTGAGACTTTTCTTGGTGCAATGTCTGGAAATAGCCTAAGACAATTCTCACAGATCAATCTGTTGCAATGGCAAAAGCAGTATCGGATGTCTTTTTTGAATTTCAACATCGACTATGTGTTTGGCATATTTATCAAAATGATGCCAAGCATTTGATTCATGTCTTTCATGGATCAAAACAATTTGCGCATGATTTTGGTAATTGTGTTTATGATTATGAAGATGAGGATGAGTGGCTGTTGGCATGGAATAATACGTTGGGAAAATATAGTCTCAAAGAGAATAAATGGTTGATAGAGCTATATGAAGTAAGAGAAAAATGAGCAATGGTTTATGAACGACACACTTTCACCACAGACATGAAAACTACCCAACGTAGTGAAAGCATGAACAATGTGTTAAAGAAATACTTGAAGCCAAAGCATGATTTTTTGCTTTTCTTTGAGTATTATGAGAGTGTTTTGGATGATCGGCGATATGAAGAACTACTTGCAGATTTAAAGATGATGAAGTATGCCCGTGCTATTAACTAGTGTGGAGATGTTGCGTTATGGTGCAGAAATCTATACCCCGGAAGTTTTTGAATTATTTCAGAAAGAGTACATAAGGTTGGGAGATTACAGTACATATAAAGTGGCTAAGGAAGGGACAAAAGTTGAATACAAAGTATCTTGTGTTGGAAAATCTGAAGAGCATATGGTTAAATTTGAAGCCTCGACACAAATGGTCACTTGTAGTTGTATGAAGTTCACTTTTATTGGGATTTTATGTGCTCATGCATTGAAAGTGCTAGATAAGAAGAATATAAAAAGGATTCCGTCCCAATATATCATGAAACGATGGACAAAAGATGCAAAAGTAAGGACTATCAATAATTATCATGGAATTGAAGCCGATGATAGTCCTAAGGTGTCTGTGGGAAAGCGTTATAGTCATTTGTGTCATAGTTTTTGTGAGATTTCATCTTTAGCATCCGAACATGAGATATTATTTGCATATGCAAATGAGTGTACTCTTGAGTTGCATAACGACTTAGAGGAGATGAAGAAAAAAGTTTATTTGAATAATTTAATTGGTTGTGAAAGTTCAGTTATTCGAAATGAGGAAGTTGAAATGATAGCTCCACCAAACAATTGTGTGCCAATAGGAGTTTGTGGGATTAAAAGAAAAGCCACAATTGGACGTCCACGTAGTCGATTGAAAGACGCACTTGAAAGACGAAGAAAAAACTCATATGCCAAAATTGCCAAAGTTTCAACAAGACAACAAAAGGCCACAAAGGTATGTTTTGAAACTTTATAAATTAATTAAAGTGTGATTATTGTTGTACTTATTTTTTTCTTTCCAATAAATACTATAGGAGCCTATTTTAAGTAGTTGCAACCCTCAAGAGCAACAAGTTAGACATGGAGTTGAAACATTTGATTTTTTGACTCTGGTAATTTATTCTTATTTGTTAATTCTTATTTGTGATATATTTCTAACGCGTGTATAAGTATATATGCCAGGTTAGTGAACCAAATTATCCTTTGTTCGAGTGTTCTTTATTTATTTATTTTATTATTAATTTTTTTTTTTGGTCTCTCTCTCGGCAATTAGTTTTTATGGCTACTTTTGATGCCTGTGTCTGTTACAACTTAAATGTGCACTAAGTTTTATTGCTGCTTTTTATAAATCTGTACCAATTTTTGAGTTCGTAATGGTATCCCTTGGGCAATTTATTTATTGGTGTTTTTACCCAAGGTGTAATTACTGACCACATACTGTATTTTGGTGTTGTTAATGGATTGCTTGGTTGGGTAGTGAATTAGATAATTCTTCATTCTCTGTCAAATGGTGGTCTCAAATTGATTTTAGAAGTTATAATTAGTATCAGTCAAGCCTTAACACTTGAGATTAATTACTATGTTTCAATAGATGAAGTGATGATTTACTTTTGCATCTTTGTAATTATTGTTTAACTAAACTCTAATTTATATTTGACAGGAATCTCATTTTGGCCTTGGAACAGAAATGCCTTCCATAGCTCATTCAACTATGAACTATGATCATGAAAATTTTGGACTAATCACAAATTGGGTACCAAATATGTCTTATACTCAATTACTTTAGGTAAATATGTCATCCTAACAACATGATTGATAATGTCAAAGATTAATGACATGAATTTATTTATATTAACTTTATCATAATTATACTTTTTCAATAATTGTAGGAGTCACATTATGGTAACCTCTCACAAAGTGCACAAGAAGGCGACAAGCTTTAAATTTTTCCTTCTTGTTAGTTAATTTGAGGACTATTCGGAGCTTTGGGGATACTTTCATATGTTATTTTTTGTGTTTGCAATGAATTTTTGAAGCTTTTGTATCCAATGGCAACCTAGCCTATAACAGTAGCATTTCCTTTTCAACCAGCATGTAAGAACTCTTAAAGACAACTTTTGAGACAGTGAATGGATTCTAATCAGAGATTGATTTCCTTTTCATTTGCCATGAGATTTGTCTCATTGATTTGTTAACTTTTTACTTTATTGAGTTCAAAAAGACATGTAGATATTTTTCATGCAACGTTCTCTTTTTTTTTTTTCTTGTATTGGTTAATCAATTAGAAAAATAGATCCACAAGGTATGTTACTGTGTGTGCTTTCAAATTAAGATGCAAAGAGGGCAGTTTGAAACATGTAAAACTCACAAGCTACAGCTAAAATCCAACGGAGTTGGAAATTTAGAAATAATGTACGCTTCTGAGAATCTTTGTAGTTATCAAATGGAATTCCTGCCTTTGCTGTTTCACTCACACTACTAACAAATCTACATCATACCAATCCTAATTACACTTGATGAAAAATGAACACATTCAACAGAAAGTCTTAAAATCACACAAAAATATGATTGATGGACGCATAGGTTCTAGTTGAGACAGATGAAGAAACTAAAGGAAGAAGACTACAAAAATATTAGGGATAAAGACCAAATGACTGGCTAAAATAAATTTATTAGGATAGAATAATTATTTACAAAAGCCAAGGAGGCATCCCTCCCACAACAAAAACAAAACTCTACAAGGGGCAAAAACCAAAGCAGCCACCAACCTGAACTAAATAAACTAATGTCATTTCATTGCTATTAATGCCATTTCATCAGTGACACAGTTTGAACTCAAGTGCCATGGCCTTTCAGATCATCTCACAAGACAAGTGACATGACTAAAACTAATGCTTCTTACATCTTTCAATCTTGACATCTACTAATTCAATCAAATAAAAAAATCACAAAGAGAAAATTTTCAATTGCACATCTTTACTAAGTTAAACTTCTAATCTCTAATTGTCAATCCAAGGTGGAGCAAGTGACCAGATAGTCTCCATTTTTTTTTTTTGCAAGGATAGTCCTCATTAACTAAAAGAAAGCTGCTTGGATTTTTTGTTGGAGAGGTACGAGTCCAAGCAGAAATCCATCAAACAATTCTGTATTTGATAATCAATAATTCAAAATTTGGTACCCCCATTGTAGAGCAGCTTTTGTTCTCATCTGATGAGGACCAAAATCAACTTCACATTGTTCCATCTTGATGTGCATTATGCAACCCGAAAACAAAAATCATGAAGAGACAAATAGCCTATTTATTGAACACTTACTCCCCCCAACTTGATCATCAGCAAATGATGTCTGCAGATGGGGAAAAATTAGTGGACAAACAAAAAAAATAAGAAATAAGACATGGTTGGAGCAAAATTAATCAAGTAATCAACAATGGATATAGAAATATGAAGTAACAATGACTGTCTCTTTCGGTTATTAGAATTTTATCACAGATGTTGTTTGATATATTATTATATTTAGTTGTTTAAAATGATCTATATAAAAATTGGAGAGACTATGAATTAAATTAAAAAAACTTATAATGAGATTCATTTTTATTTTTTTAAACAAAGTAATTTCCCAGAAGGGAAAAAAAAAGAAAAAAAAATTAGGGGGACTTTCGGCATATTCAATGATGAAGGCCTTGTTTGACATAACTTTTGCTTCTGCTTTCACTTCCATTGGCTTGTGATTTAGTGTTTGGGAATAGTATTTTATAAGAGCTTCTAATACCATAACAGTTTTTTTTTTCATGTTTGATAGATTGAATAAAATTCATAAACATTGAGAATACTAGTCTTTTACCTGTGGATAGAACACATTTCCCCTTGTTACCATTTCTAGTAACTCTCAAATAACATACAATTGGCAAGCATTTTGATTCAAATTCATAGATGGATACCATTGCATACCACCACAACAAAGAATCAAATTTCTATATAAAATATTTTAGTAAAACACTAGCTATACATATAAACACACACATATATATATTCATGTATCAAAAGGCATTCAGACATATTATCAAACATGTCACGAGCATACAAGTAAACAAAATGTTTAACATTGATTAAAATATTTTTGCCTTTGTCCTCACTTACAAAATTGGTGGAGAAACTCATATTACAATTAGAAACCAAAATTTAATCAGAAGAAAAACAAAATTCCAACCTCGCAAATTAACTACTACAGATCAGAAACCATAGACATGAAATATGAAGGATGATGTCTTAGTCTACAAATGAGCAAAGAACGATAGGCACAAATGAGAGAGACTTATTAATCTTCAAAATCTTGAATTGTGAGACAAGATGTGAGCTGTTGTGGAGCGTGAGCGGAGAGAGAGAATGTACAGATGGGAGTTGAAGAGACAAAAAAAAATAGCAATACACGATGAACTTCCGGTTTAACCCACAAGAAGATGGGTATTGTCCCATCTTAAAAAAAAAAAAGTTTTGACCAGCTTGTTAAATTCTATTGGTCCACATAAGTAGGGAGGATGAAGTTGGTGCTGCTAGGGTAGGACCGAAGCATTATCCATTCTTTAATTTCCTTGTTTCTGATGTTTGTGACTTTTTTATATAAGTGAAAGGAATCATACTTTTATCTGGCGATCTGGTGTGTATTGGTTTCTTTATTTTACTTTTTCAAAATTTTGATCCGTACTGTGGTGCTGACTAGGACTCAAAATGGAGTGGCTCTATGTGAATTCAGATTTGAATCCATACCTTAAGTTAGATCGAGGTTGCACCTTGGTGCGATGGCAAGTGCCTTTGCCTAAAAGCGATATGTCTTGGGGTTCGAGACTTGGAAGCAGCCTCTCTAAAAATGAGGGTAGTCGACATCACCCTCAAGTGGGAGTCTTATGCACTGGGTATGACCTTAATGGTTAGATCCCTATATGACCCATATAATTTCAACAAGATCCAAATAAAGTAAAACATACTAATTTGGGCAGATCTCTGACAAAACACGATCCTCTACATCATTATCAATGACAAAAATTAAAGTATTGAGTGATAATTTTTTTATTTAGTACGGTTATAATTGTCCTCAGCAAGTTTTCATGTTTTGGAAGCTTGAAATGATAACATCATTATCAATGATATGGTTTTGAGTTTCGAGGTTGACAAGGACCCCTTTGCAAATATATTATACACATTTGGTCTTTGATGTTACTTTTTAGGACTATATAATAAGTAATCCGAGTTTGTAGCCCAGAATCTGCAAGCAGATTTGCCAATCTAATTTCCATACGTCATTGTTTTGAACCATCATTATTTCTCTTTTGATGGGGTGGCAATTCTGATATACTATGAAACATTTCTCCATAACTGTTTCAAATATGATGTATAAAAATAACATAGTTTATTTAAATCTAAGACATGCATCAAAATTCCATGGTAACGTATTTTATTCCAAAATATAAACAAAATAATATATGTAACATCAATTTGCACTATATAATTTACTAATAAGAACAAATAACAATTAGTTTGTAGAATATCAAAAGTTCTCAATAACTTGTGTTATTAAGCATTTTCTTTTAATTATTTGTTTAATTCTATTTATGATCAATTAAACCTAGAGTAAGATAACTAACCTTATAACTAGATGATCCCAGCAGTCTTATAGCCTCCAAAGCTATAAAGATCTCTATGATTGGAGTTGCCAAATATCTAGATACCACCAATATTTCGTTTCACTAATATTACACAAAAATATTTTTCTAAAAGAATAATTAGTCTCTCGAGTGTTCTAAAATAATCTAAATACTTATTAATCTATTAATAAAGTCCTATTATTTAATTTATTTCTAATTAGTTCTAAATTGATCAAGTAATAAAGGCAATAAAAAAGCAATTTAATTAACATAATGGTACACACCATTAGTTGGCGAAACCTCCTATTTTGTTTGGGTAAGTTCTTCTATTTCTCTCTGGCTGGTTAAATATTAGAAAAGGTGATGGTGATCGGGTGTTTTTTGCCAAGTGACTCTTTCTTTGTTATGTTACTTGTGTACAAGAAAAGGCAACTTTAGTGTAATGAGTGTCTGAGAATTTTGGGTTAAAAAACTTTTGAAATCTTGTGGGGCCCATTGGTGAAAAGGTATAGGTTTTTCAAATGTTGAGTTAATAAGGTCCTTTTGGATTTTAATTTTTTATTTTTTATAATTAAGTATTCATTGAAAAGTGCCAAAAAGGGGGACGCAGCCCGGAACAATTCCACAAAATTGGAGCCTCAAGCTATCCACAAAAAACAAAAGTTCCTCAATAGATTAAGAACAGAATATCTAACCACCGTTACCACCTCCCAAGGACATTCCACCCCATTAAAGGATCTCCTATTCGACTCCTTCTAGAGGGTCCACAACAGGCAAAGGACGACAGTTCTCCACACATCTCTAACTTGGGGTCGCACTCGACAAACACCCCAATTGTCAATCAATCCCATTGCAGTCTCAGGCATGACACCCACTGGATCCCAAAAGCTGTACAAAGCATATCCGATCCATCTCTAGCTCTTGGACAATGGAGAACAAATGATCCACTGACTGGCACACATAACACCAATTGATAATGATTTGACGTCTCCTTCTTAGATTGTCAATAGCGAAAAAGGGCACCTTCAGGGGGCTCGCGAGTGCCAAATTCCTTCCCATGGAAAGAGCACCCTCTGAGTATCCATTCAAATGACAATAGAACGAGCGGACCTCAAACCTCCCATGACTCGTGCCCCATCCACGTACAGCTACTCATCCATCCCTTCTCTGGGTATGTTTGACTATAAAGGATAGCCAAGAACTAAACCATTGCCTCCACCTCCCCATTATGCAAAAATCTCTTAAATTGCACATCCCAGGATAGTCTCTTGTCTCGACTATCACTTGCCTATCAATAGCACTCCCATCACTCTTACAGCAGCCTCTTTTTACATCAAGCATCATTCCAAATGCTGACAATTTGCCCATCCCTCACCTTGAAGAGAATATACTTAGAGAATTCATCCTAGCCCTTCTGGATGCTCGTCCACAAGCTAACACCCATTGGAGACCTCTGCAACAAAGAGCACCAACCTCCTTTAGACTAGCCATATCTAATTATAACAAATGTCCCTTCTCCAAAGCCTGTGCCTCTCCACCTAAAACCTCCACAACCACTTGCCCAACAAAGCTTCGTTGAACAAGTTCAGTCTCTTCACACCCAGCCCTCCCTCCTAAATGGGCCTACCAATCTGCTCCCACCCCACGAGGTGGTATTTGAACTCGTTGCCCATACCAGCCTATAAAAATCTCCTCTGCAACCTCCCTATCCTCTTCTCTATAGAAATTAGAATCAGGAAAAAGGGATATAAACTAAGTAGGGAGACTTGAAATGTTGCTCTTCATCAAACTCAAACGCCTCCCTTTCGATAAATACTACTTCTTCCAGCCAGCCAGTCGCCTCTTAAAATGCTTGACTACCGAATCCGAAGAAGAAGCTCTTTTTGCCTGAGCACCCAACTATAGGCCCAAGTAGGTCATAAGAAAGGACCCACACTACTGTCCAAGACGTTGGCCAAATAATCAATGTCCACCACTCCCACTGGAACAATCTCGCTCTTTCGAAGGTTGATCTTCAACCCTGACTTTGCCTAAAAGCATGCAAGGACTCCTCTCAAGTACCTCTCCTCACTCACTTTGACGCCACAAAACACAACTATGTCATTTGCAGGAAGCAAATGAGAGATCTCTATAAGGCTAGTCGGATCCCTCCACACCGTAAATCCTCTTAAGTATCCCAACTCTCCTGCTCACCTCATCAGTCTACTAAAGGCTTCCATCACAATGATGAAAAGAAAGGGAGATAAGTTGGGAAGCATGGATATGTGTACATGATATGGATCTGACACGATATGGGAACGATGATATGACAAAACTAAAAAAAGAACAGGGTACTAGTGCGGTAGGATACAAAAATATTAAAATAACAATGATACTTTTATATATACAAAAAATGATTTTATGTTATATATATTATTAACATTTATTTATAAAATATTATAGTTTGCATGGATAAATATTGTATTAAATCATGATATATATCTAAATATTTTTCTAAAATAAATTTAAACTTTTTAAACAATTATACCATGATATTATGGTTGGAAAAACTATACTTTAATGTTCAAAACTTATTAAAAATGTGTTATGAGGTATCTGAGAAGTACCGGAAACGTGTTAAAAATAAAAAATATATATTTTAAAATTATGAATACATTGAGGAAGTATCGAACACGAATCTATGACTTTCCGTATCGGTATTTAATACGGACATGATCCGTGCTTCCTAGGAGAGAAAGGATCCCCTTGCCTCAAACCTCTTGAGCTACTAAAGAATCCCATGGGAATGCCATTGAGAGAACCTCACAGTGGAAGTGCAGAATTGGATACAAGCTCTCCACTTCTCACCAAATCCTATCCTCTCCCTAACATATAAGCTCTCCACTTCTCACCACTCCTGACTCCTTGCTATTGAATCTTACCTCAATACACTTGTTACCAATCAAAACAGTCTAGAATCTGGTGACCTCCTACAAATGTGTTCTGGGACACTGAAATAACCCCAGCAAGCACCTCCTTCAATCTTGTTGCTAGGATTTTGGTTGTAAGGTTGTATATGCTACTCACCAAGCTAATAGACCTAAAATTCCTAATGTCGGTGGCTCCACCCTTCTTTGGAATTGAGCCCTAGATTTTTGCCTCCACAAGATCTCCTCCATGTTCGCTATCTCCCCAATCTCTGGCTTATATTCCTCCCTCCTCTCTTGCTTCTCTGCACCCAACTTCTCTACCCCTTCTTTCTGGTCAAGGCCCAAGATTTCCCCTAAGATCCTGATCTTCCTCCACTCTAGGTTGTCGAGACCTCCCTATTCCACTTTCAAAAATCCTCCTTTAAACACTGAAGTTTGTTCACAAGCAGAAAACTAGGATTCCTGGAACCTCAACTTGTCCACTATCCCTGCACCATATCCTTAAACCCTTCCGCTTGAAGCAACATGTTCTCAAACTTGAATGAAATCTTCTTCCTCCTTAACCCTCGACAATCAAGCAACAATGGGACATGATCCGAAACCAACCTAGCGAACACCACTTGAGCCATGTCTAGAAATTTCTCTTCCCAAGATCAAGAATCGATATAGGTAGGATATGGTTAGAGCCTCCCCACCACTAGACCATGTGTAAAGAGCACCCTCCATCAGCAAATCAATCAGACCTCCTGGTCAATGAACTTCGAGAGAAGCCTCATGGCTAACGACCATCGCCCTCCCATGGACCTCTCAGACAGGGATCTAACCACATTGAAGTCTTCTCCCACACACCAAGGAACACCCCACTACCTCTGAACAAGAGAAAGCTCCACCCACACCAACATCCTCTCTGAGTCCTCCACTGGACCATATACGCTAGAGAACAATCATGAGGATCCATCCTCCTCCAATCTGAACAAGTAAGAGACTGAGAATTTGCCCTTACAAACATCCATCCTCTCCACTCATCTCCTATCCCACATCACCAAGATACCTCCCATCGTCTGACTCGTCCCTATGGCATCAAGTGCCCCCGAATCCATAAAATGAGCGCCACATATACTCCTCACCACCTCCTTAGAAGCACTACCCAATTTAGTTTCTTGCAAGCAAACTACTTGGGCACCCCACTTATGCAACGACATCTTAACCACTTTTCTCTTATATGGGTCATTGAGACTGTGATCATTCCAAGATAATATGCGTGTCTTCATGACCATTCTCCCTCCCCAATCCACTCCTTTTATCATAATTAACACAAGTGATAAGGTTTCAGAGCTCTCTCTTCTCCCTCCAAGCTGAATTGTTCTTCTTTCAAGCTTTCCTCCCCTCACCATCAATGAGATCGAACACTTCCATGGTCGATCAGTTCCTTCCCTTCATGGGACACTCCAAGATTATTGCTCATCATCTCAATGTTGGCCATCAGCCAACCCTCTTCCCTATCCAACTTCGTTTGGTCAACATCACCACCCCCTTCCTCGTCGGGAGTCAAAGCTGCCAAAGGATGCAAATTTCTCCACCCTTCACCATTCTCCTCTCCTCTGATCACCACCACATTATTAAGGTCAAAAGGGTTGTCCCGCCTCCTCCTCATCACTGAACTGATCTCCTCCTCCCCAATCAGATGATAACCTAAACCCATTTTCAGAACCTGCTGTCGCGAAAGAGAAGTATCCTCATCACCCGTACCCCACAACTCACCACTGTAAGGATTCAGTTCTGTCAACAAAGTGGTAGCCGCTTCCTTCTGCAGGTTCAGCATAATCCCTTTCCCAATACAGAGAATACATTTACCCTTTTCCCTGTTCCTTCGAACCTTGAAGTCCTCGGCAATTCCTTTCCCAGGACTGTTAATCATAACTCTTCTGTCCCCCACCGCCAAACAGTCCACTACAACCGTGGGCTTGGAATTCATCACACTGTCACCCGTGTCCTCCACCGTTCAATGGACACATTTCCATCAGAGAAGAAGAGAATTTAGAAAGAGAAGAACAACTTACCTTATCCATTTCTGAACTCCCGCTATTCTAAGGAACCTTCCTCTGTAAAGTCACCCTTTCTTCTTCCACCCATTTCTGTTTTTTCTCTTGTCCGTCTTTATGTTTGATTGATCTAACAAATCGATCCTCTGTTCGTCAAACCAAAGCCCCAGCATCACTTTTCACTGGATTTCTCTGTTTCGGAGCATCCACCTTCCGGATCTGGCCCAAGTCATCTTTTTGGACTAGCGAATCTTTCTTTTGCATGGCCTGTTTGTTTGGACTGTGAGCCAGCCCATTCATTGTGACTTTCATTTTATTGTTTGGGTCAATTTTTACAGTTCTGGCTGACCCACTTCGCTTCTTCATTCTTTCGAATCCAGCTTTGCTGTTCTGGACCGACCACACCATTAAATTTTGGGTTCTTGGCAAAGGCCTTTCAAGAATTTTTTGGGGACTTAGTGGAGGCCTTTGTACAAGTTAAAAAAAGTCAATATACAACATTAACTGATCCCTTTGTGGCTCCACCACATCATTTAAGGATTAGCCTGATTTAGATCAGATTTGTATCCGTGATGGATCATTAAAGGAAGATCCTTATCTTCCCATTTTGGGTCAATCTTGCTCTGTCTAAAGTCCTAGTGCTAACTGCTCTATGCTTGTCCTTGGCACTATTTTGGGAAGTGAATGAGAGGCTACTCTCTCTTCATATTATGATTTCACTGTGTTTTTTTATTTTTAGGATGAAGCACAGGCCACATAGATTTTTGGCACATACTCCCATAATTTAAGTGGTAATTTGTACTTGACATATTTTGTGATATTTATGTTACCATGTAAAATTTCAACTTAAATTCAGTCAGCTCCTCCTTACTTCGTTCTTCCTTCTGCTGTAAAAGAAAATAATTTTTATGATGTAGAGGAAAAAGAATTTGGATGTACAAATAAAAAAAGAAAAGAAAGAAAAAGTGATGTTTATAGAAAAATTAGTCACAAAATAAAACTATTAGCAAACTAATTACTTTAACCATAAAAAAGTAAGCTAATGTTGCCAATTAGAAAATGAAGAAAAGGTTTATAGTACTTACAAACACGCATAAAAAGAACGAGTGAACATGTGCTTCGTAGGGTGGTACGTCATGTGGACGAGTACAAGAGAGATTAATATGTCAATGAATTTTTGCAAGGTATCAAGCCATAAATAGTCAAGTTTAAAAGCCTAAAATTAAAACTACTGAAATATAATTTATGATTAATTGCAAAAAGTACCTCTGTATTATATGCATATAGTATGCATATAGTGCATAGAACTCCTTAAAGTAACTAATCTGTGCAACCAAACGTTGGGTGATAGGTTGCTGCTTACTGAAGAGTAAAATTATTGAAATACCCTGTTTTGACATTAGTAAAGAAATAGTATAAGAAATAAAGTCATTAAAAAAAAAAAAATTATGGCTTTCCTAGTGTGACTGTCCAAACTAGGGATTGGGGCGAGTTTGCCTAAACCCGTCTCCACCCTGTTGCCTTTAATAGCATTACCAAACCTGTCACGGGTTTGGAACGGGACGGAGTGGGGACGGGGCGGGGTGGGGCGGGTTTCCACAAATTTGTTTCACATCAAATACTTTTTTAAATTCAAAATATTACAATCTTGGTACTTTAATCCAATAATTAAATTTCCATTACAGAGATTAGAAGTCCAATAACAAATTTGATCTAATTTTTTTAAATTCAAAATATTACAAGTTTGTTAGTATGATCCAACAATTAAATTCAGAATAAATAACACATACCAGAGAATACATGTTTACATTTCACAATCAAAAAGTTCCAGTAACAAGTTTGATCTAATAGTTAAAAAATATTTAATACAACTAAATTAAACACAACAAAATTCCACCATATGAAGTTAATAAAAGCTTACATTCAAAATTCTCAAAAACAAAATCAAAATTACTCGAGAATTACACTTTGATTTTCAATCACCATTTTCTTACTTAAGATTCCAATTCAAGAACCAATCAAAACCTGAAAATGAAGAATATAAAGAACTTATATACTTATATTTAAAGGTTGGGAAAGTAGGGATATATAATATAAATTATAATTATATAACAAGTGGATTGGCGGCGGGACGGGTTTCTATCACAGACCGAACCCGCCCTTTACCCGTGGCGGGTTCACATTTTCATTCCCATACCCGCCCTTGACGGAATAAAAATGGTTTTCATACCCGCCCCAAATGGGTTAGGTGGGGGGGGGGGGGATGGGGCAAAAACTCAACGAGGCAGGCAAAATTGCCATTCCTAGGCTAAACCAACCTCCACCACTTCCCTTGGCACCTTCACTTATTTCGTTTTAATTTGTAGTTGCTTAAACACACCTCGACCACCACCTTAGACCCGTTCCTACCTTCACCTCCACCAATATCATCACCTCCAATGAGTCTTAACCTCCAACACCTAGAAAACCTGAACCACCATTTCCGTTGTGCGGTGGAATTTGAATTGCATTAGAAGGTAGATATACTCGCTAGAGAAAGTCAAAGCCATCACTACAGATGTGCATGCATAGCATAATTATATACATTTATGTGTATAATTTATGGATAATTGAAGGGTTGAGCCCAAAATCCTAAAAAGCATGGACACTAACACGATACGACACAGATATATCGACATGTCAAACTCTAAAAAAGCAGGACACGAAAATGGTGTGGGCACGACTATGTAAATATAAATTTTCATTTATATATCTATTGAATAAGCCAATTATAAAATATTAATTAATTTACAATTTCTATACTAAAGTTATATAAGTTAGAAATTGAAGCTATTCAAACATCAAAAATAATATATTATCTTACATACGATATTACTATCTTATCTTGTCATTATAGTTTTTATTTATTTTTATTACATACTTTAACATGTGTTTAATGTCATTTTTTCAAGAAAAAAGAGGTTGGACAGTTTGATGTATGTGCATAATGTTGTTTCTAAAATTGTCATGTTTGTTTTTTATGTAGCTATGGACCCAATAGGAGATATCCTAAAAGAAGATTGGGAACACTCAAAAAAGGAAAGAACTAGAAGGAGGACAAGAAGAATCATAAATTTCTAGCAAGTTATGACTTAATTCTGATTTTCAACAATTTTTTATTATTTTAGTAACTTCCCTATTTTGTTTTTTAATTTCTATTTCATAGTATAGCCATCTATAGCTAAGATTTAGGAGGAAGAAACGTTATATAAAGCCTTGTAATTGCTAGGGTTTGATTATTGGTTGAAGTTATGATTTTACGACAACAAATAATTTGCTTTTCAATTCTCCTTTGATCTCTTTGTTTGTCCTTTATTTCGTTTTGATATTGTTGTGAAGACGATTTGATTGTCTCCTCTTAGTAAGGCGGCATCAGCTTGGTATTAGAGCTTGGTTCCAGCTTCCCGACTGCTCTATCATGCCTCCATGACAACCACTATGAGAAAATTGTTGGATGCAGGTTTCGCTAAACCCTTACCATCAATAACACCAAGACGAGATAGAGTTTCTGCTAATACAAGTTGAGTTGTTGACTCAACAATTGGGTCAACATGTTATCAACCCGCCGATTAACAACGACCCACCGGTTGATGGCAATATTCCGATAGATGACAATGTGTCAAGTACTGGAACTATCACAAAAAATTCATTTTATATTCTACGTTGCCATAGATCACACGACGAATGGACTGACCATCGTTAGCAGGCAAATATCAAAATCGAGATTCCTGAGTTTCATGGAAGTACTAAGGTCAAAGAGTTCGGCCCCGTTTGGGGGAGCTTCCTAATATCAAAGGACTTCAATGGTAAAGTCTTCATAAAAGCAATTTTGTTTGAAGGAATTCAAGATAAAAAGTTGTTTGGCGAATGCATTTTTTAAATATAATTTAACTTTTTAAATTATTTTTTCTTAGACAAGATTATCCCTTATCCTTAACAACTATTGCAATCCTTAGAAAGCATAAAGTCGGTAATGGAGGTGAAGATAGTGGTTGTGGAAGGCAGCAGTAGTGGTGGTTCTTCCGATGGAGGTAGTGGTGGTAGCTGTGGTGGGAGGCAGCGGTGGCAGTATTGGTGGTGGAATGCGATGACATTGGTGGCGGTAATGGTGGTGGTAGGGGCGGTGGAGGTGGAGGTGGAGGTGGTGGCGGTGGCGATGAAGGTTGAGGTAGCGGTGGTGATGGGGATGGTGTGGGTAGCTGTGGCAATGGAGGTAGGGGTGGAGGTGGTGGCAATAATGGTGAAGTTGGAGGTGGTGGCAATAGCAGTGAAGTTGGAGGTGGAGGTAGTAGAGGTGGTAGATGGTGGAGATGGCGTGGAGGTGGCAGTGGAGGTAGTGGTTATGGTGGTGGTGGTAGCAGTGATAGTGGATCTGGCAGTAGTGGTGGTGGAAGGCAGCAGCAACGATGGTGGTGGCAGTGGAGGAGAAAGATACCAACTTCAAATGCCAAAGGACTCTTTCTTCTATTGACATTGCTCTTCTACCCACTTTGAGCAGTAATCAACTGCTGCCTTATCACCTTAATCTTCTCTGCAGTCTCTCAAACTTTATTTGTCCCAAAGCTACAGTTTCACCAACTTTAGTCTAACAAACGGGCGACCTACAAGGTCTACCGTATAACGCCTCAAATGGTGCCATCTCAATACTAGCTTGATAGCTATTGTTGTAGGAAAACTCCACCAATGGATGGTGGTCTTCCCAACTACCATGAAAATCTAAGGTACAAGTCCATATTATATCTTCCAAAATCTGTATGGTCCTCTCAAGCTGACCATCCATTTGAGGACAAAAGCTATACTAAAATGGAGATCTGTATCAAGTGCCTTCTAAAAAATCTGCCAAAATCGTAACGCAAACCGTGGGTCTCTATCCGACACAATAGAAATTGGGACGCTGATGTGGTTCTTTTGTTTTGACAATCAAAGTGTGTTTACCATTCACAATTGAACGAATCATTGGTATGTAGAGGGTGTTCAACTGGTAATATTCTAACTTCAAATAAATCTTTGAAAACATTTCAAACCCTTTAGCTAATCAAACAAGTCATATATCCTTGATAAATGATACTTGTTCTTGATTTGTCACGCCCTGAAATTTAGATAGCCTGGACTCTCCTGGTCCAAGCCCGAACACCGGGGTAGTGAGGTGTCATGACTGTCCGATTATCACTCCACGACTCAGACAACCATGACAAACTACCATTATCACTGCTGATTCCTTCCCGAACCACCAAAATCATTACTGTAAGAACCGTAACCATTTTTGGCCAATTTTCTTTATTTCATTTAAATGCATATAAATTATTTAAATGTTTATAACTATGTTTTAAATGTAAAATACATGTTTGGGACACTTATAAAGATTCAGGAAAGTTTTGAAAGTGTTTGGCAAAAGTTGATATTTAAGAGTTAAGTGGGCCTGAGACGCGGGTCCCACGGGCTTGAAAAATCCTAAAGTGTCAAAATGACACAAAATTTAGAGAGTAGCTTAAATAAAATATTTGATAAGCTATAGAATCAATTTTGGGTCCGTAGGAGTTACCGAAAGTGAAAACGAAGTCCGAGAAGGTTTAATGAGTGGCTAGTGGCATTATTGTAAATAAAGGAGCTAGGTTTTAAATAGCAAAGAGAAGAATGTTGAATTCATTTCTCTCATTCTTCATCATCCATGAGAGAGCAATATAGATACACATACATATATCTCTACATCTTCTTCTTTCAATCTCCATTGAATTTGAGAGGCTTGGGCAATAATTGGAAGGCGCCAAATAAAAGGGAGTTGGTCTACGCATTGAGGGCTCGAGTTTGATTCATCCATAATTGAATTCGGAGATTTCTTCTTGAACCACCAAAATCATTACTGTAAGAACCGTAACCATTTTTGGCCAATTTTTTTTATTTCATTTAAATGCATATAAATTATTTAAATGTTTATAACTATGTTTTAAATGTAAAATACATGTTTGGGACACTTATAAAGATTCGGGAAAGTTTTGAAAGCGTTTGGCAAAAGTTGAGATTTAAGGGTCAAGTGGGTCTGGGACGCGGGTCCCACGGGCTTGAAAAATGCTAAAGTGTCAAAATGACATAAAATTTAGAGAGTAGCTTAAATAAAATATTTGATAAGCTATAGAATCAATTTTGGGTTCGTAGGAGTTACCGAAAGTGAAAACAAAGTCCGAGAAGGTTTAATGAGTGGCTGGTGGCATTATTGTAAATAAAGGAGCTAGGTTTTAAATAGCAAAGATAAGAATATTGAATTCATTTATCTCATTCTTCATCATCCGTGAGAGAGCAATATAGATACACATACATATATCTCTACATCTTCTTCTTCCATTCTCTATTGAATTTGAGAGGTTTGGGGCAATAATTGGAAGGCGCCAAATAAGAGGGAGTTGGTCCTGATTCATCCATAATTGAATTCGGAGAAAGTTGATTTCGGTGAGAAATTTTGGGGAATTATTTGAAAGCTTTTCTAAATTGTGGTAAGGATGTATAACCCATAGAATAGAGGGTTTTTGTGAGTATATTGGTTGTTTATGACAACCAAATGATTATGTGGGTATAATTAGATGTCCTTCAAGGTTAAATCATGCTAAATTATACTACTTAGTGAACTATCAACGTTAAATGATATAATTTACATGTTTATAATTACCTTAAATGATTATATAAGTATGTTAAGGTTGAATTGTGAAGGATTATGTGAATTTATGTGTATTGGTGAAAGTGACACTTATTTGTTTGAAGCTATGCGGACAGAGATGGCGGATCACTTTCGTGAGACTCACCAGAATCAGTTAGAAATGAGGAGGATGTTGCGTGCATTGATGCGCCAGGCAAACTTGGATCTAGATGCTCAGTTACCACCACATCCTTGACTGGAAGGTAACTATCTTGTGTATTTTATTTTATTTTTAATTTTTTTTACTTTTATTTTTATTTTTATTTTTTCTTTTTGTATTCAGTTTTAAAAAAAAAGTATATATTTATATTTTTTATTTCCTATTTCTTTTCACCCATATTATTTCACTTGGTCTTTCCGGTATAGTGGTTTGTTTTGACAGGTTGTAACATCCAAGTTTGGGGGTGTGCATGCATTGCCTTCATACTACTGGTTTGTTATATTTTCTTACCACTACTTCTCCGGATTCCTGGTATTCTCGTTCTTACCCTTCTCTATACTTCGATTGGTAGTACATTGGGGATAATATATAGTTTAAGTTTGGGGGGTGAGGCGATGCCTTATTTTTGTGCTTTATTGCAATATGGGAGAAATTTTTGTGAAATTCTTCTTGTTTTAGGATTTTTTTTAGTTTATTTATTTATTTTATTTTGTTTTATTTTTAGATAGAATGTTTTTACATTATTCAAAGGATTAATACCTTATGTAGGTACGTAACTTGCAATTTTTGAGTATGTTTTAAATTTTTGGAACCTGTGGGTTAAATTATGTGGTTTTAATCATGGTTTGGATTGATATGCCTTCGGGTGATTGATTTTAGTTCACTCACATGCACAGGCACACTAGCATACTTTTGTGGGGTATAAACTTTGGCTCTGAGTTATTATGATACATATGCTTGATATTAATTAGTATCTTTTGATAATGAGTACCGATGATGTGTTTTACTTGACTTCAGTTTCAAAGAAGAAAAAAAATTAATATATTGAATAGCAAACGAATTTGATCCTTTTCATGAGTAATCGGGCCTCTATGCCTCAGGAAGCACGGAGTGTTCGCGTCAAAAGTAAAAGGGTGAGAAAAGATAAGCATTGGTTGTCTTAATTTGTAGCCTGACTGGTTCAAGTAATTAGGTTCTTTGGGGTGTCTTAATGCCTAGTGCCCTAAAGCCATCTGGTTTGGGAGTCACTGACTGAAAGCTTGCTAGATGGATCTTTCAGAAAGCTTAATAGATCAAGACATTGCACAACAAATAAAGCAATGAAAAAAAATAAAATGAAAAAATGGAAAAAGGAAGCCATGTATTCATGTTTGGATGCATGATTTCAATAATGGGAGCTAGTGAGTTGAAGGGGTATGTGCCTTAATATATTTGAAGCTAGGTTATGCTACATGAGATGACTGCTAGTTCACTTTTCATGAGGAACTAGACTTGGTTGCTTTAAGATATGTTGATGTGAATTATGTATAAGGACCATTGTTTTGAATTGTGGAATTTAAAAGTTTGAAATTATTCTTGAATGCAAGTTTGTAACTATGTATTGTAATCTTCTTCTTGATTAATGTTTAAACAGAATTTTGAATGTTTGTGGGTATCATTTCTGGAAACCCTCATGAGACTATAACTTGTCCACTAGGGGGAACGTAGGGGTTTAAAGGCTTGTTGCATATGCTAAATGCAATCGTTTCTCCCACGAAAGTGGAGTTGGATAGTTTAGTTAGTGTTTAGTAGTTTCTTTGTTTCAGTTTTATTTTATTCTATTGCTAAGGGACTAGCAATATGTAAGTTTGGGGGTGTGATCGGCGTTGAATGTTACGCATTCTAGCCTCTTAACTTATCTATTCTATTCTCTTAGTGATAGATTATTTTGTGATTTTACGTCATTTTAGTGTTTTTTGTATTTTCAGGACCTTAATGATTATTTCAGTTAAAACCATAATTTTGGGCTTTTAAAGATTACATGCAAGAGGGTTAGATAAATCCTACATCAAATGGATCCATTCAACTATTTATTTCAACTCAAATCAGCCCGTGGAGGAGGTCCAATAGAATTATGGCTGCTTAAGAAGGTTATGGGCCTGAAGCCCAATTCTGCGCTTAATGCAGTTTTAATCCCATTTTAGAAAACAGACCAGAAGTGTTATTGTCGAGCCTCAAATCGATTTAATTTTTTTATAGCTTGAATAAAATTCGATTCTGGACAGTGTTGTATCTTACGTATATTTCGTGAATCGGACTTCTAGTGGGTCAAAAGTTGGGCCGAACGTCAGTAGGAAAAACCCACCTGATTAGTGCTGCAGGAAAACCTAATTAATTCCTAATTGGATTAGGACTTTGGTATATTCTCTTGGTGCATAAAGGGGAGAATTGAAGGCTGTTTGAGAGAGGTTTTAGAGAGCTGAGAGAGAGCTTTTGGATAGAATTGGAAGACATATTTTGCAGAGCTTTGGAGTGGAGAATCATTGGAGAACGAAGTCTTACGCATAATTCATGAAGATGATGCCTTCTTCCTCAACCGTTGAAGCTTCTTCTTCTACCATGAGCGTAATTTAGAGGATTCTTCTTATAGAATTGAGCAATAAAAGTCTTGTAAATTTAGTTTCAATGATTTTTTTATCTTGTCTTAGATATTTAGTTGTTGTTATTGAACTCAATCTCTCTTATTTTTTATGATTATGAGAGCGATTATTACACAATGGTAATCACTGAATATATCATTATACACTTCGATGGAGTATGCCTAGAGAAGAGGGACCATACTACACCCTAGAGTAGAGTAGTTAGGCAGATGGCCCATGCCAATCGAAGATAGTCCATGACTTGGCCTTAATTATATGTTATCTTCTTGACGGATGAAGGTGAGCTTGTAGCCACCGACACCACTTATGCATGATGTAATTCTTCATAGTTAATTCAGTTGATCATTGATTATGGAGTTAGTGGTGAAGTCAATTATCCTAGATTTATCTCATACTATCTTCACTCTCTATTTCGTTTGTTTTATTTTATTTTGCTTTTTAATTAGTTAAATATAAAAATCAAATTTCTTCTTTTTCTAAATTTAATTAAAATTAATTCCGTATACCAACTCATCTAGACCATAATCCCTGAGGTTCGACACCCCTTTCGATAGCCCTATTCTGCAAGGAATTCATTCTATTGCGAAATGTGGTAAATTTAATTGAGATGCACTCACACACAAATCAGCTTGTTAAAGATGGATTATGCTTGGCTAAGATTCATGTATTTTCTCAAAGATTTTATTGTAGGCCATAAGCCAAATGAGTCATTGTTGCATATTATTTCATAACTCCCATTTGCACTATAATTTGACAAGGGTACGTGGCTAGACGTGGAAACCAAACCCTAGTTCTCTCTCTACTTTAAACTCATTAATTTATCATATTTTCTATTTTTACAATAGCTATAATTCCAAACGAAAATCAGTTTTGAGTTGAATTGGAACTACTCTCCCATTTCAAGCAATTTCACCCACATAGTCTCCCTGGGATCGATACCCTTTATATAGAGCCTTATCTCCAAAGATTTGTTCTCTTGCGGGTGGTTAAATTATATTTTGACAGTCAAAAGGACACTAAGAAGGAAAATAAGTTTGGCCACATCAAGGAAGTCGATTAATGTTTGACTTTGTTTTTCTAGACATGGCTAATTTTGATTTCATTCTAGGTATGGATTGGTTGTCTAATTTTAGAGCCACCATTGATTGCTATCGTAGGTGAGTGATAGTATGTATGCCAAAAGGTGATTATTTTTGTTTTATGAGAGACCGGGATGACTTCCATACATCTTTATTGCATAGCTTAAATAGCCGGAACGTAGTCAGTTACTTCTTAGCTAAATTGTTAGCTAATGAAGGGGATATGATGCATAAAGAATTTCCTCTCATGGTTTGTGACTTTGTGGATGTATTTCGGGAGGACTTGACAATGTTCCTACTGCAACGAGAGGTTGTGTTTACTATTAATCTTGCACCCGGTACCGTGCCTATTTCTATGGCACCATACCATATGGTACTGGCATAATTGAAAGAGTTGAAAGGTCAATTTCAAGACTTGTCAAACAAGGGATTTATACAATTGAGTACCTTGCCTTGGGGAGCTCCAGTACTCTTCGCCAAGAAGAATTATGGATCTTTACAATTGTGTATTGATTATCAGAAATTGAATCGAGCATCGATCAATTTGCCAAGGATAGATGACTTGTTTGATCAATTAAAGGGTTCAAAATATTTTTCAAAAATTAACTTGAGGTCGGGATATTAGTAGTTGAGGGTGAAGGAACTATGAATTCCTAGTGATGCCATTTGGGTTGACGAATGCTCTGGCAAATTTCATGGACTTAATAAATCGTGTCTTTTGTGCTTACCTGGACAAATTTGTTATGGTGTTTGTAGATGACATCCTAGAGTACTCATCATTGGAAGAGGAGCATGAGAATTACTTAAGGATGGTGTTACCACTTTTAAAGGGACAACAATTGTATGCCAAGTATAAGAGTTATGAATTTTGGCTAATAGAAGTAAATTTCCTTGGACCAGTGGTGTAGGGAGGAGGAGTTTCTGTGGATCCTTCAAAAATTGAAACTATAATAAGTTGGGAAAGACCAAAGTGCGTGGTTGAGATCCGTAGTTTTCTGGGCTTGGCCGAGTACTACCAACACTTTGTGAGAGATTTCTCTCGATTGGCGGCACCTATGACTCGACTTACTAAAAAAGGAGTCAAGTTTGTATGGAATGATGGTTATGAACATGCATTTATGGAGTTGAAGAGTCGTTTGACTTTTGCTCCAATTTTAATTATTCCTAAACCAGATTTGGGGTATGTTATCTATTGTGATGCTTCACGGGACAGTTTGGGTTGTGTCTTGATGCAAATCGAGAGGGTGGTATCGTATGGCTCCCGATAGTTGAAGACGCATGAACAAAATTACAGACTCATGATTTGGAGTTGGTGACAATAATTTTTGCATTGAAAGTGTGGAGGCATTACTTGTATGAAAAAAGTTTGAAGTATTCTCCAATCATAAGAGTTTGAAGTACCTTTTCCCATAAAAGATTGGAATATGAGGTAAAGGAGATGGGTAAAGTTTATGGAGGATTATGATTTTGATATACAATACGACCTAGGAAAGGCTATTATCATAGTCAATGCCTTGAGTAGAAAGTCACGTGGTAGTATGACAAGAATTTTCATCCGTTAATGGAAGATGATGGAGGATATCTCAAAAATGGGTTGTGTTTTAGTGATGATGGAGAGGTAGCAACATTGTGGTAGAAGGTTGAGGAATAACGGCAGGATAGTGAAATGGAGACCATTCGCACTCAGATTTTGAATGACGAAGTGGTAGAAGGTTGGACAATTCATTCCGATAGAGGTTTGAGATTTAAAGGGAAGCTGGTTGTACCATTAGCTTGTAGGGATGATGTACTTAGAGAGTTTCATCATTCTAGACTTGCAGTACACCATGGCGGTACCAAAATCTATGACAATTTGCATCGACAGTATTGGTGGAAAGGGATAAAGAATGATGTTGCTCAGTTTGTGGCAAAGTGTCTTTCTTGTCAACAAGTAAAGGCCGAACATCAAAGACCAGTGGGTATATTACAGACACTACCAGTAGTAATGTGGAAGTGGGAGCATGTCATTATAGACTTCGTAACTAGACTTCCGAGGTCGGGGAAGAGTCACGACGCCATATGGGTCATTGTTGATAGACTGACCAAGGTGGCACATTTAGCAAATAATAAAACTTTATGGCGTACCAATTTCTATTTTGTCGAATAGAGATCTGTGATTTACACCATGGTTCTGGTAGAGTTTTCAGGCATCTCTTGACATCGATCTCCATTATAGTATAACTTTTCATCCTCAGACGGATGGTCAATCTAAGAGGACCATTCAAATTTTAGAGGATATCCTTGGGGCTTGTGCCTTAGACTTTTGTCGTAGTTGGAAGGATCACTTTCTATTGGTAGAGTTTGCTTACAATAATAGCTATCAAGCTAGTATTGAAATGGCACCAGTTGAGGCCTTGTATGGTAGACCTTGTAGGTCACCTATTTGCTGGGCCGAAGTTGGTGAGACAATGGCTTTGGGACCCGACATAGTCCAAGAGACTGCGAAAAGATTAAAATGATACGACAAAGGTTAATTACAACTCAGAGTTGTCAAAAGATCTATGCTGATAGAAGGCGGCATTCATTGGTGTTTGAGGTTGGAGACCACGTATTTTTAAAGGTTGCTCCACCCAAGGGGTTGATGCGGTTTGGGCATAGTGGCAAGTTATCACTGCAGTTCATAGGTACATTGAGATTTTGGAACGTGTCTGTGAAGTTGCATACCGTTTGGGATTATTGCCACAAATGTCAAGTGTACACAACGTATTTTTTGTTTCTATGTTGAGGAAATACGATCTGGATACTTCACATGTACTAGATTGGACGGATATTGAGGTAAAAGAAGATGTATCCTATGAGGAAAGATCGGTAGAGATTAAGGACTTTAGAGAGTAAGTGGTTCGAGCCAAGACCGTTCCATTAGTCAAAGTGCTTTGGAGATATCTGATTCGTGTGTGAGTGTGACTCAAAAAGTATATCAATTAAAAATTACCACACTTCGCAATAGAACGAATTCCTTGCAGAATAGGGCTATCGAAAGGGGTGTCGAACCTCAGGGACTGTGGTCTGACTGAGTTGGATATACAGAATTAATTCTAATTAAATTTAAAAGAAATAAATTCTGATTTTTAATTCTAAATTAACTAATGAAGCAATTGAACAAAAGCAAGAAAAACTAAAGAGTGTAGAGAATATAAGATAAGTCTAGGGTAATTGATTTCACCACTAACTTCACAATCAATGGTCAATTAAACTAACTATGGGGCATCATATCATACATAAGTGGTGTCAGTGGCTACAAGCTCACCTCCATTCGTCAAGAAGATAACATATGATTAAGGCTAAGTCATGGACTATCTTCGATTGGCATGGGCCATCTGCCTAACTACTTTAATCTAGGGTGCAGTATGGTTTATCTTCTCTAGGCATAATCCATCACTTTAAATAGCCAAGAGAATACATCAAAGTCCTAATCCAATTAGGAATTAATTAGGTTTTCCCGCAGCACTAATCAGGTGGGTTTTTTCTGCTGACGTTTGGCCCAACTTTTGACCCACTAAAAGTCTGATTCACGGAATTTCTGTGAAATACAAAAGTGTGCAGAATCGAATTTCGTTCAATCGATTTGAGGCTCAAAAATAAAACTTATGGTCCATTTTCCAAAATGGGATTAAGACTGTATTATGCGCAGATTTGGGATTCAGGCCCGAAACCTTCTTAAACAGCTGTAATTTTCTTGAACCTCTTCCTTGGGCTGATTTGAGTTGAAATAAATATTTGAATGGATCTCTTTGATGTAGGCTTCATCTAACCATCTTGCATGTCATCTTTAAAAGCCCAAAATCACGATTTTAACTGAAATAATCATTAAGGCCCTGAAAATACAGAAAACACTAAAACGAAGTAAAATAACAAAATAATCTATCACTAAGAGAATAATATACATAAGTTAAGAGGCTAGAATACGTAACATTCAACGCCGATCACACCCCCAAACTTACATATTGCTAGTCCCTTAGTAATAAAATAAAACAAAACTAAAACAAAAGAAACTAATAAACAGTAACTAAACTACCCAACTCCACTTTTGTGGGAGAAACGATTACATTTAGCATATGCAACAAGCCTTTAAATCCCTAGGTTTCCCCTAGTGGACGAGTATAGTCCCGTGAGGGTTTCCAGAAATGTTACCCACAAACATTCAAAATTCTGTTTCAACATTAATTCAAGAAGAAGATTACAATATATAGTTACAAACTTGCATTCAAGAATAATTTTAAACTTTCAAATTCCACAATTCAAGGCAATGGTCCCCACACATAATTCACATCAACATATCTCAAAATAATTAACTCTAGTCCCCTGGTGAAAAGTGAACTAGCAGTCCTCTCATGTAGCATAACCAAGCTCTGAATATATTAAGGCACATACCCCTTCAACTCACTAGCTCCCCTTATTGAAATCATACTTCCCAACATGAATACATGACTTTTTTTTTCTCATTCTTTTTTTTTCATTGCTTTATTGGTTGTGCAATGTCTTGATTTATTAAGCTTTTTGAAAGATCCATGTAGCAAGCTTTCAGTCAGTGACTCCCAAACCAGATGGCTTTAGGGCACTAGGCTTAAAGATACCCCGCAGAACTTAATTACTCGAATCAATCAGGCTACAAATCAAGACAACCAATGCTCATCTTTTCTCACCCTTTCACTTTTGACGCGAACACTCCGTGCTTCCTGAGGCATAGAGGCCCGGTTACTCATGAAAAGAATCAAATTGATTTGCTTATTTATTACTTTTTTTCTTCTTTTTTCTTTTCTCTTCTTTTTTTTTTTTTTTTATTGAAGTCAAGTAAAACACATCATCGGTACTCATTCTCAAGAGATACTAATTAATATCAAGCATATGTAACTCAATAACTCAAAACCAAAGTTTATACCCCATAAGACTATGGTAGTGTGTTTGTGCGTGTAAGGGAACTAAAATCAATCA
This sequence comes from Cornus controversa, assembly GCA_026545225.1. Classification (NCBI taxonomy): domain Eukaryota; kingdom Viridiplantae; phylum Streptophyta; class Magnoliopsida; order Cornales; family Cornaceae; genus Cornus; species Cornus controversa. The sequence continues at coordinate 22,072,595 of CM048853.1, read as the reverse complement.
CTCCAAAACATGTTATTGCAAAATATGATTGAAACCACTTAATTTAAACCATAGTTTCCAAAAATTTAAAACATACTCAAAAATTGCAAGTTATGGACCTACATAAGGTATTAATTCCTTAAATAATGTCAAAACATTCTATCTAAAATAAAACAAAAGAAAATAATAATAAACTAAGAAAATAAAATACACAAAACTCCTAAAACAAAAAGAATTTCACACAAATTTCCTCCCATATGCAATAAAGCACAACAATAAGGCATCGCCTCACCCCCAAATTTAAACTGTACATTGTCCTCAATGTACACCCAATTGAAGCATAGAGAAGAGTAAGAACGATATTACCAGGAATCCGAAGAATAGTGACAAGAAAATAGAGCAAACCAATAGTATGAAGGCAATGCAAGCACACCCCCAAACTTGGATGTTTCAACCTGTTAAAACAAACCACTATACCCCAAAAACCAAGTGAAATAGTATGGGTGAAAATAAATATGAAATATATATTTTTTTAAAACTGAAAAAAAAATAAAATGAAAAATAAAATAAAGAAAAGAAAATTAAAAATAAAAATAAAAATACAAAAGATAGTTACCTCCGAAAAAATCAAGGAGAAGGTGGTGCCGAAGCATCTAAGTCATGGCCGGAATGGAGCATCAAAATCAACCAAGTAACCCACAATTAATTCACAATGTCCTCCGCCAAACTTGTAGCACAAAACTCCTCAAAGAAATCACTCCACTCTCACAATTAATTCACTCCTCTTGTGAAGAAGGAAATATGAAAAAGTTGAAACTTTAATGATAATGGAGAAGAAAAAGTTGCAATTAATGATGATGGTGATGAATGATGATGATCAAGTAGGTGTTTGACAATAAAAATAAAAGATTTTAGAGTGTATATTGATGTAGGAGAGGCACCAAGGCTTAAATTTTCCAAGTGGGAGCAATGAGGCATGAAAGAGGGTCTCAAAATATACAATATAGATCAGTTGGGTCATGAGGGGGCTAGGGCGATCGATCCCCCTAGGGCTGGGCGATCGATCGCCCAGCTGCTTGGGAGCTGCACCTTGAAAATTAATGGGGCGATCGATCCCCCTTTAAAGGGGCGATCGATCCCCCCTGCTGGAGCTCTTTTGGCGTCTATCGCCCAAGGTCGACCGGGAATGTAATTTTTGGAGGGTCTATCGCCCAAGGTCGACCGAGACCTCTCTTTTTCACCTATTTTGAGTCCGAATACCCCTGTCCACCTCTCGGCATCCCTTGAAAGTAACTAAGACATCAAAGACTCAAGAAAAACACATTAAAACGCAACTAATAATGGAAGACAAATAAAGAAAAACATAAACTAAAAATAAATAAAAATAAAAAAAACTAAAGAAATTAAAGGATAGAAATACATACAAATCCTACAATTTAACGTCCGTAGGTGACGATCATCAACTTCAATTGAAAGTTCACCCAATGCCACATCTTTTGAGGAGATTTAACTTTGTCCCTCCTATATGATCCTCACCTCCTTGTGTCAAACTCAAAGTAACCGGAATGGTCTCATTGGCTTTGAAAAACACATCTCTCTGCCTTAACGGAAGATGTTTCAATTTTACCCATGGAGGAGACTCTAATGATGGCATCGGAGGAGTGCTAGAAAGAATAGGCAATGGCTCAATCGGAATCCTTCAAGGTGGAGTATTTTTCATGGCCACTACATCAAGTAAATCATACACCCCCTCAATGGACTTCTCAACATCATGTGATAGAGCAACCGGATCAACTTCTTCAACATAATCATCAAAGCCATCTATGAAAAAACAATCACTCTCATCTAGAGGATGTTGAATGACATTAAAAGTATTCAAGTTCACCTTAGGCTCATGAGAAATTTCAACATTTGGACTCTTTGGCACCTCTTCTTCATCAAGCTTCTTCTCCCCCACCTTGTTGTCACTTATTTCTCCACTTCTAAGACTGGTGATGGCTTGAAATTGTTCATGGTGTGGGTTGCTCAAAGAAGAAATATTGTTAAGGATATGAACCCCTCTTGGGTTGGCAGCTGGTTGGCTTGGTAGTATCCCCTCCTCTCTTCTACTCACGACATTGACAAGTTGTCCAAACTGAGATTCCAGTTTGGTAATCGATTGAGAGTGAGAATAAACCAGTTGAGCAGTGGATTGAAGTGTTGCTGCAGTAGCTTGCACTGTCTCTATAATAGAGTCAAGCTTCTCAAGTTTTGCTAGGACAATTGTCATATTGTCCTCAATAACAAAAATTCTTTGTGCCATAGGAACTTGTTCTTGATATGATTGTAAAGGCATGTAGTTCTGAGGTTGAAAAGTGGGCTGAATTGCTGCCCCTTGCTCTTGTGGAAGATCGAAAAACTGCCCAATGGAAGGGCAATTATTCACATGATGCATAGGACTCGAGCAAAAATCACATGGCTCAAAAATAGGAGGATATGAAGATTGATTATGAACATGACCAGCGGCCATGAATTGCACCACTCTCTGTGCCACAACATCCACAATGGTAGATATAGCATCTCCAGAACCACTCTCAAAAATACTATCAACCTTCCTTGTATTGGATGGCCTGCTCGAACGAGATGAAGACACATATTGCAAAGAATTGTCACTGAGATTCTTGAACAAAGTCCATGCTTCATCTTCACTTTTTAACATAAAAGTACCCCCACATGATGTATCCACCATCTGTCTATTACCTTCTGTCAGTCCCTCATAGAAACATTACACTAACTGCCATATTGGAACTTGATGATGAGGACACTTCCTAAGAAGGTCCTTGAATCTCTCCCATGCCTCAAAAAATTGTTGTCCCTCAAATTGAGAGAAACCAGTGATAGCTCGTCTGAATTGATTGGTCCTCCCTATCGAAAAATATTTCTTCAAAAACTCATTTTGCATTTGAGTCCATGTAGTGATAGAACTCACCGGTAGAGATCTAAACCAATACTTGGCCTTCTCATTCAGAGAGAATGGAAAGAGTCGCCTCCGAAAAGCATCTTCTGAGAAGTTTTGAATTTTCGTTAATGAGCAAACTTCTACGAAATCATCTAAGTGCTTGTACGGATCCTCATGAGTCAGCCCAAAATAGGATGGCAACATATGAATGATATTGGGCTTGACTTCATAGTTCTGTGCTGTGACATTAGGCAATTGAAAATCAGCTGGTGAATTATAAGTCTCTGGGACATAGTAGTCTCTGATCAATCTCGCTTTTTCCACAATAACATTAGGCACAATACTGTTGTCCTCATTATTACCACGCACACCATCCATGATGTAAATAATCTCTTCCTCTTGCTCAATGGTATGGTGATTGAAGTACCAGAAAAAAATAAAATAAAATAATAAATTAGATTAGTAGTAAAAACAAAATTTTTAAACTAAAAAATAAAATAAAACTAATTAGTAATTGAAAAGAAAACAAAAAAATAAATAAATAAAAGAAAAATAAAAAATAAAAAAAAATTCCTAAACTAAAAATCTAATTAGAACTAATTCTAAAAATCCAAACAATCAAAGAGACAGTCCCCGGCAACGGCGCCAAAAATTGATTCGTGTGTGAGTTTGACTCAAAAAGTATATCAATTAAAAATTACCACACTTCGTAATAGAATGAATTCCTTGCAGGATAGGGCTATCGAAAGGGGTGTCGAACCTCAGGGACTGTGGTCTGACTGAGTTGGATATACAGAATTAATTCTAATTAAATTTAAAAGAAATAAATTCTGATTTTTAATTCTAAATTAACTAATGAAGCAATTGAACAAAAGCAAGAAAAACTAAAGAGTGTAGAGAATATAAGATAAGTCTAGGGTAATTGATTTCACCACTAACTTCACAATCAATGGTCAATTAAACTAACTATGGGGCATCATATCATACATAAGTGGTGTCAGTGGCTACAAGCTCACCTCCATCCGTCAAGAAGATAACATATGATTAAGGCTAAGTCATGGACTATCTTCGATTGGCATGGGCCATCTACCTAACTACTCTAATCTAGGGTGCAGTATGGTTCATCTTCTCTAGGCATAATCCATCAAAGCTTTTAATGATATATTCAGTAAAAACCATTGTGTAATAATCACTCTCATGATCACAGAAAACAAGAGGGACGAGTTCAATAACAACAATCAAATATCTAAGACAAGATAAGAAATCATTGAAACTGAATTTATAAGACTTTTATTGCTCAATTCTATAATAAGAATTATCTAAATGACACAATCTATGAATGAATATAAAAATCCCCAATAATTAGAACAATCAAATCAGTGATGTTTAGTTAGGGCTACATCAAAACCCTGGTGGCTGAACTAGCCGCTCATGATACGCCTTGTTCTCCAATGATTTTCCATTCCAAAAGCTCTTGAAATCAGTTGCCAAGCCCCCTCCAATACATCCCTAATTCATCATTTTAAATAGCAAGAGAATACATCAAAGTCCTAATCCAATTAGGAATTAATTAGGTTTTCCCGCAGCACTATTCAGGTGGGTTTTTCCTGCTGACGTTCGGCCCAACTTTTGACCCACTAAAAGTCCGATTCACGGAATTTCTGTGAAATACAAAAGTGTGCAGAATCGAATTTCGTTCAATCAAATTAGAAATTAAGTTGATTTGAGGCTCGAAAATAATACTTATCATCCATTTTCCAAAATGGGATTAAGACTATATTATGCGCAGATTTGGGCTTCAGGCCCGAAACCTTCTTAAGCAGCTGTAATTCTCTTGGACCTCTTCCTTGGGCTGATTTGAGTTGAAATAAATATTTGAATGGATCTCTTTGATGTAGGCTTCATCTAACCATCTTGCATGTCATCTTTAAAAGCCCAAAATCATGATTTTTACTGAAATAATCATTAAGGCCCTGAAAATACAGAAAACACTAAAACGAAGTAAAATAATAAAATAATCTATCACTAAGAGAATAAAATACATAATTTAAGAGGCTAGAATGCGTAACATTCAACGCCGATCAATATCATGGAGTCGAGGAGGCTACATGGGAGCTGGAATAAGAAGTTCGCTAAAAGTATCCCGAGTTATTCGCTACTTGAGGTATGTCTTAATTTCGAGGATGAAATTCCTTGAAGGTTGGGAGGTTGTAAAGCCTAAGAATTTTTAAAATTTTTTTTTACAATTAATTATGTTTTAATTGTGATAAAACATGAGAAGTTGGTTTAAGTTTTTGTTTTTGTGTGCGATGGGACTTTTCCAGAAATTCTTAAGTTCGGGTGTGTGACTCAAGAGGAGTCGGATGACCAGAGGACTCTTACGAGTCTTGAGAATTTTTAGAAGGGCGTATGTGAATAATTGAGGAGCTTAAAAGATAAGTTGGATAAGAAAATGCTAGTATGTGATTAGTATAAAGTTAGTTTTAACAAGGAGCAAATTGAAAGAGAGAAAGGGACTTAGTTGTAAAAGATAGAAAATATAAATACACTTATACCATTTATTTCACCACAAAAATAATATTTTCTCTCATCTCTCTTTCTCACTACAACTTCATCCTAACTTTTCTCTAAAATTTAGATGGCTTAAAATGTGATTTGAAGATTGTCCCAAGAGAAAATATTGTTTTCCTCATCATTTTTTTCAATTTGAACAGTTCAAAGTTCAATTTGGTAGAGATTAAAGATTTGAGCAAAACTAGGGTTTTGAATTGGGGGTAGCTCGAGAAGAGAAAGTTGTTCTCTTTGCTACGATCTACGCATCTATGATTCGAGAATCAAATTCAGAGGAAATCGAAGGTTTGGGGATTTGGGAATTTTTGAAATCTAAGCTTGGAATTGAGGTAGTAGTGTTCTCTCCACCTTATCACCAATTTCTTAGGAATTGATGTTGTTTCGAATTAACTAGCATGTTTAGAAGTGCTAGAAAGTGAGGCTTGCATCTTTACTTATGTTTATACTTCCTAATTGAGTCTCCACATGATAACCACGATGATAACTATATGCATTGATGTTGTATGTATATGTTTTGATAAAATTGTTAAATGAAAGTATGTTAGAACATGTATGAAAGTAAACTATAGACATGAATTGTGTATGCATGCCTTGTATACTAGTAATTGAGGATATATGTTGGCTATTGGAATAATTTAAAGTTGTAGATACTATGTTATACATGTTGCATGCTACATGTTTGATAAAATGCATGAGAATGTTATTTTTTATAAAAATTGTATTTTGTGAATGCCTTGTGAGAGAATTCATATTGCATTGTTATATATACATGGAATTGACTTGTTTTAACCATGGAACCAAGTGGCTTATGATACGCTTGGAAATATGGAATTATTGCATTATTATATACATGAGAATGACATGTTTTATCATGGAAATCATGTCACTTATGATGCTCTTGGAAATGTGTGATACGTTTGAAATTGTATGTGTTGTCATACTTGAACCCTACGTGATTAGTTGCTGATTTTGGGAGGAGGTCAAAAAAGCAAGAAGGGCTCGGAGCCCTAGGGTGCAAAGCCCAGAACTTGGCTATTGTGGTTTCATCTAGACCCTTGGGTTAGTTGCCCATAAAGTTAGATATCTTAGATAATTGACTCAATTAACAGTTATCCAGTGGTTCTACGAATACTCCCACTTTATTTGATTTTGAAATTTATGTGACTTGGTGTTTAAGTCTTATGATTGAATTATGATATTCACGTTGATACTTGTGTGGTTTTCTATTAATTAAGCATTGTTGAGTATATGATCTACCCATGTATTGAATTGAGATCCTGTGAGCATGAGCATTGATATATGCCACGTAGTATGTAGGAATGCCGTGATAGCATCTCAGGAGCATTGAAAATATGCCATGTAGTACATAGGAATGCCATGATAACATTTCATGTAGGTCATGTCAAGTTGATGCATAAGTTAGTTTGGCTATCTCTACTAGGCATGTTGGCGCATACCCCTTTCTCCCACATATTTTTTCAGATAAGGCACTAGCGATCAATGGAGTTTGAAGTACTAGGATCCAGAGACTTATCTTTCGTCACTATTATCCATGTTATGTTTTCATATGCCATGTTGAGGCAATTATAAAACCTTGTAATTTGAATTTGAGTATTTGATAGTATATGTATGAGCCATGTTTGGCACTTGGAAATAAATGAGGATGAGATTATGGATTTATGTATAAGTTTAGATTATTTTCTTTTGTATGGTATAATTATGATTCTATTGTCATTTATACATGTTATGACTTATATTGGGTGTTACTAATTAAAGTTGAATACTAAACCATGAAATCGATCATTTAAAAAATCCTACAGCATTTTAATAAAGGACATATGATTAATCTAATGCCATTCTTCATTTAATTACACCTTGGGTTAATCAAAAATAGACTTACGATTAATCGAAGACATGAGACAAAAATAAAGATTAGACTCCAATTTTTTTTGATAGAAATTTTGATACAACTGCGAATAATCATAGCTTTCATTAATCAAAACCCTAGCTACGATTAATTGTAATGAGGGTTGCGATTAATCGAAGTGCTAGGTTTGATTAATCGCACTGTGTAGTCAGTGTGGGCAGATAATGAAGTTTAAGTACACATATACCCTAATGAGAGACCTATTTATAAGAGTTGACTTATATACGCACACATCATATGTAAGATTATGATTATGCTTCCATAGTTATGAGTTTTTGAATTGAATTACTAGTATAGATGACGATTCACTAGAGATAATCTCCAAGTCCATTTCCCTTGCTCTTAACCGAGTGTTGGAAATCGGCACATGACACGATCTCCTTAGTGTACTGCCCATATGGATCACCGTTATGACCCTTGAAGTTGATTCTCTAAAAACCTAGTTATTGTGGGAGAACCCTAGGTTTGGGAACTGATTTCTCTCTACAATCTCCTATAACCACACTTGTTGTAATTACAAAACCCTAGTCTTATGACTAATTTCCACTCCTTGATATGGGAAAGAATATGACATATTATAGGAGGGTCTCTCCCAAGTTAACTTTTTCTTTCTATATATGCAATAAAAGAAAAATATATACACTCCATGTAAAGCCTTTGAATTTCTTTTAATTTTTAATTGCAATTAATTATATTTTAATTGTGATAAAAGTATAAGAAATTGGTTTGAATATGTGTTTTGTGTGCGGTGGGGCTTTTTAGAAGTTTTTGGGTTCGTATGTGGGACTCGAGAGGAGTCGGGTGACCCGAATGACTCTTACTTGTCTTGGGAAGGTTATTAAGGGTGTATGTCAATAACTGAGGGGCTCAGAAGATAAGTTAGGAAGTGAAAATGTTATTATATGATTAATAAAGAGTTAGTAGTAATAATGAGCAAATTAAAAGAAAGAGAGGGACTTAGTTGCAATGAGAGAAAATATAAATAGAATTATATCATTTAATTCACAACAAAAATCAGATTTTCTCTCATCTCTCTCGCACTACAACTTCATCCCAACTTCTCTATACAATTAGGATGGCTTAAAGTGAGAATTGAATATTTCCCAAGAGGAAAGATCATTCTCCTCATCATTCCCTAGAATTTGATCGGTACAAAGTTCAATTTGCTGAGGTTAAAGATTTGGGCAACATTAGAGTTTTTAATTGGGGATAACTCTAGAAGAGAAAGTTGTTCTCCTTGCTACGATCTACGCGTCTAAGGTTCGAGAATCGAATTCAGAACATTTCAAAAATTTGGTGATTTGGGGATTTTTGAGAATTAAGCTTGGAAATGAGGTAGGGGTGTTGTCGCCACCTTATCATTGACTCCTTAGGAATTGATGTTGATTTTGAATTGATTAGTATGTTTAGAAGTGTTAGGAAGTGAGTCTTGTATCCTTACTTATGCTTTTACCTATAATTGAGTCTCCATGTGATAACTATGATAATACTAATGTCCATTGTCATTGTATATATATGCTTTGATGAAATTATTGGATGGAAGTATGTTAGAACATGTATCAATCTGAATTATGATGTAAATTATGTATGCATATCTTATATGCTAACAATTAAGGATACATGTTACCTATTGGAAAGATTTATAGTTGTGGAGACTATGTTATACATGTTGCATGCCACATGTTTAATAAAATGTATGAGAATATTCTTTCCTATAAAAATTGCATTTTATGAATATCTTATGAGAGAATTAATTTTTGCATTGTTATATGTATGAGAATGACATTTTTTAACATGGAACCAAGTGGCTTATGATGCGCTTGGAAATATGGAATTATTGTAATGTTATATACATGGAATGGACATGTTTTAGTATGGAAATCAAGTGGCTTATGATGTGCTTGGAAATGTATGATAAGTTTGAAATTGAATGTGTTGCCACATTTGAATCCTATGTAATTGGTTGTTGATTTTGGGAGGAAGTTAGAAAAGCAAGAAGGGTCCGGAGCCCTAGGGTGCCAAGCTCGAAACTTGGCCAAGGTGGTTTCATCTAGACCCTCGAGTTAGTAGCCCATAAAGTTGGATATCTTGGATAATTGGCTCAATTAGTGGTTATCCAGTGGTTCTATGAATACTCCCACTTTGTCTGATTTTGAGATTTACATGACGTGGTGCTTAAGTCTTATTATTGGATTATGATATTTGTGTTGGTGCTTGTGCGGCTTTTTACTAGTTGGGCATTGTTGAGCATGTGATCCATTTATGTATTTAATTGAGGTTCCGTGATCATGAACATTGATGTATGCCATGTAGTGTGCAAGAATGCCATTATAACATCTCACGAACATTGGAAGTATGTCATGTAGTACATAGGAATGCCATGATTGCATTTCATCTCTACTGGGCATGTTGACGTTCACCCCCTTCGCCAAACATTTTTACAGATAAGGCACTGGTGCTCGATGGAGCTGGATGAGCTAGGATCAGAGGACTTGTCCTTTCGTCACAATTATCTATTTTATTTTTGTATGCTATGTTTAGGCATTTATTAAACCTTGTAATTAGATTTAAGTAACGAGTAGTATATATATGAGTCATGTTTGGCACTTGAAAACAATTGAGGACAAGATTTGGGATTTTTGTATGTGTTTAGATTATTTCCTTTCTTATGGTATTATTACGATTCCATTGTCGTCTATGCATGTTATGAATTAAATTGGATATTGCGATCTAAGATTGAAGGCTGAGCCATAAAATGGAACACTTGAAAAATCCTACAGGATTCTATAAATAGACCTACAACTAATCAAACGATTAATCAAAAACCAGTCTTTGATTAATCGAAGATGTGATTATGATTAATCGTAGGCTTGAGATAAAAATGAAGATTTGATTCCAGTGTGTTTCGATGGAACTTACGATACCACTATTAGTGAGTGCAACTTCAATTAATTAAGCCCCACCAACAATTAATCGTAGGGAGGGATATGATTAATTGAATGACTGTGTTAAATTAATCACACAATGTATTCAGTGGGGGCTAATGATGAAGCTTAAGTACACATGTCCTTGAGAGGGACCCACTTACAAATTCCCTTAGCACATTAAATGAATTCATATTTATAACCTAGTTGCTTTTAAATTGACCCATTGGGCTAGAAATAAGGATCTTATTTAAGGGCTCAACTCTTATTGGCTCCAATGGATTATAAATTGGCCCGGTCATCCCATGATCCTAAATTTTAATAATCCATTAACCACAACTTAATTCCACTATATAATTGTGGTTACTTTCCAACTCGAGAATGGTTGAACCATATGTTATCGTTAAACCTTCTGTTGCCCCAACACACAACACCCATGTTAATTATACGAAGTTACCCCTCTATGCACAGTTGGATATGGACGTATAAGTGCCAGTCAGCTCAAATCAACAAGACTTATGCATTTTGCCAAGGTGCATACCCATTTTAGTAAAGCTAAACCAAGCGCTTGGATTTACCATTGATTAAACTAATTAAGGCATAATAAATTAGTTAGCATTGATGCTGATAGGGAAATTTGACTCCGATTGAAGTTTGATGACGTGGAGGAAAAGCCACAATGATAAACCACAAGGTAATGCTCTCACTCCTAAAAAGAGTGGGAAACTGAAGAGTCAGTTCTTTACTTGAATACTGAACGTATCTGACCTTTATAAATACCATGGCAACTCATTAACCAGGGATGCAATTAATACTCTTTAAGTGTATTTAAAGCTTCTTAAGCCTTTTTAGCTTCTGACTTGATCGTCAAAGTGTAGTTAGCCTGCCCCACACAGGTGTCCTTTCAATTACACTTTTCCTATGTTTTTTAGTTTAGCGATGACCTAGATTGTGTGTCAATTTTTGCTTCAACAATTGGGGCGATCTGTGGGAACGACTTACGATTCTCTAATAAGCATGATGCACTAGGGCCGGACGAGATCTTCCTCTCAGCCACAACCTTCTAGCCTGGCAGGACCTCCTGTTGGTCACAACCCCCATGCTAGTCACAACCAACCAATCGGGCAAGATCCTGCTACCAGTCATAACCTGCTAGCCTGGCAGGACCTTGCTATCAGTCACAACCTTCCTACCAGTCACAACCCGCCAGCCAGGTAAGATCCTCTTAACAATCACAACCTGCCAGAGGGGCAAGACCCTCCTGCCTGTCATAACCCACTATTCGGGCAAGATCTTCATACTAGTCACAACCTTGCAACCTGTCAGGACCTTCCTGTTGGTCATAACCCTCTAGCCAATTACAACCCACCAGCCGGGCATAATCCTTCTGCCAATTATAACTTGCCAACCAGACAGGACCCTCCTGCAGGTCACAACCTTCCCATCAGTGAATATGGTATCCCAAGGGTCTAGGGATATGTGAATCCCCCTATAGGTGGAGAAGGTGTATGGGCCCTTGGTTATAGAGACTTGTAGGGAATATGTCCAGTGCCCCGATTGACCAAGAGTGTGGCACAACGTTGGAGCACCAGATTCAGATCCTTAATCAAAGTCTGATCCAGGTGCTCTAGTAAAATGCAACAATCCTACAAAGCCCTCCTCCCACAGATCCGACATGCTCACAGAGTCACTGTAACCCAGCCAATCTGGAAGGAAATAAAATTGTGCTTAATGATTATCCTCTGGTAGCAGATGACGTTATTCAATGTTGTGTGAGAGGCCAAAAAATTTGTATGGGGGCCGACAGGTTGTGGTTGATCCTATCTATCCACTGTGTATGAGGAACCACATTTATGGAGACTCTGGGCATGTAATAGAAATAACTTTTTATGACTTGCAAATGCCCTAAAGGGAAAGGGTACTGCTGTAATTGAATGAGGCATAGTTAGCAGATATTATGACCAAACCCTTGCCTCTGACCAGAATTGAGACTCTTCACACTTCCTTGGGTCTAACCCTTCCTCCTCACTACCTCTTTATCTTACTACCCTTTTGACTTTCATTGTCAAAAACGGGGAGAAAGAAGTTAGGGTAAAAAGTTAGGTTTTTGACATTAAAAGGCAAAAGGGCGAGATTGATGGCCCGGAAGCCCTTGAGTATGTTTGCCTAAATTTTAATGTCAAAAGGATTTGTAGGAGCATTAGTGTCATTTCACATAATTTTATGATTTAATTAATTGCCTTTCTCTATTATATTTTTCCATGCATTGGCACTAACCTAATTACAAGGGCAATTTCATCAAATTCCCAAAGAAGGGCATTTTGGGAATTATTTCTAGGATATCAATAGTATTGGGGCATTTTGGTTATTAATGGTAGTGCAAGAAACCCTAAGAGTATTTTAGAGAATTATTATGCTAGGGTTTTTCTAAAGATGATTCAAAGTTTCTTTTAAAAAAAATTAAACAAGTGGGTCGCGGATACTACAATGATATAACAAAAAGAGATGATAGATATAGATATACTGTGTGGCATAGATAGAGTGGAAAAAGAAAGAGAGAGACAGTGTGATAAAGAGGCGATTTGGGAGCTTAGAGACAGGGTGAGAAAGAGGCGACTGGGAGCTTAGAGGGAATGAGATACAGTTTAGAGAAAAGGTGAAAGGTTTTCAATGAGGAAGAGAGAGTGTTTGTGTGTACACGGTGAGAGAAAGATAGAGCTCAAAAACCCTCTTCTTTGTCAACATCTACAGAGCTCAGAAACCCTCCTCACCTTCGACATCTTCAGTTCACGGCTTGATGATGCGTCCTCTTCGGTGACCTCCAGTGACCTCACGTGACTTCATGACTTCATGATGCTTCCTCTCTGGCGACCTCCAGCTACCTCATGCAACTTCACAGATGAATGGTTCTTCTTCTCTAGTGACACTGATTCATATTGAGTTAAGTTCTCTGTGCTGACTCATACTGAGTTGTGTTCTCTATGCTGACTCATATTGAGTTGTGTTCTTTGTGTTGACTCATGTTATCTATGCTGACTCATATTGAGTCGAGGTCTATGATCTTTTCTCTCTCTATCACTATATAAGCACAAGCACACCATTACTCTCATATAATTTGTTGTTGCTTTGATTTGATTATATGATTTCTTGAGACTATGCTTTTTTTCATGATCTTAGATTTTGAATTTTTTTTTAGTTTAATCTTGCATGCTATAAAAATTCATTTGCTAAGTTTTCATGTTGTTGGTAAAAAATTTGTTGCAGGAAATTTGGGTTACGAATTATGTTCCTATTTTTTTTTGCCTAAATTTATATGCAGAACTTATAAGCTTGCTACCTAAATTACTTTGCTGAATTATGTTGCTGCCAAAAATGATTTGCTACTTTAATTGAGTTGCTACCCGAATTTGTTTGCTGAAATTATAAGTTGATGTCCAAAGTTTGTTAAATTGCTGATTTGCTTGTTTTAAAATGCTATGTTGCTAATTTGAGTATTTAATAGTGCTGATTTGAGAATTTAATGTTGCTAATTTGAGAATATAATAGTGCTAATTTGAGAATTAAATAGTGTTGTTCTGAGAATACAATAGAGCTAATTTGAGAACTCTATATTACTGAATTTTATATGTTGATGTGTTGAACCTTGTTGCTGATTATGCTGAACTTATAGTATTGTTTTTGAACTTCTTGTGCTATTAACCTCTACTTAAGTTACAGTTGTGTTTAGTTATAAGAACAGGTTCAAATTCAAAGTAGTACCAACATTGCTACTCATGGAGAATATCGAATTGAATGACAGTTATTAAGCAGATAAGAACGTGATAAATTGAAAGAGGGTTCTACTACAAATTCATAGCAACTACACTTTAAGGGTGTACTTATTGAAGCCTATCATTGCAAAAGTTCGAGTGTCATTATCTGCCCAGAAGTCAAGTAGTCGTGTCATTATCATAATGGACCTTGAAGACTAACTATCAGAGCTTGAAGATTTAGATATCAACTTTAAAGATCAATAATAAAGCCTGAAGAGTTACTACTCATTACATCGAACTGACTCCATTATCACTATGTATAGTCCAAGTATTGGGATACTTTAGACAGGGGGAGTGTGACTGATTGTGGTGAGATTGGTTAGAGATAGCTTAGGCTTTGGGAAGCTTAGGCTGGGTTGAGAGCAAAAAAGCTGTTGTGAGATTTGGTGAGAGTGGTTCATGCCTAGGAAGGCTATGAACTAGGTTAAGAGCTAGAGTGACTATCTGGTGAGTGAACGAGTGATTGGCGAATTACTATACTACCCTTTCAGACATAGTGGAGCTCAGTTCGAAGAGGTTTTTTACCCTACCCTGGGTTTTCCTCTATAAATCTTTGTGTCCATAATTGTGTGATTGCATGTGCCAGCCAAACTTGAAATATTAGGAAAAAAATCAAAGAACCTATTCACCCCTCCCCCTCTTGGTTCATCATCCATAATTGGAGTTCGCAGAAGAAGAGAGAAACAGTCTATGCATCGAGGGCTCGAGATTGATCAGTTTGGAATCAATTTTGAATAAGGTTGATCTTTTGGGAGAGAATTGGGCAATTAATTTGGAAGCACTTCCAAATTGACGTAGGGATGTCTAACCAATAGAATCTAAGATTTTTGTAACTATATTGGTTGTCTTGGCAACCAATTGGCTATGTGGGTATAATTAGATATTTTTCAATTGATAAAGCATGCTAAATTATGTCATATGATGAATTAACAATGTTAATTAATGTAGTTGCATGTTTATAATTGCCTTGGATGATTATATAAGCATGTTGAAATTGAATTTTAAAGTAATTATGTGAAATTGATGTTTATGTGTGAATGTGACCCTTATGTGTTTGTGAAAATGTCTTATAAGCATGTTTAAGTGTTGAGCATATTTAATTTCTTATATTGCTAATAAGTAAAGTGGAAATGTGAGATATTTGCAATGTGAACGTATTTGAAAATTATTTGGAAATTGTACTAGCATGATCATTAAATGTTATCTTGTTTTTCAATAACATATGTATAGATTGCCATGAGCATGTGTAATTCCATCTTCATTATTGGGTAAGCATGTGATGAGGGTGGTGAGCTCAATTGGGTAGTTAAGTCCTCTTGAGGAGTGGCAAGGTAATCCAGTAAAGGGAACCCTCGTGAGTAATTCTACAAAGAAAACCAATAGAGTGATCCGGTAAGGGAGCTCCGATTAGAATGGAATAGGATACTCCCTAAAAATGGAGTCTTATGATGTGGTGATCTGATCAAAGAGCCTCAGTTAGGTGGTATTGGATGATCCTGGGTAACGGAGTCCAATGGATGTGTGAAAAGCTTGAGGGAGTTATACATATCATTTTTCATTACACGTTACTAATGATATGGATGTGATATATGGATATTGCTTAACATGATTATATGCAAATGTATGTTTATGTGGTATTCACGAAACTTGTAGAATTATGTTTTGGACATTCTAATTTAGCGTGTGGTTGCTCATCCAATGAGGATTAATATTTTTCAGAAAATGAAAAAAAGGTGATGGAGTCTCCCCAACGGTAGAGTTGGTGTGGAACGATATCAATTTGATATAAAGACTTTATATTGCTTTATTTGAATGCATGTCCGGATTGTGGACTATATGCATATGATGAACATGTGAAGACCATTTATGTTTTGAGAACATGTTTTAATTATGCTTTATTATTGTATACTTTTTATTACAATTTTAAAGCATGTATTGTTCATGACTTATGATTTCTTACAATATAAGTATGGTATTGAGCTTGCTAAATGCTAAATGATGCAAATGATAATTTATATTTTCATTAATGTCCAAGTATGTATGCATGTTAATGGGAGGTGTTTGAGTTGAAAAACCATGAAATGTGCAAAGTGATGCGTTGAATGGTTCCCTTGGGTTCTAGATATTTTGGAAGATGAATTGAGAATTTAAAATAGGGGAAAATAGGTTCTAGGGAGTTTTAGCCGGCTGAAACTTCCATCAGCTGACCGAAATGGTGAGATACCGAATGTTTACAATTATAGACTTTGTAGGTACCTATTTTGGCCGATCAAAATAGACTTTTAACCGACCAAAGACATCCTTCAGCCGACCCAGTTGAATGGCAGCTAGCTAATGGATTGCCTAGGTTTTAGCTGGCTGGTGGGACATTCATCAGCCGACCAAAACCTAAATATGAGTCTTTTGAGTACTGTTTGGCAGTAAGGGTTTATAGTTCTATCTAGGGCTCATGATAAGATTGTTAAGCTTCTGTTGTGTTATGAAAATAATGAATAAGATAAAAAATTGATGCATTGATAAATGTAAAGTCATCCGCTGTTTGTGGTTGAATGAACGGGTTCACACCCGGGGTTTGGGCTCAAACCGGAGGAGTCCCGATGGTCCAAAAATTAGGACGTGACAGATTAGTATTAGAGCACTAGGTCGAATACCTAGGGTGATGGGTAATGGATAGGTCGCGTGTAGTTTCATAATAGGCTAGAACCTTGAGTTGAAAACCTTGAAACACGTGTAGACATGATATAGTTGAATATGACAACTTATGTGTACTTACCATATGCTTATGTGATAACATGTATAAAATGTGTTATGTGATAAGAGACGTTATATGTTATGTGTTGACTTGAGAACATATTTATGTGATTAAATTTATGTTGAAAAGCATGTCTATATGTTGCATACGGAAACGATAACATGTTGATGATGTTGAGCTGTAGTTTGATCAAGTTGAATACATAGCATGTGATCACTTATTGTTGTTGACCTATGTCTTGAGCATATAGAAATATGCCACCAAAACGTAGAGGAAGACCAGTTGGGGTGAGGTACCCTAAGGGGATCGTTTGATTAATAACATGGTTGCGGCTCTCTGAGACCTTGTGAGAATAGCTGCAAATGAGGTACAACAACCAATAGAGAATGAGGTTAAAAGGAGATTCAAATTCATCATCTGATTTAAGAAATTGATGCCTCCTAGCTTTTAGGGGAGTTCAGATTCGTTAGTAGCGGGTAATTGGTTGGAACAAGTTGAGAAGCACTTGAAGATGATGCTCACACCCAATGATGGCATGAAAGTCATTCTTGCTACCTACTTATTTTTAAGTGGAGCGTAACTTTGGTAAAAGTTGGTGAGCGACCGACACGATGTTGAGACTATGCCATGGGAAGAGTTCAAGACTCTATTCCTTCAGCATTACTTTTCTAGGCCAAAAAGGAGCGCTTTGAGGAAGGAGTTTGAGGATATTGTTCATGATAGGATGACTGTAACGGAGTATGAGAACAAGTTTATTTCCCTTTCATACTTCACACCCAAAGTAGTGAGAGATGAAGAGGAAAAGACGTGGAGGTTCATAAATGGCCTCACCATTTGGTTAGGCCATCTGTGCCCATCTTGGGTTTGAAAGTATATGCCAAGGCGGTAGAGAAGGCCTTGATGGCAGAAGCTGAAGTGAAAGATAGGTAAGAGAAGAGAGAGGTATTGAGACAAAGGGTGGTTATTCTCATTCAGTGGATTTAGTGGGACAGCCGATAGCACGTTCTACACCTACCATTCCCTTGCCTTTGATATCTGTTAGGCCAGAGAGGGTGTGCTATAAGTGAAACCAACCGGGGCACTCCAAGGTAGATTGTCATTCGATAGCAACTATGAAAGCACCTCAAAGTCAGTCTATGATATCGCCTAGTGCGATGGCTTGCTATGGCTGTGGGTAACAAGGGCACATAATTAGACAATGTCCATAGCAGGGTGGAAATGCTACGGGTGGTCAGGGTGCTCAGTAGAGGTTGGCATAGACAGTGACTGCACAGTCGGGCTATAGAGTATTGCCTCCACCGTAGCCAGCTATGTCTGCACAGAGTACAAGTCTAGTGAGGGGATCTACCCCTAGTGCATCCATGCAGTAGTCAGGGTTTCGGGCTAGTGGAGCACAGGATCAGAGGGTTGAGGGCAGGGTATATGCAGTGACACCCACAGATACCTCAGCAAGACCTTCAGTAGTTAGAGGTATATTTTTAGTATACAGTTCTTGGGCACGTGTATTAATTGATTCAGGTGCATCTTATTCATTTATTACTACATCATTTGTATGGGCACTAGGGCTAGAGATTAGTTCATTGGATAGAGTAATTTGTGTTGATATGCTAGTAGGCAGTACAGTGATCCTTGATAGAGTATGTCGAGGGTGTGTTATTGAGATAGTTAGGAGGACACTCAAGTTTGATTTCATTCTCCTAGATATGAGTAGTTTCAACATCATACTTGGGATGGATTGTTTATCGAGGGTTCGTGCTGTGATTAACTGTTTTAAAGGGAGAGTGATGAATTGTATGCCCGTGGATGATTGCTTTTGTTTTGTGGGAGATCGGAGTCACTCATATACATCACCATATTATGGAATCAACAGTCGAGAGTGACACAATTTTATCTTGGCTAGTCTTTTGGCCGAGGGAGAGGAGATTCTAAGGGAGGTATACCCGATAGTGGTGTGTGACTTTTAGATGTCTTTCTAAAGGATTTGACAGAATTGCCTCCTAAGAAAGAGGTAGAGTTTGGCATTAACCTTATACCCAGTACGATGCCCATCTCTATGGCACCATATCGGATGGCACTAACAAAATTGGTGGAATTAAAATATCAATTGGATGATTTGAAAGTTAAAGGCTTTATTAGACCAAGTGCATCACCGTGGGGAGCACTAGTGTTGTTTACAAAGAAAAAAAATGGTTCTTTGAGATTGTGCATTGATTATAGAAAGTTGAATCATGTGTCAATCAAGAACAAGTATCCGTTGCCGAGGATAGATGACCTATTTGACCAATTGTTGATTTAAGGTTGGGATATTACTAATTAAGGGTGAATGATGAGGATATCCACAAAAAGGCTTTCTATATGCGGTATAGACACTACGAGTTCCTTGTAATGCCATTCAATTTGACCAATGCACCGGCAGCATTTATGGACTTGATGAACCACACATTCCATAAGTACATTGATACTTTTGTGGTAGTATTTGTGGATAACATACTTATGTACTTATCTTCAAAGGAGGAGCATGAGTTTCACTTGAGGATAGTTTTGCAAATCCTTAGAGAGTACAGATTGTACGTTAAGTATGAAAAGTGCAAGTTTTGGCTCCAAGAGATGAAATTCCTTAGGCATGTTATTTTTTGAGTTGGAGAATCAGTTGATCTATCTAAGATTAAGGTCGTGATGAGTTGGGAAAGTCTGAAGAATGTCTTCAAGATTTAGAGTTTTCTTGGTTTAGTGGGCTACTATAGAGGTTTGTGAAAAACTTCTCTTGTATTACAGCACATATGACATGACTCACTCATAAAGGTGTGAAATTTGTGTGGAATGAAGTATGTGAGTTAGCTTTTCATGAATTAAAGAAATAGTTGACTACAGCTCCTATTTTGGTAATACCCGGGCGTGGCTTGGGGTATGTAATCTATTATGATGCTTTGGGGAGCGGGCTAGGTTGTGTGTTGATGCAATGTGACGAAATAGTTGCTTACGAGTCTAGAAAATTAAAGACTCACTAGCACAACTATCCTACGCACAACTTGGAGTTAGTAGCTGTGATCTTTGCTTTGAAAGGGTGGATACATTACTTGTATGGTGAGAGATTCGAAGTGTTTTCGGATCACAAAATTCTCAAGTACCTTTTCAACAAAAAGGACTAGAACATGAGGCAAAGGTGATGGGTTGAGTACATGGAGGATTACAATTTTGATTTGCAATACAATTCGGGTAGAATAAATGTAATGGCAGATACGTTAAGCAGGAAGTCTCACTGGACTTTAGCAAGCATCGCCATTCAAGAATGGAAAATGATGAAAGATTTTTCAGAGTTGGGATTGTACTTCAATGATGATAGTGAGCCAGCTACGTTATTTAGCTTGGTAGCTCAACCTATGCTTGTGAGCAATGTGATTGAGGCACAAAAAAGGGAATGTGAGTTGGAGTCTATTCACTCACAGTTTGCTAGTGGTACAATAGTGAGAGATTGGACCTTGCATACTTATGGAGGTTTACGATTAAGAAGATTGATGGCGGTTCCCTCTGATTGTCGTGATGATTTATAGTGAGAATTTCATCATTCTCATTTTGTAGTTCATCTTAGTGGAACAAAAATGTATCATAATGTGAGATGCCAAAATTGGTGGTGAGGTATGAAAAATGATGTGGCATAGTTTGTAGCGAGATGCCTTACTTTTCAACAAGTAAAGGCAGAACATCAAAAGATAGCTGGGTTGTTGCAACCCTTACAAGTGGCAGAGTCTAAGTGGGAACATATTACTATAGATTTTGTTTCAAGTCTTCTAAGGTCAAATAAGGGCAATGATACAGTCTGGGTTATTATGAACAGATTGACCAAAATAGCTCACTTTTTTCCTATGAGGTTGAATGATGATGTGAGGAGGCTCAGTAAATGATATATAGAGCAGATTGTATGATTACATGGGGTTCCAGTATCCATTGTATCTGATAGGGATCCACAGTTCAGTTTGAGATTCTGGTAGGGATTCCAAATGGTGTTGAGATGCCACCATTTGAGGTGTTGTACAGCAGACCTTGTAAATCTCTAATTTATTTGACTGAGGTGGGTGAGATTACAGCCTTAGGGCCAGATATTGTGTATGAGACTACTGAAAAAATTAAGTTGATTAGGCAGCGATTGTTGACAGCTCAAAATTGACAAAAGAGCTATGCTGATTGGAGGAGGAGACCATTATCCTTTGAAGTGGGGGACCATGTGTTTCTTATGATTTTGCGGTAGAAAGGATTGATGCATTTTGGATGGACTGGCAAGTTGCTGCTGAGATATATTGGACCATTTGAGATATTTAAGTGTGTTGGTGAGGTGGCCTACAAATTGGCTTTGCCACCATAGTTGAAATGAGTTTACAATGTATTCCATGATTCAATGTTGATGAAATACAAATCTAATCCAACACATGTTCTAAGTTAGGTAGATGTTGAGGTCGATGAGGACGTCACCTATAAGGAGAGACCAGTTCAAATTCTTGATGCTAGAGAACAGGTTTTGAGAGGTAAGACTATCCTGTTAGTCTAAGTTTTGTGGCACCATCATAATGTTGAGGAGACTACTTGGGAACGAGAATATGAAGTTCATTCTAAGTATCTTGACTTGTTTCCTTCAAGTATAGGCTGATTTTGGGGACGAAATCCATTTATATTGGGTAGGTTGTAAGAACCGTGACTATTTTTTTCCAGCTTTCCTTTATTTTCATTTATTGTCGTATTATTGCTTTAAATGATTATATATATGTTTTAAATGTAAAATACATGTTTAGAGAACTTATTTGAGGTTTGGAAAAGTTTTCAGAGTGTTTGACAAACGGTGAGATTTTTCGGTTCGGTCAACCCAATGGTGTTGACCTGAGGGTAGCTTAAATAACATATTTGATGTCCTACAGAATTGATTTTTCATCAATCGGAGTTATGAAAATTAAAAACTGAGTCCAGAAAGGTTAGGTGAAAAAGTAGTGGCATACTTGTAAATAAGTGTAGGTCATTTTCTATAAATAGCAAGAGAGAATACCTAGCCCTCATTCTCATTTGAAATCAGCTGTGAGGGACATATACACATATATATAGTTATATATATGTGTATATATATAACTACATCTCCTTCTCCCCTTCTCCATTGATTTTAAGAGGCTTAAGTCCATAATTGGAGTTTGTCGAAGAAGAAAGAAATGGTCTATGCGTCGAGGGCTCGAGATTGATTAGTCGAGAATCAATTTCGGAGAATGTTGATCTTTTGGATGAGAATTGGGGAATTAATTTGGAAGCTCTTTCAAATTCAGGTAAAGATGGCTAACCCATAGAATCTGAGGTTTTTGTGAGTATATTGGTTGTCTTGGCAACCAATTGACTATGTGGGTATAATTAGATATTTTATAATTGATAAAGCATGCTAAATTATGTCATATAATGAATTAACAATGTTAATTGATTTAGTTGCATGTTTATAATTGCCTTAGATGATTATATAATCACGTTGAAATTGAATTGTGAAGTAATTATGTGAAATTCATGTTTATGTGTGAATGTGACACTTATGTGTTTGTGAAAATGTCTTATAAGAATGTTTAAGTGTTGAACATGTTTAATTGCTTATATTGATAATAAGAAAAGTAAAAAATGTGAGATATTTCAATATGAACGTATTTGGTAATTATTTAGAAATTGTACAAGCGTAATCATTAAATATTATCTTGTTTTTCAATTACATATGTATAGATTGCCATGAGCATGTGTAATTCCATCTTCATTCTTGGGTAACCATGTTGTGAGAGTGGTGAGCTCAATTGGGCGGTCAAGTCCTCTTGAGGAGTGGCGAGGTAATTCGATAAAGGGAGGCCTCGTGGGAAATTTCGTAAAGGAACCCAACGGAGTGATCTAATAAGGGAGCTCTAGTTATAATAGAATAGGATATTCCCTAAAAATAGAGTCCTATGTTGTGATGATTCGGACAAGGAGCCTCAGTTATGTGGTATTAGATGATCCTGGGTAGCGAAGTCCAACGGATGTTTGAAAAGCTTGAGGGAGTTGTATATATCATTTTGCATTACACGTTACTTATGATATGGATGTGAGATATGGATATTGCTTAATATGATTATATGCAAATGTATGTTTATGTGGTATTCAAGGAACTTGCAGAATTATGTTTTGGACATTTTTACTAAGCGTGTGGTTGCTCATCCTATAAGGATTAATACTTTTCAAGAAATGGAAAAAATGTGATGGAGTCTCCACAACGGGAGAGTTGGTATGGAGCGATATTAGTTTCATATAAAGACTTTATATTGCTTTATTTAAATGCATGTCTAAATTGTGAACTACATGCATGTGATGAACATGTGCAGACTATTTATGTTTCAAGAACATGTTTTAATTATGCTTCTGATTAACCTAGAGGGGGAGGGGTGAATAGGTTCTTTAATTTTTCTTCCTAATATTGCAATTTTGGCTGGCACAGGCAATTACACAACTTGATGGACATACAGATTTACAGAGGAAACCCCAAGGTGGGGAAATAACCTCTTTGAATTGAGCTCCACTATGTCTGAAAGGGTGGTATAGTAATTCTCGCAATCACTCTCTCACTCACCCAACTCACAACATAGTTCGCTCTAATTTGACGTAGTTCTGCTTACATCGCAGTTATCCAATCAGGGTTATCTTTTGCTTTGGAGTAATTCTTTGGTTCAATGGAGGATAGCATAATAAAGTGACTATGCTCATCCTCAGCTACAAGTGGTAATGCCTTCTTCTTAGCTCTTGTGAGAGCCCTTCCTTCATTGTTGTCTAGAATGTTTTCTTATTGGACTTCTTTTTGTAGATTCGGATATCGAGGTTCTCTTCTTTCTTCTTTAACAGTGGTGGATGAGATAGGTTGCTCATTTTCCTTTTCAGCTTCCGAAGGAAGATCTTCTAATTCTTCCTTTTAAGTAGTGCCTTCTTCATCAATCTTCACATGGATGGAGTCCACCATTTTTTGGTTCTCAAATTGTAACATCTGTAGACTTTGTTCATTGTTGAATATCCCAAATAGATGCCTTCATCAGCTCTTGAGTCAAACTTTTCAGATTGTCATGATTGTTGTAGACGAAGCATTTACTTCCAAAGATTTTGAAGTAATGCACAGTTGCAGGCCTCCCAAACCACAAGTCAAAAGGTGTTTTTGTCGAATTTGATCTCAGAAGAGCTCTATTGATGATATAGACCGTTGTGTTTATCACTTCTGCCCAAAAACCCTTGGATAGATTCTTCTCAAATAGAAGTGTTCTACCTATTTCTTGAACTGTTCAGTTTATCTTTTTAACTATCTTATTTTGTTGAGGTGTTCTAACTACTGAGAATTCTTTCTTGATTCCCTTTGAGTCACAGTAATCACTGAATTCTTTCATGATGAATTCTGTTCCAAAATCAGATCTAAGTCTCTTAACCCTGCAACTTTCTCATTTTCAACAAGGTTAACAAACTTTTTGAAATGAATTATAACTTCAGATTTTTCTTTCAGAAAATAAATTCAAGTCATTCTACTATAATCATCAATGACAAGCATAAAGTACTTGCTACCACCAATACTTGTGGTCCTCATGGGTTCACACAAATTCATATGCACAATATCAAGTGATTTAGAGGTATTCACTTCCTTTATTTTAAAAGAGATTTTTGTCTGCTTACCTTGTTGGCAAGCATTGCAAACTTGATTTTCATTCAGAGAAAAATTTGAAAGACCTCTAACAGAGTTATGCTTGATGAGATTCTTTATGTTCTTGGAATGCGTATACCCTAACCTTTTGTGCCAAAGTGTTGAATTTTTCATGTTAATAAAATTGTAAACAGTTTGTGAGGAGTCTTCATGAATAGTATAGACATTTTCTGGAGCTCTACATACAACAAAAATAGTTTTACCGGATTGTTTATCAATAACATTACAATTTTCTTTATCAAAATTTATCACTCCTCTCTATGGGTTCACTCTACATCCTCTCTCTCTCTCACCAAATATCACTCTTCTTTACTGTCTATCCATCTTTTCACTCCATACCACACCTATATTTATATACCCTTTTGCTAACCTACCACCCACACACACACAAACACACTGCTTATCAATTCACATCGGGAAAACTCACTGCACTTCAAGACCCAATTACTTTTGGAACCAAAGCTGATAGACGTGGACACTTATGACTTGTGAGTGAACCAAGCCCGACACTACCAAACCAACTATTAGTGTACCTTTGCTTATATAACAAACATTGATCCCATCATAAATTCTTGCCTCTTTCAACACTTGTTAATTTGGAAATTCCTACTTATGGAAGTCTTTTGACAAATGTCAAATGTAAATTAGTCTACCACAATAGTCTTTAATTGGAAGAAGTGCTCAGTGATGGGAAAAGGGCAATTACTCTGAAGCCGCCTTTATTATTCCATAATAGTCTTTAATTGGAAGAAGTGCTCAATGATGGGAAAAGGGCACTTACTTTGAAGCCGCCTATATTAATCTAGCTTTTCTTTAGTCGCCAATGTGGGATTTCTCTTTTTGTCTATTGAATAAACGAAGCAGGCACCACATGCATTTTCAACAGCTTCAATATTTTGTCGATGACTTCATTTCTTATGCTAGTCCTTGTACGTCTCTTAGTCATAAGTCTTCCGCAACCACCAGGACCCCTTTATATATATATATATATATATATATATATATATAACACAATACATCTATCAGGACCCCTTTATATATATATATATATATAACACAATACATCTATCTTTAAATTTCCATTTGACTCGAATGGTTTATTTAAATTTCTCTTTTGATCACTTTACATAAGCATGGAATCTTTAGACTGTCTTGAAAGGACTATTGCGATGTAGGAAAGAATGCATACAACTTCCATGTATATCAAATTTAATTAAACAATATAGACACCTTTGCCCTCTCTCACAGAAGAGGAAAGAATAATCTTTCAAGTGATCAGAGACCTAAATCTTATCAAACTTATTTTTGATATATCAATTTAATACATACGAATTGCTTATTTAATTAAATATGGGTTTGATAATGCAATTTAAATATTACTTACAAAAAAAAGTGTCACATAAAATGGAGGAATATTTTAGATGACAACAACTTCACTTATTATTGAATATTGAACACTTAAAATTAAAAAAAATTAATTTTAATTTTGACCTAAAGCTTTCAAAACATAAAATTCAGCTCTTAAAGGTTTCAACACTTAATTTTTAATATTATCAAACACAGCTATTTTCTTCATATAAAAAATTGTGGAACTTTTTTTCTATTTTATATTTTGTTTTAGAAATAAGCGAATTCAAGAACTTGTTATGTGCCTTTTCATTATTATTGTATATACACAGCGGTGTTTGATAAAATTAAAAATTAAACACTGAAACTTAAAACAAGCCCAACAAATTGAATCATTAATTTTTCATTAATTGTATTCACTTCATATAAAAAATTGTGAAAACTTTTTGGGCTTGTTTTAATATTTTTTAGGGAAAATTATATTTTAGTGACCAAAATTGAAAAAAATTTCTTTGCAATGATCTCAAACTCAAAAAAAGATAAATAGTAACCAAACATAAAAAAATAATTGCGAATTAGTGACCATTTAATTTTAATGTCTAGAATGCCCCTCTTACTATTCAAATATTCTCAATCCCTTATTCATTCCTCCTAACAGTCCAATTTACAAGTTAACATGCATCCTTTCAAGAAAGTTATTTTGTAAATGACTCATTTACATTCTCTATCATATTTTTGCAATTTAAATGTTGTGATTGGAATGCAAAATAATATGTTCCAGTAATTTAATTGCAATTTGAAGTTTTGGACATTTGATTCATATAATATAAGTGTGATTTATTATTATTATTATTTTTATTATTATTATTATATTTGTATGTATGTGATGTGGGTGTCTAATACAAGTCCTGTTGCTAAATTCCCTGAAGCCTACCTCGATGGAGGAAGGGGTCTTTATCTTTTGCGGAAGCATGGTTCATTGAAAATAATCGAACCCCTTGATTTATGAAAGGTCATGTAAACAGCAAAAAAATTTCCTCTTAAATACAAATATGATTGCATGGAGAATGTGGGATTCAGAGATTATATACCTGATAGAGATAATTTGTCAACCCCCTAGTCTTCAACAATTGGTGAAACAATCGATCTCCTTGGTGTACTGCTCATAAGAGTCATCGATATGACTCTTAAGGTTGATTCTCTAAAAACCTAGTTCTTGTGGGAGAACCCTAGATTTATGAACTGATTTCTATGCACACTTGATATGAGAGAGAACATAACATCTTTATAGGAGAGTCTCTCCCAAGTCAAGTTTTTACTTTTCATATATGCAAGATATGATAAATCAAATCTTCATATAAAAGGAAAGTATACACACACTCCATATCTTATATTCTCCTACAAAAAAAAGATATTATGTAAATATTTAAATTTTATATATATATATATATATATATATATATATATATATTTCAAGATATTAAAATATCCAATATATATTTATATATAATTTCACTTGTGCCCTTAGCAGGTAATTAAATTACAAATGCTCCTAGCACATAAAATCAAATCACATTTAACAATCCAGTTAGTTTTAAATTGACTTATTGGGCTAGAAGTGAGTATCTTATTTAAGGGCCCAAACTCTTATTGGCTCCAATGGATTATTGTGGGAGCAGAATTCTCACGGACCAGACCTAAGTCCGCTTGAGCCCAAGTGTTAACAAAAATCCCAAAGGGTTGGGTCGTTGAAGTTAGAGGGCCTAGCCATTCCATAAAAAGGCCCAGTCGCCCCCCATTTAAAGGCTAAAATAACCTAAATCAAATACACGTCCAAACTCAAAAATGAATTCAAATTCTTGAGAATAAAGATAACTGCAAATAAGGGAACTATAATCCTAGAAGGACTGTGATTCCTATTTGTATAAATGTCCAAGGACATGTGAATGAAAGGGATCCTGGAATACTCCTTTTGAAATTCACTCTCTAGAAATATTGTGTTCTTTATTTTGGGTGTGTGCATTGAATTAATTAGCTAAGCAATTTTTTGTACCTACACTTTGGCGTCGTCTGTCGGAATCGAGTAATCGTTTTTCAATCCAAAGCCTGAAGAATTTACAATCATGGTGGAAATAAGAAGAAATACTTACGATGTGGCAGATCTGGGCAGATCCCTTAGGAATCGAAGGGAGGTACCGCCCATACAGCCAAACGACCAGGATCTTCTAGCACACCCCAACATTCAATAATTAACCTAGCAGAACGAAGCCCTGTGTCGACAGATCGCTGACCTCCAAGCAAGGGTGGAGTGCGCCGAAAGCGTAATGGATCCTAGACGGTAGCGGAATAAAGGGTCTAGATCAAGCAACCACTCGTTGAGTGCCTCACATCACAACCAGCCCGCCAGTAAAAACCTCAACATCGGCCAACCAAATGGAGATCAAGGCGGCCACACGCAGATCTACGTAGACTAAAGGGTTCAAATGCAATGAGAGATTGATGAACTAAAGGGAGGTCAGTCCTACTATCCAACTACCACTCAGTTTATCGAATCTCCCTTCACAGAGAATATAACTGAAAGGCCAAGGAGGTTCACTATGCTCACATTTGCTACCTTCAATGGAAAGACATATCCGATGGACAGATCTACTAATATCAACAGAAGATGACACCAGATGCCAAAAATGATGCACTCATGTGCAAAATCTTTCCGTCCAGTTTGGCTAGACCAGCGTTACTCTGGTTTAAACAACAACTACCTTGTTCGATATCAAACTTTGGCAGGCTATGTGAGCTATTCGTGGCCCAGTACGCAGGAAACCAAGAGCAAAAAGGACAATCTCCTTGTTATTTACCATGAGGCAAGCCAAAAGGGAGACGTTAAAATCCTTCCTAACTTGTTTCAACTTGGAGATGTCCATGATAGATCAATGTGATCAGACCACAGCTGTGAAAGCTTTCAATATAATAGTCTCTTTAAAAGAAGGGTTCCACTGATTCTTGGTAAAAAACACCTTGAAAAATATGGGTGACCTAAACTTCTAAGCTCAAAAGTATCTAAGGATAGAGGAGGACAGGGCAGCTAGAATGCAGCGATCGACTTTGATCACTATAGACAAAGTTCCAAGTTGCTAAGGCAAAACCATCTCGGGATATTCCCTCGCTGGCACTAGAGATCATGAAAAAGCAGAAGGTTGAGGAGAAGATCACCGTTTTAAAAGTGCCTCTGGCCAAGCTTTACTATAAAAATAAGAGCAAATGAATCTTTCACCCACCTCCAACAATCAGATAACACCCAAAACAGAGGGACAAAAATAAGCATTGTTCCCTTCACAGTGACTTCAGCCTTCGGGAAGAATAGGCCAAACCTTTGACCAACCCCAATAGAAAGCAAATAAATAGCTAAACTCTGCTCTCGTTTGTGTTATCAATGTTATTTTTGGTCGACCAGCCTCAGATCGAGAATGCGAGTCCGAAAGGCAGTCATACCTCAGTAATGCTCAAAAATTCTAGAGAGTGGGAGAAGTCCACTCAATACATAACCGTTCAGCTAGTATGTCGATCATTTTCATAGATGGGGATGTGAGTAGAATCCAAATGTCGCATGAGGACTTGCCTGTGATCAGCCTTATTATCTCTAACTGTGAGGTAAAGAGAGTATTGGTGGATGCAGGAAGTAGCGCCAACGTTCTGACATTATCAGCCTTCCAACAAATGGGCCTAGAATCAGAGCGTATCAAGCCTAGTGCTAAGCCGTTGATAGGGTTTGATGGCAAGTCAATAACTCCAGTAGGGGTGGTGGTGCTCCCAATAACAGCAGCAGGAAGACCTCTGACCGAGGCCTTTGTCATTGTCAATTGTAACTCTTCATACAACATTATAATAGGAACAAGTTAGATACACAGGATGCAAGGAGTCACTTCAACGCTCCACTAGTTAATGAGGTGCATAGTGCCAAACGAGAGGGATACAATCAACGTCTTGGGAAATTAAGTGGCTACTAAGAAATGTTACACTCTTACACTGAAAGGAAAGGCAGTGTAGGATGAGTAGACCAAATAGCAATTACAAAACTCTCTACCAAAAGGCATTCCCCAAGAGCAAAAAAAAGAAAAACCAACTGAGGAACTGCTTGAAGAGGTAGAGATCGTCCCTGGCAAGGATCCCATAATTTTGGAGACCTCTTTACGCCAGACTGATAGAACGTGATTAATACAATTGCTGAAAAAGAATGTCAATGTTTTCACATGGGATCACACTGACATACGTAGTATAGATCTATCAATATCATGTCATGCACTCAACATCAATCCGAGCTACCCACCTCTAAAATAAAAGTAAAAGCGATTCGCGCTAGAGAAAAATCAGATCATCGTGACAAAGGTAGATCGCCTTTTAAAAGCAGGCTTCATCAGGGAAGTCCAATTCCCAGATTAGCTTTCAAATGTGGTAGTAGTTCAGAAAAAGAGCAAGTGACAAATCTGTAAAGACTTCACCAATCTTAATAAGGCTTGTCCAAAAAATAGTTTCCCTCTACCCAAGATCGATCAAATAGTCGATGCCACAACTGGGTACAAACGATTGACATTCCTTAATGTATACTCTGGTTATAATCAAATCCCAATGAGACCGAACAGTTAGGAGAAAACATTGTTCATCATTAAGAGGGGGATCTATTGCTACAAAGTAATGTCGTTTGGACTAAAGAACGCTGGAGCAACTAACCAACGATTGATCAACAAAGTTTTCAAAAACTTAATTAGACAAAAAGTCGAAGCAAACATAAATGACATGGTAGTAAAAATTCTCAAGAATGAGGAACACCTAAAACATCTACAAGAGGTATTGACACCCTACAAAATCACAATATGAGACTGAACCCGTCAAAGTGCTCATTTGGGGTTTCTTCAGGACAGTTCCTACGGCACATCATAAATCGAACAGGGATAGAGGCGAGCCCAATCTAGGTAAAGCCCCTTATTCAAAATGAAAAACTGAAAACTCACAATGACGTTCAGATCTTGACAGGGTGTATCACCGCTCTAGGCATATTCATCTCTCCGCTTTCTAGCAAATACAAACCCTTTTTTTTTTTATATCAAAGCAAAGGGAATGGATGTATGGGGAGCTGAACAAAACGAAGCTATAGCAAAGCTTAAACAGTACTTGATTCAATTGACAACACTCTTAAAGTCTAGGGCTAGAGAACCTTTATATTTGTACCTTACAGTATCTCGAACAGCCACCAGTGCAGTTCTATTCAGAAAACTTGACAAAAGGCAGTACCCAGTGTTCTACTTAAGCAAGACCATGATTGAGACAGAGTAGAGGTATTCAAAGATGGAAAAGATGGTACTGGGCTTGGTCCAAGCAAAGAGGAAGCTTAGGAACTACTTTGAGGCTCACCCAATCATTGTCCTAACCAAATTCCTGATCGAAGCAATTAGTCACCAAATGGGCAATGGACTTGGGCTTCTATGACATAATTTATGAGCCTTGGACCTCTATAAAGAGACAGGCAGTTACAGATTTCTTGCTAGAGTATGAGCCAGAAAGTGACGAAGAAACAGATGTTTCAGTTCAACCCGAATAGAAACTCTTTGTCGATGGATCATCAACACAGGTAGGATTAGGCATTGGTATTGAAATCCAAACTACTGACGGAACAGCTTTACAACAAGTAATCCATCTAAAGTTCCCCGCATCAAACAATGAATCCGAGTACGAGGCCCTGTTAGCAGGGGACTACTCTCCAAAGGATGATCGCATGAAAGCCTACAAAGACTTGGTGGAGAGAGAGCTCAAATAGTTTAACCAAGTCAAGGTTTCTCAAATTTAAAAAGATCTTAACTTTGAAGTTGATAGGCTAGCGTGTTCAGCCTCGATGGCTCAGCCGGACTTGATCAAAATAACACCGATCAACTTTCTACAAAAGCCTAGCATCCATGTCCTAAAAGAGGTACTGGTCATACTGAACCAGCCTAGCTGGATGAATTCTATCAAAGCTTCTCTGGTTGATGGAGTACTACCTGAGTCAAAAGAAGAAGAAAGAAAAGTCAAAATGAATTCCTCCAGGTATTCCATGATCGAAGAACACCTATATAAAAGGTAATTTTGAGGACCATATTTGAGATGCATGGTACCTACAAGAGCGATGGAAATACTATCAAAAATTTACGGAGGCATGCGTGGAAATCATTCAGGTGGGCGATCACTAACTTATAAGGCGATTTCCTAGGGGTACTTCTGGCCTTGCATGGCCCGGAACGCCAAGGAGTATACAAGGAAATGTGACAAATGCCAATGACACACAAGAATATCTCACCAACCTCTAGAGGATTTGACCATCATGGCCAATCCTTGGCCCTTCATGAAGTGGTGAATAGACTTAGTCGGGCCACTCCCAAAGGCTACCAATAGCAAAAAGTATGTCTTGCTAGCCATAGATTACTTCACAAAATGGGTTAAAGATTAAGCTTACGCTGCAATCACCCATGTGCAAGTGAAAAGGCTTATCTGGAGTAACATCCTATGTTGGTTCGGTTTACTAGAATCCATTGTGATAGACAATACCACAAACTTTGATAACCAATCGATTGAAAAGTTCTTCAAAAAATATAAGATCAATCAAAAGTTCTCCTCTAGATCTTACCCACAAGGGAACGACCAAACAGAAATAACCAATCACCATCTTTGAATGTTTTTGAAAGAAGTTGCAGGACCAAAAGTGAAAATGGCTGAAAGAGTTATCCAAGGTGCTCTAGGACTATCGAACGACACCTAAGCATCCGATAGGATAGAGTCTATTCTATCTGGCCTATGGATCTAAAGTAGTAATACTAACAGAGCTGTCCACCCCTAAAATCAAAACAGAGATACTGGAGAGGGGGCAGAATGATCGACTGGTTGAACAAAATCTAGATCTCCTGGAAGAAAAGAGGGAGGTAGCTCAGATAAGGCTCGCGTCCTACTAGAGGATGATCAAGAATGGTTATGACAAGAAAGTGAAACATCGAGCTTTCAGCCTCAGAGATTGGATGCTACGAAAAGTCATTAACAATACAAAGGAACGAAATGTTAAAAAATTCACAATAAAATGGGAAGGCCCATACAAAGTCACTGAAGTGATTGGAAATGGCACATACAAGCTTCGCATAGTTAGCGACGCATAAGCAATTCAAAAGCCTTGGAATGCAACCCATTTAAAAATGTATTATGTTCAAATTCCAGCATGTTAAAATTAGATTATTCCTCTTTGGCAGTACATCTTCTAACTTTCGAAAGAATAGAAGAACTTTACCATAAAAGTGCATCTTTTAAAAGTGTTTCACTATCAAAAAGAGAAAGGACTTGGTTCCACATCGAATAGAAGGTTCTGGACTCTGTACTAAATAAGGAATAGAGTAGAAATCTTACATCCATGGCAAGGCATGGTCGCTGTATAAGAATAAATAAACAGCGACAATGTCTTTCCCTCTTTTCGCCTTTATTTTAAAGGTATTTAACCACTAGGCCACCATGGCATATTTTGCAAATATAATCTCCAAATTTCTTTGAAAAAATCATATGTTTAAAACTTGTTATATAAAAATTTAAAGTTTAAACTTGGGTAATACAGCCTTACCATTTCTAAGGAAAGGAATACACTTTCCTTATGTTTGGCCTCAGACTTAATGAGACTCATATTTTAGCTTAAAGAAAAATATATTGGCCTAATCCCACAACAAATAAAAATTCTCGTCCTCTAGCTCATATAGAATGAAACAACCGACCTTGGGGTCACGGTGTGGACATGGTACAACACAAGAAAAAGATGCGCTGTAACATGCCCACACCAGCTTTTAAACTAACCATAGTGACCAACACCCTAAAAAAAAAAAGGTATCATAGTCCCAAATTGAGCTAAGGTTTAAAGAATCGATCGTTTATTGAAGCTAAGGTCTGAACGACTAATCACTTATCAAACAAAAGAGGCCATAAGCCCAAATCAAGCTAAGGTCTTAAATGGCCGATCACTTATTGAAGCTAAGGTTTGAACAACCGATCGCTTAATTCAATAAATGAGACCATAAGCCCAAAACAAGCTAAGGTCTTAAACGACCGATCACTTATTGAAGCTAAGATCTGAACAACGGACCAATCGCTTAATTAAATAAAAAAGGCCATAGGCCTAAAATAAGCTAAGGTCTGAAATAACTGATCACTTATTGAAGCTAAGATTTGAACGACCAATCCCTTAATTAAATAAAAGAGGTCATAGGCCTAAAACAAGCTAAGGTCTTAAATGACCGATCGTTTATTGAAGCTAAGGTCTGAATGACCGATGGCTTAATAAACAAAAGAGGCCATAGGCACAAAACAAGCTAAGGTCTTAAACGACCGATAGCTTATTGAAGCTAAGGTCTGAACGACCGATCGCTTAATCAAATAAAAGAGGCCATAGACCAAAAACAAGCTAAGGTCTTAAACGATCGATTGCTTATGGAAGCTAAGGTCTGAATGACCGATCGCTTAATCAAATAAAAGAAGCTATAGGCCAAAAACAAGCTAAGGTTGATAAGTGTTCAATTCTATGCATTTGAACCCTTTTTATTACATATGTTAGTTTCATTTTTGCGTTTATCGAGATATGTTTACGGTATTTTTGTGTTTTTGATGTTTTGCAGGTATTGGAGTAAATAGAGCAAAGTTTGAAGCTTTCTGCAGTCAAGAGAAGAAATCAGAAAATGCAGACCAAAGGCATCTCGATCAATCGAGATGTTGATCTCGATTAATCGAAATCTCGATTGATCGAGATCCCATTTCGATTGATCGAAATCTCGATCAATCGAGATTCAATCGAGATTCTGTAGAATCCACTTGCCCACTTGCTCACCTGCTCTCCCACTTGCAACAAAATCCCCCTTTTTGCACGACTTAGGGGGATTGTCTGACTTGAACAAGACTTTTGGGGGCCTTCTTGATACAAGAGATATATATAGTGATATATATATATATGGTGGGCCCCAAGGTTGAAAAGGAAGCCAAAAAGCACACAAAAAGGGCCATATCTCTCATATCTCACATATCTCTCAAAATACACATCAGACCATCAAGAAGAAAGACATTCGGGAGAGAGGAGAAAGAGCTGAACCAGACCAAGAAGCTTCATCTTCTCCATCAATGGAAGGGTGCAAGGCAACCATGAGCAACTAACTTCCATACTAGGGTGTTGTTGAAGCCCTAGCCATGTAAACATGTTCCTTTTTTTAGCACTTGGGATTTGTAATTAAATGTTGATTATTTAGCCTAGTGACTATGTACACAAATACATTTCTTATATATATTCATTTGATTTGGAATTTATTCTTGTCTTAGAGTAGATTTTGTCACTTGAATGCACAATATTTGCATATTCCACAAGAAGTGCAAATGATGGCTAGATAATGGTGTTTAAATGAATGTGTGATGTTAGTTTGTATAGACCATGCCAAGACAAGGTAGTTTGGATGCATGTAGTGTTCACTTAGAGAGTAGAGTAATTAGGTAGTTAGTTAGGTTGAAGAGCTATGCTTGTTGAAGATGGATTATGATAGGTTAGCACACACATTGATCTTTTGATATGTCATTGAGGTCACAAGCCTAATGACATTGTTAGGCATTTAATTCATGAATCCCATGCTTGCTACACTTATGAACATGTGAATGGCTAGTGGTGGAAACCAACCCTAGTTCTCTCTCCCAACTTTAAACTCTTTACTTTTATTGTCATTTCATTTATGCAATAGTGTATAAACAAAACTCAAAAACCTGTTTTTAGGATTAAAGTAGAATTAATCTTCCTTTAAGACAATTGCGACTAGTCCTCGTGGGATCAATACCCTCTACATAGAACCTTATCTACAAAGATTCGTGCTCTTATGAGTGGTTAAATTATATTTTGATAAAATGGGCAAAATTAAGCTTACAATATAATCACAGTTTAGCCGCATCAAAGGTCTTAAATGATCGATTGCTTATGGAAGCTAAGGTCTGAATGACCAATCGCTTAATTAAATAAAAAGGCCATAAGCCCAAAATAAGGTAAGGTCTTAAATGAACAATCACTTATTAAATCTAAAGTCTAAATGACCAATCGCTTATTGAAGCTAAGGTCGGAACGACAGACCGCTTATCAAATAAAAGAGGTCATCACCCCAAATCAAGCTAAGGTCTTAAACGACTGATCGCTTAATTAAATAAAAGAAGCCATAGGCCTAAATCAAGTTAAAGTCTTAAACGACTGATCTCTTAATTAAATAAAAAATGTCATATGCCCAAACAAAGGTAAGGTCTGAAATGAATGATCGCTTATTGAAGCTAAGGTCTGATCGACCAATCACTTATCAAGTAAATGAGGCCATAAGCCCAAAAGCAGCCATCATCACAAGCCAATCGCTTAGGTTAGTCCCTTGTTGAATTCTCTAGTAAAAAAAGAGAAAGACATCAAGCGTCGAACGTTAATCATCTACATTACTAAAACTGGAAGGAAGTTTCTAGTTGTGAAAAAGGGCTGAAGTCTAACCTGCTAAGGTAACTATCAGTGCAAAGAAGCTACCAAAAGCAGAAATATCAGTTTGAATCTAGAAATAAATTTGGAGAACTTCTAGCAGTAAAACATTTGTATTATCAAAATTATCATTACAAGAATGAGGGTACAACTTATCCCTTAGGGAAATAAAGAAGCTTCATCTGAGCATTACAAAAAGAAACTAAAAAATGAGGAAGGACTACACAAGTAAACCCTGGGGAGCTGCCCCATTCTCCTTGTTAAAGTCCTAATCAAAGGTATCAACAATCGGAGTACCCTTCTTAGCAAGAGCTAGCACTTCTGGTTTGGCCTGATCAAGAGGAGGAACAGAATGAGCAACCATCGAGGAAGAAAGGGGAGGAGCTGAGCACGAACTCTGGAGGAAGTCCGCAAAATTACGTTCGGCCTCGCCAGGCATAGGAATGCTATATTCACCAAACGAGTCAATGGCCTATTCAGCATCAAACTTATTAGGATCAATATAATGTCGTTTAGCTTTAGTTTTCTCTCCTTGCTCCAAGCCATAGCGAAAACTATCACCAAGCTTCAGAGCTGGGATCATCAAGAATCACTGGTACATTTTAGGTCCCCCTACCTTGCAGACCTGTAACATTGCCTCAAGCTCAGCAGCCCTCTCTTCAGCCTCCAAAGCCCTTTACTCAAAGTAACTAATAGCCTTCTACTTTTCAGCCAAAGACTTGGTTAAAGACTTTAATTTCCCCTCAAGCCTTTCAGGCTTACATCCGTTCA
Organism: Cornus controversa; assembly: GCA_026545225.1. Classification (NCBI taxonomy): domain Eukaryota; kingdom Viridiplantae; phylum Streptophyta; class Magnoliopsida; order Cornales; family Cornaceae; genus Cornus; species Cornus controversa. The sequence continues at coordinate 22,035,329 of CM048853.1, read as the reverse complement.
GACGTTCGACTTCCAAAGTCTTGCAGAGAGAGATGATCATATATGTGCTCTGTAGCGTAACATAAAAAAAACTAACTCAGAAGGAAGGCTCAAAATAAAATAAAGTAATGCACATAAAATAAGATAAAAAAAACCTCCTTGGCATAAAAAGGTGCATTAGCAAGAAGCTCATCTGTGTCAGCTCCCTATTGACAAAGCTCATCGCAAGGTTCATAGGAACCGGTTACAAAAGTGTTTTTCACCGTCACTAATGATGGCACACAGCGTACCAAAACAAGTAAAGATATTTGTTTGGATAAACTTGACCACGACTACTTGGTCATTGGTTCTGGTAGCCAAGGCCTCAACCCATTTAGATACATAATCCACCGCCATAATTATAAACTCAAAATCAGAGGATTTTGGACATGGGCCCATAAAGTTAATGCCCTAAATATCGAAGATATCGACGATTAAAATTGAGTTCAAGGGCATCGTATCTTTATGAGACATAGCACCAAGGCGCTGACATCGCTCACATGAGCGACAGAATAAGTATACATCCCATTGTATGGTTAGCTAAAAGAAATTGCATTAAAGAATTTTGAAAACGGTCTTTCGAGCACTGAAATGACCTCCACATGAGAGTGTATGGTAGAAAGTAAGAATGTTAGGACTCTCACTCTCGGACACACATCGGCAGATGATTTGGTTAGGGCAATACTTGAGAAGATGAGGATCGTCCCAAAAATATGAACAAACCTGGGATTGAAGCGATCCTTTTCCTGTTTGGACCAAGAGGATAAGATCTTCCCAGTTGCTAAGAAATTAACTATGTCAACAAATTAGGGAAGTTTCTCATGAGTGATTTCAAATAGTTACTCATCTGAAAAGGATTCGCTCATTGGAATTTGGTCGTGATGGCACTCTACAAGAATTCGAGACAAATGTTTTGTGCCCACATTCTCAATACCCTTTTTATCCCGAATCTCAAAATTGAACTCTTGCAACAAGAGTATCCATCGGATCAGCTGGGGTTTAGTATCCTTTTTGGCTAATAAGTGACGAAGAGCAGCATGATCTGAGAAGACAATGACCTTGGATCCTAAAAGATAAGATCTAAATTTCTCTAAGGCATAAACAACTGTAAGTAATTCCTTTTCCGTAATTGTATAATTCATTTGAGCTTCGGAAAGGGATTTACTTATGTAATAAATAACATGCGGCAACTTGTCTACACGTTACCCTAAGACAGCACCCATAGCAAAATCGGATGTGTCACACATGACCTCAAATGGGAGAGCCCAATTTAGAGAGAATAGAATTAGAGCAGTTGATAGAAATGTGCGGAGTGTCTCAAAAGAATTAAGGCACGCTTCATCAAAGTGAAAAGAAGTGTCCTTCTCAAGAAGTCGACACAAGGGCCGAGATATCTTGCTAAAGTCCTTAATGAAACGGTGATAAAAACCCGTATGGCGAGGGAATGAACGAATGCCCCTCACTGATAAAGGGGGAGGAAGCTTAGATATGAGTTCTACCTTAGCTCTATCAACTTCTATATCTCGGTTGGACACAATATGCCCGAGTATAATTCCCTCTTGAACCATGAAATGGCTCTTTCCCAACTAAAAATAAGATTCGTGTCCTTACAACACTTGAGTACAAGAGTAAGATTATGAAGGCATGAATCAAAGGAAGGTCTAAAGAATGAAAAGTTGTCTATGAACACTTCAAGAAAATTTCTAATATGTCCGAAAAGATAGACATCATACACCATTGAAAAGTCGTCGGTGCATTGCATAGCCAAAAGGGCATACGTCTATAAGCAAATGTACCGAATAGACATGTGCAGGTGGTTTTTTCTTGGTCTTGCGAGTCTACTACGATTTGATTATATCTAGAATATCCATCTAAAAATCAATAGAAACTTTGGTCCACAAGCCTCTCTAGGATTTGATAAATGAATGGGAGTGGGAAATGATCATTCCTAGTTAAGGAGTTTAGTTTCCTATGGTCAATACACACTAACCAACCTATGGTGGTGCATTAAAGAACTAATTCTCCTTATTCATTTGGAAGCATAGTGATGTAACGCCCCACCTTATCCTGACACAATATTGTCCACTTTTGGTTCCCTCGAACCAGAGACTTCCCAAGGGATCACCCATCCAGGTACTACTCCCAGCTAAGCACGCTTAACTGTGGAGTTCTGGTGGGTTCACAACCATTACGGCTTTAAAATGCGTTATGTCATAGAAGGGTGATTAACATTCATATAATACTTTCCTATTCCACACCCAAGCGATATGGGATTGAACACCCTGTAGCCTGCCAGTGTGGTAGCTCACCCAGTGTCTCGCACTCGCCCACATCACACCCGCCCACAAGGGTCACCGCAAGTGATGCCTGATTTCTTTACCACCACTTGTGTAGGGCTTACACACTTGCTATCCGAGATGGGGTATATAATACTAGCGTCTAGCAGTTTGATAACTTCTTTCATGACCACCTCCTTTATATTAGGGTTTAAACTGCGTTGCGTCTCTCGCGAGGTCTTTGCATCCTCTTCCAAATATATGTGATGCATACAAATGGAAGGGTCAATGCCTTTTAAGTCAGTAACAGTCCTATAGCTCCTTTATGTTCTTTTAAAACCATTATGAGTGAGTTCTCTTAATCATCAATTAGATTTGAAGCTATGATGACAGGTAAAGTGTCATTTGGGCCATAGAACACATACTTGAGAGTATACGACAAAGTCCTGAGCTCAAGCTATGGAGGAGACACAAGGGATGGAATTGGAAGAGTATTTGAAAGAGTAGGAAGAGGCTCGAATGGTGTCTTTCACATGGGAAATTCATTTATGACAGTGGAATCAAACATTGTATTTACATCTTCAATTGATTGCTCAATGTCAAAGTCTTTAAAACTAAATTAACCTAGACACACCTCTAGAGGATCTTTAGAGAAGATTTGGGGAAATATCTCTTCCACAAGTTCATCCACAACATCCACACAAAAGTAGTCACTTTCATCATTGGAGGTGTGGTGGGATGCGTTGAAGATATTCAACCTCACAATCATATTCCCAAAGGAGATGTCCATCACCCTGGTATGGTAATTAACACAAGCGTTAGTTGTAGCCAAGAAAGGATGACCTATAATGATCAGAATATGCCTTGTAGGATCTTGGATAGGTTCGGTATAAAGGACTATAAAGTCCACCAGGAAATAGAATTTGTCCACTTTTATTAGAACATCCTCAATTATACCACGAGGTTGTTTTACCGAGCGATCGGCAAGTTGTAACACAATTGTGGTTGGGTTAAGTTCTTCTAACTCTAATTTTTGATATAATTAGTAATTAAGTAAGTTAACACTTGCTCCCAAGTCAAGGAGGGCCCTCTCGAATTCTTGGTCACCAATGACACAAGATATTGGAGGGGCACTCGGATCCTTGAATTTTGGAGAGGTGTTGTATTGAAGAATTGAGCTTACTTGCTTAGTTAGATGGATCTTCTTAGGAACTTGGTCCCTAGATTTACGCTTTTGAGTGCATAAGTCCTTAATAAATTTAGCATAGGAGGGAATTTGCCTTATAGCATCTAGGAGAGGAAGATTGATTTTAACTTATTTAAAAATTTCTATCATATCTTGAAATTTCTCTCCTTGCTTTCCAAATTGAGAAGGTTCCCTTAATCTTTGTACAAAGGGAACTCAAGGTTCAAATGAAACTTCTTGAATTGGAATTGATGAAAATTTGGCTTCATTTTCTTTTCCTTTTTCTTTTGGATTATTGGAAGTCCCTTTTGGATCTATAGGAAAATCATTTGGATTTAAGCTGGGAATTTTTAGATTTATTGGACACTCACATTCTTTCTCTCTTATCTTATTAACCACATTCTCTAAAACTTTACCAATCCTCAAAGTAGTAATTAATTTAGCTTGGTCTTGAGTAAACTCAAAAGATGGGGAAGCATCACCAACCACTTGTCCCTTAGGATTTGCCACCGTTTGGCTAGGCAATTTTTCACCCTCTCTACGATTCATTGCACTAGCAAGCTGTCCCAATTGGGATTCTATCTTTACAATGGATTATGAGTGGGCGTTGTTCTTTTGGGTATTACCTTCAATGTTGTCTAAGGCAGCCAAAACTTTATCCTCAAAATTGGGGTTTCGAGGAGGTGGTTGATTGGGAGTGTAATAGAAACTCGAATTTGGATTTGATTGATAAGGCCTAGGTTGGAATTGAGATTTACCTTGTTGTCAATGTTGTCCCCGAGGTCCTTGATATTGACTTTGGTTTCCATATTGGAATTTATTTTGATCTCTCCATCCGGGATTATAGGAGTTTTGATAAGAACCTTGCCCCGGCCTAGAATAAAATGCATTTGCTTCCTCCTGCAAAAATTTAGGGTAAAACTTGATTGGTGCAAAACTGTAAGTGCACAGTATTGTTGTTTTATAGTAAAGTGATAAGAAGATTATCGTCCTCAAGGATTGGTAACTTACTTTTGACAAATACCGAAATTATACTAATCTTGATTTTATCTAGAGAAGTCACTAAGATTTTTGTAATTGCAATTTAAAATAAAATCAATTCAAAGAAAAATACGCAAAGGAAAATAAAAATGATGTTCGAAGATCAAATTAATGGGAAATAAAACTTCTAGGAAATCGATTTCACCTAATTCCTCACTATGCTTTACTCATCTAACTAATTTAATTTAATTCTTTTTGTTTATTAGCAAATCTCTAATTCATCCAAAAGCCTCTTTCGATAGTCAATTGGAAATTATTCTTGTTCATCATTTTACACAAGAGTATGCAAATTAATAACGCAAGAAAGCAATAAGACTAATGATTTAAATACTACATAGGTTCATACAAGTCTTTCAATCTCTATATTTACCTATGCCAAAATATTCAAGATCTATCCTATAGTTCCCTCTTTCGATAGCAAATCACAAGATTAAAATCATCTAATTAATGGCCAGTTAATTAGAAGCAATAAACTCAGAATAAATCAGATAAACAAAGAAAGAATTACTTTAAATTAGCATAGAAAATCAAGCATAGTTCGGAACTAGATTACATCATTTTCCTAGAATAAATAAATTTTAGTTCATGCTAAAAATTAAATTCAACATAAACGAATTCACCATAATTTTTCTGAGAATAATGGAAGGAAAATAAACATTGAAAAATACTCCTCGCAGTCACAACTCTCCGTCGCAACAGCGTCTTCACAGTCGCAACTCCGCTTCCAAACCAAAGGAAATTAATTTTTTTAAATATGTCCCTCTATTGTGTCCTCCCAAAGCGAAGCCGAAGAACAATTATTTTCCAACCAAGAAAAAAAATCGTCTGTGCTGGTAAGAGCCAAAAAAAAATAATGCCTTATGTTCCCTTTTATATCTTCCCATCTTCCAGCTGTTTATCTCTATCCCAAGTCAAATTTTCAAAGGCAATAAAGCTCCAAGTTTTGTGCCCCAATAAAACCATTTCTCCATATTTCACCCTACATGCAACAGATTAGATAATTAGGATTTTTTCCAAGTCAAATATCCCATAAAATAAAAAGGGCCACACATAATATCCTTTAATTCAAACCATATCCTTTCCACGTCCAAGACCAAGTCAAATCATTTTATTTTATTTTTTTAATTTCAACTTGATATTTATCTTCAAAATAGTTCTGATAACTAGCTCTCATATTCAGATAAATCTTCATTTAAATAAGAGAGTGTCCTTAGATGATTGGCTTCTAAAAATTTGATCTTCATTTTCTTCAAATCTGAAATATAATTTAAATAATAAAAATGAAGCCTAAAATTAACAAAAATAAATAAAATTAGACTAAAGTTTAAAGTTAAGAAGTGATAAAATATACTAAATTATGCAAGTTATCACCCCGCATGAGGACAATCCTTTATATAATGAGAAGGACTAGAGCAAAAAGAACATATCATACGCTAGATGAAGAGCAGGATTAAGAACAGTAGGAGGAGAGGAAGAAGAAGACCCAGCCAATATAGCTTGGTCAAGTTTCTTTTCTAGGGCTTCTATCTTCCTATCAGTTACTTGCTCCTTACGCATTTCAAAAACACTTTTAGTTTGGGCATTAAGAGGAGCAACTACCTTATTCTTCCTTTCATTAGAAGAACAATGAGATGAATTTTTGCTCAAGTTATCAAAGAGAATCCACTCTACATCAAGACTTTTTAGAAAGAATGTACCCCCATAACTAGCATCTACCATTTGTTAATGGGGCTCTCCTAAACCATCATAAAATTCTTGTACCAATTGCCATTTGAGAATAACATGGTGTGGGCATGACCTCAAAAGCTTCTTCATTCTTTTCCATGTTTCATGAAAAGCTTCTCCTTCCCTTTGATAGAAACCGATGATGGCTCTCCGCACATCATTAGTTTTTCCCATTGGAAAGTATTTCTTTAGAAACTCTCGTTGCATTTTTGCCCAAAAGTTAATGGAATTTGGCTCTAAGGAGTTAAATCATTGTTTGGCTTTATCCTTAAGTGAGAAGGAAAAAATACGAAGTCTTTAGTTGTCTTCCACTTGAGCATTCAACTGTAGAGTCGAACACACTTCTAAGAATTCATCTATATGTTTATAAGGATCTTGGTTTGGAAGCCCGTGAAAATAATTTAGAAGATTAATTGTGGAGGATTTGATTTTGAAATTATTCCTCCCCGTATTCGGAAAATGAATACAAGAAGGCAATGCATAGGTAGATGGAACATAAAAATCTCGAAGAACCTCACCACCTGGTAGGGGTGGTAAAACAGGATTTTATTGAACATTTGGGTTATCATTATTTGTCATGGTTTCTCTCCTATGTTCTCTAAACAATATAGGGTCCCTAGGAACGCTACTATGTTGTCTAAGAGTTTTTTCGAGTTCAAGATCACACAGCAATAAGGGTAATGACAACGATCTCCTACCTTGCATGTGAATAAAACAAACTCTAAGATATATGCAAAAACAAAAATTAAACATTTAAGTGCAAGAAAGTTGGGTACTATACTCACAAAGGATACGAGATTAAGTCCCAAAGCTTTGATTATATAGGTACCTAAAATGAAGCACTTAACAAATAATGTCACACCCCAAAATCCCAACCGCCAGGACTCCCCCGGTTCGACTCTAAATTTCGAGTGTGAACCCGTTCACTCAACCCCATGAACGATCTCAACACCATTGTTATCATATTTTGAAACCAAAACTTCACCCTAATACTCTCACCAAGGTACCATACTCTGATACCATTATGTCATGCCCCGAAATCTGGACTGCGGGACTCCCCCGGTTCAACTCCGAATTTCGAGTGTGAACCTGTCTATTGACCCCAATGAACCCTTTTCTATCCCTCGAATACTACAGAAGCACACTTTTCAAATGTACATATATGAACGTGCACCAAAGATCATACTAACCTCAATGAGCCCCTACATCAAATCATATCACCTTAGTGAAAATTTTATTTATTCACACTCATGAATCACTCATTTCCAGGATTCAACACTTCATGTGATTGGAACCTGAGACTGAAACCTACACCATTGGATAGAAGATCCAAAAATACACAATTTCAAAAAAAAAATCATGGTCAATTCTAATTTAAAATAAAGAAGTTATGCCCGATTGAAGTTTGATCAAATTTTGGAGCATGATGTGAATAGTGACTTCAATGCATCGAAGTTTCAATGCATCAAACAAGTATCGAACATATATCGATCAAAATTCACTTTCGATACTTTGACATTTTAAAATCCTGCAGGTTTTTTGATGCATCAAAACGTGTATTTTGATGCATTAAAATGTGCATTTTGATGCATCGAAGCTTCGATGCATTGAAATAGGCAGTTCGATGCATTGAAGTGCCCAGATTCTGTAACTTTGCAAATGGTCATTTTTGACATTCTAGGTCCTTTCTACTAACATAATTCATTCTTATAACTTCCAAATCATACAAGAAAGGGGCCTACATCATTAACAAGTTCTAAATCATACTCATAATAAATCATACACCAATATGAGCCATTCTACATCATAAACATATTCCAATTCATATTGAAATTGTCCATCACATTTAACAAGCTCATAGTTCAAGCATACACACAAGTTACATTTGTCCAAAATATAACTACAACATCAAAATGAAGTCTCGTGCCACAAGCCGACATGGATAGCCCCAAAAGATACAATATCCAAAAGAAAGCAAAATGCTACTAGAGTTCCACTTAGACACTCAAATCCCATCCGTCATTGGTGTCTGATTTGTAAAAAAAATTTAAGAGAAAGGGGCGAGCACTACAATGGCTCAGTAAAGATACCTCAACCCAACTAAGTGCCGACTCAAAATGACCTACATGAATGCATGTCTACATTACATGTATCATTTAACACACATCATGTTTGTCCACAATCAATGCATATATAAAAATGCATTAACACCTATCATGCTTCACAATGCATAAGCTAGTTATGAAAACACTTAGCATGCATTTCACCTCCATAAGCCACACATATATTTACCTATACATATAAAACCTAGCATACAACTTACATATGTTCATAAACTCACTTAAGCACATTTTAGTCATGCTTCACTAAGGCACACATTTTCTATGTAAAGATAGCATGCATTTAACTCACATAGTAACACATAATACATACATGTCCAAAATATCACATCTTCACATATGTGCATATATATGATATATGAAACACATTTTACACAAAAACCCCAATTTGAACACATAACACTTATATGTGCAATTTCATCCACTCACACATTTTAACCCACATGCTACAATTAACACAAACGACATCAATTGTTCAAATAAGGAGAAAACCCAACTTTTCACCCCTCTCACTATCCTAAAGTATGTAAAACACAACCTACACCTTTCCTCTTCACCCGAAACCCTATAATTGACAATTAAATGAGAAGGAGAACCCCTACCTCAAATTTGGAAGCTATGTAAGAAATCTCCAAAATTTATAGCAAGGTCTACCTTGGTGAATGCTAAGTTTGTTCGGTTCAAACCGAAGCCCTTGTCGTCCCTTACGTATCTCCCTTCTTCGACAAAACCCAAATCTAAGCCTCAAGTCTTCAAATTGTAGACAGACGGTAGAGGGAGAAAGAAGAGAGAGAAATCAACTAATGTGAGATGTGAGATATGAAATATCTCTGCAGGTTTGACCCCTTTAAAGCCCTAAAGTCGCGAAAGGACTAAAATGCCCCTCGGACCACTTAACGTACCTTCCTAGGCTCCGTTTTCAATTTTGAAAACTCCTAAGATCTCGAAATCACTTCATTAACTCATAAAACATTTTATCTAACAAATATAAAAAATAATTAATTTCTAAAATTTTCTAAATTTTCGAGCCCACACGGACCACATCCCAGGCCTGATTTGACCAAAAAGTCAAAATTCTCCAAATCTTTTGAAAACTTTCAAAATCCCTATAAGATGCTTCCAAACATGTTTTCCACTCTCATAATGTCCATTACATCATTCAAAACGCGTCTACAGCGAAAATGATGCAAAATTGAAAAACGGGCCAAAATTGGTCACGGTCTCTACAAATAAAAACAAGAATAATTACAATTAAAGAATGTAATGTAAAGAATGAGTTAAGTTAAAAATTAAACTAGACTCAATCTTCTACTTTTAGCTATTAAACCGTAGTCCCCGACAACGGCGCCAAAAATTGATGTGCCATTTTGTATGCATATCAAATTTATATTTATATTTTACCACTCACAATAGAACGAATCCTTGAAGGATAGGGTTCTAAGTTAAAGGTGTTGATCCCTCAGAGACAACGTAGGAATAATGTGCTAAAAGTCGAAGGTTGGTTCTCATGTAATTCACAAACAAGTTTTTGGGTTGTTTGTTTACTCTACTTTAAAAGCATAAATGATAATTAAAATGCGGAGTTTGAGAGAAGAGCAAGGGACTAGGGTTGAGACTTCACCACTAGCCTCGTAGTATGTCAACTTATAATAAATTGAGAAAATCATGCAAATATGTACTAAATGGTGCATTTGGCTTGTGACCTACAATGTTACCGTCAAGAAGATACATACACCTTAAAATACTATAGTCCATCTTCAATACGTGTAAATTTCCTACCTACCTACTTACCTAATTACCTAATTGACTAAGTGTAGCTAATTTACCATCTCTTAGCATGGACTATGCAAATCTAGCTATGCATGTTAAAATGAAAACTAGTACCAAGCCATCACTTGCAGTCCTTGTGGAACTACAAATGTTGAAGATCATATGAGAAAAATAAGTATTCTAAGACAAGAAAGATAAATTACACACATGAACATAAGGAGTTTGTAAACTTATATTACTCATAAGGTTCAAGGCAAGGTACATATAAACAAAAATTACATTAAAACTCCAATTCACTAAAATTAGAGCATATTTACAATACTAGGATTTGTCAAAACGCTATAGAAGGATTAGTTAATCATGGTGGGATGGAAGCACTCCATAGATAGAGGTGAATCCATGCTCAAAACAATCTTCAAGACCTTACAAAGCCCTCTTTCAAGCTTTTCCTCTCTAGAACTTCACTTTCTCTCTCTAGAATTCTATATATGCTCTCTATTACAAGAATTGTGATCTCTCTCAATATTACATATTTCCTACATATATATCTGACTTTAGGCTCAAAATATCACAGAAATTTCGTGCAAGGCTTCTTCAAATTGAATCTTGACAAGTGGCCAAGTGGAGAAAATATCTTTAAAATAATATCTTCTGTCGGAATTTATGATGCATCAAAGTGGGTACTTCAATGCATCAAAGCTTTGATCTATCGAAACTTCAACTTCGATGCATCAAAATTTCTTTGTCCTGCAACTTCAGCTTCCCAACTCCGATCTTGACACGCCATTCACTATTCCTTGATGTAGACCTTCAATGAAGTACAATAGGATATAGGAATGCATTCTTGAACTAATAAAGGAGTCAAATTACGCCGAATTACAAGTTTAAACCTGAAATCATCAAAAACATAAAAATACGTAAAACATATACAATATGTGTATCTATTGGATTAAAATACATAAGTAAAGACGCATGAATGTATAACTTTCAACGCTTATCACGTCCCCCAAAAGTCAGCCTGTGTTTGGTTCCAAGTAACTGCCATCAATCAAAACTGAAAAATTCAATCCGTGTTCTGAGTCTAGAAACTAGAAGAATTTGGGACAAAGTGTGGAGGGAAAACATCCCCCCAGTGAAATGAAGACATGTGCAATACACCCATGGCGATGACATGGCAACATCCTAGAGAACAAAAGCCCATGTGGCATCAAACATGGCAAACATCTGCTAAAAGGTTCAAATTAAAGGAATAAGCAGAGTAATTGGGGAAATTTTGAATATTGAATATCTATCATATCCCCATGATCGGGGGATAGGATCCTGTAATCACCACCTCGATTCGAAGAGGAAAAGGTGCAATTAGTTGAGGAAAAATAATATAAATATATGCACAATGCTCCTTAGGAGGGTAGAGTGAACTGCTCACGAAATTCTTTGAGCCTTCTTCTTTTAATTTACTTGCAATCTTATTGAGTAGATTTTTGCCTCTACAATACACATGCCGGATTTGACAATTTTTAAATAAATTTTTGTGAGTAGGAATGACATCATCATAACGTCATCAACATAATGATATCATGATAATTTTACATCCCACTCACATAATTAAACTCATTCGAAAACAACCGAATTCAAACGATATGTAATTTTTCAAAAATTATTGGTGAAACAATAGTTTTATCACGTTTGAATATAAGTACTCTATCAAAATAATTGGTGAATAATGATTTTTTATTTTTTTTTGTAATTACAAAAGAGAGTGAGATATGAGAAATTATTATATATCACGAAAATTTCGTATATTGAGAAAATTCCACTACTGATAAGATTTTATCTTTTATACATAACTTTTTATAATAATAAAAAATAAAATTTTATTAGGAGTGAAATTTCTATATTTAAAAAATTCTCCTAAGTATACCTGAGACGGGCGCACTAATGTGAATGGAGTTCACTGTCAAAAGATCGTAGTCCGCATTATTCTCTGAATTATATGCTAGTCGTTTCTAAAATGAATGCTCAACTCCTCACGTGTTTTGAAAAGTCAAAATTTTTACATCAGACGTTACGTACAGGTATTATGAATCTCTTTAGGTAACAGATACTGTTAATTAAAAATTAAACCTAAATTACTAGCTCGAAATTTATTGCAATTTTCATTGTTATATCTTAAATTCATAATTAAGAAACTTAAGGACCATTTTGTTTCCTTGCATAATAATTCTCCACTCTTTTCACGTGAGAAGATTATTGACCTTTTTTTCAAAAAGACTAATTAATCACCCATATTATATATATATATATATATATATATATATATATATTGAAAGCTACCCTTCACCCATATCTTGCTGTCGGCATAACCGGACACTAGTTTACTGCTCTGCACTATCACAAACAACTTTGGACCCCACTTTCTGAATAAGTCATATACCACTTGAAGCCAATAATTAGAAAGAGAAATCAAAAGTAAAAAATTCAGAATAAAATAAATAAAAATTAAAATGCACCATTGCTGATATCATCTCCCATGCATATGATGCTGATCAAATAGATGTGGTGTAAACACAGTGATACATTCTCACATTCCAAAGTGAACCATTGAAGTTTCAAGTCATGACATTGGAAAGAGAAAAAACGAACACTGAAGCTTAAAAAGGCAAAAGGATCAAAAATTTCTCACTGCTTTTTAAACACTGAAGCTTAAAAAGGCAAAAGGGTCAAGAAACTCTGTACAAAAGGGAATTTTTTTCCGGAAAAAAGCCTCGTCATTTTTAATAATAAAAAGAGTAAAATGATTATAAAAAAATATAACATTTGCAAGAAGAAATAAATTGCTTACTTTTGTAAATGTGATGATGTAATATGGTAGAAAAAATCACAGAAGAGTTTCTTGCATCTTTTTAAAAGTATAGATTTTTTTGAAGCTTTTGCCCTTAAAAATTAATTCTAGTATATATATATATATATATATAAAAGTGCTTCTTGATAAATTCAGTGACTGCAGTAATCAGCTTTTCAGTTTGTGTAGCTGTCTGTCGGTCAACATCTTGAGATAGAAGCTATGATAATGAACAGCTCCATCTTCATGTTGGCTTTCTTCAAGACCTCATAGTACTCCATCTTTATGTCTTGGATCAAGTCCTTATCGGCAAGGCAGAACAGAACAGGCGTTAGGTTCAGGCAGTCGATAGGCGGGGGCAAGTAATGTGACCCATCGGACATGTTATCGGGTGCTCCTTGGTGCTTCCCACCGGCAATGTGAAGCTCAAGAATTTGTCCACCATGTCTAGGGTTATAAATGACATTGAACCCACGATGAGAAAAGTGCAATTACTTTGAAGCCGCCCATATTGTTGTAGCTTTTTCTTTAGTGCGCCAATGTGGGATTTCTCTTGATTTGTTCTTTTGACTAAACGAAGCAGGCACCACATGCATTTTCAACAAGTTCAATATTTTGTCGATGATTTCATTTCTAATGGCTAGTCCTTGTACGTGTCTTGGTCTTGTGTCTTCCACAACCACCACTAATTGTATATTTATATCTATATTACATTTAAGCTTGCTGTCATGAGGACGAAAAAAGTTAATCAGGCAATTTTTAAAAAATAATTTTATGATTTAAAATATTTTTTATTATCTACAATGTAAAATTACTTTATTTAGTGATCACAATTTCGAATACATGATAGTGCCGTAGATGTATTGCAATGTCGGAAACATGCATACACATGTAACAACTTTCACACATGTCAAATTTAATTAAATTATATACACACCTTTGCCCTCCTCCACCAAAGAGGAAACAATAATCTTCCAAACGGACAGATCTAACTATCCACAAAATTTCTCTTTGATAGTTCAATTGAGTATTTAATTTTGAACGCATTAAATACTTATTCAATTAAGTGTATTTAATAACACAATTTAAATATTATTTAAAAAAAATAAGTATCATTTAAAATGAGATAAAATTTTAAGTAATAGTGACTTCATTTATCATTGAATGCTGAACATTTCAAATTCAAATATATATATATATATATATATATATATTATAAAAAAAATTATATTATATATTTTCTATTATATATGATGCTAGATTATATATCTTTTTCTAAATCATATAGTTTCTTACACCTCCTAGACCATTTAGTATCAAGATTTTCAAGATTATGTGCGTATAAATAGACATTTATGTATTATTCATAATAATATATCAATCAATTAAATACAATTCTCTTTCTTTATTTCTAGCATGGTATCAGAACCTACTAGTCTATGGTAGTCTTCACATTGTCGATCGCCCTCACCGCCGGAGATGACATTATCCACTTCATCCCCAGTGGTCAAGCGTAGAAAATACCTTCTACCTTATATATATATTTATGCAGATAATAAAAGAATAAAAATATGACAGCCTAACTCAAGTTCAATTCATCGACTCATACTAGCATCTGTGTGTCAAAATTGTTGATTTCAACGAGCCTCTTTTTTGATTTTTAAATCAATTTTCGCTCCAACAAGTAGCTTTCAGTCTTACCGTCACTCCAATGAGTTCACTCTTTTGTAAATTCATTGCATGTATTCGCAACCATTGTTGGTAACATAACCAGATTGCTTTCACGAGCCGTAGCATCTGTGTGTCAAAGTCATTGATTTCAGCGAGCCTCTTTTCTGATTTTCAAATCAATTTTTGCTCCAACAAACAGCTTTCAGTTTTACCGTCACTCCAACGAGTTCACTCTTTTGTAGATTCATTGCATGTATTCGCAACCACTATTGGTAACATCACCAGATTGCTTTCACGAGCTGTAGCATCTATGTGTCAAAGTCACTGATTTCAACGAGCTTTTTTTTTTTTTTTTTTCAAATCAGTTTTCGCTCCAATAAGCTGTATTTGTCTACCGATCGAGCCGCTCTTTTGCAACTTCTTTGTATGTGTTCGCAACTATAGTTGGTAATATCACCAGATTACTTTCACGAGACACATTCAAGATTTTGTCTCCAAACTCAAGTTGGCTTCATATAACTTACTTTGAGTTTACGGGGCTGTTAGATTATATATTTCCTATTATATCTGCTCTTATATTATATATCTTTTTCTAAATCATATAGGTTTCTTATACCTACTTCTAAACCATTAGAACTAGGATATCTTGTCTCCTAATTTTACTTAATCTCCTAAGTTTACTTAGTCTCTAAGATTATGTGTCTATTCAATAAATACAATTCTTTCTTTATTAAAAATAGCAAAAATCTTAATTTTTATTACCCTTAAAAAATTTCACTAGTTAAAATTCAGCTCTTAAAATTTTCAGTACTTATGTTTTAATTTTATCAAACAACACTATGTTTCTTTAGTAAAAAGTTGTATGTTTGGTTCAAAATATTACCGAAATAATGTTTTCTTTTTCCTAAGTGAAAAAAAAATTGAAATAAGTTAAAATTTGTTGTATACTTTTATATCGACAAGTTATTTTACAATTTAAATAGTAGATTTCATTTGATTTTGAACAATCCAATTGCAGAACTATGACCGGATTAGGACTAGATTAGGACACATGTTATGGGTAGTTTTTAAAATTAAAGTTACCATGAAAAATAATTAAAAATACTTTCTTAAAAAAATTTATAGACCTTTTGATTTGAATTTTTTTTTAATTCATTATTGTACCACTATTTTTCATATGATTTTATATGATTGCATGACTTCTTCAATTTATGGGCATAGATTCCATTGAAAAAGTTGAATAGTTAGAATTGAAAATAACTTTATTCTCTGTTTGATTAAAGGGATGAAAAAATGGATGGAAGGGAGAGGAGGGATGGATGAGGCATCCTTAGGGAATGGATGAGATCTCCCTCACTTTTTGTTTGGTTGAATGGAAGGGATAATAAAAATGATTGATGGGGTGATAACCGAATTTTGTTTGGTTGGAAGGAAGGAAATGAGAGATTTTATATCACTTCTACCGATATACCCTCACTAATTAAGTTGATCAATCATGCATTGTCCATGTATTTAAAAAAAAAATGTGACTCACTCTTTACATATTAAAAAAATTACTGAATTAATGTATGGTTAAAATACATAAAGGCAAAAATAAGTCATTTTGTAAATACATGAAAGTTGTTTATGAGAGAGAATTGCAATAGGGTTAAAATACTTGGAGTTTAAAATAAGTCATTATGTAAATAGATGAAGGTTAAAATAGGTATTACAAATTTATAGGTTAATCTTTCACTCTTTCCTTCCTCTCTTTCGCCCGATTTTGGGTAGATAAAAAATTAACGGTTACCAACAGTTAGGAGGGATGCTTCATCCCTCCTTGATTCCTCCCTCTCTTCCCTTTAATTCTTGAAATGACTTATTTCTAAAATAATATAAAATAAAATAAAAAGTTCCACAATATTTTAAATAAAATGTATTCATGTAAAATTAATTGTACATGAATACACTTCAAAGAAAATAAATTGTGAAACTTTTTTGGGCTTGTTTAAATATTTTTTATTATAATTTCTTGAACTTAAATAACCAATTATTTTTAAAAAAATTTGCTACTTTTGGTGGCAATTAAAACTATGTGATTTTTCATTATTATTGTAAATTGATACTAATTACAAATCAGAGGTAAAGGGTACAGGTAGTATTTAAAAAAAATACATTAAAGGCATTTATAAGAAACGACAATCTTGGTAAAATAGCATTGTTAATAGAATTCCAAATTTTGTTAGAAATATTTGTTAAAAAGTAGTACTTTATCATGGTTATAAGTTTTTTTTTAAGGATTTATGTGTTTTTAAAACTAAAAAGTATGACTAACTAGTAAATTTTCCTTTATAAAATAAAGGACAAATTACACTGAACATCCCTGAGGTTTCGTCATATTACACTGAGCTCCCCTTTTATCTGTCAAATTACACTGACTTCCCCTGTTAAAATAGTCTGACGAATTCTATTAAAGGTTATGGTGCAGTTACATTTCTACCCTTATTTTATATATATATAATTTTATTATAATAAACATGATTTTTGTTAAAGACCAAAATGCCCATATGTTAAATCACCATTATCAAATAAACTTTTCACCTACCTGTAATCCGTGTTATAGCCATGTTTAGTCTTTGTATATTTTATTTTAAATCCATGCCTGTAATCCCTTTTATAGCAATTGTTAGATTATATATTTCCTATTATATCTAATGTTAGATTATATATCTTTTCCTAAACTACATAGGTTTCTTACACCTTCTCCTAAACCATCTAAGATTAGGATTTATTGTTTCCTAAATTTACCTAACCTCCAAGATTATGTGCCTATAAATAAATTTTTATGTATTGTTCACAATCAGTTCAATACAATATACAATTTTATTAATATTTTTCTAATATAGTATCATAGTCTATCGATTTCTGGTAGTCTTCATTGTCGATCGCCCTCATTGCCGGGGATGACACCATTCGCTTCATCCCCGGCAGTCAATCGTAGAAAATAGATTCCGCTTTATATATATATATATATAGATAATAAAAGGAGAAAAATATGATAGCCCAGCTAAAGTTCAATACATGGGCTCCCACTAATCTGTGTGTCAAAGTCGCTAATTTTAACAAGCCCCTTTTCTGATTTTCAAATCAATTTTCACTCCAACGAGCAACTTTCAGTCAACAAGTTTAATTTTTTGCAGTTTCTTTGTATGTCTTCGAAGCCACTATTGGTAACATCACCAGATTACTTTCACTAGCCATAGTATCTGTGTGTCAAAGTTACTGATTTTAATAAGCTCCTTATTTTTTATTTTCAAATCAGTTTTCACTCCAACGAACCGTTTTTGGTCTCTCTATCACTCTAATGAGTGCATTTATCTACCAAGATACTTTTTGCAGCTTCTTTGTATGTGTTCCCAGTCATAGTTGGTAACATCACCAGATTACTTTTGCAAGCCGCATTCAAGATTTTGTCTTCAAACTCAAGTTAACTTCATATAACTTACCTTGAGTTTGCAGGGGGCTTTTAAATTATATATTTCCTATTATATCTACTGTTAGATTATATATTTTTTCTTAAACCACATAGGTTTCTTACACCTTCTCCTAAACTATTTAGGACTAGAATTTCTTGTCTCTTAAATTTACTTAGCCTCGAATATTATGTGCCTATAAATAGGTCTTTATGTATTGTTCACAATCAATTCAATACAGTATACAATTCTCTTCCTATTTTACTAACAACAATGTTAAAGAATGTCAGTATATTTTAATCCATGTGTTCCTACTTTCTATTGGGTTGAGTCAATTTGGTGTTCTTAGTGTCTCTTGGCTTGAGTCCAATCAAATTCTCTTGGACTAATTTACAATCATTTTTTCACAAATCCAACTTTGTGCTAGTGTTGACTCTATCTATAAATTGTTTTGGGTTTATGTAATGCACCTCGGATTTCCTTGTGCACATGTTACCAACTTATCATATCATCAGTAACTTCGTGTTAATTAAGAGTAATAAGTGAGGTGGACTTAAGATTGTGCACATATAATTTTCTTGGTTTTCATACTTGTACATAGAATTCACGACCAATATATATGATTGTATAAAATGAAGATATTAATGTGGTATAAAGATACTATTAAGGCTTGTGCAGACCGAAAAAGCTTGTAATTAAAAGAAGATATATATATATGTATGTATATATATATATGTATGTATATGTATATGTATAAGAAGACCCAAATTTGCAGACCCGAAAGGTTTGTAAATAGAGTGAGAGATAAAGATGGAGAGAAGAGGGAAAGAGAAAGGTTAGTAAACCCAATTTGTAGAGTGTTAGGCTTTTAATATCACAATAACAAAGGTAATAATATTTTATGATTAGAGGATATTTGTGTAATTTCATTTGAATAAGTGGGGGTTACATTTGTCAACAAATGTAATAAAATGGCACTTTTGAAGTTTTAAACAAAACAAAATGCTTACATCATCATCTTGACTATACTGATCATTAACAACCGTTAAGAAAATGGAACATAGTGTTACAAAGACGCAAATCTTAAGAGAAGTCAATGTAATTTGGCAAACAAAATGGAAAGTCAGTGTAATATGACAAAACTCAAGAAAGTCGGTGTAATTTGTCCTGAAATAAAATAAAAACCAATAAGATTTGAACTCAAATTTCAATTCTGAAGAATATGTGCATACCAATATTAGATTGGCTTGCAGTAAATTTAATTACGTGTATCATGAAAATTGACATCCCTGTTTTCTCTTTTTTTTTTTCTTGGTAAAAGAAATAAAAAAAAATTTAATACTCAATTAATTTATGCCTTCTACGTAATGCATACTTTATTTTTATTTATTTTTTGTTTTTGACAAAAAAATATATCCTATATTTAAATTTTTATTTTTTATTATATATATACACACACTTAGACAATAAATTAACCCATCCATTTTTATCCCTAAGCATGTAACACGCCACGATATCTAAGATTCTACAAGCTGGTTGACAGTTACACCAAACATTTGAATTCTTTTGACTTTATCTGCAAACGCGTGCTTGAAGAACTGTTTTGTGATCCATCTCTATTCATATCTGTGTAAAAGTATGTTTGGGGCTATGACTCACTGAATCTTCAATGCAATTATCCTCATAAAAGTGCTATATATATATATACATGTATATATATATATACACTAGTGTATGCCCGTGTCTACGGCACTATCGCGCACTCGCCACCGTGACCGTTAGATGAAGTGATTGTGAGCCGTTGATAACTTCTGACATTTACCTTCCTTAAATGTAATATAGGTATATATATATATATATATATATATATATATATATGACTCATTCAAGCTTCCATGCAATATCGAAACCACAATATTCTTCCTTATTTAGAAATAGAAAAATTAAATTCATTATTCAAAGTTCTTATTGATTATAATGATTTTACATTTTTACCCATTGTCTTACCATTCATAAATACTTTGTGAGAGGTATTTACCAAACCTGGTAAATAACTCACATATTCTATTCTCATAGTCATGATTAATAAATTAGCCATACCTTCTTTTTTTGGGTGAGTAAATTAGCGATTCCTTGTAACTCAAAAGAATCGTCGCGGTTCCTTCATATAGCCAATGGGAGCAGCTCCCGCCACTCAAATTCTTTTATTTTAATTTTATACGGCTGAGTTTGGTTAGACGGAAATAACAGAAAATGAAAAGAAACCAAATTTTTTAAAAACTTTTTAAAAGTTTTAATAGCGTGAAAGAGATTTTTTTTTAGAAAACTAGAATTATCGTACCAGACTATTTTTCCTTAAAACGTTTCCTATATAAAATACAAAAAATTTCAGTTTCTCGTAAAAGTTATTCTTTTATGCTTTATTTTTCTATTACACCCCTGTTAATTTAATTGTTTCTCTATTTATTAACTAGCCTATCTTAAACACGTAACAATTTTATTTTTTTAAACACGTAACAAAAATTGTTTTTCTAGTGTAGTTATTGATGTTAGATTAGAGGAAGTTTATGAAAATCAATTTCTTATATTTCTAGTATTTAAAATTATAAGAGTAATTTTGACAAGTAAAATTATTTTCTTTTCACTTTCTTGTTATTCAAACTAATAAAGTAAAATTTTTTTACAACTTTTCTAAAAAAAATTCATGCTAACCATATGCATTTGAAAAACTAAATTTTTCTTTGTTACACTTTATTTTTCTTTCACTTTTACTTTCTATCATAGTTCTGCCTAGTCAAACGAACGTGTCATAAGTGTGATTTTTGAACTCTATTTTATTTTTTTTAAAAAAAAGAAAATGACATAATAGTAAGAATGGGTCACTGTGCTTTGAAAATTTATTTCCTAAATAGGAAGTCGAGATTAGTGGAATCCACGTCAGGATTTGGGTCACCAATAATTGGTAAAAAAGTAGTTGGAATATAAGTTCTCTATCAAAATAATTGGTGCATTCAAGTGGGGTTTTTTTTTTTTAAATGAATGAATAAGGTAATTACAAAAGAGGGCCTACTAGTGAGAATACAAGTTCTCTATCAAAAGATCTTCTCTGAATTACATGAATTCTCAGCTACTCCTTCACGTGTTTCTAGGCCCCTTATTTTGCAGCCTTTGAAAAAGGTCAAAACTTTTACATCAGATGTTATAGGTGTACGTTGTCAATATCTTTACGTAATCATGAATCTGTGAACAATGTGGCTTTCGATTGCACAATTTCTTTTCATTAATTAAACGAATTACAATATCAAAGAATTTGAATTTGCATTTGCATTTGAATTTGCATTTGAATTTGAAATTGAATAAAATATTTTTTATTAATGTAAGATCTTGAAACTAATGAATATATATATACTACTGTACATTATAAGTATGAGAGACACGTATTATTAGAATTTTTATTGGGCGTTCATTTTAAATTAACTCCCTCAACTTTGTTACATTGAAATCCATGCATATTGCTAGTGTGCTCAAATCAAAATATACATATTGTTAATTAATTAAAAATTAAAACTAAATTACTTGATTCTGATAGAGTATTTGATTCCAATTATAAGATATATGACGTGGGCAATTATGATTTGTATGACGTTAATGAAACATAAACTTGGACCAGGACTCTTCTATCTAGGGTCAGTCTCATACGAGGATACAATCTTATACTGACTGCTATAAATACAACAGCGATTCATATACCAGGTACGTAATTACTACCTTCTAACTGCCCTTACAGCTTTCAAAGTCTTTTCCGATATTTAATTTGAGCGTTGGAGCATAATCGGCCGGCATTACGCCGATACCCTTTTGGTTACCTTTTCTTTGTCCTTTTACAGATTGGTGCTTCACCAGATTGGGAGTGGATTTGTACTTCATCAGTTGGTGTCGTATGTGAAAAATGTAAGCAAACTTGATTGTTATACACGAAGCATGATGCACCTGCTGGTCATCCCCCAGCCGGCCAAGATCCTCTTGCCGGGCACAATCCCCTAGCCGACCAGGATCCTTCTGCTAGTCACAATCTATGTCACGCCCCCAAATTTAAACACATGACCCATCCCGTGTTTAAATCTAGTGCATTACTTAAATATAACATCCGCAACTAACCTCAAAACATTAAATGAAATCATCTCTATTCAATAATTTAATTAATTACTAAATAAATCCATAAATCAATACTAATAAAATTTCACCAACTAACATCATCCTCATTACATGAGTTTTCAATAACAAAAGTAACTAAACTAACTAAAAATAAGAAAATAAAATTAGATGATCTCCATCTCCACCATTGGTCTCTACCACATGCATAATCAACGAGTACCTGAAAGTTATTAAAGGGGTGAGCTCACAAGCTCAGCAAGAGTATCGTTACGCACAATCACTACTCAACAAATTAACCCAACCATATATTCTCATATATAAAAGTAACTCACAACAATTGATTATATTACCTTAATGACATATAATTTAAACAAACAGTAATTAAAAACAAATGCACAATCTCATATAAAATGCATGGATCACGTATAATTCATCTCAAGTCATTTTATGATTTTCATACGTTACCATCATCAATATCATATAACAATTAATAACTCACTAATTACCATATCAAAACTCAAAGTTTTGACAATTTAATTTATGTCACAATTATCTCAATTATGAATCATAAATCAATTAAACATCTTGATTAATTCTTATTAAGTTCTCACAAATCTCACATGAGCCCTGGGCTCCCCTCCAATAAATAGCTAGCTTATCCAACAAAATAGTGTGCATCGCATAGTCCCGGACTATCGAATGTCATACATGTGACTGGATTTGTACGTCTACTCACCCAGATGGTCCCAGACCACGTCCATATAATAAAGGTATGCTCAACCCTTTGGCCATACAAAAAAGATAGTGCAATTCCCAATACCCGGACCATGCCTATCAAAGTCCTCATAGGATTAGTCCCGGACTACCCTTTGACTAACCAGATAGCATCCATTAATTACCAATTATACTGATTTATCAAACATATTCAACATTAAGCAAATTTAATCAATAATCAACGTGTTTCTATACACTTTTATTATTAGCCAAAGCAGACAACATTAAGAAAATTTAATCAATAATCAACGTGCTTTTATACACTTTAATTATTATTCAAAGTAGACAAAATGCAACTAGTGAGAGTACAAAATTTGTGAAGGTTCCTTAACCTTAAATATATATCTCGGTGAAATTTCATAATATAATTTCTTACTGATTTTTTTCTGTAAACAAGCCTTTATCGTGTTTTAAATCAATTTCACCACCTAACTCATTCTTAATTCAAATATTTCAACATAAATAGGTTAGTTATGCTCAAATACATCATTTTTGGACTTTTCATCAGTTTTTAGAATATTTAAAATATTTTCTCTGATTTAAACTAATTAAAAATTATTTTATTTGAAGGTCATTTTCTTCTCCAAATATACCATTAGAAAAATTCAGGTTATATTTTCACAAGAGTTTGTTACAAAATATCTACATTACCAAATATCTAGAAAGCATCCAGAGTTGTTACAAGAAACTATCCAAATATATCTATACACTAACAAAATATTGGTTTACAAATTTTTTATAAATGAACACTTCTATTACATTAGGCCTTCAAATTTTACACTGTTCTACTAGTTTGAGCCTCAAAACTCAAAGCAAATATTGATATAAAAATAATTACTTAATATATCAATTCAAGACATGTATCAAACCTAACTTATCTAAATTTCATGTTATGGCAGGGTGTGATTTTCGTTTCGACTACGCATCCATCACCTTCTATCCTAAATATAATTTTGTATATATACAGCCACCACTACGTATCACCTTGTATCCTACATATAATGCAACTACACCTAATTCGCCACTACACATAATTTCCTATGTACCTTATCGCTAAACCATCATCACTCAGCCACCTACAGCTACTCGAAGTATATATCAGTAGATATGAAATTAAGCATACTTTA
Source organism: Cornus controversa (assembly GCA_026545225.1). Classification (NCBI taxonomy): domain Eukaryota; kingdom Viridiplantae; phylum Streptophyta; class Magnoliopsida; order Cornales; family Cornaceae; genus Cornus; species Cornus controversa. Next base: position 22,011,172 of record CM048853.1, on the reverse strand, counting down.
TACACCAAAACCTGATTATCAATTTTTCAAAAGATTAACTCATTGATACTTTCAAAAATACCATTGGTACAATTTCACTAGACCCACAAACAAGGTAGGAAATGGTTACTCGCTAATAAAAAATACTAGACCCACAAAATCAGATAGAAAATAATACAAATATCTTTCACGCATGAGTTCGGAAACACATTTACGTATTTATTTTTTTGCAACAGCCGCAAACACTACAATTATATACATAAAGGGATATATATATCTATATATAAACACCAACATGGAAAACAATACATTATTATACTTATTCTTTCATGTATTATCCATAATCAGTTTGTAGGTATTACAAAATTAGATTTAATCAATAATCAAGGTTAGATTCAACAAAAGAATTCAAGTCACATGCAAACTATTTCCTAGGTCTAATGCCCACGGTGGATAATAGTTTGCCTGATGGATTCAATGATCGTTCTATGCCTGAATTATTTCTTCAATTCAATATTTTCCTTCTTTCCAAGCAACTCTCTTCGTCGCCGCTGTCTCTCATCTCGGCTTCTAAAATTTTTAGGTTATATTATACGATAGGGTTTGTCATATAATTTATATAGAGACTATTTAATGGTTATAATCCCATTAGAATTTGGATTCTATTTAAATTTAAATCTCTAATCTTGTTTGCCAAACATGAATATATATACTTATATTATAAATAAATATACTCAAAATTACTCATTTAACCCTAAAAATATTTTTAAAATCTATTTTAAAATTTTAGAGATATTACAATCTAGCCGGCCAGGATCCTCCTACTGGTCCTGTTGAACCCATCAGCTTGCCGGTTAGGAGCCACCTGTCGATCACAATCCACCAGACCCTACCGACCACAATTTTCCTATAACGAGAGAAGGAGGCATGCAACCCCCTGGTCAGGGAGACTTGCCTAAGGTATGTCTCGGAGCCCCAAACAATCAGAAGTGTGTTGCAGTGTTGGAATACCAAGTTCAGAACTTAAATCAGAGTTTGATTCAAGTACTTTTACAAAATGCAGCAATCCTGCAACGCCCCCTTCCCGTGGCACCAATGTCGTCACGGAGCCACCTAAGGCCAGTCTATCTATAAAGGAATGATGTTGGGCGAGATAGTAGGATTCTGGCAGACGACGCGGCTTAGAGCCACGTGAGAAACAATCGATATTGGATAAACTCCATTCACCAAATTCTGTCTGAAAGAGCTCGTACTCATAGGGATTTGGGGTTCCGAGCTCATACTCATGGAGATTCAGGGCACCCAGGGAAAACTGCTTATTATGACATAGAGATGTAAGACCTCTAAGCTAAGGTAGAAAGTATTGCCTATGCCATTAAAGGGAAATGACTTGCTACGATGAAGGATCTGGTCCGAGAAACCAACCTCCTTTTTACCACACTAGTAATGAATTTTTCTTTGCCCAACAAGTTCAAGATGAAGACCTTTGAAAACTTTGACAAGACCAATGACAGACCATCTGGAGACCTACAAGCCTCTGATGTACCTCCAAGGAGTATCAGATGAAATCATGTGTAGAGTTTTTCTCACTACGTTGAAAGGTTCTGCCCGAGCATGGTTTAACAGCTTGAAACCTGTGTCTATACATTCCTTCAAATAGTTGAGTCGGATGTTTGTGAGCAATTTCATTGCCGCCCAAAGACACAGGAAGCTTGCCACTTATCTTCTGAATGTAAGACATACCAAGGGAGAATTATTACAAGACTACATCAACCGGTTTAACAGGGAGATATTGCAAGTCGATGCTCTGGACGACGAGGAAGCAGTTACCGCGTTCATGGGAAGCCTACAGCCCTCAAAGTTCTTGTACTCAATCTTTAAACATCTACCTGAAAGCATGTCAGAGCTACTTATAAAAGCCCACAAGTATATAAATGCAGAGGATGCCCTGGATGTACAGAGGGAAAAAGGCTATGGCAATAGAAAGGCAGATATGAAAAGGGGAGGATAGTCCATTAGAAAAGAAAGGGACCCAAATATCGCACGACATCACAAGAGTAGAGCTATAGGTCATCCCGTCGAGATAAGGGATTCAATTTTACCCCTTTAAACACATTGATAAGCCAAATTCTTCTCTACATTTAAGATATTCTGCCAGTAATATGGCCCCCAAAACTCAGAACAGATCCTGCTAAGAGATCCTGTGACAAGTATTGCAGATTTCACTATAATCATGGACACAACACAGATGAGTGCATCAACTTAAAAAGGTAAATTGAAAGTCTAATTCGTAGGGGCCAGCTGCGTAGGTTTGTAGTTGGAAATGAAAGGGAGGCGCAGAACCGCCCACGGGACGACAAGGATGAAAACACTCAAAAAAACCCTCCATTAGGAGAAATTAGAGTTATCTCAGGTGGACTTGTAGGCGGCAGAGAGTCCAAGGTAGCTTGTAAAACATATATGAGGACAGTCAGAAGTTTTTATAAAGTGGGCGTGGTGAGTTAGTCGCCCTTTTAGGCCAAGCACCCTCGATTGGATGATCAGATAATAACCTTCTAAGAAGCAGATGCGAGGGGAATTCAACAACCACATGACGATGCCCTGGTGGTTACATTAACTATTGCCAACTTTACAATTAGGTGAGTGCTGATCAATAATGGCAGTTTTGTTGACATCCTATTTGTAGGGGCCTTTGACCAGATTAACATTTGTAGGGAAAAACTTAAGCCTACTAAGTCCTCGCTTATCGAATTCTCTGGGAAGAAACCCCTTCCACTTGGTATGATTGACCTGCTCATCATTGCTGGTACAAGTCCAAGGCAAGTCACCAAGATGATGACCTTCTTTATGGTAGATTGCCTATCCACATATAATGTTATTGTGGGAAGAGCTATGTTAAACACCATGAAGGCAGTGACCTCTACTTACCATCTCCTTGTACGATTCCCTACTAACAATGGTATTGGGGAGTTAAGAGGAGATCAAACCACTACTCGAGAATGCTACGCCACTTCCCTAAAAGAGAAGAAGGTACTAGAAACTTTGAGCATTGAAGTCCTAGAGGTTAAAGATAAAGAGGGGGTCTGCCATGCAGAAACAATAAAAGAACTAATTGAAGTTGACTTGTATGAGCTAGATGCCGGGAAGAAGGTGATGGTGGGGTCATCATTCTCACCCATGGCTCAAGAAGAGCTTGTTCAATTCCTCAGAATGAATAGGGATGTGTTTGCCTAGTCCCACAAGGATATGTCTGGGATTGACCCAGCAATTGTTATGCATCCATTGAATGTTGACCCTACCGCCAACCTTGTCAAATAGAAGAGACGAACTTTTTCTCTAGAAAGAAATTTGGCAATCTATAAGGAGGTGGATAAATTATTGAAGGCCAAATTTGTATAGGAATCACACTACCCAAACTGGTTATTAAACACAGTCTTGGTAAAGAAGCCCAATGGCAAGTGGCATTTATGCGTAGATTTCACTGATCTGAATAAGGCATACCCAAATGACAGTTTTCCTCTCCCATGAATTGATATGCTTGTGGAGGGAACAGTTAGGTGTAAACGACTTAGTTTTATGGTTGCCTACTCTAGTTATAATCAAATCCCAATGCAACCATTAGATTAAGAGAAGACATCTTTCATAATGGAGAGAGGGTTATATTGTTACATAGTAATGCCGTTTGGCTTAAAGAATGCAAGCACGACCTACCAAAAGTTGGTCAACATGATGTTTAAGAAGCAAATCGGTAGAAACATGGAAGTATATGTCGATGACATGCTCGTCAAAAGTCTGAAAGCTATAAACCAATTGATTGACTTGTAGGAAGCCTTTGAAGGTATAGGATCAGGCTCAACCCAAGTAAGTGTGCTTTTGGAGTCTGGTCTGAAAAAAATTTGGGTTACTTGGTCAGTAAAAGGGGAATAGAAGCCAACCTAGAGAAGGTTAAGGCAAATCTTGAGACAAAATCTCCCAGAACGATCAAAGAAGTCCAACGACTGATGGGTAACGTAGCGGCCTTGAACAGACTAATCTCCCGTGCTACAAACAAATGTCTCCCATTCCTCAAGGTCCTCAAAAAAGCCCTTGAATGGACCCAGGAGTGTGAATAAGCCCTGGTTGATCTGAAACAATATCTTAGTTCACCTTTTGTCCCGTATGCACATAGGGGAGGAGCTGTACTTGTATTTGGCCATTTCCCCTACAACGGTTAATTTCACCCTTGTATGGGGAAGATGAAGGGATTCAGAGGCCCATATACTATGCCATCAAGGTACTTCATGGGGCTAAAGAGAGATACCCTATAATAAAGAAACTAGCTTTAGCTCTGGTTATGTCAGCCAGGAAACATAAGTCATACTTCCAAGCACACACAATAGTGGTACTGACTGATCAACCACTCTAGCAAGTCATTTTCAAACCTAAAAATTTTGGATGGCTTGTGAAGTGGTCCATGGAGTTGGGGAAATTTGACATCCAGTACAAGCCAAGGTCAGCAATGAAAAGTCACGTATTTGCAGACTTTATAGCCAAGCTGACCTATCCACCAAAGGAAGGATAAACATCGGAGGAAGAGCGGAAGGGAGTCGTTCAACAAGATGGAGAGGACCTAATGAACCCAGGTTACATGTGGGAATTATGTTTAGACAGTTCATTGAATGCACGAGCCAATGGTGCAGGGATAATGATCATATCCCCTGAGGGGGAGACTTTTAAATATGTCTTGTAGTTAGAGTTCAAGGCGATAAACAATGAAGTTGAATATGAAACTTTAATTGTAAGGCTAAAAATAGCAAGAATTCTAAAAGTGCAGCAATTAAAAGCTTACACTGACTCCCAGTTAGTTGCTCGACAAGTCTGCACAGAATATGAAGCAAAATGAGAAAAGATGAAGTTCTACATGCAAAAAGTTTAAGGGCTAATTGCTTACTTCCAGAGGTTTTCCATTACGCGAGTCCCCCGTAATGGGAACTCTAATGCTGATGCTCTTACTCGGTTGCAATGAAATAGGAAGCTGCTAATGGTACAATATTTATAGAGCGCATGGAAAAGCCGAGTATAACAAAGGGGGTATTGTGTGCGGTGAACTAGGTGGCTCAAGGCATGGAATGGGCCGATCCAATTATTAGGTACATCAGAGATAGTGAGTTAGCACTCGACAAGGTAGAAGTGCGTAAAATAAGGATCAGGGCGTCCAGATATACTCTGATCAAGGAAATTCTCTATAATAAGGGATTTTCTTGCCCTACTTATGATACGTTTCAGCAGACGAGACTTGATATGTCATGAAGGAAATCCATGAAGGAGACTGTGAAAACCATGTAGGGGGCAGATCCTTAGCTTACAAGGCCATCAGGTAAGGTAACTACTGGCCCACTATGCAGTAGGATACGTTGGACTTCGTCAGAAAATGCGACAAATGTCAATGCTTTGCAAATATCCCAAGATAACCAACGGAATAATTAAGTCCAATGGCCGCACTGTGGCTTTTTGCCCAGTGGGGAATGGACTTGATCGATCCTCTACCTATGGGAAAGGACAGACAAAATTCACAATTGTGGCAATTAACTACTTCACTAAATGGGGTAGAAGTGGAGCCTTTGGCCAAAATTAAGGAAAATAATGCCATCAATTTTGTATGGAAGTCGATTATATGCAGATTCAGAGTACCAAGGTTCATTGTCTCGGACAACAAAAAATAGTTTGAAAGTACGCTCTTCCAGAATTTTTGCACCGAGCATGGCATAAGAAATCACTACTCCTCATTAGGCCACCCATAGGTGAATGGACAAGCTGAAGTTGTTAACAGAACTATACTCAAGATGATCAGGACACATTTGGAAGATTCTAAAGGCATATGGCCAGAGCTACTGCTAAGCATCCTATGGGCTTATAGGACCACTATCAAAGTCCTCACTGGGGAGCCACCTTACTTTCTAGCCTTTGGAAGTGAAGCGATACTCCAAGTAGAAATAGGTTAGTTGGCAAGTCATCGAACTAAGCACTATGACCCCAGTCACAATGGAAGTGAGTTGAGGGCTAGTGTTGATTTCATCGAAGAAAGAAAAGAGCAGGCCCGAGTATGGGTAGCAGCATATCAGCAAGCCATAACTCGGTAGTACAACGCTTGTGTCAAGCATAGGAGTTTTCAACTTGGAGACCAAGTCCTCTATGAAGTAACTAAGGCTACCAAACCCCCAAGCACCGAGAAACTAGCCCCTAACTGGGAGGGCCCTTATAGAGTTATTAGAACTCGACGACATGGGACATATTGGTTGGAGACATTGGAAGAAAAACAGTTGGTTCATCCTTGGAATGCTAAGCATTTGAGAAAATACTATCAATAAGACATTTTTTTTTTAGTTTGCATTTCATTTTGATAGTTCTAATTGAATCTTAGTTTAGTATTGAACCTTAGAGCGAAAGCTCCAAGTTTTTTCTCAAATAAAATCTATTGTTATTAGAGTATCAATAAAAGTCCTTTTCATTTCAAGATGTGTTGTCATATTTAAAAACCTAAATCGAACAAACAGCCCTATAGGGGCACAGCTCGAACAGAGGGCCTTTAATGAAAAAGACGGGATGAATTAATTTTGAGAACATTGTCAAACAACCCCACAGGGGCACACCTCAAACAAAGGGTCTTTAATGAAAAAGGCAGGATAGATTAATTTTGAGAACATTGTTAAACAACCCCATAGGGGCACACCTTGAATAGAGGGCCTTTAATGAAAAAGATGATATAGATTAATTTTGAGAACATTGTCAAACAACTCCATAGGGGCACACCTCAAACAGAGGACCTTTAATGAAAAAGATAGGATGAATTAATTTTGAGAACATTTTCAAATAACCCCATAGGGGCACATCTCGAACAGAGGGTCTTTAATGAAAAAGGCGGGATGAATTAATTCTGAGAACATTGTCAAACAACTTAAAGGGCCACACCTCTTTAGAAGAGCTTTAATGAAAAAGACGGGATGGATTAATTCTGAGAACATTGTCAACTAATCCCACAGGGTCACAGTCCGACAAGAGGGATTCTACCCAATGGCAAGGTAAGTCCATTGCATAGTTCTTTTGCAGGGTTATGCCATGAAGATTCTTTGTTAAAACATCTTAAATCGGAGGATACCTTAATGTGAAAAAAGATAACTTGTCATTAATAAGGCAAGGGATTACAAGGCTGTAGGCTAAGGGGGCTATGGAAGAAAGGCATTAGAATGTAAGGAAAAAAAAAAGTGAAGAAGAATCAAGGGTCGGGTTCCTCAGCCTCGCCCAGCTGCAAACGGGAGAAGTCTATCCTTGGCCATTCACCTTGTGCTACTTCGCGGAAGTGTTCGAAGCCTTTGACATACGACTGGTCGTATATCTTGTCAAAATCTGGTGAATCTTTAAATTCCTCAACAACTACAACATTGATCCCTAGCAGGTCAGCATTCAACCTGGCCATCGCCTTCAGTTCATGATAAAGTTGAGAGTTGAGGACGTTAATCTCCCCTACGTGAGAAGCATGAGAGGAGCGTAAGGAATTTATTTCAATATTCAACGTTGTCTTCTGCCTCTCGAGTTCAGCTTCCGTCCACAAGAGGCTAGAGATAGACTGAGCGAATGTCATACCTTGTTAATACATTAAAATATGCATAAGTGTATAGCATAAAATGTAATACCAACAAAATAAAAGAAGATGGGGATCAAACCTTGGCTAGATTAGCCATAAGATGTCCAGTAGACGCACAGGCCCCAAGCTCGTCTACCTGCTCAATTTCATTCTGAAGAACGAACTGTCGGGCTCTAGCAATGACATACCTTGGGTCAGACAACATTGACCCAATACTGCTAGCTGCAGGCAAGAAAGACACTTGGGAGCTGTCGCCTCTAAATAGTTGATTCGCTGGTACCCTAAAAGAGCTCGGGTCCAGAATGCTCCTAGGGGCAAGGGCGATAGCAGGAGGAGAGTTTCCAACATAAGGGGGAGACAATAAACCCCTGTGTCTAAGAACCATAGGACTGTGTTTTTTTGTTAGTAAGTACATGAAAGACAGTTTTTCAAAAAGGAAAGAAAGAAGTGCAGGAGGAAAGAAGGTGTACCCCATCTGTCTATGGCAACACAGGGAGGATAGCCCAGTGAGCCCAGTCCCACATCCAAGGTCAGGACCAAAGCACCCCTCACTGGATGGTTATATGCCTTCTCCAACGTATCTTCCTCTTCTTCGTCCACAGGTGGCTCAGGCCTCAAAGTTGGATTTGAAGACAATTATGTAGGTATAAGACAAAATAAAACAAGAAGCAAGGAAGAAAAAAGAGGGAAAAATAAGTTTACCAGACACGTTCTCGTCAATCCACATATGGGGAATACAGTGGGGTAGGGACTCCTAACACCCAAAAACAAAAAAAAAAACTATTCTTTTCATGACTTGATGCGATTGGTATTATCAACAAGTACCATGCCATTGGGTGAGTTTTTTTCACTCGCCCGTCTGTGAAGGTGGTGCCAGTTGCTATTTTTGAAGATCCCATAGCAAAAGAGAAACTCATTCACGGATAGTGGAGTTTCATTGCCACAAGACCTCTATAGGACAAGGGAAGCCATAATTATGTGCCAAGAGGTTGGTGTGAGTTGGGAAGGATAGAGGTTACCTGCCTAGAGCAGTTCCTTCACCCTCGTAGAAGCATGTGTCCCCCTCAGAAATTGAATAAACCCTTTTTTTACGGTGGTCGGGGCTTTGGCAATGACTCTATCTAGGAAGGAGTAGTGAACAATCAACTCTTCCACCTCCAAGACAATTATAGTAGAGGCAAGGTCCTGGCACTCAAAATAGTTTTCTATGAAGGAGTAGATAAATTTGAGATCTTCGAAGAGGGGAAAGTAAGGAGCAAAAGACTCTAGATCTAGCTTTTGGAAATTGTGGTGAAGGAAATGAAGGCAAAGAGAAAGAGAGAAAATGAGAGAATTTTGAATAAGAGGATGATAGTTGATAGTGTGTGTAAAGGAAGAATGCGAGAAGCTTTTATAGGCATGGGACAAGGAGCCAACGGTCACATGGCAACGTTCACCTAACAAACGGCTAGATCCTAACATTTTGAATACAACATTCACAAAGCTAATAGTCAAGAAATATCAAAAAAGGGAGACTAGCCAAGACCATCGCTTAAAAAGCCAGCCAAGGACAGCCAGGAAGGCTAGCCAAGGCTATCCACTAATTGGTTTGGGGTTGAATCCACAGCCTAAGATGGAGATTCGACAAAATGTTCCTAAGGTTCGACGAGCGACCCTCGTGAATAGGCAGCATCTGATAGTGTATTTGACTCCAATTATAAAACATATGACGTGGGTAATTGTGATTTGTATGACGTGGATGAAAGATAAACTTGGACCAGGACTATTCTATCTCTAGGTAAGGCTGGGGAACTAAAGGGCTAGTCTCTTACTAGGATACAATCTTATACTGACCGCTATAAATACAAGGATGGTCTATATATCAAGTACGCAATTACTACCCTCTAAGTGCACTTACAACTTTCAAAGCCTTTTCGATATCTGACTTGAGCATCAGAGCGTAATTGGTTGGCATAACATCGGTGTCCTTCCAGTTATCTTTTCTTTGTCCTTTTGTAGGTTGGTGCTTGACTAGATCGGGAGCGGATTTGTGCTTCATCAACTTTTAATTTATGCTGCCCTTACATGATTAAACATAAACTAATTCATTTTAAATCCTTAATCCAACCCAAATAGAGTGTAATTAATTTTGTTGTTTTCTTTGTTATATCATAATCAAGCAACTTCACTACTCCCAACCAGGATATCTATTCTGGGACCGAGGGAGTAGTTTGTTTCCTTGCATACTTCACTTTTTTTTCTTTGAAAACAAAGCCACACATATAATTTAAATGAGTGTTTTTGTGCCTTATAAGAATCAAACATCAAGTTATAATTCGTCCTAAGAGACCTCTTATTCATTGGATAATTTGTACGAGTTTACGCCTACTCGTTCCATGTGAGAAGATCACCTATTTTTTTTTTTTTTGTTATCAAAAAGGAAAATTCCATACCCATCACCCACATCTTTTTTTTTCTTTGAAAGTTAGGCCATCCGTTATGCATATTTCTATAATGGCTCTCTACATTTAAAATAGAGAGAGCCACGTCAGCTTTTTTTGCTGATGTGGCTCTCTCCAATTGTAGAGATTTATAGCCCAATGGCATGGTAGCTCTCTACATTTTTATTTTAATATTTTTTAAGCAAAAATAATTCATAATTTTAAAAAAAAACTTATTTATTTCAATTGTTTGTTATAAATAAAATATTAATTTTCAATTGTTTACTTCTCACATATTTATTAACAAATAAAAAAACATTACATATTTTTCGCACAAATAAATTCATAAATTAAAAAGACATTACATTTTTTTCGCACAAATAAAGAAATAAATTAAAAAGACATTACATATTTTTTGCACAAATAAAGAAATAAATTAAAAAGAAATTACATATTTTTAACACAAATAAAGAAATAACATTATATATCACCATCCTCTAGATCTAATTTTTTCAAGATTTTCTTTTGTTGTTTAATTATCATGCTTTTGCTTCTGGCATTGCAGCCTTATTTGGATCTTGACGCATTATATCTTTTTCAAATTCATCTTGAGCCATCATTTCCCTTGATGGTATCTCCAGTTGTTTAGTTTTTTCTCGCGCCAACTTCATTTCGACTTTGGCTTGAATTTTCATACGATCTCTTTTGAGTGCTACTTCGGTCACCGGACAGTCCTGCTCTTTCATATCTTAAAATTCTTTCACAAACAAATTTTGTATTTCTATATACGATCTATTTTTGTTTTTACCATTCTTCAGTGATTTTCATCCAAGGGGTTGTGGTAAGTCATGAGAACCTTTGACAGAGGCGAGTGAGTCAACATCGCTAAGGTTTATTGGAGTTGATACTGTAAGAGTTGATGGAGTAGATAAAATATTCTGAAATGAACCTGCATTTGTTGAAGAAGATTCGGAACAATTTTCAGGCTCATTATTATTGATATCGACAACGACTCTCTTCCTTATTTGTTGAGAATATTTATGTTTTTGTTGTTGAGTCTTGCAATGGTCATGCCATTTAGGTGAAAACCGAAAAATATTCCAACAATGATACAACTTAAAATCCTTATTTTCTTGTCTTTTATACAATTCAAATGCGGTTCGGAGCTATAAAAAATAAACAATAATTGAAATTAGACAAATTCTCAATTAAAATTAATAATTAAAAAAATACAAAATAATAAAGTACTTACTGAATCTTCAACCTTGAACCCACTAATCGGATTATCTCAAATGATTTTGTAGTATCCAAAAAATTTGTTGATAATTAGATGAATACTGAAAAAATGATGCAACAAACCTTTGCTATTTTTTATTATCATGCCCCCTTCCCGATTTTGAAAATTAGTTTGGAATCATTCCCAAAGGGTGGACTTTTGTTGTTCTGAACCCGTGACTAGATCTTCCCCAATCATCATCCATGCTTTACATAATGCTTCGTCTTCTTCTTTAGACCAATTGGTCTTCTTTTACTTTGAGGGAGGTTTAGATTGAGAAGGTTGTTGAGATGGGTAATGGAGTTGATATGGGTTATCAGATTGGGGTTGAGATAGATATTGAGGTTGAGATGGATTATCGGATTGTGAAAAATATTGAGATCGAGTTAATCTTATTATTGAATTGCAGTGGTATTTCGGAGTTTTGATATTGGTTGAAGGAAGACTTGTAGAATGGATGTCGAGAATCCATGAAGTGAATTGAAGGATGAGAATTGAGTGAAATGAATATTGAAGGATGAGAAATGATAGAATTGAGTGTGGTATTTATAGAATAATTCCCAACGACTATATTCCAACGACTATATTCTCAACGGCTATATTCCTAATGGCTATATAAACCACCTATTTGGTCTTCTTTAAATCATCATCTTCATTATAACATTTGTACAATGGCTTCATCATCACAATCTATTCAGGTGCCTGAGTCTAGTAGTTCTGATATTTCTTCATATTTTGATAGTGAGATGGTTTTTCAAGGCCATAAGAAACGAATGAAAATGATTTTGAGTTTATTCACGCCTGAGAGGGTACAGACATTCTTTCAACTTCCTAAGAGACGATATATTAAGCATGAGCGAGAGCAGACAACCCAAAAAATATGGAAAGATTATAATTACTTCGCCGAAAATCCTATTTTTTCACCAAAGATCTTTCATAGACGGTTCCAGATGTGCCGAGAGTTGTTTTTTTGTATTATAAATGATGTTACAAATTATAACGACTTCTTCAGACAGAAACCCGACACTATTCGTTGTTTGGCGGGGTGCACCCCTATACAGAATATGACAGTTGCATGCATAAGGGAAGAAACTATAAGCCTACCCTCATATTGGAAGCGGTTGCATCAAAAGATTTGTGGATCTGACATGTTTTTTTTGGTATGGCTGGTTCACACAATGACTTGAATGTCCTGGATCACTCCCCACTATTCAAGGGTATCATCAATGGTACAATGCCTCCAGTTAATTATGAGGTGAATGGGCACCGACGTACGTTGGGGTATTACCTAGTTGATGGTATATATCCTAAGTGGGCTACATTGATGCACTATCATGCACCCAACTACTGAAAAAGAAAAATTGTTTGCTCAAAAACAAGAAGCCGCTAGGAAGGATATTGAACAAGCGTTTGGCGTGTTGCAGATTAGGTGGGCTATAATGTAATGACCAGTGCGTTATTAGAAAATAAAAAGATTTGAATAAGATAATGAGAACATGCATCATATTATACAATATGATCATAGAAGATGAGCGCGACATCGACATTTCGCAATGGACACCTCCTAACAATGAAGATATCTCCGTTCCACACTACAGTTGAAACTCATCAATTTTGACGACACACTAATCCTCTCGCCTTAATAGGATTCGCAATAGGAATGAGAATGTGCATCTCAAAAGAGATCTCATGGAACATTTATGGAATAGATTTTGTGATAAAGATGTTCAAAGCTAGTATTGAATTAAATGTAATTTTTATATTGGTGATGAATAAAATATATTTTTTCAATTGTTTGCTTGTTACTTTTAAAAAAAATTAAAATAGGCCAAAAGCTTAACTTAAAAAAAAATAAATGAAAAAAAATTAAATTTAAAGAGTTCTAAAAAATCAAATTGAAATAAAAAAAATTAAACAAAGAACAAACAATATTTTCCTTATATATATATATATTATTTATAAAATTTACATTATTTTTTGAAAAACCAAAATAAAAGAAAAAAGGAAAAAAAAATAAAACAAAAGAGCCGTTTAGCTCTGTGACAAATAAAGAATAAATCAAGCAGACTCCTACGAGCAGCAAGTCTACAAATTTTTTTTGATGGATCCGCTTTTTAGTGAGCCTCGTACGCGCCTTGGCTGCTCTCTACATAGGCAATTGAGAGCAGCATAATGGATGCCCTTACCGATCGGCCATCACCCATAACTTGCTGTCTGTATAATCCAAACACAGTTCACTGCTCTGCCCAATATCACCAACAACTTTGGACCTCACTTTTTTGAATAAGTCATGTAGCACTTGAAGCCAATAATTAGAAAGGTAAATTAAAAGGAAAAAAGTGAAAAAAAAAATGAAAAATAAATACACCATTGCTGATTGATTGATATAATTATCTCCGATGCATATGATGCTGAATAGAAGTGACGAGAACAAGTGTAACATTCTCACATTCCAAAGTGAAACAATGAAGGTTCAAGTGACATTAGAAAGGGAAAAAAAAAACAAATAAACAAACACTGAAGCTTAAAAACTATAGTAGCCATATATATATATATATGACGAGAACAAGTGTAACATTCTCACATTCCAAAGTGAAACATTGAAGGTTCAAGTGACATTAGAAAGGAAAAAAAAAAACAAATAAACAAACACTGAAGCTTAAAAACTATAGTAGCCATATATATATATATATATATATATATCAGTGCTTCTTGATAAATTCGGTGACTGCAGAAATCAGTTTTGCAGTTTCTTTAGCTGTCTGTGGGTCAACATCCACTGCAATCTTGTTGAGATAGAAGCTATGACCCATACCAGTACTAATGAACAGCTCCACCTTCTTGTTGGCCTTCTTCAAGGCCTCATAGTACTCCATCTCTGTGTCTTGGATCAAGTCCTTATCAGCAAGGCAGAAAAGAACAGGCGGTAGGTTCAGGCCGTCGATGGGCGGGGCCATGGCACCCATCGGACACGTTATCGGGTGGTCCTTGGTGCTTCCCACTGGCAATGCAAAGCTCAAGAACTTGTCCACCATGTCTAGGGTAAGAAATGGCGATTCGGGTTGCTCCAACTCCGACTTACTCCTCTCGGACCGGACAAACCCCGGGTGAATTGGTATGGCACCGGCAACTCTCACCGGACTCATATCCGACTCTCCGGCGCGTGCAGCCACATCATGCACGATGTTCCCACCGGAGCTATCTCCGATAAGGAAAATCCGGTTCAAGTCAGCAAACTCGTTGATCCACGGCTCTTTCGAGTCGCCTCGGGCCACCGACCGCAGCCAGAGGAGAGCCGAGTAGCCGTCGTCACAAGCGGCCGGGAGGCAGTGCTCAGGGGCGTGCCTGAGATATACCGACACACAAATGGCTTGAGCTGTTCGGGCGAGCCTAGTGTAAAAATGATAATACATGTACCAATCTGCTTCGCTAATACAAAAACCACCACCATGAAAATGAAGGACCACAGGTAGTTTGGCCGAGTGAGTATCGCTGTTGGACTCTGGCAAGTATATTCTGACACGAAGATCTGAATTGACCTGGACGTCACGGGTTGCGACACCATCCAAGAAATCATCGTGAGGTGGAACTGGCTCGGACATGAACTTGACCTCAGGAGGCCCGGTCCACGTGCGGTCGACCGAACCATCGTCGTAGACTCTAAGCCAGCCTGAGACCTCATCCACAATCTTCTTTTCACAAACCATAGTGTTGGGTTGGGTGGAACAAGACTCAATCACCTGTATATATATATATATATATAGAGAGAGAGAATGTCTAGAGTTATTTGCTGCTGTTTATGGAGTTTGGTACCTTTTTATAGAGCTGCGTAGTAGTTGGTAAAGGGTAGTGTAATGAAGTGGAAACTTCAAAATCATTTCAAACGCGGAAAGTGGAAAGAAATGATAATGTTTATTTATTTTTTTATTTTCGTTGAAAGTCTTCTCTCAGATGACAATAATACTAGTACTAGACTGGATTATTGGTGAATTGGGTGGGTGGTCAATTAATTTGAGGGAAGGGAAGGCCCAGTAGAAGAAAAAATAATGGAAGGGTTATTTCATGGAAATGCATTTGCATATCGGACGGGAAAAGAAAGCGTACGGTTCAAAGTCTTTTCTCAAGAAAGAACTTAAACACGCCAAGGACTTGCATGTTTTAGGAGCAATCAATAATATATACTACTTAATTAGGTGATTTAATATTTAATTGTAGTAATTATTGAAAATGTAATTGTGAAGCTATTTACCAACCACGTACTTTAATTTAAGCTGAGAACGTGGAACAGGGTGTAACCTTTTTTATATTATTATTATTATTTTAACAAAACTACTTGTCTAATTTTTGTTGACAACATTAACATAAAGAAAATCAAACTAAGTTGACCCAAAATCTAAAGTTAAGTTAGAATTTTAATGAAAAAATGGGATACAATTAACATAGAGTTTAGACAGTATATATACACACATTCTAGAATTACATAATAAGTGTGAAAATATCAAATTACTCCTCTAACAAATTCGGACTAATGTGTACCGTATAATCAGGTTCGCTCCACACTTCCTATCATTTTTCTTTTTTCTTTTTTGAATAGTAAATCAAACACACATGCATCCACTACATTTTACCCCTACGAGACTCTAACACTCAACTTATGCTTATTCACATATATGTATATATATACAAATATATAAATTCTTTTTCCTAAATCAGAGTATTCATTTTTTTTTTCCTGAATTAGGATATTGGGCAAACTATATCCTTATTGAAAGTTGTGTGTGTGTGTGTGTCTATATATATATGTATATTCCTGAATTGGAGTATCCGGAGCTTTGTCTCGATTAATCTTTGAAATTTGTAAAAAGCGTCCCTTCACATGGATCGGCAAACCTCGACTTTCGTCCCGAATATGGTCTTAAGAAATTATTTGCACTCAAGTGAAGTTGAACCTTAAACCTGATGCACGAGGACCAAGTGACTTACGACTTGATTCAAATCTTTGGAGTTAAGATATGTATATATTTTGTAAAAGGAGGGATATAGGTACAAAAAATTCCTTCTGAATAGGGAGCCAAACACTCCCTACCCACTCCACCCATCGGATGGAGAGATGTTCAACTTTCCATATGAAAAGACTTTCCCTTGTAATTGTTCCTTTTTCATATGTTTGATTGGACAAGATAAATTGAAGAAAATTTTAATTATAAATCTTCTTAATTGTAGGGCACTAGAAAATATATAATTTTGTTTTTTTTTTTTTTAATTTCATTGAAACATTATGTGTTAGATTTTGGAACTCATAGGTGGTTTATATAGTTGTTGTGTCAATACACAATAATCTTGTATGTTGCCACTTGGAATTTTGGAAAGCCGAAGAAAAAATTTATTTTTAAGAAAAATTGCATTCAAATAAAAAAATATTTATCTAAAGTAAAATTATTTTTGTTCTGAAGTTAAATACAACTAAAAAAATTTCTTAACAAAAAGTAGAGATTACTTCATTAATTGACGACTTATTTTCAAATCTATGTATCATTTACCTACTAATATAAAATTAGTTTATTAGCCTATAAATTGTTAATTTTAATGAAAAATAGTATTCCCTCCGTCCCACAATTCTTGTCGAGGGATGGAGGGAGTAAGAGCATCTCCCATGGCATCGCAGAAGCCGTGTTTGGCGATGCAAAGTGTAAATAAGCCTTCCAATGGAATAGCTAAAAAATGGGATTCACAACTTGCTTAGCTTAATGCTTAGTGGTATTTGGCGTGGGTTCTGGCAAACCAAAATGAGGCCACATGTTGAATTTAAAATATAAATGGTCATGTGATTGTTTCAATGCGGTTCTGAGATTTTAATTGGCAATTTTTTTTTTTAAAACAGGTGCTGGTTTAAAGCCATTTGGCACTGTTCTAAACAGCTCTATTAATAAAAAATATATTTTTTATATTGTTTAGTTTTTTCTTCTTTTTCACCTCTATAAATACACCAACTCTTACATTCATTCATCTCACAACCAATTATCCATATTTTCTCCTCCTTGAACCTTAATTAGAATCTATTATTTTTTCAATCTTAGCTATTCTTTTTGTTACAAAATCCAGTTTCATAGATTATACACCACCACATTTCAACCCTTTATCAAATGATGATTTTTTGTCATTCAAACGATCTTATGAATATTATGGTAGCAATTCCCAATTTTCATCTACTCAACCAACACCATTTTATTCATCCGAATTGCAACAATCCAATAATGTAAGACCTTCTTGAAAGCAACCAGTTCCTCGAATGCCCAATTGGTCCACAGCTAAAGATGTGGCTCAATGCAATTCATAGATGGAAGTTAGTAATGATTCAGTGATTGGTGCAGATCAACCAAAGTTGACATTATGGAGATGATGCATTCTTTCTCAATAGTTGAAGCATTCTCTTCTACTATGAGCGGCTAGTTCATCCACTAGGGTTTTGATGTACCCTGACTAAGCATCAATGGTTTGATTGATCTAATTATTAGAGATTTTTATATTCATGCATAGATTGTATAATTTAGAGGATTCTATTATGAAAGAATTGAGCAATAAAGTATTTATATTCAACTTCAATGATTTCTTATCTTGTCTTAGATACTTAATTGTTGTGATTGAACTCAATTTCTAGTATTTTTTGTGATTACGAGAGTGATTATTACACAATAGTATTCATTGAATGTATAGTTAAAGTTTTGATGAATTATGCTTAAAGAAGATAGACCATACTGCACCCTAGAGTAAAGTAGATAGGCAGATAATTCATGTCAATTGAAGATAATCCAATGACTTAACTTTAATTATATGTTATCCCTTTGACGGTTGAAAGTGAGCTTATAGCCACTGATACAACTTATTAATGATATAATTCCCCATAGTTAGTTCAATTGACCATTGATTGTGAAGTTTGTGGTGAAGTCAATAACCCTAGATTTGTCCTATATTCTATACGCTCAATAGTTTCTCTTACCTTGTTTAATTGCTTTATTAGTTAATTTTGAATAAAAATTGGCAAACTATTTTCCTTTAATTTAATTAGAATTAGTCCTATTAATGCAACACAATCAGAATACAGTTCTTGTGGTTCGACACCCCTTTCAATAGCCCTATTCTATAAGAAATTCATTCTATTGTGAAGTGCTATATTTTAATTGATACAGTTAGCCACAATCAATTTTTGGTACCGTTGACTTGGATTATTTATTTCATTATTTGGATTTTTAGAATTAGTTCTAATAGGATTTTTAGTTTAGGAATATTTTTTATATTTTGTTTTTAGTTTTATTTTTGTTTTCCTTTTATGTATCTCAGTCACCATAAGTTAAGACGCCGTTCTTTGTTGATCCATTGATACCATTTGATCCCAAGCTTGAATGTACTTTGAGACAACAAATGAGTGTTCTTATTGACCCCATTGTACAAGAGGAAAAGATCATTGATGCCATGGCTAGTGTGCGTGAGAATAATGATGACAACAACATCGTTGCTAATGCTATTGGGGAGAAGGCGATGTTGCTCAAAGACAGTTGTCCTAGAGAACATACAATTCGCCAGTTGGATTTCAACTGCCAAATGTCACTACACAAAACTATGAGATCAAGTCCAATATCATCCAAATGTTGCCATCCTATTTTGGGTTGACTTATGAAGATTCCTTACAACCATCTAGATGACTTCATAGAAGTGTGCTCAGCTACCAAAATTCACAACTTCTCTGAAGATGATTTCAGGATGCGACTCTTTCCATTCTCTCTGAAAGACAAAGCTAAGTATTGGTTCAATTCTCTACTGGTGGGCTCTATCAATACATGGACTCAAATGCAACATGAGTTCCTGAAAAAGTATTTCTGATAGGAAAGATAAATCAATTTAGACGTGATATCACTGGTTTCTCCCAATCCGAGGGAGAACAATTCTATGAGACATAGGAGAGGTTCAAGGACCTTCTTAGGAAGTGTCCTCATCATCAAGTTCCCAAGTGGCAGCTTGTGTAGTGTTTCCATAAAGAGTTCATAGAATGTAACATATAGATGGCAGATGCATCATGTGGGGTCACTTTTATGTTGAAAAGTGAAGATGAAGCATTGACTTTGTTCGAGAACCTCACTAACAATTCTTTACAACATGTGTCTTAATCTCATTCAAGTAGATCATCCAATTCTAATACAAGGAAGACTGATGGTATTTTTGAGATTGGTTTTGCAGATGTTATGTCTACCATTGTGGATGTTATGGCACAAAGATTGGTGCAACTCATGGTGGCTGGTCAAGCTCCTAATCCATCTTCAAATCCTCCTATTTTTGAGTCATGTGCTTTTTTCTCTAGTCCTATGCACCATGTGAACAATTATCCTACAATTGGGTAATTTGTTGATCCTACACAAGAGCAAGTATAGGTTGCATTCTCTAGACCGACGAGCAACCAATATACCAACACTTATAATTTGACATGGAGGAATCAAGGGGTAGTAAATCAGCCCACTTTTCAACCTCAGAACTATGTGCCTCCACAACCAGATTAAGGTCAAGTTCTTGTGCCACCAAAGAATTTAGCTTTTGAGGAAAAGATGTTGGGTGCCCTAGAGAAATTGGAGAAACTTGATTCTATTAATCAAGCAGTTGAAAATACTTCACAACTGGTTCATTCTCACTCTTAGTCGATTGTCAAACAGGAATCTCAGTTTGATCAACTTACCAATGCCTTGAGTAAAAGAGAGGAAGGGAAAATTCCTAGCCAAACATTTACCAACCCAAGAGGGATTCCTATCCTCGATGATATTTCTTCATCAAGTAACTCACACCATAAGCAGGTTCAAGGAATCACCACTTTAAGAAGTGGAAAAGTAATTGATAACAAGGTGGGAGAAGAGAAGAGTGATGAAGAAGAGGTGACAAAAAGTCTTGTGCTAAAATTTCATGTAAGCCTAAGGCTCCTTTCCCACAACGTTTTCAAGAAGCATCTAAGTTAGGAAAGCCAGAGGACAAGTTGTATGACATGATGGAGGTGTTTCAACAAGTGAAGATTAATCTGCCACTCCTTGATGCAATTAATTAAGCAAATTCCTCCTTATGGTAAATTTTTGAATGAATTATACAGTCAGAAAAGGAGATCAATGAGCCATATTCCAAAGAGAGTCATGCTTCCATAACAAGTGAGCTCTATTATCCAGCATTGCACTCCTCTAAAGTATAAAAATCCTAGAGCTCCAACTATTTAATGTATCATTGAAGAGCACCATGTGGAGAAAGATCTTCTAGATTTGGGTGCAAGTGTGAACTTGTTACCCTACTTGGTTTATCTATAGTTTGGTTTGGGAGAGTTGAAGCCTACCACGGTAGTGTTGCAGTTTACAGATAAATCAACCAAACTA
Organism: Cornus controversa; assembly: GCA_026545225.1. Taxonomy (NCBI): domain Eukaryota; kingdom Viridiplantae; phylum Streptophyta; class Magnoliopsida; order Cornales; family Cornaceae; genus Cornus; species Cornus controversa. The sequence continues at coordinate 21,990,478 of CM048853.1, read as the reverse complement.
CCACGTGGGATTATTGAAGATGTCATTATCAAGGAGGATAAATTCTATATTCCAGTGGATTTTATTGTTCTAGATACTGAGCTAGTTCATAATCCGAAGAGGCACATTCTAGTCATCATTGGACATCCTTTCCTAACCACTGCTGATGCATGCATTAATTGCATATCGGGGTTCATAGATATATCATTTGGCAACATAAAGGTGAAATTGAATATTTTTAATGCCATTGAACATCCTCCAGATGAGAGTGATTATTTTTTTATGGACGACATTGATGATTGTGTGGAAGAACTTGTTTCGTTTGCTCTATCTCAAGATGTTGAGAAACCTGTTATGGGGGTGAAGGATATGTTTGATTTCGTGGCCTTGAAAGATAAACCACCTTGGAGGATTCTGGTTGAGCCATTGCCTCCTCTTTCTAGCACTCCTTCAGTGTCATCATTAAATTCTCATCCACGGTTATAATTAAATCATCTTCCTTTAAGGTTGAGATATGTGTTTTTAGAAGCCAATGAGACCTTTCCTGTTACTTTGAGTTCAGTACAAGGAAGGGAGGATCATATAGGGGGCAATGTTAAATCTCTTCGAGCAATGTAGCATTAGGTGAACCTTGAATTGAAGTCGATGAAAGTCGCCTAAGAACATTAATGGTGGGTTTGTTGTATATTAGTAGTTTATTTTTCTTTTATTTCCTTCATACATTAATTTTTTATGTATTACTTTAATTTTAGTAGAAGAATATATGTTTTTAATATTTTTTTTTGAGTTTTTGATGTTTTAGTTACTTCAACGGGATGTCGGGAGGTGGATAGGGGTATTTGGCCTTAAAATAGGTGAAACTGAGGGGTCTCGGTTGACCTTGGGCGATAGACCCCCCAAATTTTTCACTCTCGATCGACCTTGGGCGATAGACGCCCAATAAGCAGCTGTAGGGATAATTGATCACCCATTTGAAGGGGGGTCGATCGCCCCATGATGATTACTAGTTGGGCAACCAGCAACATAGGTGATTGATCACCCATCCTAACAAGGCCCAACTGATTCAGATTTTGGGTATATTTAAGCTCTCATGATGCCCTACATGCCTATACTTGAAAATTTAAGCTTTGGTGCCTCTTGTTGCCCCTCTTATATCAATATACACTCTAATTGCTATATTAGTACTTGATCATCATTTATCACCATCATCATCAATTTCAACTTGTTCTTCTCCATTATCATTAAAGTTTTAACTTTTTCATATTTCCTTCTTCGCAAAAGGTGTGAATTAATTATGGAGGTGGGGTGATTTCTTTGAGGAGTTTTGTGCTACAGGTTTGGGGGAGGACATTTCGATTTAATTTTGGACTATTTGGTTGATTTTGATGCTCCATTCTGGACTCGACCCGAATGCTCTGCTACCATTTTCTCATGAATATTGAAGGAGTCCCTCTCTTTTGTATTTTTATTTTCTGCTTTCTTTTATTTTTCGTATGTTATTTCATTTAATATTCAGCTTGAAAAAAAAAACTTTTCCTATTTTTATTTTCTTTTTCATGCTTACTTTCACCCATATTTTTTTCACTTGGTCGTTGGAGTATAGTGTTTTGTCTTGCCAGTTGTCGTATCCAAGTTTATGGGGGTGCTTGCATTGCCTTCATGTTACTGGTTTGCTTTCTTTTCTTTCCACTACTCTGGGTTCATGATAATATTTTTCTCACCCTTCTCTATGCTTCTAGTTGATGTACATTGAGGGCAATGTACAGTTTAAGTTTGGGAGTAAGGCGATGCCTTTTTATGTGCTTTATTGCAATGGAGAGAAATTTTGATGAAAAGTCTTTTTTATTTTTATAAATTTTTGGTTATTTTATTTTCATAGTTTATTTTTTTATTTTCATTTGTTTTATTTTTATTTAGAATGTTTTCACATTAATCAAGAGTTTAATAATTTGTGTAGATGCTTGACTTGCAATTCTTTGATATGTTTTAACTTTTTGGAGACTGTAGTTTAGATTTAGTGGTTTTAATAATTGTTTGCATTGACATGCCTTGGGGTGATTGGTTTTAATTTTCTCACATGCACATGCACACTAGCATAATCTTGTGGGGTATAAACTTTGGCTCTGAGTACCGATGATGTGTTTACTTGACTTCAAAAAGAAAAAACAAAGAATATAATTGTTGAATAACAAATCAATTTGATCCTTTTCATTAAGTAACTAGGCCTCTTGAATCAGTAAACATTGAGTGTTCATGCCAAAAGAGAGGGGTGAGAAGAGTTGAAGCATTGGTTGTCTTGGTTTGTAGCCTAATTGATTTGAGTTATTAGGTTCTTTGAGGTGTCTTGATACCTAGTACCCTAAAGCCATCTGGTTTGGGAGTCACTGACTGAAAGCTTGCTACATAGTTCTTCCAGAGAGCTTAATGGACCAAGACATTGCACAATCAATAAATTGATAAAAAAAATGAATGAAAAAAAATCATGTATTCATGTTTTCAAAGTATGAGTTCAATAAGGGGAGCTAGTGAGTTGAAAGGGTATGTGACTTAGTATATTTGGAGCTGGGTTATGCTACATGAGAGGATGGTTAGTTCACTTTTCACGAGGAACTAGAGTTAGTTGCTTTGAGATGTGTTGATGTGAATTATGCATGGGGAGCATTGTTTTGAATTATGAAATTTAAAAGTTTGAAATTATTCTTGAATGTAAGTCTGTAACTATCTATTGTAATTTTGTTCTTGAATATATAGGGGTTCAAAATCTTGTTGCATATGCTAAATGCAATCGTTTCTCTCACAAAAGAGGAGTTGGATAGTTTAGTTAGTGTTTAGTTAAGTTCTTTTATTTTTATTTTGTTCTATTGCTAAAGGACTAACAATATGTAAGTTTGGGGGTGTGATAAGCATGGAGTGTTACGAATTCTAGCCTCTTAATTTGTGTATTTTATTCTCTTAGAAGGAGATTATTTGTGATTGTACTCTATTTTAGTATTTTCTATATTTTCAGGTCCTTTATGATAATTTCAATCAAATTATGATTTTTGGGCTTTCAAAGATGACATTTAAGAGGGTGAGAAGAAGTCTACATCAAGTGGACCAATTCAACTCCATATTTCAACTCAAAAAACCCAAGGAAGTGACCCAAGAGAATTATAACTACATATGGAGATTACAGACCGAAGCCCAATTCTGCGCGTAATACAGTTTTAATCCCGTTTTGGTAAACTACTTGTAACTCTTATTTCTGACTGTCAAAAATGGCCCAATTCCCATGTATGTTGAACCAAATTCGATTCTAGATATTTTTGTATTTCACAAAAATTCTATGAATCAGACTTTGGTGCATCTAACGTTGGGCCGAAGTTCAGTAAAAAAATCCACTTGATTAGGGTCTGTGGGGAAACCCTAATTGTCTCCTAATTAGGTGGGGACACTTCATATTCTCTTGGCTATTAAAAGTGACGAATTGGGGCTATATTGGGAACCTTTGCTAGCAGCTTTGAAGAATTTTGGAGTAAAGAATCATTGAGAACAAGGCATAACACTAGTTCCATGGAGATGATGCATTCTTCCTTAACAGTTAAAGCATTCTCTTCTACCATGAGCAACTAGTTCATCCACTAGGGTTTTGATGTAGCCCTAACTAAGCATCAATGGTTTGATTATTCTAATTATTGGGAATTTTTATATTAATGCATAGATTGTGTAATTTAGAGGATTCTATTATGAAAGAATTGAGTAATAAAGTCTTTATATTCAGTTTCAATGATTTCTTATCTTGTTTGAGATACTTAATTGTTATGATTGAACTCAATTCCTCTTATTTTCTGTGATTACGAAAGTGATTATTACACAATAGTATTCATACGACACCCTAGAGTATAGTAGATGGGCAGATGGTTCATGCCAATTGAAGATAGTACATGACTTAGCTTTAATTATATGTTATCATCTTGATGGTTGAAAGTGAGCTAGTAGCCATTGATGCCACTTATGCATGATATAATTCCACATAGTTAGTTTAATTAAACATTGATTGTGAAGTTAGTGGTGAAGTCAATAACCCTAGATTTATCCTATATTCTCTACACTCATTAGTTTCTCTTGCCTTGTTTAATTACTTTATTAGTTAATTTAGAATAAAAATTAGCAAACTATTTTCCTTTAATTTAATTAGAATTGGTCCTATTAATTCAACAAAATCAGAACACAGTCCCTGTGGTTCAACACCCCTTTCGATGCCCTATTTTGAAAGGAATTTGTTTTATTACGAAGTGGTATATTTTAATTGATACTTTTAGTTATGATCACATCCTTTGAATCTGGATCACCAAGGAGATCAAATCAGAAGAATTTATCTTTCTTTTGTAAAGATTTACAGAAATTTGTAACCCATATTCTTGAAATTAATTTAAAGTTGATTTATTTGTCCACATGTTTTGATTATATTCTCAAGCTTGAAATTTGTGTGTATAAATTTTTGGCACGCTTGGTTGGACAATCTCCCCTACATCATAAATCCAAAACTCCGTTCATCGGAATCTATGGGTCATCCCAAGGTTCAAACTATAAACAAGAAAATCTCAAAAGACACCGCTAGTGTATTAGCTAACCTGAAAGCTGTCACAAGTAGTGGTAAGAACACTAGGAACCCGTCAAGTGCTAGCAGTACCTCAGCAGGTCCTATGACGTGTAGCAAGACCAAAGCAACTGCTTCACTCAAGAATCAACAAGATTTGGTTAAAACCAATCCTGCTAAACCAATGGATGCGAAAACTCAACATATTAACACCATTGATCCTCAAGGGACACATAATTTTGACATTGTTTCTGAAAAGTCAACACCATCACATTCACCCCACTCCGTCTCTGATGCCAACTCTATCGTTGGTTCGCTCTCAGAGTCGTTACTTGAGATTTCAGACCAATTAGTCTCTTCAAAGAATGTTGGTTCTTAAGGTCTCTCCTATTTGAATATTATCGTAGCTAAGATGATTGGAACAACCTCGGTGGAAGACAAATTGGCAATGATGGTGCGCGCAATCGCAAACCACACAAAAAATGTTAAAGAGAAGGACTTGAAAATCACTGCGCTAATGAGTAAGGTTGAAATCCAAAATCCTGATGAGCCAACATAATTGACTGCGAATACTTCAAATTCATCACTTCAAGGTGCCCAATCAAAAGATCGTTGTCACACATCTGCATCAGGATATGTGGTTGATGAAACTAATTGTGCATTGCGAGTCGCTTCACTATCTATCCAACAATTATAGGATATAATAACGAACACAATCCGAGAAAACTATGACAACGCCCCTCAAATCACTCTCATGTACTTAAAGCCCTACACAAAGAGAATTGATAATATAAAGATGCTTATAGGGTATCAACCTCTAAAGATCCAATAGTTTGACAAAAAGGGTAATCCAAAACAAAACATCACTCATTTTGTCGAGACTTGCAACAATGCTGGGACTGAGGGGGACTTATTGGTTAAACAGTTTATTTGTTCCCTTAAGTGATGAATTTGGTGAAGCAGGGAAAGATCCTGTTAGACACGGATGAGGTAGTAACTTCAAATTATACTGCTTTCATCTTATCAACAACTATTAACTCTATTGTCTACTCCACAATTATTCAATTTGGCTCGTTTGAACCTGTTTAGATATACCTCTCCAAAAGTAATATTCTTGACAATCCAATGAATGAGAAGATGCTTCTCTAACACGATAACGAAGGATGGACCTTGGTGACGAGGAGATGACAAAATCAACAAACTCGTGTTCCTCTGACTGACCACTTCGACAGGGGGGAAAAGAAAAAGAAGTCATGATATATCCCTAAGAAATATGTCTAGAATGGGAAGAGTGCCAATAAGACGACGTTGATAGAACAATATTGGGTGAAGAAATTTGCAAACCCATTACTTTGTGTGATTTCTTTCCAAAAGGATACCTTAATGATGAAGTTGTGACAATTTACATGTTTTCAACTGTGAAGATCGATTCGGAGGTCGAAAGTGGTAAGAGTCAAAGTGAAGTACAAAGTATAGAAGAGCTTGAGAAACACACGACGACCATCGAAGAATCCATTGATGAATAAGTAGTTAGAGCTATATCTGGCTCATACTGTTCAACAATTACTTTTACTAACGAATACCTTCAATTGGGACCAAAGCCTCACAACCATCCTCTTTTTGTCTTCGGATACATAAAGGAACAAAAGGTCAATCGCAATCTTATTGATAGTGGCTCCACAGTGAATCTCATGCCAAAATTTATAATAAAAATTCTTGGCATTATAGGCAACGACTTGGCTCACAGTTGCCTCATTATTCAAGGTTTTATTCAAATTGGGCAGAGAGCTATTGACATGATTCATTTAGACCTAACAATTGGAGGGTTATAACCTGAAACTTCATTCCACGTAATCGATGAAAAGAAGTCCTACAATTTGTTGTTGCGACTACCTTGGGTTCATGATAACGGTGTTGTCCCATCAATTATTCATCAATTTTCAAGTTCTATAAGAATGGTGTGCAGACAGTGGTGGCAGATAACAAGCCATCTACTAAGGTAGAAACTCATCTTGCAGATACAAAGTTTTACATTGAGCTGGGCACATCTTCAGGTGTTTTTGCAACAAACCTTCCATCTACATAAGAGGTTGAAAATACAAAATCAAAAGAAGCATTGTCCATCCCTCTAGATGTCTCGGTGACAGACACTATAAAAGTAACTTAAAAGCGGGAGGCCTTGTTCAAAATATATCGTACTACACTGATTGGTGTTGAATGTTACCCATTCTAGTCTCTTAATTTGCATATTTTATTCTTCTAGTGATAGATTATTTTGTGATTTTACTTTGTTTTAGCGTTTTTTGTATTTTCAGGGCCTTAATGATTATTTCAGTTAAAACCATGATTTTGAGTTTTTAAAGATGACATGCAAGAGGGTTAAATGAAGCCTACATCAAATGGATCCATTCAACTCTTTATTTCAACTCAAATCAACCCAAGGAAGTGGTCTAAGAGAATTACAGCTGCTTAAGGAGATTATGGGCCTGAAGCCTAATTCTGCGTTTAATACAATTTTAATCCCATTTTAGAAAATGGACCAGAAGTGTTATTTTTGAGCCTCAAATTGACTTAGTTTTTAAATTAGTTGAATGAAATTCGATTCTAGACACTTTTGTATTTGACAAAAATTCTGTGAATCGGACTTCTAATGGGTCAAAAGTTGGGCCAAATTTCAGTAGAAAAACCCACCTGTTTAGTGCTGTGGGAAAACCTAATTAATTCCTAATTGGATTGGGACTTTGACGTATTCTCTTGGTGCATAAAGTGACGAATTGGAGGTTGTTTTGAGAGAGCTTAGTGAGCTTTTTGGACACCATTGAAGACATCTTTTGCAGAACTTTGGAGTGAAGAACCATTGGAGAATGAAGTCTTGCACATATTTCATGAAGATAATGCCTTCTTCCTCAACCGTTGAAGCTTCTTCTTTTACCATGAGTGGCTAGTTCATCCACTAGGATTTTGATGTAGGCCTAACTAAGCATCAATGGTTTGATTATTTTAATTATTGGAGATTTTTGTATTAATGCATAGATTATGTAATTTAGAGGATTCTTATTATAGAATTGAGCTATAAAAGTCTCATAAATTCAGTTTCAATGATTTCTTATCTTGTCTTGGATATTTAGTTGGTGTTATTGAACTCAATCCCTCTTGTTTTCTGTGATTATGAGAGTGATTATTACACAATGGTTTTCATTGAATATAGTCGATTCTAGGGTTTTGGGAGAAACGGTGAGAGATAGAGTTGTATGTTGCATGTTTTAGAATGGTGAGAGGGGTGGGATATGGTGAGTTTCTATCTCTCTTTAATTCTTGAATGCAATTGGTATATATATGATAGTATGCATGATGAGAGGAGTGAATGAGTGAGAGAAATGAGCATGTACCCTTATATGCTAGGCTTTATGCACTTTTATGAAAAATGTGGTAAATGAGCATAATTGTGTGATATGCTATCATGTGATTTAAAATGCATGCTTTCCTTGTATTGAAATGGTGTGCATTGATGAAGCATGACAAATACGTGCTTAAGTGAATTTTGTGAGCATATGCTACTTATGCTAGAGTTTACATATATAGGAAAGTATATATGTGGATTGGTGAATGTGAAATGCATGCTATGTTCCTTTTTAACTAGTACATGTGTTGCAAAACATGAAATCTAATGTTTGATCTATATATGTCTAAAATGCATCTATGGGGCCGTTGTGAGGAAATAGGGAAAAATGGTCAAAACACCCAGAGTAGGTAAATACTCGGTCACGGTGGTCGTGTTTTTGGATTAATCACCTTGGAGTAGAGAATACTCAGTGATGGTTTGATCACCTTGGAGTAGAGAATACTCGGTAATGAATTCTGAAATAATCCAATCACCTCAGAGTAGAGAATACTCGGTGATAGATTTTGAAGCGGTCCGATCACCTTGGAGTAGAGAATACTTGGTGGCAGATTAGTCAACAGTCCAATTCTTATTTATGCATTATTGTGAATGAATATGATGTATGTTGAATGATACGTGAAATGTTATGACATGCATTCATGTAGGTCGTGTTGAGTCTGCACTTAGGTGGGTTGGGGTATCTCTACTAAGCCGCAGTGATGCTCACCCCTTTATTCTAAACTCTTTTACAGATAAAGCACCAATGACAGATGGGACATGAGTGCCCAAGTGGAACTCTAGTAGTGTTTGTGCTATCTCTTGGATGTTGTGCATTTTGTGGCTATCCATGTCGGCTTGTGGCATGTGACTTCCTTTAAGTTGTGGTTATATTTTGGACAAATGTAATTTGGACGTATATATTGGATTATGAGCTCGTTGGGTATGAAAAGACAACGGATTAGTTTATGTAATGTTCGTGGTAGCTTTTAGATCATTTGATGATATTTTCATTATGAATGGATTGTGGTTGTGAAAGAGAATGATTCATTTTGGTGTATGATTCAATTATGAATATGATTTATTATGGATCATGTATGAGAGGTTCTAGGATGATAGAATGAGGATTGGGCTCCAAATGGACCATGTATAGGGTTGTTAGAGGTCTTATAGAGAGCATTTCAATCGTGTAAAATGCCCATTTCGCACAATCGAAACCCCTATTTCGATTGTGCAAAGTGGTGGTGAATTATGGTGATTTTTAGGGTCCAGACAGGGGCAATTTCGCACAATTGAAACCCCCATTTCGATGGTGCAAAATAGTGCAGGTTCAAGGTCCCGAACAAGTGAAATTTTTGCACAATTGAACTTTTTTTCGCACAATCAAAGTGCCAGTTTCGCACAATCGAAATGCCATTTTCGCACAATCGAAGTTACTATTCACAACATTTGTTCAAACTTCAATTCGACGTAATTTCTTCGTTCTAGATCAAAATTGAGTGTGGTTTTTTTTAAAATTGAGTATTTTTAGATTCTCTATCTAATGGTATAGGTCTCAGCTTCATATTCCAAATATATGAAGTGTTAAGTCTTGGAAGTAAGTGATTCATGAGAGTGTGGGTAAATAAATCCCCCCTCGGGTGATATGATTTGATGCAGGGCCCATTGGGATTGGATGAGGTGCGGTTGTGCACACCTATGTGCAATAATAGAGTTAACCTTTTAATGAGGGTCCATTGGGCTTAATGGACGGGTTGACCTTCGGTCTTTCGAGAGTTGGGAAATCGGGGCGTTATGGCATGTTATCAGAATTTGATACTGTCGCATGAGTGTGGTTGAGGTCATTTATGGGGTTACGTGAACGGGTTCACACTCGGGATTCGGGTCGGTCCGGGGGAGTCCCAACGGTCCGAATTCTGGGGTTTGACATTGTTCTTGATAAAACTCAAAAGAATTTGAAGCATCATCAATTACTTGCACTCCTTTATTATTTGCCAATGTTTGGCTAGGCAATCTTCCACTTTCTCTCTGATGAAATGCATTAGCTAGTTGTCCCAATTGGGATTCTATCTTTGTAATGGATTGAGAGTGAGAATTGATTTTTTGAGTATTGTTCTCAATATTGCCTAATGCTGCCAAAACTTTATCCTCAAAACTGGGATCTCGAGGAGGTGTTTGATTAGGAATGTAATAGAAACTTAAATTTGGATTTGATTGATAAGGTCTTGGTTGGAATTGATTTTGACCTTGTTCTCCTTGTAGTCCCCAAGTTCTTTGATATTGACCTTGGATTCCATATTGGAATTGATTTTGACCTCTCCATCTGGGATTATAGGAATTTTGATAAGAACGTACCTTCACTCGGCCTAGAATAAAGTGCATTCACTTGATCATGATTATACTTGGGATGTTGAGTGGCATGAGGGCAATCCCTAATATAATGAGAAAGGATTACACAGAATGAACACACATTATAAGTGGGATGAAGATTGGGATTCAGAAGATTAGGAGGGGAAGAAGACAAAGATGGAGAGGAAGACCCGACCAACATAACTCGGTCAAGTTTCTTTTCTAAGGCTTCCATTTTCCTATCAGTTGCTTGCTCCTTGTGCAATTCAAAGACACTTTTAGTTTGACCATTAAGAGGAGCAACTAACTTATTCTTCCTTTCATTAGAAGAACGATGAGATGGATTTTCGTTAAAGTTCTCAAAGAGAATCCACGCTTCATCAGGACTTTTAGAAAGAATGTACCTCCACAACTAGCATCTACCATTTGTTTGTGGGGCTCTCCTAAACCATCGTAAAATCCTTACACCAATTTTCATTTGAGAATAACATGTGTGGACATGACCTCAAAAGCTCCTTCATTCTTTCCTATGTTTCATAGAAAGTTTCTCCTTCCCTTTGAGAGAAACCGATGATGGCTTTCTGCACATCATTAGTCTTTCCCATTGGAAAGTATTTCTTTAGAAACTCTCGTTGTATTTCTACCCAAGAGTTAATGGAATTTGGCTCTAAAGAGTTAAACCATTGTTTAGTTTTATCCTTAAGTGAAAAAGGGAAAAGACGAAGTCTTAAATTGTCTTCCGATTGGGCATTCAACTATAGAGTTGAACACACTTCTAAGAATTCATCTATATGTTTTTAAGGATCTTAGTTAGGAAGCCCATGAAAATAATTTAAAAGATTAATTGTAGAGGATTTAATTTCAAAATTATTCCTCCCTGTATTCAAGAAATGAATACAAGAAGGAGATACATAGGTAGACAGAACATAAAAATCTTGAAGAACCTCACCACCCGGTGGGGGTGGTGGTGGTAAACCAGGATTTCGTTGAACATTTGGGTTATCATTATTTATCATAGTTTCTCTCCTATGTTCTCTAAACAATATAGGATCCCTAGGAACGCTACTATGTTGTCAACAAGTTCTTTCGAGTTCAAGATCACATGGCAAAAAAACTAATGACAACGATCTCCTACCTTGCATGTGAATAAAATAAAATCTAAGCTATATGCAAAAACAAAATTTTAAATACTTAATTGCAAGAAAATTGGGTACTATACTCACAAAGGATCCGAGCTTAAGTCCCAAAGCTTTGATTATATAAGTACCTAAAATGAAGCACTTAACAAATAAAAACAAAACTAATTACAAATAGAGAATGTAAAGAATGAGTTAAGTTAAAAATTAAACTAGACTCAATATTTTACTTTTAGCAATTAAACTAGTCCCCAGCAATGGCGCAAAAAATTGATGTGGCCTTCGTGTGCATATCAAATTCATATTTATAGTTTACCACTTGCAATAGAACGAATCCTTGAAGGATAGGGTTCTAAGTTGAGGGTGTCGGTCCCACAGAGACTACGTAGGAATAATTTGCTAAAGATCATAGGTTGGTTCTCGTTTAACTTACAAACAAGTTTTGAGTTATTTGTTTACTCTAATTTAAAAGCATAAATGATAATTAAATTGACAGAGTTGAGAGAAGATAAAAGACTAGGGTCGATATGTCACAACTAGCCTTATAACATGTCAAACTTATAATAAACCGGGGAGTTTATGCAAATGTGCACTAAATGGTGCATTTGGCTTGTGGCCTCAACGCTACCGTCAAGAGGATACATGCACCTTAAAATACTATTGTGCATCTTTGATTTGTGTAAATTCCATATCTACCTACTTACCTAATTACCTAATTAAATAAGTGTAGCTAACTTACCATCTCTAAGCATAGAATATGTAAATATAGCTATACATGTGAAAATAAAAACTAGTACGAAGCCATCACTTGTAGTCCTTGTGAAAGTACAAGTGTTTGAAGATCAAGTGAAGAAATTAAGCATTCTAAGACAAGAAAGATAAATTTCAACACATGAACATATGAAATTTGTAAATTATATTTATATATTGCTCAAGGCAAGGTATATATACACAAAAACTCTAATTTACTAAAATTAGAATATAGTTACAAGCTAGGGCTTTGTCCAAACCCAAGACATAGAGTTTGTTGATCATGATGGGCTGGAAGCACTCCATAGACAGAGGCGAATCCATGCTCAAAACAATCTTCAAGGCCTTACAAAGCCTTCTTTGGAGCTTTCCCTCTCTTGAACTTTACTTTCTCTTTCTAGAATTTCTCTATTTTTTCTCCCTTACAAGAAAAAAATGATATATCTACCTATTACATATTTTTTGCATATTTATTTGACTTGAGGCTCAAATTATCACAGAAAATTCGTGCAAGGCTCCTTCTAAAAGAATTAATACAAGTGGCCAAGTGGAGAAAATATCTTCAAAATAATATCTTCTGCTGAAATTTACGATGCATCGAAATAGGAACTTTGATGCATCAAAGATTAGATGTATCGAAGCGGCAACTTCGATGCATCTAACTTTTTTACTCTGCAATTCTTCAACTCTTCAGCTTCTCGACTTGGGTCTTGACACACCATTTACAATTCCTTGATATAGCCCTTCAATAAAGTACGATCGGATATAGGAATGCATTTTTGAACTCATAAAGGAGTTGAATTACATTGAATCCTGACTTTGAACCTGAAATGATCAAAAGCATAAAATGAGTAAAAACTATATAATATGTGCATCTATGGGATTAAAATACAAAAGTAAAGGCGTGAGAATGTAGACCATTCAACACTTATCATGTATATTGTAGTATTCTTCTTTATTAATGTTTAAATAGAATTTTGAATATTTGTGGGTAGCATTTCTGGAAACCCTCATGAGACTATAACTCATCCACTAGGAGTAACCTAGGGGTTCAAAGGCTTGTTACATATCCTAAATGCAATTGTTTCTACCACGAAAGAGGAGTTGGGTAGTTTAGTTAGTGTTTAGTTAATTTTATTTATTTTAGCTTTATTTTGTTTTATTGCTAAGGAACTAGCAATATGTAAGTTTGGGGGTGTGATAGGCATAGAATGTTACGCATTCTAGCTTCTTAATTTGCATATTTTATTATCTTAGTAGTAGATTATTTGTGATTTTATTCTGTTTTAGTGTTTTATGTATTTTTAGATCCTTAATGATAATTTCAATCAAATCATGCTTTTTGGGCTTTCAAATATGACTTCAAGAATGTTAGAAGAAGCCTACATCAATATGGCCAATTCAATTCAATATTTCAACTCAAAATAACCCAAAGAAGAGGCCCAAGAGAAGTGCAACTGCTTAAGAAGATTACGGGCTGAGGCCCAATTTTATGCCAAACACAATTTTAATCTCGTTTTGGTAGACTTCTCGCAACTCTTATTTTCAACTGTCAAAACGTCCCAATTAAGGCAAATGTTAAACAAAATTCGATTCTAGATCTTTTCTTCTTTCACGAAAATTTTATGAATTGAACTTCTGGGGCATCAAATATTAGGCCAAAGTTCAGAAGGAAAATCCACCTAATTTGGGCCTGTAGGAAATCCTAATTGTCTCCTAATTAGGTGGGGACACTTCATATCCTCTTGGATATTAAAAGTAATGAATTGGGGTTGTTTTGGGGCCTTGGAAGTAGCTTTGAGCAGCTAGTTCATCCACTAGGGTTTTGATGTAGCCCTAACTATAAACATCAATGGTTTGATTGTTTTAATTATTAGGGATTTCTATATTCATGCATTGATTGTGTAATTTAGAGGATTCTATTATTAAATAATTGAGCAATAAAGTCTTTATATTAGTCTCAATGATTTCTTATCTTGTCTTAGATACTTAATTATTCTGATTGAACTCAATCCCTCTTATTTTCTGTGATTATGAGAGTGATTATTATACAATGGTATTCATTGAATGTATGATTAAAGTTTTGATGGATTATGCCTAGAGAAGATGACTCATACTACACTATAGAGTAGAGTAGATAGGCAGATGGTGCATGCCAATCGAAGATAGTGCATGACTTAGCTTTAATTATATGTTATCCTATTGGCAGTTGAAAGTGAGTTTGTAGCCACTGATATCACTTATGCATGATACAATTCCCCAAAGTTAGTTCAAATTGACCATTGATTGTAAAGTTTGTGGTGAAGTCAATAACCCTAGATTCATCACATATTATCTTCACTCATTAGTTTCTCTTACTCTCATTTAATTTCTTTAATTAGTTAAAATAGAAATAAAATCAGCAAATCTTTTCCTTTAATTTAATTAGAATTAGTTCTATAAAATCAACACAATCAGAACACGGTCTCTATGGTTTTACACCCTTTCAATAACCATATTCTGCAAAGAATTCATTATATTGCGAAGTGGTAATTTTAATTGACATACTTCGCCACGATCATTTCGTCACATTTCTCATTCAATATACCATGTAATCATATGTAGCATTTATAAACACATAATTATATCACCTCAAATTGAGAATTCATTCAATTATATATTCTAGCATACTTTAGCTTTGAAAAACATCTAATTATATGCATATAACCAATTAGTTGTCATAGACGACCAATATACTCATGCAAACCCTAGATTTCATGGGTTAGACATCCCTATCTCAATTTGGAATAAAAACTCCAAAACCTCCAATTGTGAAAAATACCACAATCAATAACCAACTCCGTACAAATTTAAAATTTATGTCCAAACAGAACAAAATTTTCAATAGATATATACTTTTTTTAAAAATTCACCAAAAATAGTATACTAATATAAATTACATGAATTAATATAGCCTCTAAAAACTAAAACGTTTTCACAGTGGCAGACTACTGCCCAACTTGCTCTCAACATGAAATGTGACTTTCTAACATTTCTTTAACAATTAAATCACATACGATACTTGTAGAGTAAAGAACAAGAGAGTCAAACATCCTTACCTCAATTCAAAACTCTAGATTCAAAAAGCACCAATTATCACTGGAATCAACCTTCTCTGAACTTGATTTTGAACTGATCAAACTCGAGCCCTTATTGCGTAGAACAATTATTCCATCTTCAGTGTCTTCCAATTCGAGCTCTAAATCCTCCAATTTCAAGAGAGAAGGACGAATAAGAATGTAGAGAGATGAGAGACTCCATGGCCGACTATTAGAGAATAAGAGAATATGTGCTGGATTATTCTCCCTTGTATTTATAAACCTAGCCTCTCAAATTTATCAAAATACCACTAATCACTCAATGTACCTTCCTGGACTCCGTTTTTAATTTTGAAAACTACTACGGACTCGAAATAGATTCCATAGTTCATCAAATATTTTATTTAATCTAATCAAAATTTGGTATCATTTTAAAATTTTGATTTCCCGGGCACCGGACCGCCTCCCAGGCCTTCTCAACTTGAAAATCTCTAATTTCACCAAACATTCTGAAAACTTTCTCAAACCCTTATGAAAGTCTCCAAACATGTATTTCACATTTAAAACATGCTTTTGATCATTTAAATCATTTATGTGATAATAAACGAAAATAAAAAAGAAAATCGGCCAAAAATGGACATGGTCTTTACAACCTACCCAACTTAAAAGAATTTCATCCCCAAAATCAAGTTATACCTAGAGAGATCATGTCTAAATCCTATGGACTTCCTACTCTCACTTCCTAGTAGATTTCTTTTTCAATATCAACTCAACTCAACTCAACTAATTTGTATTCCTTCGACATGGAACTTCACGAATCGCTCCAATTATTTAGCAAGGCTAAGCTATCTTTCCAACACACACTAGAATCTCCAATGATCCAACATCAATCCCTTTTGTGATCTCCCACCTCAAGGAATAATCATACGCATCTTTTAGTGACATAATTCTTTTGTCAACATGAGTCCTAAGGCTTTAGTTTTGCCAACCTTAGTCAAACAAACAAAAACCCACATAATTTGCCAAACAATGTCCCGAGTGGTGCCATAATGATACTGGCTTGATTACTGTCATTGCATGTAAACTCCTCAAATGGTTATTGGTTCTCCCAACTAACACCAAGTCTAAATGCAATACCCATCAAGCACTATTTGAATCCTTTCCAAAACTTCATGGTAAACCACTATCTCCATCTAATACAGTGGATACTCAAAACTCCACATAACCTCACAATATATTCCACATATTGCTTACTAAGTCTCATCACGTCTTTCTATAAAAAAAAAGTGAGCTGCCTTAGTAAACTAGTCAACCATGATCCAAACTGTAATGCTTCTCCTTTTGATTGTGGAACCACATCACAAAACCATATTGATACAAGGTTCAATTCGTTACTATCATACCACTAGAAATCTATAAGTATAAAATCTCTAACTCATTATCCTATATTTGAGCCCCTAGCATATCCTAACACATAATGTGAAACTTTACAATACCTCGGGTATCTTAATCCATCTGCTCGCTAAGTATGTTAATAGACAAAACTGCATCTAACATGACAAACTCAACTCTCATGCGCTTGTCAATAAACAAAATTGCATCCACATCACTATGCTCTATCCCCAATAAGTGTTATAGACAAAACTGTACTTGAATGACAACATGCACCACCATAAGTGTGACAATAGACAAAACTAAGTCCAAAATCACCACTACATACGTTAATAGACAAAACTGCGTCTGATTGACCTCTTCTCTAGTCTGCCGAGTATGTTAATAGGCAAAACTGCATCAAAATGACAAACCCGACTGCCCATCGTGTGTCAATACACAAAACTATGTCTAACTGACAATACTCACCACCACGAGTATAATAATAGATAAAATTACGTCTAGAATTACCACTATGTTCGTTAATAGACAAAACTGCATCTAATTGACCTCTTTTATGATGTGCCAAGTATATCAATAGATAAAATTACGTCAAAATGACAAACCCGACTCTAGTATGTGCGTTCTTAGAAAAACATGCATCCTATTGACAACACCCACTACCACAAAACCCAATCAACCCTAGCAATCTCCCGAGGACAAAAACTGTTTCCTCAACCTTATAAGTGAAAACCATCTACACTCAAAATCTTAATGTTTCAATCCTCACTTATCAGTAATCACAAGTCAACTCAACAATCATCTAGATTCAACATGTTGTAAAAGAAGCACTAATCAAAGAAAAATGTCTGGCCAGGCAATTTCTCCCTGCTAGCCCAACCCCAGCAACATACCTTTCTTATTTCTCAAACAAACCCTCGGTCCCAATTGCCCATCCCGACATAAAACTAATGGACCACATATATTAAGTCCCTAAATATGTACAAGGACTAATATATGCTACTCTAAATCATTTTCAAAAAATCTCGATATGGAAAAACATTAAAGTATCCCAAACCTTTCCCACTAGCCCTAGGCATGCATCCAAATAAAAACAATAGTGTCTTTCAAAGGAAAGCTAGTTATGCTATATGCCAAGTCACTATTGGGGAGACTCCGCTACCTGCTTGCCATTTTCTGAAAATAGTTAATACTCATGAGATAAGCTCTAACATGCTCAGTAGAAATGTCTAAATCACAACTTCACAAATTCTATGAATACCACATAACCATACATTTGCAGTTAATCATGTTATGCACAAAATTGTATTTCTCAACTGTATCATGAATTACATATAATGCAACATGGTATGCATATTTCCCACATTCCTCCTCCGAACAACCATGGGACTCCAATAACAAAGTCATCCAATTGATATCACATCCACCCTCACCATATGTTTGCCATGCATAGATATAGATTTCACATACTTATGCTAATATATATGTAACATAGAAAGTAACATAATGACCACTTAACATGCTTACACATTTCTATATATGTCTCCCAAGTATTCACATTAAACATGTATCATATTTCAACATTTCATAAAATTTATATTGATGATCATACATGCTTTACATATAATCATGCTCCTTAAGTCAATTTATCAAACACACAAGTATCAAATCATATATACACATGAAACACATATAATTCCCTCACATTTCTCATTCAACATACCATGTAATCACATATAGTATTTCTAACCACATAATTATATCACCTCACATTGACAATTCATTCAATTGCATAATCTAGCATGTTTTAGCTTTGAAAAATATAATTATACACATATAACCAATTAGTTGCCATAAATAACCAATAGACTCACACAAATCTCGGATTTCATGGGTTAGGCATCCCTACCTCAATTTGTAGTGAAAACTTCAAAACTTCTAATTGTGAAAAATACCACAATCAATAACCAACTTCATAGGAATTAAAATTTTCTGCCCAAATAAAACAAAATTTTCAGCGTATACATACTTTCTTTAAAATTTCACCAAAAATAGTATACCAATCCAAATCACATGAATCCAAGGCCATGTCAAAGCTAGCTTACTCTACTATCATCTCAAATAATCAAAAGAGCATGTATACCTATAAGTTCAGTTTTAATAAAAAAAGATATAGCTAAAATTCTGTTAGAATAGTTTCTCACAACATACTACTCACAACTTTACAAATTCACCATAAATCACATGCTCAACTTTTACTCTAAAATGCTCCAAATTCATTCTATGAAAAGTCTATTTTCAAACCCAATTTGAATTTACTCAAAATTCTACTCATAAGTTGAGTTATTACCAAAACAATCCAAGTGCGACATATTCTGCACAGTCGTGAGAAATATTTAATAACTCATTCAATTCTTATCCAAATGAGACCTATGATACATCAAAATAAATTTAAGACATAGATCTACATCTTTATAAAATTTTCTAATATTTGGATTAATATAGCCTCTAAAAACTAAAAAAATTTCACAGTGGCAGACTGCTACCCAATTTGCTCTCAACATGAATGTGATTTTTCTAGCATTTCTTTAACAATTAAATCACATACAATACTTGTAGGGTAAAGAGCAAGAGAGTCAAACATCCTTACCTCAATTCGAAGCTTTAGATTCAAAAAGCCCCAATTCTCATCGAAATCAATCTTGTATAAATTTGACTTTGAACCGATCAAACTTGAGCCCTCGTCGCGTAGAACAATTCTTCCTTCTTCGATGTCTTCCAATTCAAGCTCCAAGTCCTCTAATTTCAAGAGAGAATGAATAATAAGAATGTAAAGAGATAAAAGACTCCATGGTCGGCTGCTAGAGAATGAGAGAATATGTGCTGAATTATTTTCTCTTGTATTTATAAACCTAGTCTCTAAAATTTACCAAAATAACCCTAGTCACTCAACGTACCTTCTCAGACTCCGTTTTCAATTTTGAAAACTCTTATGTACTCGAAATCGATTCCATAATTCGTCAAATATTTTATTTAATCTAATCTCAAAATTTGGTATCATTCTAAAATTTTTGAATTTCTCGAGCCCACCGGACCACGTCCCAGGCCCGCCCGTCTGACCCAAAAAAATCAAATTTCACCAAACTTTCCTGAACCCTTATACAAGTCCCCAAATATGTATTTCACATTTAGAACATGCATTTGATCATTTATGTGACAATAAACAGAAATAAAAAGAAAATCGATAAAAAAATGGTCATGGTCTTTACATATTAGTACACAGTTAGAGAGAAACGTGGAAAATAATAATAATAATTAATGTAGTTGTTTCCTCTTATCATTTTCTCTCCAAATTCAAGTTCATTCTTTCTATAAGGCCATGATCAAAAGGAGACACTAAAAATATTGAAGATATCAAAAGTGGTCAGGTACATGTGGATTACAAGATATGAAAAAAAAATTATTCTAATTATACGTAGATAACAAGTGGCAAAGGAAAAAAATTCAGGCATCATAAACAAACATAAATCTTAAGTAGGAAGTCAGAGAGCCAATAAAAAAAGTCTCAAATTGGGTTTGTTTGGCGAGTAACGAATATTAAATAGCATGCATGTATTAAAATAAAAAAGAAAAGAATTAAAAAGGAAGCAACAACATCAAGGAAGGGTTACATAAGTGTACTTGTTTTATACTACTTAAATGTAATCATGGTTGAGTCTTCAGTTTTGTATGTTTTTTTTTTTTATAAAAAAAAACTATAGTATCAATGAAGACTGCGTAAAAGCCAGGCATGATAATTGTGCATAAAGTGGTTTACCTGCTTTAAAGTCTGGCAGGAGGGTCTACACTGATTATTTGTATAAGTTGATAGATATGTTTCGTCTCTTCTCTTACATCTTACCAAGAGTGGGCAAGCAATTCAAAGACATTACAGAGTAGTCCTACTTCAATATGGACTAATGAAGTCTCAAGAGATAAGAATACATCTCAGAGTAATCTAAATCCTAAACAAATACAAATGTATTCGTTCAAGATAATTTTCATTAGTTGATGGTCTAAATTTTCCCCTCGTGGCATTAGGAATTGAGTTTCCTCATGTTAAAAAGGTATGCATGTACCAACAACTTGTAGGAACTTTCCATGTTTACTTCCATCAAGACTTTCTGCCAACGTTTGTATTGGAATGAGATTTTCTAATTTTATTCAAGTTGTAATGCTTCAAAGTTCTAGGCTTGCTTCACCTTTGGGCTTTGGTTTATTTCCATCCTTGTATGAACTTGACCCCATTTTCTTTTACATTGCTTGATTTGAAAAAAAATAATTAACTTCAAATCTCACCCTCAACATTTTGCAAGCAAGTATCGTGCGAGACTTGTAGTAGGGAAAATTTATAAACATTAAAAAAAAATTGTATGGTGGATTCAAAATATAATTTGGGCTTACTCTCAATTTGTCACATTTTGAAATATGACCCAATAAGGCAGATAATTCAAAATTCAAACCCATCACAAATAAATGGGTCATAGGCCAATTCAAATTATCTAAGAAGTCCAAACCCACTTGAAAATGGGTCAGAGGATAATTAAATATATATATATATATATATATATATATATATAATTATAATGAATGATAATTATTACATATATAAATTGGATAATTTTCACAAAAGATAATTATTAACCAAAAGATAATTATCATATTTATATATATTAATAAGATAATTATCATAATGAAGAAAAGTTACAAATTTATCCCTCTGGTGAGCCTATAAATAAAAGTCCAGGGGTGGGAGAAGAAAACAACAAGAAGACTCTCAAAGAACGCTAAAGCTATACATGATTTTTCACTCAAAATCCAAATCTCTAAAGCATCTAAAACCCTGAAAGGAGAGGAACAACAAGCGCATCATCCACGTGCCATTCTTTATCAAAGTTCTAATTCAATTTAAGATTAAGCTCTAGCGGCCCTTGAATCTGGATCACAATCCAATTCAAGATTAAGCTCTAGCAGCCCTTGAATCTAGATCACCAAGGAGATCAAATCAAAGGAATTTATTTTTCTTTTGTAAAGATCTACAGAGATTTGTAACATATATTTCTTGAAATTAATATAAAGTTAATTTATTTGTCCACATGTGTTGATCATATTTCAGACTCAAAATTTGTGTGTATAGTATTGTTTTATAGACTCTAGTTCTAAGATTGTAGGTTACACTGATGTTGATTGGGCTGGTAATAAGGATGATATGAAAAGTACTTCAGGTGGTTATTTCTATGTTGGTAGTATTATTGTTTCATGGTACATCAAGAAGCAAAATTGTGTTTCTTTATCATCTTGTGAGGCTGAGTATATTACTATTGGAAGTTGTTGCACACAATTGTTTTGGATAAAGCAGATGTTACTGGATTATGGAATTGATTAAGATACATTGTCTATCTTTTGTGATAACAATAGTACAATTAATATCTCTAAGAATCTAATTTTACATTCTAGGACAAAACACATTGACATTCGACATCATTTTATCTAAAAAATATTTGAACAAAATGTCATGTCTTTGGAGAAAATACATATTTATCATAATTTGTCTGATATTCTCATAAAACCTTTGGATGCTTCTAGGTTTCATCACCTTAGAAAATCTATGGGCATTTGTTGTCTTGACTAGATTGCATGCCATTGACATAATCGAGATAGACATTTCATATTCATTTATGAGTCTAGATTATACATTTAACCTTGAAATTTTAGGATTTATTTTTATTTTTATTTTTCTGAAGTTAACCAAACCATATTAGGATGAGTATGTTAAACACAAGAAAGTTAATGACACATATTTAATGTTTATAAAATTTTTGGTTTTGTTTACTTATTTAGTTTAGTAGATGAATCATGATGAGTGCATTTACTATATTATTTTTGTCATTATTTTGGTCAAAGATAGTATTGATGTGATAAAACATTATCTTAAGAATTGAATTTTCAATATTGTGTTAAAGCCAAAAAGAGTGATGAGTGAAAAAAATAAAAATTTTGCAACAACTGGAAAAGAATAATAAAAAAATATGTGAAAATTTGTTGTTGAACATATTCTTATGAAAAAAGGCTACCTTCAGGATGTGTCCGAAGCTACTTATAGGGGCAAAATTAACACTCGGTCCAATGGGCTGAACTGATACAGAAAATGAACTCGGCCCACGTCAGCTTAAGCCCATGTGTCAACAGAAAACCAAAAGGGTTGGGTCGTTAGTTATCAAGGGCCTAGTCACCCTTCCCCAAGGCTACAAAGCCCAAATTAAAATCAGACTTACAATTCAAAAAAGAATTCAAATTCCTTAAGAGAAAAGTTAACTGTCAATAAGGAAATTCAAGTCCTAAAAGGATTTTAATTCCTACTTGTATAAATATTCATGAAACTATCAATGAAAGGGATCCTCAAATCCACCTCCTATCACAATGCATCATAATGATCATTTTTACAATCATAGAACATAATTATCATTTTTACTCATTTCATGCATCCACAAAGTGAAAATTCATCACGATTGGATTCCACCTTCTACACGTGGAACACAAAAATGATAATCCATCCATTTTATACATAAACTTCAAAAAATCATCAATTTTACACATTCCCATTATCCGTCCATCAATATCATTATATACACAATGGAGTCCGCGAGTATTACAACTCATTCATGACTAAGATTGAAATTTTTTGTCATCATATACAAGTTATATTTCAAATAATTAATTAAAATAATGCATTCATCCAAACCTCCCCCATCACTACACACATTTCCCTAAAATACTCTTCATTCTCGTAAATTACACAAATGAGTCCAAATGTACATTACATTAGCGTCATGTACTCAAGTCCATAGTCATTGCATGAATTACATGCACATAGTCCAAAAGCATTAAATTCATCTATGACTATAATTACAACATAAATCAACATGCCATAAGCTGGCATGGATAGCCAAATCTACAATATCAAAATGAAGCAAAAATGCTACAAGAACTCCACTTGAGTCATTCAAGTTTTGTCCGTCATAGGCCCCTTTATCTGTGAAAAGTTTTGGAAAAAAGGGGTGAGCATTTCAACGGCTCAGTAGGAATGTCCCAACCCCCCTAGGTGTCGACCTAACACTGACCTACATGATATGCAACCATGATACCGCTACTCTACGATATTCACATATTCCATGCTTCACAATACCATTTAAAACATATACATTTAAACCATACATCATACTTAACAATTAAACACCTAAGTATACTAACCCCAAAAATGTATTTTGCCAGAAGTCTACGCTACTGGCTTTTAACCTTATGCTAGTTTTAGGATTTAGTTAGTAGTGGCTAAAAGCTCTCTCTCTCTCTCTCTCTCTCTCTCTCTCTTGTAATGCAATGTATATGTGCACAATTTCTAACACAGTTTTGTAATACATTCAAGATATTTACACCTTTTCGGTCATCATAATCTAATACATAGCAATGATTGGTCCACTCCGACAATCATGTGGTGCTGGGCCACTCTGACAACACCAAAGTATTGGTCAACTCTGAAGCACTCGTGTGATGGGGTAACTCTGACGGTCACACAATCAAGGTTTTAAATATACCTTAGACTAGTGATTAGGCAACTCTGATGATCACTATACTTAGGGTATGATTGGGCCTCTTCAGTGATCATCCCATTAGGAATATTCTCACCAATTCAAACACATGACTGGCCCTTTCTGAATTTCCATGTACATCATACATGGACAACACTTTGAAAATTTTGCATACAGGCTCACAAAACATATGTATTGCACAAAGCATATAATTCTCATGCTCTTCAATGCATATTCCTGCTACTTTAGCTCTATCATGCATTCGTCTACACAATTTCCATATAACCATATATATGTCATAACTAGCATATAAGTCACATATGCCTACTAATCCCCAATTTAGCATATATTACTCATGCTTCATCCAATGCATCCATTACTATATGAAAATAGCTTTCATTTCAAACCACATTACCAACACATAATCACATACATATTCATTATTCCATATAGTGCATATGTACGCAAAACCTAGCAGATAAGCATACATGCTCTCATCTTTCACACATTGCACATACTAGCCCCTCATGTTATATATATTATAAGGTACATCAACTTTGCATAGAAGAGACTCAAGGGAAGGAGAAAAACATTAAATTCCATCCCTCTCACCACTCTCATTCATGCAATACACAACCTATATCTCACCGTTTCACCCGAAACCCTAGAACCGACAACTAAGAGAGAAAGAGAACCCCTAACTCAAATTTGAAGGTTGTCCAATCATTTTTCAAAATTTCTAGTGATGTCTATCTTGCCAAAACCAAAGATTGTTTGGTCTAAAGTGAAGCCCTTGCTGAGCTCTACACATTTTCCTTTTTAGGCGAATCCTGAATCATGCCCGAATGCCTCTGAAATGTAGAGATAATGTGGAGGGATGAAGATGGGAGAGATTAGAGATAGAAAGTGGCATAAAAATGGGCCAAAATTCTCATCCACTGATAATTAAAATATCTAGTGTGCACAAATGACTAAAATGCACCTTAGCCACTTAATGTACCCTCCCGACCTTCGCTTTTGATTTTGAAAGTTTCTATGGACTCAAAATCACTTCCTTAACTCTCTAAACATTTCATCTAAGATAAAATTAAAAATAATTATTTTTCAGAATTATTTGAATTTCCTGGGCCCCCCAGACCATGTCCCGGGCCCCCACTTGACCAAAAAGTCAATTCCTCCAAACTTTTTGAAAACCTCCAAAAACTTCATAAAATATTTTTAAATATGTTTCCCACTCTCGAAACATCCATGGAATCATTTAAAACGTATTTATGGCAAAAAATGATAAAAATTTGGTAAACCAGTCAAATTTGGTTCTGGTCTCTACATTCGATGTCAAAACTAAGTTTGATCGAGTTGTAATCTTTCATTCATATTTTTGTAATCAATCATAGAGTTGAAAAGTGAGAGCTTGGAGTGTGTTCTTCATCAATGCATCATCTAAAGAGTGCCTCTACAAAGGCTTTGGTTGAATGAACCTTTTAAGTGGCTACAAGTGAGTATAGACATCGTTGATCATGATTTGAGCATCATTTAGTTCAGGTAAGTTGGTGAAGACACGTAGGTTTTTAAAACTTATTTTTTAGTCTTGAAATATAGAGTTTCGAAGTCACAATTTCATATTTTTCAAGGTTGGACTGGTTCAAGTATTACCCGGACTAGTCCAAGAGCTCTCAAGACCTCAAAATTGGTCACCAATATAGCTAGACCAGTCCAAGTGAAGGTTGAACTAGTCTAAGAGGTCTCAATACCTCAAAAAGAGGTCTTAGCAAGGCTAGACCAGTCCAAGCCTTCTGGTTTGTTTATTTTGGCCTCCTTTGTCCTATTTTGACCCGAATTTGATTATGAACTTTCCTTAAACATTGAACTTAATTTTCTATTGATTTTTAACTTATTTTTCAAGAAAAATTAGGGCTTTATTATATATATAAACCCTCATATGTTTTATCTCTAATTAATACTTTCAAGGAGCTTTTATTACATATCAGAAAATCTTGTTAGAGAGAGAAAGTAGAGGGATATTTTTCAACATAAAATTTTTATTCTTCTATTTATATTTTTTAGAACACACAGTGTGTTTAAGTTGTAATGTTCTTCTCAATCTGATTAGTCAGATTCTCAAAGACATCATCAATCTATATAGTTTGATCAGAGCAATAGAGGTGGTTATGTGATACTACTTGATTTTAACCAAAGAGGAAGGAGAAACGATCACTACAAAGAGGACAAAATACTTGAGGAGTATTTTTGTTCTTTTAGCTACCCTTCTAGAAGAATTGTGACATTAGCTAGAAGTCTGTAGCAATTCAATGACGAGTTGCAAGAGTAAGCCTGAGGCGTTCCGCATCAAGTTCTTGTCAGAATGAAGTGTGTGTGAGTATGAGACAAAGTCTGTTATACTTTGCTTTGAGATAGTGGATTGGTTTCTCTAAAGGTATCTGCCTCACCCTTGTGGTTTTTCCCTTCCTAGGGTTTCCATGTAAATTTTCTAGTGTCATCTCTAACTTTTCTTACTTACTTTATTTATTTTGTGATTGGTTTGGAGGCTTATTTGATAATCATTATGGGTAATTAATCAATCATAAAAATCTAACAAGAAGACCTATTCACCCTCCTTTAAGTCTAAGCATTAGCATTTCACACTAAATTAACTGAACCATTTCCGCATCGCGTAACTCACAATTTTTATATCTCATGTGAGGAGTTTGGGTTTATTTAGGATTTGATGTATTGGACACCATGTGACATTTCCTTTCATCAATAAATGTATGATTTTTGTGTTCAGATATATTATTTTATTGTTTGAACATATATTTCTGGAAAATGTCATCAAGCATAGATTGGCTCTCTCACATGAGCAATCACCTTGGCCTTTAAATAGTGAGCAAGGTGAGACATGAAATTCCTATATAGTGGGAGAATTCATTTTTGAGATACATGTCGTCTTGACAGAGTCAAGTTGAGGTTCTTACACGAACCGAACAAGAGGGTAACCCACACACTTCATGTAGCCTGAAGTTAGCCGAATGCAAAATTTCAAATAGCCGCTGAAAGAATGATTGTGTTAGGCATTTAAATATCAACTAAACTAAGATTCTTATGATGCTTTTATGAGCTTGAGATGCCTAATTGAGTGAGAGCTTCGTCGTAGCATACATAATATATTGTATGGCTATTTATTCAACCATTAGTAGAGAGTGACTGAATGTATCCCTGCGTCGTCAATGTGTGAGCTTTGAGAACAATGTTATTTTAGTTCTTCCTATACTCTTATGACCTAGGATTACGTTATGAAGAGAAGACATAATGTCACTACTTTAGTGTGTACCTAAAAGACCATGATTGATGTGGTCTGGTGGGGCATATCTTGGAAAGCGGTTAGGTCTGATTGGATTAACGTCAGTAGATAGGGAAGATAATTTCGTGATACACTATCGTGTTATGACTCATAGCCTGGGCGACCTTGTTGGAATTACGTTTACCGATATGGTCATGAGTACAATACAAATTATGGGATTCAAGCATCGCTTTGAGATAAGTCTTAAGAGGGATAAAGGGTGCTGAATATGGTATAACGGAATGGTTTCGGGCATAGATGAGATTACTTGTTCATAGTGAGGTACTATGTTAGTTTGATGGTAGCTTAATATAGTGCTCCTAACCTAATATTTCTCGTCAGGTCGCACGATCCACTTCATGTACGTAGATATGAGAGATATGGAGAATTTAGTACTCAACTTATGTGGATGAGTGGGAGATTCTAGAATATGGATCAGTTTGTCCCAAACCCATAACCCGTATCCATATTATTTGAATTCAAAATATTACAGAGACATATAATAAGATACAATATTATGGGGTGTTACATTGTGAATTTAAAAAGCTACCATTCGAATTTAAACTACAATATTTGTAGATATAAAAAAGTTTGGGAATACCTGAGATAGGTGAACTGTTCTCCCGATCATATTTTCTAGATAGGTGAATTGCTCTCCCAATCATATTTTCTCTCTCAATATTATTGTATCTGGTTAGCTATCATTTTAACTTAGGATTTGGATTGTGAAAATACGAAGAGGACTCTTGTACCCCTCTATCGACGAGAAGGCCGATGAATGATCTTGTTGGTGTGTCATCGACAATGGTATTTAGGTGACCTGGGGAGGACGTCTATTTGTTACGGTGTCATCTTCGGTTGTTTCTGGAAAGCTTATAACACAAGCCTCGACCCTATGCTTCCGCTATTCGGGCAATAGAGGTATCTCGAATTTAATCGCTTATTTTTTTCAACCAAAAATATAAGTGAATAGAAGTAGAAAATATGGAGAGTAAAAAGATAAAATGATACACTAATACCTATAATGAAATAACTCCATATGGCTTTTGTGTTTGGATGACTCGTAATTGTTAAAAAAAAAGGGTTAGATAGCTCACTCCACATCATTTATGTTCCAAATCATAAAAGTTGCACTTTATTAAAAATAATAAAAAAAAAATGGATTATATGGAAACTGATTTATCATTATTCTTGATGGAACTATTGGAGTTAATTAATTAACGGCTCAAGGCTTGATTTGAAAAAATTTATTAGATGGTCTTGATCACAAGTCAAAAGTTAATCTAATTCCATCAAAATATATATATGTTCAATACCTTTAAATTCTTATGGATTTACTTTTTTTCAATAAAAAATTTTAATTGGATAATAATTTATATAGTAAAACTTATCACCAATAAAAAGTCGAATAGGTTTTTAATTCATTGAATTGTAAAAGTGTAATAAAAAGTATATATCTTAGTTATACTCTCTATGAAATATTCACAAGAGTAATTCGATTATTCAATTCGATTATAATTTTTACTCCGATTATCTTTACTAGACCTACCTAATAATTCTTCGTGATCCTACATGTTCCATAACTTTTCTCAATATCTAGTGTGTGTATATATATATATATTCTTTTTCAAAAGGTAAGCTATTGAGAAAAAAGTTTCGAATGCCAACATTACATCAAATAAAAGGGCCATACGACGACCACGTGAAACCGCTACATGATAAGGAATCCCGTGTGCCACCAAACATAAGGGGCCAAAACAAAGCAATCAAAGCAGAAAAACCCATATCTATACTGAGCCAGCATAAATGGACATAGCACACTTGTAGCAGATATAAGCCTGGAAAATTTTGAAAATATTAGAAAATATCTCCACTAACTCCTTAGTAACAGCAAATTCTCCATATTTGTTTACTCCAATTTCAGGACTTCCACCACTAGAATTTAAAAATACAGAAAAAAGAATGAATGAAAGAAAATTTTGATAGTTAATTCACTGACTTCCGGAAAAAAAAAAAAATCACTAACTGACCCATTCAATTCAACATTTCACCAGTTTTGGTTTTTCGAAATTGTTCAATTACACCAATCAAAAAAATAATAAAAAAAAAACATTAGTTAGAACCATTAAAGTCTCATAGAGGACAAAAATATTGAGTATGTGAATTACTTGACATGATTAAAAAATATATATCTATTAAAGCTGGTAGAGATGTGCAAGATTTGCCCAAAATATAAAATGAAAATGAAGAGACAAGAAAGAAATTAAGTAAAGTGAAAGGGAAATGTGAAGGCCATACAAATAAAAGGGTCCACGCATATCCTAGGGGGCTATAATGGAGTAGGGCAAAACAACCCCGAAAAATACGAGACAATGGAAAAGCAACGTTTTTTTCTTTTTCACATGCGGGACACACGTGGTCAGGGCAGAGTCAGATGAAAAATTAAATTTTAGCAAGTAAAATAAATAAATAAAATACTTTATACTGACCGTAAATTCTAAAAAAAAAAAAAGTAAATAGTCACAACTTAAAAATAAAATGCTAACGAGTGACCATTAACTTTATTATCCATAATAACCTACATTCTTTTCATAAATCTCAGTTCATTTTTTCGTCTTCTCCATATATATATATATATAATAAAATAAAGGTTGAACAATTTTCTTACATAAACAAGGATAAAGAAAAGAAAATTTTCATATATGTATATGTTTACTTTCTTTTGTAGAACATGAGTTCCAACCCAAATATGGATCGGAGAGAGAAAGAGAAGCTAATCAGATCTTCATATAGAGAGAGAGAGAGAGAGAGAGGGGCTGCTCGATTCTTTGAAGAGAGAAAGAGAAGGGTTGAACGAATTTTGTAGACAGAGACTGATCGGTTCTTCGAAAGGGGAGTGAAACGAACAACAGGTGAGTAATAGGTGTAACAACATGGGTGAAATATGGGTTCAACCCAATTAATCTGCTAAATAATGGGTTTAATTTTCTGCAACTCGAATTCATTTATTATTTGGACGGGTTGGCGGGTCCGCACCTATTTCACCCTCACATGTGATCAAATAACATAAGTTAGTATATTCATATTCCATTAGAGTCTCAAACTCAACCTTAAATAGACATTTGCATTTATGGCTCTATTTGTTTCGATGTAAAATATTTTTTGAAAATTATTTTTGAAAATTTTCGATATTTGGCAGAATCAACCAACCTAACTATTCAATATTTTATGGATTGGTTGCATCAATTCAAACATTTTAGTGTGAAATATTTTACGGGTATGACATTTTTTTCTTTTAAAATATGCAATCAAACACCAAAAAAAATTTCTCATAATTTTCTTCGATTTGATCAGTTAAAAATTTGATTTGGTGAAATTTGAAGAAATTGGTGAAACTAGGGTTTGGATTTCGAGAGAGCTCAAAAAGAGAAAGTTGTTTCCTTGCTACGATCTATTTCTACCATTTGAAATTCAAATTTGGAGGAGTTTAAAGATTTGGTAATTTAGGACTTTTTGAAATTAAATCTTGGAATTGAGGTAGGGGTGTTATTTGCACCTTATTATCAATTCATTAGGAACTGATGTTGATTTCAGATTATTTAGCATGTTTAAAAGTGATAGAAAGTGGTAATTGTGAGTCTTGCATCTTTTCTTATACTTATACTTATCTATTGAATCTTCACATGATAATTATGATAATATAAATGTGCATTGACATTGTATATATATCTTGATGAATTTGTGGATTGAATGTATGTTAGTACATGTGTTAATGTGAGCTATACATGTGAATTATGTTTACATGTCATATATGCTAAGAATTGAGAATACATGTTGTTGATTAGAATAATTTATAGTTGTGGAGACCTTATACATGTTACATGCAACATGTAGAGACCAGGTTATTTTTGTCCAATTTTTTTTTCTTATTATTTAATTTCAAAAATGAGATGTAAATATATATATATATGTGTGTGTGTGTGTGTGTGATTATATATATAGATGGAGGATATATATATATATATATATATATGGAGATATATATATATATATGTGTGTGTGTGTGTGTGTGTGTGTGTGTGTGCGTGTGTGTGTGAGAGAGGTTGGTGGACAAAATGAGTGGTGTTAGAGTTAATTGAAGATAAGGCAAAAGATAGAGAGAAGAAAAAGAAAGAGCGAAAGTTAGAAAGAGAAATAGAAAACTCTAGAAAGGGAAATAATTCTGGAGAGAGAATTCTAAAGAGAGAGGGAGGTTCGGCCATGGTGAGGATGGTGGGTAGAGTCACGACTTGGCTAGTGGTGGTGCGAGGTGGCCGAAAGTGAGCAGGTCTTGTCACGCCCCCAAATTTAAAAACCTGAAACTCTAGTCCAACACCTGAATTTGGTGCGCGACTTGAAAAACATAACGTCTTTCTTATCATACATTAATCCATAAACGTATATATTACAATCAAAATGTGATCATCTAGATCATCCATTACAAAAAGTTCGTTTGGAGACCTCATCCCTCATCATGAGAGCCAACTATGTACAACAAAAGATAAATACATGTTAAGAAATTTACATGTAAATGGCCTCTATCGTCCTGTACCGCGCTTCCATTCACTCGGTACCTGAAAATAAAATGGGGTGAGCACAACAAGTTCAGCAAGAATTGCAAAATACTATCATTACTCAAAAAATTGACCTTGCCTTAAATTCCTACATATAAGGACTCGTACAACAATCTTTGTTGATTAGGTTTACAAAAATTTTTCTTATGATAATTAAACTCTAATTAATTATCATATCGACAATTTCTTTCACACACAAATTTTTCTTATGATAATTAAACTCTAATTAATTATCATATCCACAATTTCTTTCACACACAGGAACTGTATTCTTAACAATTTTTTATTAAGCTAATCATCTTTATTAACTTAACATAACCTCACGTGAGCCCCAGGCTCCTCTCAAATAAATGGCATGCTTAGCCAACAAGTGGTGCGCATCACATAGTCTGAGACTAAGGAAGCTCGCACATGTGGCTGGGCTTGTACATCTACTCACCCAGATGGTCCCGAACCACATCCACACAATAAGGGCACGCTTCGCCCAATGGCCATAACAAATGGGTTGTACACACCCCATAGGTAGGTCCCTGACCATACCTCAAAAAATTCTTTAGAAATTTTTATCTCATTTCCATACATTCAAGCTTTTAGGATTTACCAAATGCTCTCAACATTTAATAAATCAAACTGTTCTTTTAGTGATCCCTAATCACATTAATTAATCAATTTAGGATTTCACCACTTAAATCTCTTCTAAACTTAATTATATTAGCATAATTAAGTTTATTATGCCAAAATGTACCACTCAAGAGTTTTTTGTAATTTTTAGAGCTTAAATGATATTTTTTTCTAATTCACTCCAAATAAAAGGGAAACAAGCGTTCTTTACTAACATAAAATCTTTTATAATTTATTAAATGCTTTTCACATTTAATAAATTAAAAAAGCATATTGTATGCGTTCAAAGCTTAAATCATCTCTAACCGAAACTTTAATTCCTAGAACCAACTCTTCTAACATAATAAGTTCTATTGCGTTAAAACAAATGATTCCATAAATTTATACAATTTGGAGCATTCGAGAATTTTTTCCTAGAACCAACTATTCTAGCATAATTAGTTCTAAATGCATAAACATAAAATTTCGGAATAAAACGTAATTTATGGAGCATCAAAAATATTTTTCCTCCAAGTTCTAATTTCAGCCCAAAAAAAAAAATTCTTTACATTTCTTTTAAATGACATTGGGCCTATTTCTTAATTTTAGCCTAGTCCAAAGTCATGCAACCATTTATTTCTTTTAGATGATACTAGGCCTATTTTTAATTTCGGCCCAGTCCAAATCATCTAACTCAAAACTGAACCCATTCACTTTTACTAACTTCAACTCTTGGGCCAATCCATTCTCTAAGCCCAAATCATAACTATTCCATTTCAGTCAACTCAAACAACCCAACAACTTCCATCAACCACTTTAGAATAACAGCCCACACACCATATATATATATATATATATATATATATATATATATATATATATAATCAAAGACCCACCATTCTCGGCACTCAGCAGGATCTCTTCAAGGACCCATCTTCAAAAGTCTAATGCCATGCATATCAATCCACTACAAGTAAACCAACTTCTAGATAAATTAATCAATTCATCCATATATATATATATATATACACTACCAAAAAAGTAACCGTACAAAACAAAATGCAGGAATATGTATATCTCAGTATATATAAACATCAAATACTCCAACATTGCTAGTTTACATGCATTGATAAAAAAAAATTATAAAAAAAATAACCACCAGGATTACACATATGCAACACTGTACAATATATATAGCTATATACATAATCACATGCATCAATATATTTACACCCCCAATGAAGATTCAAAGAATACCTAAGTCTCATGCAAGTATCAACACCTTAAAACAAATTAATACCCATCACTAGCTATATATAACAATCCATATATATAAACAACCCAAAGACTAATCAAGCAACTCTTAATCCAAAATTTTCTTGTTAAAGTCTCACCCTTAAAATAGTTTCAAATCAGAATTTTTTCTAATTTAAAACATGGTTATCTAGATATATAAAATATATATAGAAGCATAAGGCAAGATTCAACTTGCCTCAATGAAGATTTTCTTCTATTCTTCTTCTTCTACTTATTCTCTTTCTTTCTCTTCTTCTTTTTCTTTTTCTTCTCTCTTTCTCTTCTTTTTCTCTCTGTTTCTCTCTGTAGCCGAGACTATACTTTTAGTCTCTTTTTCTTGCACACGCTACCTTCTTACATTCAATTGTCAAAAGATAATGCTACTCAAGTAGAATTCTTAGGCAGAAATATTTACATCCATTGGATGCATGTGGTAAGTGTATGTGGTGGGGCCTACCAGATACATCTAATGGATGTAAATGTTTCTGCCCACGAATTCTGCCTAAGAATTCTGCCTGAGTAGCATTACCCATTGTCAAAACAATGCTAGCTTTGGTACACATGTCACACATGCACCAGCTTGTCTGCCACTATCCAATTCAAAGCTTGCCTCACAAGACATATACATATAGCATATATATATACACACACACACACACACACATATATATATATGTATATATATACACATATCTATAATTACACTTCTATCCTACAAAATCCAAAAATTACCTTTGAATTCCAAAAAGAAATTTAAACAAGGTCCTATTTAAAATCTAAGGATGTTACAGGTCTATTCACGCACGATGTCATAGGTTGTTCACGACCATGGTGGGTTTCAATTTGTGGTCTTTGGAGGGGCTGTTTGGCAATGTAGCATGGTGGTGGCGTCGAGGCTATGTAGTTTCGATTGACGATAACTAACATGAGCTGTTGGTCGTGGGTCTATTCACGGTGGTTCCACGACAGTGATTGATGACTGATTGAGGTGTGGGCAGGTGAGCTTCATGGTGCTCCGGCTATGGTGGGGCTGTAGTTGGATCCATGGTGTCATTCCGGCAGCGGGTGGTTGAAGGAGACGATTAGGTGTTCACAGCTAAAGAGAGAGAGAGAAAGGCTGTGGGAGCGATTGTTCTTGTGTCGCTATTTCGGATGGCTAAAAGAAAGCTCCAGCTGGCCGAAAGCATTCTATCGGTCAACCGAAGCTGCTCTCCAATCGGCCGACATTGATGGACAATTTGAGGTTCAATTGTAGCTCACGGTTTGATGATGTCTGGTGGCTAGTTGGTGGCTTGAGGAAGGTAGCTTGAGGTGGTTCGGTTCACATGGGTTGATGGTTTGGTTGATATAGGTCCAAGTGTATGAAGCCAAATGAGAGGTGATAGAAATGGGTTGGTGAAGTCTGGTGTGGAGGTGGTTCGGCCAGCTCGGTTCCATGGGCTAGTGGTTTACCGTGGCTTCGGGTGTGGTTCCAAGCGGTGTCAAGGCTTTCAGCTATGGCAGCAGGTGGTTGGTATGGTTCGACCATGGTGTGACAGTAAGGGTGGTGAACTGGGTTTGAGGTCGGTAGCATGGTGAAGATGTTGGGTAGTTAAGGTCCGACCATGAAGAAAATGATCGGTGATCGTTGCGAGTTAAGGTGGCTGGAAGTAGGTAGGTACTCGGCTGGATTTGTTGATGGCGGTTTGGTTGTCCATGGTGGTGGTGGCTTGGGGGAAAAATTGGGTCTTGGTTGCGGTTGAAGTGGTCGCTGAAAGTTATGGGGGAGAATAAGAAAGATGGCAGAGATGGTGGTTGTCAATGGAGCTCGGTTATGGGATGTCATGGGAGGTGGTGGTGTTGGTCATGGGTGTTTGATTAGTTTGGGTTAATGGTGTTGGGCCTAGAAGTTGGTTTCCAATTGGGCTCTGTTTTGGGATGCCATGAGTGATGGTTGGGTTTAAGTGTCATTCACTACTTGGGCTAGGTAATGGTGAGCTTGATGGTTGGTTTAAGTGTTGGTTTTGATAATGAGCCTGCTTAATTGAATTGGGCTTAGTGATGTGATTTTTGTGTGGTAGCCAAATTGGTGGCTATAGGGCATGACTTTGGATTTCAGACGGTAATGGACAATATGGAGTTCCAAAAAAACACCACGGCAAGTTGATTATTGCCTCTATCTCCTATGTACATATACGTTTTAATTCACATATGTTCTTGTATATATGTGCATATGTGTTGATAGTGTATAAATTTATATGTGTAAATATAGATTTGATGCATTGGTATTGATTAGATATACTTATGTGTATATGGGTGTGTGTGTATATATATATATATATATATATATATATATATATATATATTCATATATATATTGGAGAATAGGATAATGCATATTGATGATTGCCTTATATGTTTATATATTGCAATGTGAATTTTACTAGATTTATAAAATGCTTTTATTTGAGTATGTTGAATGTATGAAAATATGAGTACGTTTGGTTAGATATGCATATATGATACGTATGCATCAGTTTGAACATATATGCGTTATATGTGGTGTATAAGAGTTTGATACATGCTAGAATTGTTCATTATGTGATACGTATGATGTGGTGATTGAGTATATGCAATGTGTGAAATGTGAGAGCACGAATACTAATGTGTTAGGTTACGTGCATATTTGACTTATATTCTGGATTTGACATATATGAGATTATATGTGATATTGTAGTGAGAAATGCATGCTAGATACTCTAATTGCTAGCTTGCACATTTGAAAAGCATGAAAATGATATGCTAGACATTATATATTAGAAATGCATATATAGGGTAATGGTGAGAAAACGAAAAAAATAGATCGTGCATGGAATGTCAGAGTTTTCCAATCATGCTATGTAAGTGACATTATCGTCCACTGAGGTATGACAGTTGGAGTGGTCCCATCATACCAAGGCTAAGGCCTAAATTCATAGAATAACCATGTTTGGTGAGCGTCGAAGTTATCCACTCACGTTAGGGGGCAAACCAACATATTGCCAATGAAGTATGACATTGTCGGGGTTGTCCACGTCATACGAATATATAGGAGTTACCCACTCACATTAGGGCAAACCAACATATTACCAATGTAGTATGACATTGTCGGAGTTGTCTATGTCATACGAAGGTTATCGGAGGTGTCCAATGTCACATGATCGTCGAAGTGATCCGATCATGTTGAAATTGGATTAGGTCCGAGAGAGAGATGTAAATATCTTGATGCTTATGTGTTTTGACTGTTAAGCATGTTGTAGGGACTAAATGCACTTATATTGCAATTGAGTTTTTACTACTAGTTGAACATGAGACGTGATAATTGATTTACATTATTTTTGTAAATGTTTAAATATATATATATATTGATGTTGGGTTTTTACCGCTATTGAGCATGTTAAAAATGATGATTTTAAAAATCATGTTTATTGGATTTGTATATGTGCTGAAATTGCCATATGAATTGTTGATTCATGTATACTAGTTGGAGCATGATTTATTATTGTAGTGTAGTTAAATTGTATATTTTGGGAATATATGGGAATCAACCTGCTAAAGCAGTGATAGCGTTCATCGTACTTTGTTGAGCTTTTGAGCTTACCCCCTCCCAATTTTGTAGGTATTGCTGATGATATGGAGTCAGTTAGGGAACTGATAGTGCTTGTTGAAGAGGTTATAATTAAATTCAATAGAATTTATATTTATGTCCAAAATATTGGATAGATGATTTATTTCTTTTTGGATTAAATGTATTGGATATTTTATGTTGGATGAATTCTCCAATTGTAATTATACATTTGCCTTATGTATATGAGATGGATGTTTAGAGTCTGATTTAATTAAATTGGAGAAGGAATAATTTTCTTGAAAATAAAAGAAAATTTGGATTGTAAGGATATTGATGATTAGATTATGAGTGTTTGACTTTAACTACCCTCAGTTTTTGGGACTTGAAAATCAGGGCATGACACCATATGGTTTGATAAAATACATGAGAATGTTTTAGCATGAAATCAAGTGACTTACGATGCACTTGGAAATATGTGATATATTAGATATTGTATGTGTTAACATACTTGAAACTTATGTGATTGGTTGTTGATTTTAGGAGGAGGTCAGAAAAGCAAGAAGGGCTCTGAGTCCTAGGGTGCAAAGCCCAAAACATGATGCCCTGATTTTTGATTCCCGGAGAACCGGAGGTTAACCCGTCCATTAAGCCCAATGGACCCTCATTATCCTCAATTACCACTGAAGCTTAACCCTATTCTTGCACATGGATGTGTACAACATCACTTTATCCAATCTCAATGGGCCCTACCTCAAATCATATCACCTTAGAGGGGATTTTATTTATCCGCACTCTCGTGAATCACTCATTTCCAAGACTCAACACTTCGTGTGTTTGGAATATGACATTGAAACATATACCATTGGATAGAGAATTCAAAAATACTCAATTTTAAAAAAACCACGCTTAATTTTTATTTAAAACGAAGAAGTTATGCCCGATTGAAGTTTGGGAAAAATTTTGGAGCATGCTGTGAATAGTGGTTTCGATGCATCG
Source organism: Cornus controversa (assembly GCA_026545225.1). Lineage (NCBI taxonomy): Eukaryota > Viridiplantae > Streptophyta > Magnoliopsida > Cornales > Cornaceae > Cornus > Cornus controversa. The sequence continues at coordinate 21,951,784 of CM048853.1, read as the reverse complement.
AAGATTTCTTCGATGGATCGAACAAGTATAGACCAAAAATAGCTCTCGGGACTTTTACAGTCCAAAATTCCTGTAGGTTCTTCAATGCATTGAACTGGGCACTTCAATGCATCGAAGCAGCTTTAATGCATCAAACTGGGCTTTGATGCATCGAACTGCCCAAAAACTGCAACTTTACAAATGGTCATTTTTGACCTTCTAAGCCCTTTCTACCAACATAATCCATTCTAACAACCTCCAAATCATACAAGAAAGGAGTCTACATCATTAACAAGTTCTAAATCATGTTCATAATCAAATCATGCACCAAAGTGACTCATTCTCCATCATAAACATATTCCAATTTATATTGGAAACGTCCATAGTATTTTTCATAGATAACAAGCTTACAACCCAAGCATACCACAAAGTTACAATTGTCCAAAATATAACTACAACTTAAAATGAAGTCTCATGCCACAAGCCGGCATGGATAGCCACAATAAATATAATATCAAAAGTATAGCAAAAATGCTACCAAAGTCTCGCTTAGACACTCAAGTCCTATCTATCATCGGTACCTTATTCGTAAAAGAGTTTGGAATAAAGAGGTGAGTACCACGGCGGCTCAGTAGAGATACCCCAACCCAGCTAAGTGCCGACCCGACACGACCTACATGAATGCATGTCACTACATTACATGTATCATCCAACATATTCCATGTTCATTCAAAAGTAATGCATATATATAAGAATGCATTAAACATATATCATGCTTCATAATTTAAAATGAAAGCAACATCATTCACTTGTCTCTCTCTCTCGGACTCAACCCGATACCCTAACATGATTTTTGACCAACCATGTGACCAAGACACTTTCCCGCGAAATTATGAAATCCATCACCGAGAATTCACTCCTTCGAGGTGATTGATCGTTTCAAGACTCTCGCCGAGAACCATATCCTCCCAGGTGATTAAATAGTTTCGAAACTCATCATTAAGAATTCACTCCTCTATGGTGATTAGATAGTTCCAGAATAAGTCACCAAGAATTCACTCCTCCAAGGTGATTAGATAATTCTAGAATAAATCATTGAGAATTAACTCCTCCGAGATGATTAGATGGTTCTATAATAAGTCACCGACAATTCACTCCTCCAAGGTGATCAAACCCTCACCGAGTATTCACTACCCCAAGGTGATTAGATAGTTCTGGAATAAATCACCGAGAATTCACTCCTCCGAGGTGATTAGATGGTTCTAGAATAAGTCACCGAGAATTCACTCCTCCAAGGTGATCGAACCCTCACCGAGTATTCACTACTCCAAGGTAATTAGATGATTTTGGAATTCGTCACCGAGTATTCGTTACTCCAAGGTGATCGAACTGGAACATGACCATCACCGAGTATTATTGTTCTAAGCGGACAAGTTATTTTACTACATTTCCCCCGTTCTCCTCACAATGGCCCTATACATGCATTTCAAACATATATGGATCAAGCATTTAAAATTTATGCTTTATAATACATACGCTAGTTATAAAAGAACATAGCATGCATTTTATATTCATCAATCCACACATATAATCATCTATATGTGAAAACCCTAGCATAAGTTACATATGCTCACAAAATTCACATAAGCACGTATTTGTCATACTTCACCAATGCATACATTTTCTATCTAAAGAAGACATGTATTTTAACTCATACAACATCACATAACACAAATATGCTCATTTAACACATTTTCACAAAAAGTGTACCAAACCCTAACATATAAGTTTACATGCAAAATTCTCTCACTAATTCACCTTTCTTATCATACATAACACCATATATATTCCCATTACACAAAAAAGACTAAAAAGAGTATAAAACACTCACATCCCAACCTTCTTACTACTCTAAAATATGTAATACATAACCCTAGTTCTCACCGTTTCTCCCAAAACCCTAGAATCGACAATTAAATGCGAAAGAACACCCTTACCTCGAAATTGAAGGTCTTTCAAGCACTTCTCAAAATTCTAGCAATGTCAATCTTGCCAATCTGCGAAGATGTTCGGTTCAAACCGAAGCCCTAGCCGTCCCCTACGTATCTCCCTTCTTCGACAAATCCCGAATCCAAGTCTTAAACCTTCAAAAACTAGAGAGAATGTAGATGGAGAAAGAAGAGAGAGAGAGCAGCTGCGTGAGAATGAGAAATATGAATATCTCTATAGGATCTGACCCTTTTAAGGTCCCTAGGCCACAAAAATACCAAAATACCCCCGGGCCACTTAATGCACCTTCCCGGACTCTATTTTCGATTTCAAAAACTCCTACGGCCATGAAATCACTTCCTTCACTCTCTAAACATTTCATCTAAGCCATTAACAAAAATAAATATTTTTAAAATTTTTTTGGATTCCCGAGCCCACTTAAGTCACATCTTGGGCCCCAGTTTGACCAAAAAGTCAAACTTCTCTAAATCTTTCAAAAACTTTCAAAAACCCTTAAAACACTTCTCAAACATGTTTTCCACACTCAAAACATGTTAAGCACCACTCAAAATACATTTATGGCAATTATAATGCAAAAAATGCAAAATCGACCAAATTTGGTCACGGTCTCTACACAAAACTTGGCCAAGGAGATTTTGTCTAGACCTTCAGGTTAGTAATTCATATAGTAGAATATTAGTTTTTTCTAGACCCTCGAGTTAGCTATCCGTAAAGTAGAATATTTAAAAAATTAGCTTGATTAGCCATTGACTCGTGGATTTACGAATACTCTCACTCTTATTTGATTTTGAAACTTATGTGACTTGTTGTTTAAGTCTTGCTATTGAATTGTGATATTCATGTAAGTACTTGTGTGGTTTTCTTTGATTAAGTATTGTTAAACATATGATTCATTCACGTATTATTTTTAGATTCATGAATATGAACATTGAAAGCATGTCATGTAGTACATAGAAATACCATGATTGTATTTCATGTAGGTCACGTTGAGTCGATACATAAATTGGATTGGGTATCTCTATTGAGCTTGTTGGCGCTCACCCCCTTCCCCTAAACATTTTTTACAGATAAAACACTGGTGATCGATGGAGCTTAGAAGTGCTAAGATTGAAGTACTCGATTTATCATTCGAGATTATCTATGTTATGTTTTCATATGTCATGTTTGGACATTTATTGAAGCTTTGTAATTTTAACATGGATTTTTGGATAGGTGTTTGACACTTTGGTTATGTTGATTGTCTATTTGGGAACTTGGACGTTTTATGTATTACTCCATACTTGATCGGATTTAAATGATGTAATTAAGTTCTGATTATGGTTTTCATATTTTATACACATGTTTTCGGTTGTATTAGAAACGTATTGATGCATATGGAATACATGCTTAGTGGTAAACGAGTGTTGGATGTCCAAACATACCATTGTGACTAAACAGGTTTTTACTATCGAGAGCCTACGATCAATCATAATCACCATTACAATGGATTGTAACTCTACGATAGATCATAGGACCTTTTACAATATATGGATTGTAAAATGAATGAAAATTTAGTTAGAAAAACCAGTATGCTTCGATAGATCCTATGATACACCTATAATGTATCGTTGTTATAATTGATCGTAACCTCAATTACGATTGATCGTAATAAGGATTATGATGGATTATAGCTCAATGTATGATTGATCGTATGGAGCATCTAAATATGAAATTGAGGTTGGATCTTAAGTAAACATATGCTCTAATGAGGGACCCACTTGTATGAGTCAACGTGTATATATATATAGATATATACACACACTATATGTATGATTATGACTATGCTTCCACAGTTATGAGATTTTGAATTGATTAAGGGTTTAAGTGATGATTCACATCACATTCAATCATCATTACCCAATTTTCCTCACTCTTAACCGGGGTCTATATAACTAAAATTATAAAAAAAGTAAAAATATTATAATATGTTTGTTATTATAATTATTTTTTAAAACATATATCTAAATTTAGATTATTACAAGAATGTCTATCATGTTGTATCCTTAGAATTATTAGATTGAAAGGCTTAACCTTTATAATCTTGCAGCTCAATGGTCAAAATGTGCAAGTTTAACGAGAGCACTCCCACTGTAGCTTTTACCTATTTTTAATATAATCTAAATAACAAGAAAGTTATAACTTAAAAAAATCATAATAAAACATCTTAAATAAATAACATGGAAAAACTAATACAAAAAAGCCAAAAAAAATCAATTTTTTTTTCTTTCTTAAATTCATATAGATAATAGGTATTATGTATATAAATATCTGAATGTAGCATTGATATGTTGCAGTAAAAAATACCATTTTAATAGAATTTTCTTTCACTAGATTTGAACTTTCTAAGGTAAGAATAAAAAGGTGTAAATGAAAATTTGAGGTATCACAAGTAAGTTTTTTAAACTCAACATTAATAATTACTATTAAGAGACCTATAAACAAATTTTTTCAAAAAAAAAAAAAATTGGATGGCAATTTAATTTTCTTTTATACCCTCCAGAATAACTATAAAAAATGGAGCCTATAAAAGAAATTTCAAAAAAAATTGGGGGCCCCTTGGCTCCGCCACTGCTGATTGTTTTCTTTAATAAACCGCGCCACTCAATTAGGATTTTTTTTTTTACCTTTGTTTTTTTTCCCCAAGTTATTTGTTACCGTGTTTGGAACTACATAATTTTGACCGAATTTGAGTTTTAAAATGAGATTTTATTGCTTAGAACTAATGAAGTTAAGAAGCAGAATAAATTCCCAAAAGTTAACTCTCAACCTTTCTTTGAAGGTTAGATATCATACCATCAAGAGAAATGAAGGATCGAATAAGTTTAATTACTGTCAATATAGGAGACCCTAATCACCTATCAGATCCAATCGAAGGGTTCAAATCATAACTTTAAGTTGTATTTTGGTCATCATGGGACCTTCTATCACAATCAAACGACTCATGTGACTCTTTCGCAAATTGAATGACAAAAGTGGTCTAATTGAGTGGATTCATGATTTATCAAGGATCAAATAAGTTTAATTTTGACAGGGAAATGTCAATTGGAGCAAAATAGGGAATTATTAAGGGCCCAAAACCCTAGCTACTTATGGCAGGCATATATTTTGTAATTGTCCTTTGTACATATGCTTATAATTTGACAAAATAAACCTTAGAAAATCTTAATTACAAAGTTAAAAGAATTTTATAACTTATAGATAGGAGTTAGTCCCTATTGTTAGGCTCCGTTTGGATGAAGATATTTGGAAGGATAATCAGAGAAAAGAAAGGAGAGAATAGACAATATTGTGTTTGGATAAATTTCATTAAAAGAAAAGAAAGGATAAGGTCCTTATCACTCATATCCTATCCTCCTAAAAATTAGAAGATTAAGAGGAAAATGACAGTGTTTAAGTATTACTTTCATAATTTCAAAACTATCCTCAATAATTAGAAGAAAAAAAAATGTTATTCTACTCACGTTCCATAAATATAAAAGGATATAATAGTAATTTAGTTATTATCATTTCTCTCCCCTATCTTATCCAAACAAAAATGTTATCATACCATTTCTTTTCTCTCATATTTATTCAAACATGAATAGAGTTTGTTATTATCCTCTTATCTTTTTTTTTCTCATAACTAATGTAATCATCTCTTATCTTTTCTCTCGTATCTATGCAAACAAAGCCTTACTTTTCAATTAAACTTAACTACACAACCGTTATCACACAAAAATTTGTGATTGACCCCGACACACTCCACCGGGTGCAGCAAAAAAAACCTTTAGACATGATGGGCCTTTGTCGGAAATGAATTTTAGCAAGTCATTGAAACATTTGAGTGTTGTGGTTAAAAATCTTTCATTAGATTGTGGAACACAGAGGTGGTGTCAATACACAATAATCTAGTAGGTTGACATTTGGGATTTCGAAAGTCTGAAGAAAAAAAATTATTCTTAAAAAGCATTACAATGGAAAAAAAATATTTCCTTAGAGTACAATTACTTATGTGCTAAAGTTAAATAGAATTTAAAAAAATTAGAAATTAGTTCATTAATCCACTAATTATTTTCAAATCTATGAATCATTTACTAATTCAAATAAATATTACTTTATTAACAAATAAATTACTAATTTTAATGAAAATTATTTTACCAAATATAATATTATTTGCAACAATGGTTTGATTGCAGAAAGTTCTAAAATAATTATGACTGCTGTTATCCTTATTTATCATAAAGTTTAGAAATAATTTGTTGTGTTTGACAAGAAAAGGAAATAAAAAAAAAATGACTGCAGTGACGGAGCCTATCCCAACAACCCCATGGGCAACCACGGCCTCACACCCATCCAGCTCATGTTGCATATATATATATATATATATATATATATATACACACACACACACTAGTGTATTGTTCGTGCCTCCGGTATTATAAAATAAAAATTTATTTGTCAAAACACCATTTGCATTAGCTAATGTTCTATATTCTCTGGGAGTTTTTCAAATTCTCAGCGGCGACAATTATACAAAAAAAAAAATTATCTATATATATATATATATATATCTATGTGAAATGAAATAAAAATTGATTTAATATAATCAACGTGTCAATAAACAAATATTTAAAAAACACCATTTGCATTAGCTATTGTTTACAAAATAAATAATAAAAATGACCACATGTCTCCTTCTTCTCTACTTCTTCAAAGATAAAGCATAAATTTTCTTCACTACCGAGAAGAATATTCTTGCATCAATATGAATGTACTTCGCCTTCAGAAAAGGATTATGCACAACAATATACAAAATATATATCGGAACAATAATTCAGAAAAAATCCATCTAATATTTTATTATTAACATTAGGTAAAATAGAATAATTTATAGTAAACACAAAATTGAATTTCCTTATTACTTCCCCAATTTCGTAGTGAAGATGAGTTGATATATTGGAACTTTCTTGCAACAAATAAAGTTAGTTTATTAAATGGAGAAATAAACTTATAATAAATAAAAATAAAAATACAGAGAAAGCTAATTAAAGCTATAAGTACCATTCACAACCAAAGAAAAAAATAGCTGATTAATTAGATGATTAATATAGAAGTTTGTTATAATAAGAATGAAAAATTCATTCTAGCGGTCAAAAGTAATCCTGTAGTCCAAAATGTATTTTGCTATCTACAATCTAAAATCACTATATATAACGATCATGATGCTCACACACATTGTTTACGCCTACACGGGTCCAACCATTGGCCTTTGGTATGAAATATGAATAGTTTGCTTTCTCCATCATTATCATTATCAAATACTATGAAAGATTTAACACTATAATTTTTTCCTTTTTTTCCCTTTCTCTTTACCTATCCAAACACTAAAAAATTAACACTTCTATCTTTTTCCCACTTCCCTTCTATAAGCATCATTCCTTTTATTTTCCTTTGTCTTATCCAGAATGATACAAGTGAATTTTAGTAAATCATAATGAAAATAGTTTGTTAATTTGTTCATTAAGATTCAACTTTGATGCATAAAAAGCCCTGAATTATATAAAGTAATAATAAATTCAGTGTGTGGTGCAATGGCAACCATGGGTTGGTTGTGGCTTGTGAAGGCTGGGTGTTTCCTTATTTTTCTTTTACATGCATTTTCTTCCACCCTTTTTTATACACGTATGCATAGATTGTCATGAATTGTCTTTCTTCCTGCTAGTATATATATCACTTTCTAATTATTTTTCTTACAGCTAGTATATCACTTTGTCATTTTGGTACTAAGCTGCTTGAAATTTACTAATTTTGTATATTCACCTTTACATGTCAAAAGTGCACAAATTCTGGAAAAAAAATTAAGAATAAATTATTAACTAATACTGTTACTATATTTGGCATGTGGTAGTAGATATTTAAGACATTAATGTACAAAAGTACTTTCAAGTAGTATACTTTACACGATGAATTTAAACAAAAAAATGCATGACAACACATACATCACTTTTGAGTATACAACATCATGCCTCCCAATCAACTCTACTTTAAGACATACATCAATTGTGTAAAAATTATAGATGAAGAACCAACAATTGCACAACAAACCAATATATGTTTTACATAATTCAAACCAATATTTATTTTACATAATCATTTCACTAAAAAGATGTCTCCCTAATATAAATATGGTTAAATAGTATGCATAACTTCATGCTCTCTTGAACAATATGGTCCATGTAGAGCAAAGTATTTCTTCCACACTCATGGTCAAGCAAAAAGCATCTAGCTTGGATATAACCATTTGCAAAAATTGATTGTACCTTGGTTGAAAGATTACGGGCACTGCAGTTGCATCAGCAGGAGATCGAATGGCCGCAGTGGTGATCGGAGGTGGTGTGTGCTAGAGGGACGTTGGGAGCTCGGGAGTTGTAATGGTAGGGGATCTCAGGGCCTCAGTGGCGACCTGAGGTGGTGTGTACCAGAAGGAGCTCACCGTGGATGGATTCATGTCCTCAATTGCCATGTTTGTGTGTGAGAAAAAAAGAGAGGGAGAAAATGAAGGTGGAGGAGGGAGAGAGTGAAGGTGGAAGGCAGCATATTATTATTGTTGTGTAATAATATAGGAAGGCCGCAGGCAAAAATATGCACCAATGTGAATCCCTTTTATTTTTGCATCAAAAGTTTCACCCCATGAAAAGTCAGGGACCTTGATATACTATTTGCCTATCTAAGAGGAGAATTATGTCATCTATGAAAAATGCTCTGGCGAGCCCAACCAACATCTTCCTTTTATCATATTTGATCAGAAAATTTGAATGAATCAACTCAAGTATATAGTAACAAATTCAGAATTCTAAAATTATTGTGTATCTTGAATACCTCAAAATCCAAGAATAGCAAAAATAACTAGCTACAAAAGGGCTAAAAATTTAACATTTTATCTAAATACCTCATGCTTTTACCTATTGTAACACTTAACAATGACATATAGAGAGATATGACAAATAATAGAGAGTATCAATGACAAAACAATAGATCAACAGTCAACAAAGCTGAATCAAGTCAATTCCGAGCTGGTGGTGATGATCTTGGCTTTGGCTTCTTGCTTGGTGATGGCGACCTGAGTTGGTGGTGGCAGATGCTAGTGGTGGTGGTGGTGGTGGACCAAGTCGATGCTGAGCTAGTGGTGGTGAATTTGGCTTCGGCCTCATGGTTGGTGTCGCGGATCATATCTTGTCCTCTGGCAAGCTCATTCTACTTCTTCTTCCAGATCGAGTAACAACTCCAGCGACTATTACAAGTGCGTCGAGAGCTTCATCTACCGGATATGGCCATTCAAGAACAGTGTCAGACCGGTTGGCTTCTTCTTCCAGATCGAGTCGGTCGACGTCGGACCGATTGGCTTCTTTTTCCAGATCAAGCAATAGCTCCAGCAACCGTTGCAGGTGCGTTGAGAGCCATGCCTGACTGGTAGGCTTTTTTTTCTAGATCGAGCCAACCGACGTCGGACCGGTTGGCTTCTTCTTCCAGATCAAGCAACAGCTCCAGCAACCATTGCAGGTGCATCAAGAGCTTCATCGGTCGGATCTGCCCATTCAAGAACAACTCGTCAGCGACGCTCATCAATCCGGCCAACGCCGAATCGGTCGACTTCTTCTTCCAGATGGAGCAATGGCTCTAGCAACCATTTTTGGTGCGTCGAGAGCTTCATTCACCTGATCTGGCCGTTTAAGAACAACTTGTCACCGGACTGGAGTGGAGCAAGTGATGACAAAATCATCATAGAAAAAGTTGGGTTCTTGAGAAGTGAAGGTTTCTCCATTGATCGTGTGTTTGAAGGAGGTCGTGACTATAGCCATTAGTGGTGGTGTTTTGGTCTGATGCTAAATCATGGTGAGAGAGAGATATATATATATAAAATAGGAGAGAGAAAAAAATAAAAATAATAATGAGTGGGAGAGTGTGATATAGAATATAGTGGGGTGGGTTAATCATGATTGTTGATTGAAGATTGAGAGAGTAATTTTAGACCATAGACAGGCATAGATATTTTGAACCGTCAGATTGGTTTTTTAAGCATTTTTTACCGTTTGATGGTGAAATTATTTTGGAGGGAAATTCAAATGCCAAGCTCAAATGTAATATAGATATGTACATATACACTAGCGCTAGTGTATTGTCCATTCTATAAATTATTGAAATTAAATAAATATTGATTTCATAAAATCAACGTACCAATAAATAAATGTTTACAAAACACCATTTGAATTAGCTCTTATTTAACATAAAAAAAAATTAATAATAATGGGAATCTTAAAAAAAAAACAATGAGTACTGTTTCAAAACATAGTTCACATGTAAAAAGATAATTTCAAAATCTTCAAATTAAAATCAGGTCTTTTTCTATAAAAACAAATATCAATTAGTGAGGGAGACCTACTTAAAAAGAATATGGATCGGTGAAGGAGGCCAAAAATGTAAGCAAGTGAAGGGAGTGGGACATAGTGATGACGTGGACATTGATTTGCCAGATGGCACATCTGGAAAGCAATACCATCCATAACTTTTGATCCCATGAATGAACCACTTAAATTTGTTTTTGTCCATAAATGAGCTGGCTATCATCTATTGAGATGGCCCAATCATGCCCCAGGAAGGCTACACTCCTTTAGTCCAGAATCATCATTATAATCCATAGCAGGTTTAGGAGCAAAAAATAAAAAATTCGAAACCATCCAATGCCCAAACAAAACTTTCCAGCTTTGATGCATTACTCAGTTGGCACCAGCTTTAACACCCCCCCCCCCAAGTTGGCCCTCACACGCCTCACAACACCCCCCTCTCTCTCTCTCTCCTTGGCAAGCATTTTTTTTTTTCAATCACATGTTTTTTCTATCCTTTTTTTTTCAGGTTACGTCACCCACTCAGCTAAACCCCCCCTCTCTCTCTCTCTTCCCCTACACTTTCTCTCTTCACCTTCTGTATAGATACTAAGAAAAATATCACTTACACCCCTTTAGTTTAGGCAATATCTCAACTAGATCCCCTCTAGTTTCAATAATTCTGGCTACATCCCCGTAACTAACGTCTGTCAGTTAAACTAACTATTTTTTATAATTTTATGAATTTACCTCTGAGTAAAATATTTAGTTTAAAGGTAAATTACACTAACCTCCCCTGAGGTTCAGTCAATATTTACTAACCTCCCCTCTTGTTTGTCATATTACACTAATCTCCCTTGAGATTTGAATACGAGATAACACATAGCTCTCTTCCATTAGTGGTCAACATAGTCCATGGAAAAATTATGATGTCAGCAATTGTTATATTTTAAATTCCAGTTCTACTCTTGAATAATATGTAAAGATGTAATTATCCCTATGAATCACATGATATACGTAGATACCTTTTTTAACTTGATAAAGTTGATAAAATTATTCCCTTCTTCTTATCATTTCAAAAAGCCAAAAACTGATCTCCAACGAAGGTTGTCGACGATAATTTCTGGTGGCAAGAGAGAAAAGTGAGAAAATATTTGTCTCTCTTCTTTTCTCCTTTCATTATCACCCTCTCCCTACTTTCTCTCTCTTCACTTAATTCAATCAAGAGTTAGGATATTGAAATTAGATAGTTTAATTGTATGGTTTGGCTTCAATGGAACACATATATGGTTTCAGAATTTGATATAGAAGAATTAGGGTTAAATTATTTGAATTGGAGATTCCAGGTTTAATTTATGTAATAAAATTTTCTTTTTTTCTTTTTGATTCTTTTTTTACATTTTTAAAAGTCATAGTACAAAAGTTTGTTGTTTTGATTACATACATAAATATATATGTACACACCCTGGTATGCAAAATTATAGAGCCAAGTAGTCAACCTATATATAAAAGCTAGTAGCCAACCAACCCATTTATTCTTTTCAATTCATGACCACATCTTTAAAAAAATTACTGATATTCCTTGGTTACATACATAAATACAAACTCATTTCAATTCATGGATTTATTTGTTGAATTTGTGAATAGCAAACTCTTCACTTATTTATTTAAACTACAATTGGGTTTAAGTTGTCAAAAATATTTTATTTTTCATTAATTTTAGATTTTATTTTCTAGATTAATTGTTGAGTTCACCAGTGTCGTTAATGGCAGTGGAGTGAAAGGAGAAGGGTGAGCAAACATTGGAATACAATTGAGTAATTTTGTCTTTTCCCTTTACTTTGTTTATGAACTAAATTAATATTAAAAAAATGAGAACAAAATGATAATTTTGTTACTTTCGTTAATGGAATCTACCTAATAACTCTGACAAGGAAGATCAATGTAATTTGACAAACAAGAGGGGAAGTCAGTATATATTGACTAAACCTCGAAGGGAGGTTAGTGTAATTTACCCTTAATTTAATTAATAAAAATTAGTGATGCTAAAAAGATCGAATTACCCCCCCTCTCTCCATCTTTTTCCTCTTCATTTCTAATCCTTTCTCTCTCTCCACTACCAAAGCACACCACCAAGCTCAACAGGCCACCATCACATTCTAGAGCACCATCACTAGAAAAATGGAACCCACCACCAAAATGGGTCTTCTCATCTTCATGGGTATTTGCACCTCATTTTCTTTCTTTTATTTCTCTTTTCTATTTTATTTTTCTTTTTTAGAATTATTCTCTCTCCTCTCTCAGCTGGTCACTTTCTTCTTCCTTCTTTCTTGGCTGCCACCATGGGTGGTGGTGATGATGGCTGTCTGGTGGTGCGCAAATACAGTGAGATGAAGATATGGGTCTTCAATGGTGGCAAGTGGAGCATGCGGCAGTGATGTCAATACCATCACCACCATCTCCAGTGAGACACCACTGCCAAATATCCACCATTGAAGAACAACGAAGTGTCACCAACCATGTGGGACCTTGGTCTCCATCAAGCCACTTCTCGAAGCTCCAAAGCAACAACCACCACATTCCCATGGTTATTCCTTCTCTGATACACAACCTCCACTGAGCTCCACTGCCATGCAACACCACTGATCTCCAATGAAGACCCATCAATCGAAGACCCACATCTCCATAGCCACTGCCGAACCGAAGTCTCCTCAATCATAAAGAGTCTCACTGAGTCACTGCCAGACCCATTCCAATGTCGAGCATTTTGTTGTCATCTCATCAACCCATGCACGAAGCCATTATCGAATCCTTTTCTATGATATGGCAATGGAGACCCATCTTGTATGGTAGCGTTAAGCCTTGGATGGTAGGTCTTCAACTGAAATGGTGGTGGCAGCAATGGTTGGAGTTTAGTTTGGAGAAGATGGTTCCATGGAGTGCTTAGGTTGAGCTTAAAGATGGTTAGTAGTGAGCTTCGTCAGAGATGGTGGAGCATGACAGTGGTTGTTAGTTCTTGGTGAGGTAGTTTTTTGGTGATGATGCGGTCCAGTGACGGAGAAGTTGAGACTTGGCCATGGTGACCGATTTCAAGATTCAACTATAGTTGACATGGGCGTGCTCAATGATGATGGAGGCTGAATAGTGAAGTTATAAGTATATTTGTAAATATATAAATATAAATATGTAATATATAGGAATATATAACATATAGTATATAGATATTATACCATAGAGACAAAAAGAGAGAGTGTGTAGTGTAGAGACCGGAACCAAATTTGACTAGTTTTCAAAAAATTTCATCATTTTGGATATAAATGTGTTTCAAATGATGTTTTGGATGTTTCGAGAATGGAAAACATGTTTGGAAATATTTTATGAGGTTTTTGGAAGTTTTTGAAAAATTTGGAGAAGTTTGACTTTTTGATCAAACGGGGACCCAGGATACGGTCCGGGTGGGCCCAAAAATTCAAAAAATTTTGAAAAAAAAAATTAATTTTGAGATTGGACATAAAAAAATGTTTAATGAGTTAAGAAAGTGATTTCGAGGCCGTAGGAGTTTTCGAAACCGAAAACAGAGCCCGGGAAGATACGTTAAGTGACTTGAGGGCATTTTGGTCATTTGGCACCCCAGATATTATAAATATCTAGGGCTGAGATATCTCAGCCATTTCTCATGGATCTCTCTCTCTCTCAAAATCTCTCCTAATTCATCCCTCCACCTTTTTTCTACATTTCGGGTGCATTAGGCTTCGATTCGTGATTCGCCGAAGAAGGAAAGTGTGTAGGGGACGGCTAAGGCTTCGGTTTGAACCAAACAAATGCTAGTTTTGGCAAGGTAGACATTGTTGAAAATCTTAGAAAGTGTTTGGACAGCCTTTATTTTTGAGGTAGGGGTTCTTCTTCTCTTCTATTTGTCGATTCTAGGGTTTCGGGGGAAGAGGTGAAGTATAGGGTGTGTTTTGCATATATAAGAATGGTGAGAGGGGTTGGATTTACTATTTTCTCCTTCTCTTGAGTCTCTTCCATGCAAAATTGATGTACTTGTGTTGTGTAATGCATGAGGAACTAGTATGTGTAAATGTGTGAAGTTGAGAACATGAATACCTAAATATGTGTACTTATGAAAATATGTGAAATGATGAATATGTATGTGGTTAGGTGTTGAGGTGTAAATATAAAATGCATGCTAGTTATGTGTAGCAAGTGTATGCATTGAGTAGAGCATGAGTAAAGTATGCTAAGTTTGGGATTGTAGGCATATGGGACATAATATGCATGTTTTGCACATGTATGTGCTATATGTGGTATAAAGTGATGAGAGGCATGCTAGACATTTATTTAGCATTGATAAGCATGAATGAAGCATGAAAATAACATTCTATCTATATAAGTACCCATGTTTGTGTCTTGTGTTGAATGAATGTGGAGTTGTTGATGTGGCACGTAGAGTAACAACATGCATTTCATGTTGGTCAATGTCGAATCGACACTTACGAGGGTTGGGGTATTCCTACTGAGCCGCAGTAGTGCTCACCCTGCTCCCCCAAATATTTTTTACAGGTAAGGCAATTATGGACGGACGAAAAAGGACTTGCTTGGTCACTTGGACCTCATTGGAGCATTTTAGTGTATTTTGAGGTTTTGAGTGTGAAATATGTATTTGGCTATCCATGCCGGCATGTGGCATGTGGATTATATTGAGTTATAGTTACATTCACGTTATATGTAACTTGTATGTTCATTTAGACATAGTATGTATAACAAATGATGTTGGTGTATGGATATGGAGAATATATGCAATGATATATGCATTTTGATAGAATTGCATGAGGATGGTGAGATCATAATGATCCAAATGTGTGATTTGGAGTTTATGTGTGATGATATATCATGTATAGATGATCTTAATATTGAGGGAATGGTCCTAGGTGGTTAGAATGAGATTTTGACCCAAATTGGACAAAATGTGAGGTCACAGGAAATTCTGCAGAGCGCAATTTCGATTGTGCAAAATGGCAATTTCACACAATCGAAATTTTCTGTTGTGCCCAAACTTCAATCGGGCATAACTTTCTCGTTTTAGATTAGAATTGAGTGTGGTTTTTTTTTAATATGTGTATTTTTGTATTCTCTATCCAATGGTATGGGTATCAAATTTAATTTTTAGTAATTGAAGGAGTTGAGTTCCGGGATTGAGTGGTTTACATGTTTAGTAGTTGGTAAGCCCTGAGAAATGTACTAGTGTGAGTACTCAGACCTTATGAATGATGTTATAGCATCATTTTGATGTTTGAGAGGTTGTATAAATGTATGTGGATGATTTGAGTTGCTAGAGTGGATTGTGGTGCATGAGACAGACTAGGAGCAAAAGTGCAAGAATCTTGACAGAAGGTATTTCGATCGTGCGAAATGATCATTTTGCATGATCGAAGTTTTTGATTGTGCGAAATTGTTGTTTCGCATAATTGAAAACATGCAGGATTTTGAGAATGAAAATTCCAGAGAGGTTTGATATTTTGATACTACTTTGCAAGCACCTCGATTGTGCGAAGCACTTCGATCGTGCGAAAGTCAGGTTTCGCACAATCAAAGTTTTGATTGTGCGAAATACAGTTTTCGATCGTGCGCAAAAAGGAACTAGTGACCAGTGTTATGCAAGTGTGGCCATGTGTGGGCCTTTAACTAGGGTTGATGTTGGGGCATGCGTAGACATACGTGTGTAGGTATTTAAGCTTCCGCAAGTGTAAGGTGTTGATGTGAGGTGATAGTGATATGGAAACACTATTCACCCTCGGTTTCCAGAGAATGAAAAATGGAGCGTGACAACTTGGTATCAGAGTATGGTACTACAGTGAGATTTGAAAGATGAGACGTTGATGTGACAATCCAATCACCCTTGGTTTTTGGAGAACGAAAATCGGGACATGTAGTGTGTGTGTGTGTGTGTGTGTGTGTGTATATATATATATAATAAAAGTGATGGGGGAATTTATATACATTTGTTTTATAAGTTAAGGGTACTTTCGTAATTGATCATTGCTTAATGAGGTTAAAGATGTCATGTTATGCATGAGAAGGGCAAAATAGACCATTCATACACTTTCTAGTGCTAATTCTGTTTATTCCTGACGTCACACTAACAGAGGGGGCAAATCGATACGTGAACCCAAAATTGAGGGGGTGTAGTTGGGATTATTGAAACTAGAGGGAGTTTAGTCAGGATATTGCCTAAACTGGGGGGTATAGGTGGTATTTAACCTAGATACTATTATGAATAAAAACATTGTGACCTCATAAATAAATTACAATTTCTAGATTTACTGTAGTCAAACCACTGCTTAAAGATAGTCCTCAGTCAACTACAAAAATCAAAAGTTTTATGGAATATCAAATCAGAAGAAACAGAGACCTCAACTTACCTTTAACGAAAAAGAAAAAAAAATAGAAATATGATCAGACGCATTGCGACACCATCATAATGATCCCACCTCCAATCGTAAATTTCAATTCTTGCCTCCAATTGCCCTCCACATCTTCTTTCTCTTTCCTAATTTCTCAACACTCCTATACTCTCTCTTTCCTCACTATAACATACTCTGTAAAGAGAGAAAATGTAAAGAGATGGCTAAAAACATGTCTTCGCCCCAACCGTGCCATATGTGTCTCCACATCACAAGTGATTCAAAGTACTTACAATGTCATCATCACTATCATTAACTCACCGTTAAGACTCGTCTTTCTCTCTCCTCACCACCGTAATGTATCTCTCTTTGCTGGACTATTCCACCACTAGCTTGTGTTGCACCAAGGATGTCGGCGACCTTCTCTCCTCTGACGCTAGCACGTCGATCTATGATCCCACTTCATCGGACCCCACTCACTCTCCACCATTCGATGAAGCCTTCATCGATCAGCTCATTGACTCTAAGTCCTATCAAATGCTCCACCCAATTCATCTGTAGTCCATTTTAGCTACTATCAGTGGCGTGTGTGTCTTTGGTAGCAAAAATAGAGGAATTATACATTCCATTGCTTATTGACTTCTAAATGTCCAAACCAAGATTTATGTTTGAACCCAAAATAGTTCAAAGAATGGAGCTCCAGGTCATGGTTGGTCTGGTGATTGGATGTTCGGCCATGGTGGTGGGTCAGTTGAGGTGATGCATGGTGAAGCCGTGAGTGTGGTTCAGTTGGCGGCAATGGTGGTGAAGGTTGGCTATGGAAGATGGTAGTGGTGGCTAGTCCATGGTACTCGACTATGGCTGAACAGTGGCTGTGCATGGTATTGTAATGAAGGTCAATAGTGATGAGCTTGAGTGACAGCCATGGTGGTGTAGAGCTTTGTTTAGGTAGTGAAGGTGATGAACAGTGGTTATCGGAGATAGTTTGGCTGGTGGTTGTGGTTTGGTCAGAAATGGGTCTTCCTTGTGGTGGCCGAAAATTGTGGAACCGATGATGGCAAGGCCACAGTAATTGTAGCTTCATGATTAAGAAAACCTAGATGATGGCTTAGGTGGCTAGAATTCTCGCAACGGTGGAGAGTTGGTAGACTGTTAGCCCAACATGTAGCCTGTGTAGCAGCTTCAGCTTTGGAGAAGATAACCATGACTGTGTGGTGGCTCCGGCCATGGTGGTGTGGGTGGAACTTGGTTCAGTCGAAATAGAAGTGTGGTCATACATTTGCGCATGGCGGCTGTACACACAAATTTTGAGTCTATAAATAAGATCAAAACACGTGGACAAATATATCAAATATATTAATTTCAAGAAATATAGGTTACAAATCTTTATAGATCTTTACAAAAGAAAGACAAATTCTTCTGATTTGATCTCATTGGTGATCCAGATTCAAGGACTACTGGAGCTTGATCTTGAATTGAATTAAAACTTTAGTAAAGAATGACACGTGGATGATGTGCTTGTTGTTCTTCTCCTTCAGGGTTTAGATGCTTTGGAGCATTGAATTTTGAGTGAAGAATTTCGTAGAGTTTCAGCTTTCTTTGAGAGTCTTTTTGGTTATTTTCTCTCCTCCAAATTCAAGGGCTACTGGAGCTTGATCTTAAATCGAGTTGTTAGAGTCCTCTTCAAGTGTTTGTTGTTGAAGAAAACCAATGAAAATTTTTGATCGAGGGCGGAAGAAGCTTGATCTCGAACAGTCTTGTTGATGATTCTTTGAATTTGTTAAATCATGGAGGAAGAACGACATGACTTTGAATATGCTTGTTGTTGTTGTTCTTCAAAGCTTTGAGGGTTGGATGAACGTATGTCTTCAGAGCATAAAGTGTCAATTGAAGGTAGAGTCTGGCAGAGCTTCAATATTCTGTCAGAGTCTTTCCCTCATTTCCTCCTTTTCCTGGACCTTTATTTATAGGCTCACCGGAATGGCAGATTTGTAACATTCTTTTCTTCTTATAATTATCCTATAATTATCCTTTATGATAATTGTGATAATTATCCAATATATACATAATAATTATCTTTGATGATAATTATAATATACATATATATTTAATTATCCATTTGACCCATTTTCAAGTGGGTTTGGACTTCTTAGACAATTTGGATCAACTCATGACCCATTTATTTGTAGTGGATCTGGATTTTGAATTATCTTACTCATTAAGCCACATTCAAAAGTCAGCTAAACTAAAGATAAGCCCAAATTATATTTTGGATCCATCATATAATTTTTTAATGTCTACAGCAGCAGTTGATGATGATAGTGTTGGTGATGGTTAATGTTGTTTTAAAAGTGTATAACTCGCAAGTGTACGAATCTATTGAAGTATAGATTGGCAAGAATAAGGTCAAACCCAAGGGAATGCTTTGAAAATAAAAACTAATACAAATTCAAATTAATTTAAACATAATCTAGTTGCACAAAGTTAGTTGATTTGAGAAGTTAAACTAACATGCAAATAAAATAACACAATTAAAATCAAATAGAGAGAATAAATCTATAAAACTTCTAATATTCATTTATTAATTCCCAAATTTAAAGTAGCAATCAAGAAATCAATCTATTGCTTACTCAATATTTAACAATAAAGCACTATGAAAAATATATCAAAAAGGTAGATTTTCCTTCGCTCACTAGTGTAAAATTCTAAGCATTTTATGAATCCAATTTAATGAAAAAAATAAGATCAAAGATTATCACTTTTAAGAAATACAAACCCAAGCTTAGATTAATTATAATACTTTTTAACTACCACATATACATGATATAAATGGTGAAATAACTATAAAATAATTAATCACAAGAAGCGAAAATCATAAGCATTTAAATCATACATATGGGAATAAATTATTGTACAAAATAACTTCACTTCATTAATGGATGTTTCCTCCTCAACTCTAGTTGAGGAGTTTAGTTACACATTGGTAGAAGAAGATAACAAAAATATAAAAGACATAATGAAATAAAATAAACAAATAAAACCTGGATTGTCTCTGTCACGCCCTGATTCCCGAGGCCCAGAAACCGAGGTGTGAACCCCGTGAAATCACCCTCACGACATAACCATCACCTGATCACACCATCTCAATTTCCTATTATTTTCACGAAAATTGGGCATAACCCATTCTAAATAATCAGCTCTTGGCAAGTTATACCTGCTTTCAATTCAAATGGACACTTTTGGGCTTGTGTCCCCCCAGCATTTATATCTAAACAATAAAAATGGACACTTCTGGGCACGTGTCCCCCTAGCATTTCTCCAACATACATAATATAATCAAAAATATACATGTCACAGTCCTTGAATGTCCGTATTATATACATACATCACATAAATAAATACAATTGAAGGACTGAATCAACATAATCGCTCCATACATTTAATCCAAATGTAATACATCTATCTATCCATTATTCTGGACATGCATCAGATTCTAAGGAATCTAGACACTACCTCCGCAACCGGTGCTGTCAGTCCCCTAACTAACTCCGTACTCAGCAATACCTGCAAAACCTGGGAGGGGGTGAGCTCAAAGGCCCAACAAGGTATGTAGAACCATACTATCACCACTGCAACAGGTCGATCCTCACATATTCTCAAAAATATACATGCACTTAAATATATCACAATATTTAAGACCATGCCCCACCTAGCATGCATGAACCAATGTTGTATATGGCTACTCTAGCACATATGAACATACAAAATCCACTACACATGATTTTAGAAATCATTTTCAACATGCTTGAAAGCAGTAAACATTCAACACCAATATGTATATAGAACATATATGTCAACACATTTACATAAATGATGTAAATCAACTACTACATCTCCTACTCGTCAAGTAGCACATCTCAAATGCAATACAGATGCATTTAAACAGAAAAACATGCTTAACAGATGAACACATAAGCATAAAGGTATTTTCACCTTCTACGGTCATAATCCGATACATAATACAAGCATCTAGGCTTGCATATACTCTCATTCTCGGTCCTCATCCGATACCCCACATGATTGGCCCGCTCCGAGGATCATGTGACCTAGGATAACTCCGATGACCATCCTATGACCTGGACCACTCCGAAAGGTCATTCTACCATGGCAATGTATAGGATTGCCATTATGTGAGGGGATAGCTCCGAGGCTCACATTCGTTGGACATACTCCGAATTCCAGGCATTAAGCCTGAGCATGGCAGGTCCACTCCGAGGGCCATACTTGTTGGACACACTCCGATGGCAATATATTGGTTTGCCAAATTGTGAGGGGGCAACTCCGAAACTCACTAATGTTGGACACACTCCGATTCTAGCCATAAAGCCTTCGTATGGCGGGTCCACTCCGAGGGCCATACGTAGTGGATAGTTATATCACTTCTCGTGACACGGTTGGACCACTCCGAAGTCCCGTGCACCTCTTTTTGCTTTAATTTTCCCGCAACCTCCCATATAAGCAATGTGGATGCATATGTAATCCAGCATTTTATTTTATGCTATCCCAATGCACCAGCTAGTATATAAGTACATAGCATGCATTTCTTTCTACCTAAACCCACATATAACCACGTATGTGTCATTTTCCTCCTATACATGCAATATGAATGCATATATACACAGCATAATACTTTCATGCTTCAACCCATGCTTATGAACACTAAAAAGAAGTATTTAGCATGTTTTTCATCACATTCCAACACATATAGCACATATATGTTCAAAGACTGATAGGCGTTGAATGTTACGCATTCCAGCCTCTTAACTTATGTATTTTATTCTCTTAGTGGTAGATTATTTTGTGGTTTTACTTTGTTTTAATGTTTTCTGTATTTTCAGGGCCTTAATGATTATTTCAGTTAATACCGTGATTTTGGGCTTTTAAAGAAGACATCCAAGATGGTGAGATGAAGCCTACATCAAGGAGATTCACTTAACCATTTATTTTAATCCAAATCAGCCCAAGAAAGAGGTCCAAGAGAATTACAGTTGCTTAAGAAGGTTTCGGGCCTAAGCCCAAATCTGCGCATAATACAGTCTTAATCCCGTTTTGGAAAATGGACCAGAAGTCTTATTTCTGAGCCTCAAATCGACATTATTTTTTGTAGGATTGAACGAAATTTGATTTTGCACACTTTTGTATTTCACAGAAATTCCGTGAATCGAACTTCTAGTGGGTCAAAAGTTGGGCCGAAGTCAGCAGGAAAAACCCACCTGATTAGTGCTACGGGAAACCTTAATTTATTCCTAATTGGATTAGGACTTTGGTGTATTCTCTTGGAGAGTAAAGTGAAGACTTGGAGGCTGAGTTGAGGGAGCTGACAGAGAGATTGGAGAGTCTGAGAGGGTTGAGAAGAGAACAGAAACATATTTGTAGAGCCATTGGAGAACGAAGTCATATGCGTAATTCAGAAAGATGATGTCTTCTTTCTCAACAGTTGAAGCTTCTTCTTCTACCATGAGCGGCTAGTTCATCCACTAGGGTTTTGATGTAGCCCTAACAAAGCATCAATGGTTTGATTGTTTTAATTATTGGGGACCTTTATATACATGCATAGATTGTGTAATTCAGAGGATTCTTATTATAGAATTGAGCAATAAAAGTCTTGTAAATTCAGTTTCAATGATTTCTTATCTTGTCTTAGATATTTAGTTGTTGTTATTGAACTCAATCTCTTTTGTTTTCTGTGATCATGAGAGAGATTATTACACAATGGTAATCACTGAATATATTGTTATGAGCTTTGATGGATTATGCCTAGAGAAGATGAACCATACTGCACCCTAGATTAGAGTAGTTAGGCAGATGGCCCATGCCAATCGAAGATAGTCCATGGCTTAGCCTTAATCATATGTTATCTTCTTGACGGATGAAGGTGAGCTTGTAGCCACCGACACCACTTATGCACGATGTAATTCCCCTATAGTTGATTCAATTGACCATTGATTGTGGAGTTAGTGGTGAAGTCAAACACCCTAGGTTTCTCTCCTATTATCTTCACTATCTTGTCTACTTTGATTTATTTTATTTTATCCTTTTAATTAGTTTTAAAATCAGAATTCTTTTCTTATAAATTTAATTAGAATTAGTTCTGTATTCCAACTCATCAGACCATAATCCCTGAGGTACGATACCCCTTTCGATAGCCCTATTCTGCAAGGAATTCGTTCTATTGCGAAGTGTGGAAATTTTTAATTGGTATACTTTTTGAGTCACACTCACACACGAATCAATTTTTGGCGCCGTTGCCGGGGATTATCTATTTGATTGATTGGATTTTACAGAATTAGTTTTAATTGGATTTTTAGTTTAAGAAATTTTTATATTTTATTTTTAATTTTGTTTTTGTTTTCTTTTCAGGTGCTTTCGGTAAATATATGCAAGGTCGTCGTTCTGTGGCTGATCCTTTGATACCTCTTGATCCTGAACCTGAACGTACTCTTAGACAACATAGGAACATCCCTGTTGATACAATTGTGCAAGAGGAAGAATTAATTGAAGATATGGCAGAAGAGAGGAATAATAACCTTGTTCCTAATGCTGATGGAGAAAGAGCTAGATTGCTAAGGGACTACTATGTTCCTGAGACATATACCTCGTGATTCGTGTGTGAGTGTGACTCAAAAAGTATATCAATTAAAAATTACCACACTTCGCAATAGAACGAATTCCTTGCAGAATAGGGCTATCGAAATGAATGGGTGTCGAACCTCAAGGACTGTGGTCTGACTGTGTTGGATATAAGGAATTAATTCTAATTAAATTTAAAAGAAGTAAATTCTGATTTTTAAATCTAAATTAACTAATGAAGCAATTGAACAAAAGCAAGAAAAACTAAGGAGTGTAGAGAATATAAGATAAGTCTAGGGTAATTGATTTCACCACTAACTTCACAATCAATGGTCAATTGAACTAACTATGGGGCATCATATCATGCATAAGTGGTGTCGGTGGCTACAAGCTCACCTTCATCCGTCAAGAAGATAACATATGATTAAGGCTAAGTCATGGACTATCTTCGATTGGCATGGGCCATCTGCCTAACTACTCTAATCTAGGGTGCAGTATGGTTCATCTTCTCTAGGCATAATCCATCAAAGCTTTTAATGATATATTCAATGAAAACTATTGTGTAATAATCACTCTCATGATCACAGAAAACAAGAGGGACGAGTTCAATAACAACAATCAAATATCTAAGACAAGATAAGAAATCATTGAAACTGAATTTATAAGACTTTTATTGCTCAATTCTATAATAAGAATCCTCTAAATTACACAATCTATGAATGAATACAAAAATCCCCAATAATTAGAACAATCAAACCAGTGATGTTTAGTTAGGGTTCCATCAAAACCCTGGTGGCTGAACTAGCCGCTCATGATACGCCTTGTTCTCCAATGATTCTCTATTCCAAAAGCTCTTCAAAGCTGCTGCCAAGCCTCCCCAATACAGCCCTAATTTTTCACTTTAAATAGCCAAGAGAATACATCAAAGTCCTAATCCAATTAGGAATTAATTAGGTTTTCCCGCAGCACTAATCAGGTGGGTTTTTCCTGCTGACTTCGGCCCAACTTTTGACCCACTAGAAGTCCGATTCACGAAATTTTCCTGAAATACAAAAGTGTGCAGAATCAAATTTCGTTCAACCCTACGCGAGAATTATGTCGATTTGAGGCTCGGAAATAAGACTTCTGGTCCGTTTTCCAAAACGGGATTAAGACTGTATTATGCGCAGATTTGGGCTTCAGGCCCGAAACCTTCTTAAGCAGTTGTAATTCTCTTGGACCTCTTCCTTGGGCTGATTTGAGTTGAAATAAATGGTGGAATGGATCTCATTGATGTAGGCTTCATCTAACCCTCTTGCATGTCATCTTTAAAAGTCCAAAATCACGGTTTTAACTGAAATAATCATTAAGGCCCTGAAAATACAGAAAACACTAAAACAAAGTAAAATCACAAAATAGTCTACCACTAAGAGAATAAAATACATAAGTTAAGAGGTTAGAATGCGTAACATTCGATGCCGATCACACCCCCAAACTTACATA
This sequence comes from Cornus controversa, assembly GCA_026545225.1. NCBI lineage: Eukaryota > Viridiplantae > Streptophyta > Magnoliopsida > Cornales > Cornaceae > Cornus > Cornus controversa. The sequence continues at coordinate 21,926,880 of CM048853.1, read as the reverse complement.
TTGCTAGTCCCTTAGCAATAGAATAAAACAAAACTAAAACAAAGGAAACTAACAAATACTAACTAAACTACCTAACTCCACTTTCGTGGGAGAAACGATTGCATTTAGCATATGCAACAAGCCTTTAAACCCCTAGGTTCCCCCTAGTGGACGAGTATAGTCTCGTGAGGGTTTCCAGAAATGTTACCCACAAACATTCAAAATTCTGTTTCAACATTAATTCAAGAAGAAGATTACAATACATAGTTACAAACTTGCATTTAAGAATAATTTCAAACTTTCAAATTCCACAATTCAAATCAATGGTCCCCATGCATAATTCACATCAACATATCTCAAAATAATTAACTCTAGCTCCCTCGTGTAAAGTGAACTAGCAATCATCTCATGTAGCATAACCAAGCTCTGAATATATTAAGGCACATACCCCTTCAACTCATTAGTTCTCCTTATTGAAATCATACTTCCAAACATGAATACATGACTTTTTCATTTTTTTTTTCAATTCCTTTTTTTTCATTGCTTTATTGGTTGTGCAATGTCTTGATTTATTAAGCTTTCTGAAAGATCCATGTAGCAAGCTTTCAGTCAGTGACTCCCAAACCAGACAGCTTTAGGGCACTAGGCTTTAAGATACCCCGAAGACCTAATTACTCGAATCAGTCAGGCTACAAATCAAGACAACCAATGCTCATCTTTTCTCACCCTTTCACTTTTGACGCGAACACTCCGTGCTTCCTGAGGCATAGAGGCCCGGTTACTCATGAAAAGGATCAAATTGATTTGCTTATTTATCACTTTTTTTTTCTTTTTTTTTTCACTTCTTTTCTTTCTTTTTTCATTGAAGTCAAGTAAAACACATCATCGGTACTCATTCTCAAGAGATACTAATTAATATCAAGCATATGTAACTCAATAACTCAAAACCACAGTTTATACCCCCATAAGACTATGCTAGTGTGTCTGTGCATGTAAGGAAACTACAATTAATCACTTCAAAATATGTTATTGCAAACCATGATTAAAACCACTTAATTTAAACCATAGTTTTCAAGAATTTAAAACATACTCAAAAATTGCAAGTTAAGCACCTACATAAGGTATTAATCCCTTGAATAATGTTAAAACGTTCTATCTAAAAATAAAACAAAAGAAAATAAAATAAACAAACTAAGAAAATAAAATAAAATCCTAATACAAAAAGAATTTCACACAAATTTCCCCCCATATTGCAATAAAGCACACAAATAGGCATCGCCTCACCCCCAAACTTAAACTGTACATTGTCCTCAATGTACTATCAATCAAAGCATAGAAAAGGTTAAGAACGATAATACCAGGAATCCGGAGAATGAGTGGCAAGAAAATAGAGCACACCAAGTTGTATGAAGGCAATGAAAGCACACCCCCAAACTTGGATGTTACAACCTGTCAAAATAAACCACTATACCCCAAAAATCAAGTGAAATAGTATGGGTGAAAATAAATATGAAATAATTTTTTTTTTTTTTTTTTTTTAACTGAAGAAAGAAAGAAAGAAAACAATATGAAAAATAAAATAAAGAAGAAAAAAAAAATGAAATTAAAAATACAAAAGATAGTTACCTCCGAAAAAATCAAGGAGAAGGTGGTGCCGAAGCATCTAAGTCATGGCTGGAATGGCGCACCAAAATCAACCAACTAGCCCACAGTTAATGTGCAATGTCCTCCCCCAAACTTGTAGCATAAAACCTCTCAAAGAAATCCAACCAATTTTTCAAACAAAGTCTACTTCCTTGTGAAGAAGAACTTGAGAAAATTGATCATTTAATGAGGATGGAGAAAAATAGATTGGAATGGATGATGATGGTGATGAATGAAGATGATCAAGTAGTGTTATGAAAGATTTTTAGAGTGTATTTTGATGTTGGAGAGGCACAAAAAGTCACCAAAGTGATGTATTTTCAAGTGGGAGCAAGTAAGTATTGAAGAGGAAGCAAAAGGAGACAAAACAGGTCAAATTGGGCCTTCAGCGGCTGGGGCGATCGATCCCCCATGGGCTGGGCGATCGATCGCCCAGCTGGTTGGTCTCCCAGCTTGGGGAAAAATGGGGGCGATCGATCCCCCCTTGGTTGGGCGATCGATCCCCCCAGCTGATGCTTGTGAAGCCTCCATCGCCCAGGGTCGACCGGGACATGTATTTTTGAAGTCTCCATCGCCCAAGGTCGACCGAGAGCACGTTTTTTCACCCGTCTTGTGTCCAAATACCTCGGTACACCTCTTGGCATCCTCCGGAAGTAACTTATACATCAAAAACTCAAAGAAAACACATTAAACACACCTAATAATGGAAGAAAAATAAAAAAAAAAACATAAACTAAAAATAAAAATAATAAAAAATAAAAATAAAAATAAAAGAAAACTAAAGAAATTAAGGGATAGAAATACATACAAATCCTACAATTTAACGTCCGTAGGCGACGATCATCAACTTGAATTGAAAGTTCACCCAATGCCACATCTCTTGAGGAGATTTAACTTTGTCCCTCCTATATGATCCTCACCTCCTTGTGTCGAACTCAAAGTGACCGGAATGGTGTCATTGGCTTCAAAAAACACATCTCTCTCCCTTGACGGAACATGTTTCAATTTTACCCATGGAGGAGACTCTAATGATGGCATCGGAGGAGTGCTAGAAAGAATAGGCAATTGCTCAATCGGAATCCTCCAAGGTGGAGTATTTTTCATGGCCACTACATCAAGTAAATCATTCACCCCCTCAATGGACTTCTCAACATTATGTGATAGAGCAACCAGATCAACTTCTTCAACATAATCATCAAAGTCATCCATGAAGAAACAATCACTCTCATCTCGAGGATGTTGAATGGCATTAAAAGTATTCAATTTCATCTTAGGCTCATAAGAAATTTCAGCATTAGAACTCTTTGTCACCTCTTCTTCATCAAGCTTCTTCTCCCCCACCTTGTTGTCACTTATTTCTCCACTTCTAAAAGTGGTGATGGCTTGAAATTGTTCATGGTGTGGGTTGCTCAAAGAAGAAATATTGTCGAGGACATGAACCCCTCTTGGGTTGGCAACTGGTTGGCTTGGTAGTTTCCCCTCCTCTCTTCTACTCACGACATTGACAAGTTGTCCAAACTGAGATTCCAGTTTGGCAATCGACTGAGAGTGAGAGTGAACCAGTTGAACAGTGGATTGAAGTGTTACTGCAGTAGCTTCCACCATCTCAACAATAGAGTCAAGCTTCTCAAGTTTTTCTAGGACAATTGTCATCTTGTCCTCAATGGTTGAATACCTCTGTGCCATAGGAACTTGTTCTTGATATAATTGTGAAGGCACATATTTCTGAGGTTGAAAAGTAGGCTGAATTGCTGCCCCTTGCTCTTGTGGAAGATTGAAAAATTGCCCAAGTGAAGGACAATTATTGACATGGTGCATAGGACTCGAGCAAAAATCACATGGCTCAAAAATAGAAGGATATGAAGATTGATTAGGCACTTGACCAACCGCCATAAGTTGCACCACTCTCTGTGACACAGCATCCACAATGGTAGACATAGCATCTGCAGAACCAATATTAAAAATATCATCTGCCTTCCTTGAATGGGTTGATCTGCTTGAATGAGATGAAGACACATGTTGTAAAGAATTGTCACTGAGGTTCTCGAACAAAGTCCAAGCTTCCTCTTCACTTTTTAACATGAAAGTACCACCACATGATGCATCTACCATCTGTCTATTACCTTCTATCAGTCCCTCATAGAAACATTGCACTAACTGCCACTTTGGAACTTGATGATGAGGACACTTCCTAAGAAGGTCCTTGAATCTCTCCCATGCCTCAAAAAATTGTTCTCCCTCAAATTGAGAGAAACTAGTGATAGCTCGTCTGAATTGATTGGTCCTCCCTATCGGAAAATATTTCTTCAAAAACTCATTTTGCATTTGAGTCCATGTAGTGATAGAGCTCGCCGGTAGAGATCTGAACCAATACTTGGCCTTCTCCTTTAGAGAGAATGGAAAGAGTCGCATCCGAAAAGCATCTTCTGAGAAGTTATGAATTTTTGTTAATGAGCAAACTTCTAAAAATTCATCCAAGTGCTTGTACGGATCCTCATGAGTCAACCCAAAATAGGATGGCAACATATGAATGATACTGGGCTTGATCTCATAGTTCTCTGCAGTCACATCAGGCAATTGAAAATCAACTGGTGAATTATAAGTCTCTGGGACATAGTAGTCACCGACACCACTTATGCACGATGTAATTCCCCTATAGTTGATTCAATTGACCATTGATTGTGGAGTTAGTGGTGAAGTCAAACACCCTAGGTTTCTCTCCTATTATCTTCACTATCTTGTCTACTTTGATTTATTTTATTTTATCCTTTTAATTAGTTTCAAAATCAGAATTCTTTTCTTATAAATTTAATTAGAATTAGTTCTGTATTCCAACTCATCAGACCATAATCCCTGAGGTACGATACCCCTTTCGATAGCCCTATTCTGCAAGGAATTCGTTCTATTGCGAAGTGTGGAAATTTTTAATTGGTATACTTTTTGAGTCACACTCACACACGAATCAATTTTTGGCGCCGTTGCCGGGGATTATCTATTTGATTGATTGGATTTTACAGAATTAGTTTTAATTGGATTTTTAGTTTAAGAAATTTTTATATTTTATTTTTAATTTTGTTTTTGTTTTCTTTTCAGGTGCTTTCGGTAAATATATGCAAGGTCGTCGTTCTGTGGCTGATCCTTTGATACCTCTTGATCCTGAACCTGAACGTACTCTTAGACAACATAGGAACATCCCTGTTGATACAATTGTGCAAGAGGAAGAATTAATTGAAGATATGGCAGAAGAGAGGAATAATAACCTTGTTCCTAATGCTGATGGAGAAAGAGCTAGATTGCTAAGGGACTACTATGTTCCTGAGACATATACCTCGTGATTCGTGTGTGAGTGTGACTCAAAAAGTATATCAATTAAAAATTACCACACTTCGCAATAGAACGAATTCCTTGCAGAATAGGGCTATCGAAATGAATGGGTGTCGAACCTCAAGGACTGTGGTCTGACTGTGTTGGATATAAGGAATTAATTCTAATTAAATTTAAAAGAAGTAAATTCTGATTTTTAAATCTAAATTAACTAATGAAGCAATTGAACAAAAGCAAGAAAAACTAAGGAGTGTAGAGAATATAAGATAAGTCTAGGGTAATTGATTTCACCACTAACTTCACAATCAATGGTCAATTGAACTAACTATGGGGCATCATATCATGCATAAGTGGTGTCGGTGGCTACAAGCTCACCTTCATCCGTCAAGAAGATAACATATGATTAAGGCTAAGTCATGGACTATCTTCGATTGGCATGGGCCATCTGCCTAACTACTCTAATCTAGGGTGCAGTATGGTTCATCTTCTCTAGGCATAATCCATCAAAGCTTTTAATGATATATTCAATGAAAACTATTGTGTAATAATCACTCTCATGATCACAGAAAACAAGAGGGACGAGTTCAATAACAACAATCAAATATCTAAGACAAGATAAGAAATCATTGAAACTGAATTTATAAGACTTTTATTGCTCAATTCTATAATAAGAATCCTCTAAATTACACAATCTATGAATGAATACAAAAATCCCCAATAATTAGAACAATCAAACCAGTGATGTTTAGTTAGGGTTCCATCAAAACCCTGGTGGCTGAACTAGCCGCTCATGATACGCCTTGTTCTCCAATGATTCTCTATTCCAAAAGCTCTTCAAAGCTGCTGCCAAGCCTCCCCAATACAGCCCTAATTTTTCACTTTAAATAGCCAAGAGAATACATCAAAGTCCTAATCCAATTAGGAATTAATTAGGTTTTCCCGCAGCACTAATCAGGTGGGTTTTTCCTGCTGACTTCGGCCCAACTTTTGACCCACTAGAAGTCCGATTCACGAAATTTTCCTGAAATACAAAAGTGTGCAGAATCAAATTTCGTTCAACCCTACGCGAGAATTATGTCGATTTGAGGCTCGGAAATAAGACTTCTGGTCCGTTTTCCAAAACGGGATTAAGACTGTATTATGCGCAGATTTGGGCTTCAGGCCCGAAACCTTCTTAAGCAGTTGTAATTCTCTTGGACCTCTTCCTTGGGCTGATTTGAGTTGAAATAAATGGTGGAATGGATCTCATTGATGTAGGCTTCATCTAACCCTCTTGCATGTCATCTTTAAAAGTCCAAAATCACGGTTTTAACTGAAATAATCATTAAGGCCCTGAAAATACAGAAAACACTAAAACAAAGTAAAATCACAAAATAGTCTACCACTAAGAGAATAAAATACATAAGTTAAGAGGTTAGAATGCGTAACATTCGATGCCGATCACCTCGCCAGCAGGTTTTCAATTGCCTAATGTCACAGCACTGAATTATGAGATTAAGTCCAGCATTATTCAGATGCTACCATCTTATTTTGGGCTGACTCAAGAAGACCCTTACAAGCATCTGGATGACTTCATTGAAGTATGCTCAACTACAAAAATTCACAACTTCTCTAAAGATGCTTTCAGAATGAGACTTTTTCCATTCTCTCTGAAAGACAAAGCAAAGTATTGGTTCAATTCTCTACTGGCTGGTTCTATCACGACTAGGACTCAAATGCAACATGAGTTTCTCAAGAAGTATTTTTCGATAGGGAAGACCAATCAGTTCAGACGTGTTATTATTGGTTTCTCCCAACATGAGGGGGAACAATTTTATGAGACATAGGAAAGATTCAAGGACCTTCTTAGGAAGTGTCCCCATCATCAAGTTCCTAAGTGGCAACTAGTGCAGAGTTTTCATGAAGGGCTGACAGAAGCCAACAGACAAATGGTTGATGCGTCGTGTGGAGGTACTTTTATGTTGAAGAGTGAAGAAGAGGCATGGACCTTATTTGAAAATCTTAGTGACAACTCTCTACAACATGTGTCCTCTACTCATTCTAGCAGACCTGCCACTACAAGGAAGACTGATGGGATTTTTGAGGTTGGTGCTTCAGAAGCTATACCAACTGATATTGATTTAATTACACAGAAGGTGGCAGCAATTATGGCTGCCAATCAAACTCCTTCTGCTTCAAATTCTACATTGCTAGGCCCTTGTGAATTTTGCTCTAGTCCTATGCATAATGTGAGCAATTGTCCTTCGGTGGGGCAATTTTCTGATAATCAACATGGGCAAGTTCAAGCTACTTTCACTAGACCAATGAATCCTCCACGAGGTAATACTTACAATCCCACATGGAGGAATCATCCTGGTTTTTCTTACAGTAACCAAGGGGCAGCAATGCAACCTTCATATCAACCTAGGACTTTTGTGCCTCAACAACAATATCAAACACAAAGTCCTATGGCCCAAAGAATTTCTGCTATTGAAGACAAGCTGACTCTTACCTTGTCTAAATTTGACAAGCTTGATTCTCTTATAGAGACAGTGCAAGCTACTGCAGCAACAGTACAATCTACAGTTCAGCTAGTGCACTCGCATTCTCAATCCATTGCCAAACTGGAATCTCAGTTTGGACAGCTTGCTACTTCACTATGCAAAAGAGAAGAAGGGAAGCTCCCTAGTCAACCAATTGCTAATCCAAGAGGGATGCAAGCTTCCACAAGCAACCCACACCATGAGCAAGTTCAAGCCATTACCACTTTGAGAAGTGGGAAAGTAATTGACAATAAGGTGGGTGAGAAGAAAGAAGAAGAAAAAGTGACCACAAGTCCAAGTGCTGAAATTCCTTATGAGCCCAAGGCTCCTTTCCCACAACGTTTCCTAGAAGCATCTAAATTGGGAAAGCAATGGGACAAACTGCATGACATGATGGAGGTCTTTCGCCAAGTGAAGATTAATTTGCCACTCCTTGATGCCATCAAGCAAATTCCTCCTTATGCTAAATTCTTGAAGGACTTGTGCACTCAGAAAAGGCATTCTAAAAGCCATGTGCCAAAGAAAGTAATGCTGCCATAACAAGTAAGTTCGATAATTCAGCAGTGTACTCCTCCCAAGTACAAAGATCCTGGTGCTCCAACTATCTCATGCATTATTGGGGAGCACCATGTGGATAAAGCTCTTCTTGATTTGGGTGCAAGTGTGAATTTGCTACCCTATTCAGTCTACTTACAATTGGGCTTGGGAGAATTAAAGCCTACCTCGGTGGTATTATAATTTGCAGATAGATCAACAAAGCAACCCCGAGGAATCATAGAAGATGTGCTCATTAAAGTGGACAAGTTCTACTTTCCTGTTGATTTCATTGTACTTGACACTGAGCCGGTTCACAATCCGAAGAGGCACATTCCAGTGATCCTTGGTCGACCTTTCTTAGCTACTGCTGATGCTTGCATAAATTGTAGGTCGGGGATCATGGATATTTCATTTGGTAACATGAATGTCAAGCTTAATGTGTTCAATGCTATCCAACACCCCCCAGATTAGAGTGATGTGTTCTGCATGGATGATATTGATGAATGTGTGGAGGAATTTGTTTCATCCTCTATATCTCAAAACTCCCTGGAGGTATGTAAGTCTTTTTATGACTTTGAGAACATTAATGATGAAGGGTTGTGTGAAGAAGTGCATGCTATGCTGGAAGTGGATGCTATTCAGAATACTCCACCATGGAGAATTCCAATTGAGCCACTACATTCTCTATCTAGCACTCCCCTAGTGCCTTCATTGGAGTCCCCTCTAGAATTAGAGTTGAAGCCTTTGCCTGACAAATTGAAGTATGTATTCTTGGGGGCACAGAAAACTCTTCCTGTTATAATTGCCTCTGATCTGACAGAAATTCAAGAGAAGAGCTTAGTAGAGGTTTTATACCAACATCGTGAAGCAATTGGATGGAGTGTTGCTGATCTTACGGGCATTGATCCCTCGATTTGCATGCACAAAATTCATCTGGAAGAAGGATGTAAGCCAACCAGAGAGGCACAGAGGCGACTAAACCCCAACATGAAGGAGGTGGTAAAGAAAGAGGTTGTCAAGTTACTTGATGCAGGAATCATTTATCCAATTTCTGACAGCACATGGGTGAGTCCGACACAAGTGGTTCCAAAGAAATCTGGTCTTACCATTGTCCCTAACTCTGTGGGAGAGCTTGTTCCACAACGTACTGCCACAGGTTGGCGTGTTTGCATTGATTATAGAAAGCTCAATTCTATGACAAGGAAAGATCACTTCCCTCTTCCATTCATTGATCAAATACTTGAAAGGTTAGCTGGTCAGAGCTATTATTGCTTTCTGGATGGCCACTCTGGTTATAACCAAGTAGCTATGGATCCAGAAGATCAAGAGAAGACCAATTTCACTTGTCCCTTTGGTACTTTTGCTTATCGTCGTATGCCCTTTGGATTATGTAATGCTCCGGCTACATTCCAGAGGTGTATGATGGCCATCTTTTCTGACATGGTGGAAAAATTCTTGGAGGTGTTCATGGATGACTTCTCTATTTTTGGATCATCCTTTGAACACTGTTTGAGCAATTTATCACTTGTGCTTCAAAGGTGCCGAGAACGGAATTTGGTACTTAGTTGGGAGAAGAGCCATTTTATGGTGAAAGAAGGTATTGTATTGGGCCATATTGTTTCAAAGAGGGGCATTGAAGTTGATAAAGTAAAGATCAACCTAATTGTAACTCTACCTCATCCAACTTCGGTAAGGCAAGTTTGATCTTTCTTAGGCCATGCCGGGTTCTATAGAAGATTCATCAAGGATTTCAGTAAAGTGGCTCGACCATTGTGCCATTTGTTATCTAAAGATGTTCCCGTTATCTTTGATGAAGATTGTGTGAAAGCTTTTGAAAAGCTTCGGTCTCTGTTATCCTCTGCACCAATTATGCAGTCTCCAAAATGGGCTGTACCTTTTGAAATCATGTGTGATGCCTCTGATTATGCAGTGGGAGCCGTGTTGGGACAGAGAGAAGAGAAACGACCACATGTCATCTACTACGCTAGTAAGACTCTCTCTGATGCCCAACTCAATTATACAACCACAGAGAAAGAGCTTCTAGCTGTAGTGTTTACCTTGGACAAGTTTCGTTCTTATTTACTGGGGTCCAAGGTGGTTGTCTACTCTGATCATGCAGCATTGAGACACTTATTGGCGAAGAAAGAAACCAAACCGCGTCTTATTCGATGGATTTTATTGCTGCAAGAATTTGATTTGGAGATAAAAGACAAAAAGGGGACGGAGAATGTGGTTGCGGATCACTTATCTCAGATTGAGTTTGAGCCAGTGATCGATGCATTACCTATTCGAGACTCATTCCCGGATGAGCAATTGTTTGAAATTACTTTGATGAAAGTTAATGGCCAAAGGTTGAAGCATTGTGTGGAAGGATGTTTGCCAAGAAGAGACGTAGAGTCCGTCGACTTGACGGATCCCATCTATCCGACTTAATCCCTTCGGAGAGTCAATCGTCTCCTACGGACGTTAAATTGTAGGTTCTGTATGTATTTCTATACTTTATTTCTTTTAGTTTTCTTTAATTTTAATTTTCAGTCTTAGTTTTCTTAAGTTTTTCTTCAATTCTAGTTGCGTTTTAATGTTTTTTCTTTGAGTTTTTGATGTATAAGTTGCTTCCGGAGGATGCCAAGAGGTGTACCGAGATATTTGGACTCAAGACGGGTGAAAAATCGTGCTCTCGGTCGACCTTGGGCGATGGAGACTCAAAATTATCAAGGTTCGGTCGAACTTGGGCGATGGAGGGTCAAACAAGTCTTCAGGAGGGGGATCGATCGCCCCAATTGAGGGGGATCGATCGCCCCTCCATATTTTGTAAGGATGATCACCACCAGGTGGGCCATCGATCGCCCATCCTTGGGGGGATCGATCGCCCAAGGCAATTTTTGGGCTGGCCGAGACCATCTTCTATATAAAGACTCATTCTCCAAGTTTAAAGCTACTCCATGCATCCTAAGCCTCTTTGAACTCCAATTCAAGTCCTACATCATCCGAAAAACTAATTTCTTCAATTAGTGATTATTATACAAGAATTTAACATTGATCAACATCAAATTGGATCAAAAATCACTAGTTCTCAAAGGAAGCTCTCACTTTTTCAAGTTCAACATCAAAGTAAGTAAAGTTTTTCCTTGAAGAAATTGTTCAAATCTTTTTGAGGGCTTTTGAAGACCAAGTTTGGGGGATCAATTTGGTGCATTTACTTGTTCGATTTGGGTGGAAAAATTGCCGAAAAGAGGAGGTTGAAAGGTTTAAGTTAATTGTGCACGCCAAGTGTTCGATTTAATTCCTCAACCACACTTTTTCTACTTCTATGGCACCAAAGAGAGCAAGTCACCAAGGTGCTTCAAGTTCACGTAATCCTCGCCGAGCGAGGCATGATCCGACTACAAGTTCTTCACGATCTCGCCGAGAAGGCATTCAAGAGAGATGGCATCCAAGGGCGTTGAATTTTGAAACCACGTTTGACATAGCCGAACTTTATGGTATGTTTCCCGAGACACAATGGGGGATTTCTGACATCCGTCGTCGTCGGTCGGCATCCATTTTTGTTCCACTCTCATCTACCATTTACCCGAGGCTTGTCAAGGTATTTTATCAGAACTTAATGCCGACACCTGATGAGCAGGATGTGCTTACTTCTTCCGTAGATGGAACAATAGTTCGGGTGGACATGTCATCCATTGCCATTGCCATGGGTTGTCCTCATGAATGCCCAGCTGATTTATCTCATATCTATACTCCTTTACCCGACGAGTTGTCGGTGGGTAATGTGGTTGCACGTTTGTGTGCCAACCAATTTTTCGGCCCGAAAAGGAATGCAGCTTCAAAGTCCTCAATGCCAAATCATTTATGGTTCCTTGACGCTGTTCTACTTAAGAATGTATGTCCAATTGGACATAAAACTGAAAGACGTCAAGAGTTCCTCAGAGCCTTATATGCCATATATTTTGGGCATTGGCTGTCATTCCCACAGATTGTCTGGGGCCAGATGGAGAAGTTCTATTCCAAGGTTGTGGATAAGGCACCAGACAGTGCAAGTGACTGGGAGTTTCCATTCCCTACCATTATTCACCAGTTGCTTGTGGCACAAGGGTATGCAGTCCATGAGGACGAGCTTGCCTTTCCACGTGATCTTCATTATGGCACGCATGACTGGAACCTGAGTCGATCACATATGCACCAGAAAGTCATAGCGGCGCCTGGTGAGGTATCTCGTTTGGCCCAAGGAGGAGAGCATGTAGATATACCACCACCGGTGGAAGATCCAGAGGAGATGGAGGCAGAGGAAGAGGAAGTGCATGCACAGTCTGGTGGCCATGATTATCAATATTTAGAAGGGCAGATTGCTGGGTTGACAGCCCAGTTTGGCACCCTACAGACAGAGGTCTCCACACAGTTTGGAGCAATGAGGACAAAGATCGCGGATCACTTCCGTGACACTCGCCAAGAGCAACTAGAGATGAGGAGGATGATGCGTGCACTGATGCGTCAAGCAAACTTGGATCCGGATGCTCAGTCACCACCACACCCTTGACAGGAAGGTAATCATCTTTTGTATTTTATTTTATTTTTAGTTTTTATTCTTCTATTTATTTTTCTTTTTGTAGTTAGATTTTTATTATTATAAAAAAAAAACAAAAAAAAATGATAAATGAAAAAAATATTTTATTTTTTAGGATTTTTCTCTTTCATATTTATTTTCACCCATACTATTTTCACTTGATCTTTGGGGTATAGTGGTTTGTTTTGACAGGTTGAAACATCCAAGTTTGGGGGTGTGCTTGCATTGCCTTCGTGCTAGTGATGTACTCTATTTTCTTTCCACTACTCCATGATCCTAGTAACATCGTTCTTACCCTTCTCTATGCTTTGATTGGTAGTACATTGAGGACAATGTACAGTTTAAGTTTGGGGGTGAGGCGATGCCTATTTTTGTGCTTTATTGCATATGGGGGAAATTGGTGTGAAATTCTTTTTGTATTAGGATTTTTTATTTTATTTTATTTTCTTAGTTTGTTTATTATTTTTTATTTTGTTTTGTTTTTAGATAGAATGTTTTGACATTATTCAAAAGATTAATACCTTATGTAGGTGCATAACTTGCAATTTTTGAGTATGTTTTAGATTTTTGGAAACGGTGGTTTAAATTAAGTGGTTTTAATCATAGTTTGCAATAACATACTTTGGAGTGATTAATTTTAGTTTCCTTACATGCACAAACACACTAGCATAGTCTTATGGGGTATAGACTTTGGTTTTGAGTTATTAAGTTACATATGCTTGATATTAATTAGTATCTCTTGAGAATGAGTACCGATGATGTGTTATACTTGACTTCAATGAAAAAAAAAGGAAAAAGAAAAGAAGTGAAAAAAAGTGATGAATAAGCAAATCAATTTGATCCTTTTCATGAGTAACCGGGCCTCTATGCCTCAGGAAGCACGGAGTGTTCGCGTCAAAAGTGAAAGGGTGAGAAAAGATGAGCATTGGTTGTCTTGATTTGTAGCCTGACTGATTCGAGTAATTAGGTCTTCAGGGTATCTTAAAGCCTAGTGCCCTAAAGCCGTCTGGTTTGGGAGTCACTGACTGAAAGCTTGCTACGTGGATCTTTCAGAAAGCTTAATAAATCAAGACATTGCACAACCAATAAAGCAATGAAAAAAAGAGAATGATGAAAAAAAAAAATGAAAAGTCATGTATTCATGTTTGGAAGTATGATTTCAATAAGGGGAGCTAGTGAGTAGAAGGGGTATGTGCCTTAATATATTCAGAGCTGAGTTATGCTACATGAGATGACTGCTAGTTCACTTTACACGAGGGAGCTAGAGTTGATTATTTTGAAGATATGTTGATGTGAATTATGCATGGCAACCATTGATTTGAATTATAGAATTTAAAAGTTTGAAATTATTCTTGAATGCAAATTTGTAACTATGTATTGTAATCTTCTTCTTGAATTAATGTTGAAACAGAATTTTGAATGTTTGTGGGTAACATTTCTGGAAACCCTCACGAGACTATACTCGTCCACTAGGGGGAACCTAGGGGTTTAAAGGCTTGTTGCATATGCTAAATGCAATCGTTTCTCCCACGAAAGTGGAGTTGGATAGTTTAGTTAGTGTTTAGTAGTTTCTTTTCTTTTAGTTTTGTTTTATTCTATTGCTAAGGGACTAGCAATATGTAAGTTTGGGGGTGTGATAGGCGTTGAATGTTACGCATTCTAGCCTCTTAACTTATGTATTTTATTCTCTTAGTGGTAGATTATTTTGTGATTTTACTTTGTTTTAGTATTTTCTGTATTTTCAGGGCCTTAATGATTATTTCAGTTAATACCGTGATTTTGGGCTTTTAAAGAAGACATCCAAGATGGTGAGATGAAGCCTACATCAAGGAGATTCACTCAACCATTTATTTTAACCCAAATCAGCCCAAGAAAGAGGTCCAAGAGAATTACAGCTGCTTAAGAAGGTTTCGGGCCTGAAGCCCAAATCTGCGCATAATATAGTCTTAATCCCGTTTTGGAAAACGGACCAGAAGTCTTATTTTCGAGCCTCAAATCGACATTATTCATGCGAAAGGTTAAACGAAATTTGATTCTTCACACTTTTGTATTTCACAGAATTTCCATGAATCGGACTTCTAGTGGGTCAAAAGTTGGTCCGAAGTCAACAGGAAAAACCCACCTGATTAGTGCTGCGGGAAACCCTAATTTATTCCTAATTGGATTAGGACTTTGGTGTATTCTCTTGGAGAATAAAGTGAAGACTTGGAGGCTGAGTTGAGGGAGCTAACAGAGAGATTAGAGAGTCTGAGAGGGCTGAGAAGAGAACAGAAACATATTTGCAGAGCCATTGGAGAACGAAGTCATATGCGTAATTCAGAAAGATGATGTCTTCTTCCTCAATAGTTGAAGCTTCTTCTTCTACCATGAGCGGCTAGTTCATCCACTAGGGTTTTGATGTAGCCCTAACAAAGCATCAATGGTTTGATTGTTTTAATTATTGGGGACCTTTATATACATGCATAGATTGTGTAATTCAGAGGATTCTTATTATAGAATTGAGCAATAAAAGTCTTGTAAATTCAGTTTCAATGATTTCTTATCTTGTCTTAGATATTTAGTTGTTGTTATTGAACTCAATCTCTTTTGTTTTCTGTGATCATGAGAGAGATTATTACACAATGGTAATCACTGAATATATTGTTATGAGCTTTGATGGATTATGCCTAGAGAAGATGAACCATACTGCACCCTAGATTAGAGTAGTTAGGCAGATGGCCCATGCCAATCGAAGATAGTCCATGGCTTAGCCTTAATCATATGTTATCTTCTTGACGGATGAAGGTGAGCTTGTAGCCACCGACACCACTTATGCACGATGTAATTCCCCTATAGTTGATTCAATTGACCATTGATTGTGGAGTTAGTGGTGAAGTCAAACACCCTAGGTTTCTCTCCTATTATCTTCACTATCTTGTCTACTTTGATTTATTTTATTTTATCTTTTTAATTAGTTTAAAAATCAGAATTCTTTTCTTATAAATTTAATTAGAATTAGTTCCGTATTCCAACTCATCAGACCATAATCCCTGAGGTACGATACCCCTTTCGATAGCCCTATTCTGCAAGGAATTCGTTCTATTGCGAAGTGTGGAAATTTTTAATTGGTATACTGTTTAAGTCACACTCACACACGAATCAAAGACTTGCATAACACCTCACATATGCAAAATACTTCAACTTTAGCATATTTTTATCATGCTACAACCAATGCATACATTTTCTATATAGATAGCATGCATTTCATTCACGTAAACCCACATGTAATCACGTACATGTCAAATCATGCATATAAATCACATATGCACATACACTAGCATAAATATAGTCATGCACTCATTCAATGCATGTATTCACTACAAGTAGCTAACATGCATTCCAATCACAATATATAAACACATATATATTACGTCACCCACATATGTAATAAGAACATATAGAACACCTAGCATATCATAGTCATACTTTGCAACCGCCAAAAGTTATATTAATACTTAGCATGCATTTCTATTACTGCAACCACATATATATAATCACATATATATATACTGAACATCATGCATAAGAACCACATATGCATACAAGACAACACATAGCTAAACAGATATTATTTAGCATACTTTTCATAGACTTTAATCTATACATACATGTATATCACAATGCAAATGGGCGATAAATTTAACATGTTACCCACACATATATATATACATACCCACATATATATATATATCCTCACATCCCACGTATACTCAATATCCACCTGTGCACACATATATATAGATATACATATACCACATATGATCAAATTAAGACATATGTAAATTACTTAACGTAAGTAAAATATATATACGAGACAGAGGCAAGAATCAACTTGCCTTAGGTCCCGTCTCGTCAAGTCCGTGCTTGCAAAGCGGTCCACCTCCATGTCCGGTCCAGTCCTGTGTCAAGGCCGACACGAACACCAATTTTCTTTTTGCTAGTTCCAATGCTTGGTCCAACCCACGTCTTGGTTCCAATCCAATCCGGGTCCATTTCAAATCTAAAGCCCAATTTAAACCAATCCAATTCAATGTCCAAGTCCAATTTAATGGCCACTCCAATTATAGTTTAGCGGTGGCTCATTTCAAGCCCATTCTCACGTGAATCCACAAGCAAATCACCAACAAGAACCCAAGCAGTCCATGCCACATGAACCACTATGTTACACCACCTCGTTACAACCACGGGACACCATAGGCCCGCTATAACCGAACCCTCAGCAAGCATCCACAAACCAGCCACCATGGTTGTCAAGCCCAATCTCAAACACCGTCAAACCGGCAGCAACTGAAGACCCAAAATCAAGCCCAACCGTGTGGCTCGAACTCAACTAAACCTCCCATGGCTGCCACGACAGTTCACCGCCGGAATAGTCAACTGAAAACCACCAAGCACCATGGAAGAAACCCAATCGAACTCCAATTGCAACTGTCGGTTATCCACCATCATCACCACTTCGGTGAAGATCCATAGTCGAACCCAAATCCACTGTGAATAACCATCCTCAAGTCACACCAAACACAACCCATAGCAGCCGAGTACCCAAACAGTCCCAAAAATTGGACCCAATCGATTCACCTCAACCATGAAGACTCAACCGAACCCAGTCGCAACTATCAGCCAAACAGTCCCCAATCGCTACCACCAAATCCATGACCCAGCCACCGAACCCACCATCTACCTTCGGCAACCACATCAAGCCACCCAAACACCCACCATACTCGGACCCCAAACAAGCCACTCCCGGCACTAACCCCACCGAAAATAACCAAGGAGAACCCCCTGGAACAACCCATCAGCCGTGAAAGACCATCAACCGAACCGTCACAACCGAGCCCAGCGGTGCCCAGTCATAACCACGCCGGAGCAGCTACCACCGAATGGACCCACGAGCTACCGGAGCGCCGTTGAGCTCCTCCCCCTTCTTGGTTTCTCTCTCCCAATCTCACTCGGTTTCTCTTTCTCTCTCTCCCCGACTTCTCCTTCTTTTTCTTTCTTCTTTTCCTTTTCTTTTTCTTTCTTCTTTTCTTTTCTTTTCTTTTCTTTTTCTTCTCTTTTCTTCCTCTTTCGGCTGACCACTACTTGGTCTTCCTTCTCTTTCTTTTTGAATTAAAATCCCACTTTTAATATACACCACACAATCCTCACCCACTTGGTTATATAAATATACATGTACTCATATCTTTATTATATGCATAAAATACCACATGGGTATTCTCCTTTCATCCACTTATACGTATAATCATGCATAGGCACCCACATTTTCTCATAATTGCGTAAAAGCCCACCATATATTTATAATTAAATATAAATATAGGTACTATGTATATATATATTTAGATATATATATACATATACATACACTTTCCACTTGTATGGAAATATATCCACACCCTTTCCAGAATTTTAATTAATCCGAAAAAAATTTAATCTGGTCAAAATTCACCCGGAACTGGTCAAAAAGTTCCTGTCCTTACAGTCTCTGTCTTCTCTACCTTGGCCTTCACTAATATTCTCCTCCCTCTCTTTTTCTCATCTCTTTCTCTTATATAGAGATACTCTAGGGTGTTCTCCAAGTAAAAGAAAATAGGAAAGTGTTGAAAATAAAATCTGTTAGAATATTTTCTCTGACTTGAAATCTAATTTTGACCTTGAATAAGTGTGATTCACGAAATTTTCATAAAATACAAATATCTCGGGCTTCAAGTTAGCTTTGCAAAGCCTCTAAGTTTGCTAAATTCCGATATCTAATTCAAGAGATATGATCAAATCACCATATTTGACACGCGATTTTCACCCCTTAAAAGTCGTAATTAGAATTTATTTGAGAAATACAAATCTGTTCCCCTATAAATAGGATTTCTAAAAACTCTGGGCTTGCATTAATCTGATACTCGAGCTGAAATTTATGGCCCAAATAGTAAAGCTACGCAGAAAAGTTGTGAACTTTATATTTGTTGAATTTGGGCCTTTTGCACAAACATCACCATAAACCTAAAAAGACACAAAATCACATTTATTAAATAAAATAATAGAAAATAAATTACAAACAAATATAATTTTGGAGGTTTATTGTGTAAGAATTATACACTTATCAAATACCCCTAAGCTTATATTTTGCTAGTCCTCAAGCAAAATTGAAGAAAACCTAACTAAGCCTCTTTCGCTGGCATTCTCGATTGCATTTAGTATATGCAACAAGCCTTTAAACCCCTAGGTTACCCCTAAAGGTTGAGTTATAGTCTCGTGAGAGTTTCCAGTGATGATACCCATAAACATCTATCAATAAAATGACTACAACGAGTATTTAAAGAATTATCATTTATTAGCAATCTACAAACTTCTAAAAATCATGAATCAAAATAAAACTCCCCATGCAAAGCTCAATTAACGTATTAAAATAGCAATCAATCCTAGCGTCCTTATGAAATTGAACATACATCCAAACATGCAAATTAACTATACACTTAGATGCAAATTGCAACATCTTCAAATCATTAGAATCCCCTTTTAAATAGAATTACCAAGGCATGAATATACGAAAATAAAACATAATGATTTTTTTTTAAGAGTGGTTGTGCAATGTTTAAATTCATTAATCTCTCTAGCAAACCCATGTAACTAGCTTTGGGCCAATAACTCCCAAACCAAATGGTTTTAGGGCATTATATGTAAAGTCATCATAAAAGGCTTAATGACCCGAGTCTACTAGGCTACGAACTTAAACTAACTGTGAATTTCTATATGGCTCAACGTTGCATACCTTTAAATGTGAACTCTCAATGCTTACTAAGACAAAAGGCCCAGTCACTCGACAAGAAGGCTTATTGCAATGCAAATATAAAACACAATTTATTTTATTTTATTTTATTATTTTCAACAATCATGCCAATGACATCTATTCTCAATGTTCTCTAACTCAAATTGGACATTTACAAAATATAAACCAAGGTTGTAGTACATACCCCACAATAAAGATGTAAGTGTGCTCATGTGCATGTAAGGAGTGAACTAGGAATCAAAGACTACAAGATAGCTAAAATGAGCAATGATGTGAATTATCCGCATCAAAACATAATTTCAAAAGTTCAAAATTACCAACAAATAACAATTCCTAACCTACAATATGTGTTCATCAATTGAATTTTTTTTAACCTAATCTTCACGCAAAAATCACGGGTACTACTTTTCTCCTCATTCTCTGAACTGGTGGGTCCCAATTGTCCAAGGTGTATATGTGATAAGATATTGATTAACCAGACACGCTAACGTATAGAGTACACATGGGTTGCCTTTCTTTATTAAAGACATACGGTGTTGAAGCAATTTCGACAGTATTAAGTATAGAAACTAGACTTTAATAAATGAAAATCAACTTTATCAATCATATCACAAATTGTAGAATTGGTACTACATACATAGGTAGAGAATGGGTGGCTATACCGGACCATTATGAATTTTATTTTTTAAAAAAAAGTTTAAAATTACATACACAAAGTTACCTAACATTTCTTAACCCGTACCCCCAAACCTAAACTCAACATTGTCCTCAATGTTGGACAAAATCATAATAAAGTGCAAAGAAATAAAATTGGAAGAATATCACCTTTATCATGATAGGTGGGTTTGCTTTAACTTGCCATAAAAAATAAATCATTAGTAAGCACATGGAAAGTTTAATACTATGTATGGAGAAAAAAATGCAAAGAAAAAGGATTGACACAAACTAAAAATAAAAAGACGGAAGTCCTAGAAATTCTAAAGCTAATAATGTACACTAATGAGCAAATAGGTCAATCCTGATAAATAGGATCTTCCAGAAGGATTTCCTCACCTTCTAGATACTGTGACTCCAAAAATAGTTTCAAACACCATTTTTTGGATTGTCAATCTCAATGGCCCCATAAGGATAAACAACATGAACAATGAATGGACCAGACCATCGAGATCTTAACTTGCCTGGGAATAAGTGCAACCGAGAATTATAGAGAAGGACTTTTTGACCAAGTGTAAAACTTTTCCTAAGAAAAGTTTTGTCATGAATTACCTAAATATGAACCTTATCTATTTTCGCATTTTGGTATGCATCATTCCTAATCTCTTCTAATTCATTCAATTGAAGCAGACCATCGAGATCTCAACTTACCTGGGAATAAGTGCAACCGAGAATTATAGAGAAGGACTTTTTAACCAGGTGTAAAACTTTTCCTAAGAAAAGTTTTGTCATGAATTACCTAAATATGATCCTTATCTGTTTTCGTATTTTGGTATGCATCATTCCTAATCTCTTCTAACTCATTCAATTGAAGCTTCCTATGGGCTCTTGCCTTATCAAGGTTAAAGTTGAGTTGCTTAATAGCCCAAAAAGCTCTATGTTCCAACTCAACTAGAAGATGACAAGCCTTGCCATACACCATTCAATAAGGAGACATTCCCATGGGATTCTTAAATGTAGTATGGTATGCCCCCAATGCATCACTAAGTCTCTAAGACCAATCTTTCCTATTTGGGTTAACTGTTTTTTTCTAAAATTTTCTTAATTTTCCTATTGGACAATTCTACTTGACCGTTAGTCTAAGGATGATAAGCAAGTGCAATTTTATAGGTTACACAATATTTTTTCATTAATGTTTCGAAATCCCTATTGTAAAAATGCTTCCCACTGTCACTAATGATAGCGCGGGGTATACCAAAACGCGAAAAGACATTATCTTTCAAAAACTTATCCACCACCTTGTGATCATTAGTCTTACATGAAATGACTTCTACCCATTTAGACACATAATCGACCGCGACAAGGATGTATAAGTTATCAAAAGAGTTGGAAAACGGTCCCATGAAATCAATGCCCCAAACATCAAACACCTCAACAATCAAAATTTGATTCAAATGCATCATATTCTGATGAGAGATACTCCCTAACTTTTGACAATGCTCACATATTGAACAATAATAATGACAATCTTGAAAGATAGAAGGCCAGTAAAATCCACACTGCAAAATCTTTGCAACGGTTCATTTTGCACTAAAGTGACCTCCACATACATGATCATGACAAAAGGAGAGGACACTACTATGGTCACAATTAGGAACATATCTCCTAATAATCTATTCAGAACAGTACTTGAACAAGTATGGATCATCCCAAAAGAAATGACAGACTTGTTTAGTCCAATGCAGAGGCATTTGACTAGTGACAAGATATTTCACAATGTCAACGAACCAAGGTAACTGGGAGATAACAAAGAGTTGTTCATCAGAAAAAGATTCAAGAATATGTATGAAATCAGATGAAGCCTCAAGGATAAGCCTAGATAAGTGATCTGCTACAACAATTTTGGATCCTTTCTTATCTCGAATTTCTAAATCAAACTCTTGTAGCAATAAGATCTAATGAATCAACCATGGTTTAACATCTTTCTTAGAAAAAAGATACCTAAGTGCAATATGATCTGAGAAGATGAGGACTTTAGACCTTAAAAGATAGGACGTCAACTTGTCTAGTGCAAACACAACTACTAAGAATTCTTTTTCAGTGGTAGAATAATTCAGTTGTGCATCATTCAAGGTCTTACTAGCATAGTATATGTAATACCCCATAAATTTGAGGATATTAAAATTGGGTTTTTATTGTTTAATTGGGTTAATTATTTAAATGTTTTAGTTAATTTTGTCAATGCTTGCTTTTATTTGTTTAACGTGGATGTTTGAATTGTTGCTAAATGTTGATTTATTTTAATTGTGTATGAAATATTTGTTTTAAATGTAGTTTTTCTTTTAAATAACAATATGTGGGTTTTTGGATGCATATCCTTTGATTTTTAATTATTATCAGGTTAGGCTAAACTGTTGGGTTTGGGCTATCTATATTTATATACATTTACATATAGGTAGGCTAAATATTTTATATTTATTAGTTTAATTATTTAGGAATTTTATTTTTTAGTTTTCTAGAAATGGAGAAAAGGTGATTTTGCTCAAAATCACAAGGCAAGTTCAATCTCTTCACTTTCCCTTTGAACTTGTAAACATAGATTTCTATATCAAAGATGTCTTCCATCATCTTCCACTCAAAATGGCCACATTAGCCAAAGTGCCATGCAATTTCCTGCTCAATGCATCGGCAACCACATTAGCCTTTCTCGGGTGATACTGAAGATCAAAGTTGTCGTCTTCTATGTATTCAACCCATCTCCTCTGTCTTATATTCAAGTCATTTTGCGTAAAAAGGTACTTCAAGCTCTTATGATCAGAGAAAACCTCAAACTTCTCTCCGTAGAGATAATGCCTCCATGTTTCCAAAGCAAAAATTATCGCCACCAACTCCAAGTCAAGAGTCGGGTAATTATGCTCGTGGATATTCAACTGTCGGGAACCATATGCAACAACCCTCTCTGTCTGCATCAACACACATCTCAAACTGTCTCGTGAAGCATCACAATAGATGACATAACCCAAACCATGCTCCAAAATAATCAAAATTGGAGCACTAGTTAATCTACATTTCAATTCCATAAAGGAAGGCTCGCAAGCCTCGTTCCACTCAAACTTAACTCCCTTACGAGTAAGTTTAGTCATCGGCGCCGCTAACATTGAAAGTATTTCACAAAACGCTTGTAATATCCTACTAATCCCAAAAAGCTATGTATCTCAAATATGTTCTTAGGCCTCTCCCAATTCATTACCGCTTCTATCTTAGAAGGGTCTACCGATACCCCTCCTTTCGACACTATGTGTCCTAGGAATTTCACCTCTATTAGCCAAAATTCACTTTTTTCAAATTTGGCATCCAATCGGTGTTCTCTCAAAATCTGCAACACTGTCCTCAAGTGGATCTCATGCTCCTCCACAGAAGAAGAATACACAAGAATGTCGTCCACGAAGACTATCACAAACCTGTCCAAGTACACTCTGAATTTTCGGTTCATCAAATCCATGAACACTACCGGTGCATTCGTCAATCCAAATGGCATCACTAGAAACTCGTAGGGGCATACCTAATCCGAAAGGCTATCTTAGGAATGTCCTCTTCCCTTACCCTCAACTGGTAATACCCCGACCTTAAGTCGATCTTCAAAAAACAAGTCAAACCCTTAAGCTGATCAAACAAGTCATCTATCCTTGATAAAGGATATTGTTCTTAATCGTTGTTTGGTTCAACTTATGGTAGTCTATGCGTAACCGTAAAGATCTGTCTTTCTTTTTAGTAAATAGGACCTGAGCTCCGCAAGGCGATGTCTAAGTCGTATAAATCCCTTATCCAACAACTCTTGCAATTGATCTTTCAACTCCATCAGCTCTATCAATGCCATCCGGTATGGTGCCATAGAGATAGGCATAGTACCAAGAGCAAGATCAATGTTGAACACCACATCTCTCATCGGAGGTAACCCTGTCAAGTCCCCTGAAAATACATCAACAAACTCACTAACCATCGATGAAAATCCTCCACTAATCACAATCTCATCCTCCTCGACTAATAAGCTAGCTAGGAAGTATCCAACCCCGTCCCATACACCAGAACTAAGCAAATATAGAACGTAGAAATCATCTCGCTCTCCCACAAAGTAAAAGCAATCACCCTAAAACAAGCATACTATCATTCTCCTACGGAGACAATCAATCGTAGCTCTAAATGTAGATAGCCAATCCATGCCTAGAATGACATCAAAAGTGATCATGTCTAGTAACATAAAGTCAAATACCAATCAAAGCCCAGCAACCTTGATCTCACAAGACTGACATACTCTATTCAGGGTAACCTTACCCCCAACAGGCATATCAATGGACAATGGTGACTCCAGTGATGACACCCTCAACCCCAAGGCATAAGCAAATGCAATAGATATGAATGAATGTGATGCTCCTGAATCTATCAACACCCTAGCCCATTAGCTAGAAACCAGGAAAATACCTCTGACCACCAATAGTCCAGGTATGTCCTCCATCGGAGTGAGCGTGAACACACGGCCCCGTGAGTGCTGACCCTACGGGCTAGTCCCCTGTAATCCTGACTGTTGACTAGAAGTAGGCATGGAACCTCTTGCTACCCGCGATCCCTGAACTGACTGTGCTGGTTGTGGTAGTGGTAGTGCCCTAAAGCCAGACTAAACTACAATTGTCTGTACCGACCACTGTTGAAGTCCTAAACCACCCTGAGTCCCCTGCATCTGTGGTAGTTAAACCTCATGTGTCTGGGCCACTTGCAATAGAAGCATACTTTCTCCCTCGTTGTTCCTGCTGGCATTGATGCCACTGTATATCCCTGTGGGTACTCCCTGCTATAATGGCCCATCTGTTGGCAATTATAGTATACCACAGATGATCGTGAAGATCTGGTAAGCAAAGCCAATGAAGGTACCGGGTGAGCTTGCTGTTGTCCCTGAAAACATGACTTGCCTTCCCTGTTCCTCTTCCATCCTTGACCACCCGAAGATGCCCCCGCACTCTTCGCTTGCTGTTTAGAGTCCCATATCCTTTGGGTGTCTCTTTCGTCTTCCTCAACCACTAAGGCTCTGTCAACCACTTCATTGTAGGTCCTCAAACCTAAAGTGGATACCCTCTTTCCGATAGAGATTTTCAGTCCCTTCACGAACCTCTTCACTTTTAATTCCTCATTTATCACCATCTCCGGGGCGAAGTGAGCCAATGATGTGAATTTGGTCTTGTACCCTGTCATGTCAAAGTCTTCTTGGACTAGATCTATGAATTTATGTCTCTTCTGGTCTCTCACTAAAGTTGGAAAGAACTTATCAAAAAATAACCCCTTAAAGGTTTCCCAATCTATGGTCTCAGTGTTGTGAACATTCCCGATGAATTGCTACGACCGATCCGCTTCCCCTGATAAGTGAAGTGCTGCCACTCCCACTTTTAGATCCTCATCAATTGCAAGGGAAACCATAAGTTTATGAGTCTGATCTATCCAACTCTCTGTTACAAGTGGATCACGCGCACCATCAAAGGTAGGCAGTTTGAATTTCATATTTTCCCTCAAAGCCACCATTTGTCTGCTTAAGGCAACTCTAGGCAATGCCTGACCTCCTCTTCCCTGGCTTTGTTAGCCATCTGTCTCATAGTATCTGCCATGTCACGCAAAAATCACGTTCCATCTATTGGCTCCTGAGGAGCATCAACGCCTATGTCTCGCGCTCTTCTTGGAGAAATTTTGTTATATGCACAACAAGAAAAATTTAGAACCAAGCATTCAAACTTCTTACACCATTTCACCATGCTTACACACGTCATGTCTGTTTAGTCCACAAAGGCATATTATGAAAGCATAAGCATATAATCATATTTCACATAAGCAATTTATGACTTAAGGTCTACACCCTTATGTTCTAGTTCTTAACCTCAAGTGATCACTAAATCAAGTTTCATCCTTCATCCTTAGATTTTTGAACCTAATGCTCTGATAACACTCTGTCACACCCCGAAATCCGGACCGCCAGGACTCCCCCGGATCGACCCCAAATTTTGAGTATGAACCCATTCACTCAACCACGTGAACTATTCATACACCAATCTCACCTTGATATCAAGCTCTAATACCATTCTATAATGCCCCAGTTTCTTGACTCCCAGAAGACTGGAGGTTAACCCATCCATTAAGCCCAATAGACCCTCAATTACCACAGAAGCTTAACTCTATTCCTGCATATAGATGTGCATAACTCTACTTTATCCAATCCCAATGGGCCCTACATCGTATCATATCACCTTAGTGAGGATTTTTATTTATCCACACTCTTATGAATCACTTACTTCCAAGACTCTACACTTTGTTTATTTGGAATCTGAAACTGAAACCCACACCATTAGATATAGAATCTAAAAATACTCAATTTCAAAAAAAATCACACTAATTTTGATTTAAAATGAAGAAGTTATGCCTGATTGAAGTTTGGGCAAATTTCAACGCATGTAGTGAATACTGATTTCGATCCATCGAAGTGATAATTTTGATGCATCGAACAAGTATCGAAGAAGAATCGACCAAAAATAGCTCTCAGGACTTTCACATTCCAAAATCCTACAAGTCTTTCGATGCATCGAACTGGTCACTTCGATGTATAGCACTTCGATGTATCGAACTGTCAAAAAACTGCAACTTTGCAAATAGTCATTTTTAACTTTTTAAGCCCTTTCTACCAATATAATCCATTCTTACAACCTCCAAATCATACAAGAAAGGAGTTTACATCATTCACAAGTTCTAAATCATACTCATAATCAAATCATACACCAATATGAGTCCTTCTCCATCATAAATATTTTCTAATTCATATTGAAAATCGTCCATCACTACATTAGTCCATCCAATGAAACTAGATGTTCTTAACAAGAATTATATAAACAAGTCCATTGTCTTATCATATTTAACAAGCTCATAGTCCAAGCATATGCATAAGTTGCAATTGTCCAAAATATAACTACAACACAAAAAGGGGTCTCATGCCACAAGCCAGCATGGATAGCCACAAAATGTACAATATCTAAAATATATCAAAAATGTAACTAGAGTTCTACTTAGACACTCAAGTCCCATCCATCATTGGCGCCTTACCTATAAAAAGAGTTTAGAATAAAGGGGTGAGCACCACAACGGCTCAGTAGAGATACCCCAACCCACCAAGTGCTGACTCGACACGACCTACATGAATGCATGTCACGACATTGCATATATCACTTAACATACGTCATGTTTGTTCACAACCATGCATATATATATATATATATATAAGAATGCATTAACATATAGCATGCTTCATAATACACAATGTAAGTAATAATCATACACTTGTCTCCCTCTCAGACTCAACCCGATACCGTAGAATGATTCTTGACCAACCATGCGACTGAGACACTTCCAACACAACTACAGAATCCATCACCGAGTATTCTCTACTCTGAGGTAATTGGACCACTGCAGAATCCGTCACCGAGTATTCTCTACTCCAAGGTGATCGGACCACTTCAAAATCTGTCACCGAGTATTCTCTACTCCAAGGCTATTAGATTATTTTGGAATACGTCACCAAGTATTCTCTCCTCTAAGGTGATTTGACCGCTTCAGAGTCACCGAGTATTCTCTACTCTGAGGTGATTATTCCCGAAACATGACCATCACCGAGCATTATTGCTCCAAGTGAACAGGTTACACAACCACCCTTTCCTGTTCTCCTCACAATGGCTCTATACATGTATTTCGGACATATATAGATCAAGCATTAAATTTCATGTTATGCAACACATATGCTAGTTAAAAAGGAACATAGCATGCATTTCACATTCACCAATTCACACATATAATCACCTATATATGAAAGCCCTAGCATAAATTGCATATGCTCACAAAATTTCACATAAGCACGTATTTGTCATGCTTCACCAATGCACACAAATTTCTATACAAGGATAGCATGCATTTAAATCACAAATACCACATAAGACAATTATGTTATCTTACACAATTCACAAAAGTGCACAAAACCCAAGCATATAATTGTATATGCTTGTTTTCTCTCACTCATTCACTCCACTCATCATACATACGACATATATATAACAAATGCATTAAGAGATTAAAGAGAGATAGCAACTCACCATATCCCATCCCTCTTACCATTCTAAAATATGCAATACACAACCCTAACCCTCACTATTTCACCCAAAACCCTATAATTGACAAATAAATGGGAAAGAACACCCCTACGTATCTCTTTTCTTTGGCAAAATTGAATCATCGCCGAAGCTAACCGAAATCTAGAGAGAAAGGAGAGAGAAGAAGAGGGAAATGTTAGAGAGAGAAGGAACCATGTGAAATGGCTAGGATCACTCTCAGCCATATTTTTAAAAGTGCTTTGGGGCGCGAAATGACTATTTCACCCTGGCCACTTAAACGTACCTTCTTGGACTCTATTTTTGATTTTGAAAACTCCTACGGCCTTGTAATCACTTCCTCTACTTTTTAAATATTTCATCTAAGTCATTCCCAAAAATAAATATTTTCAAGTATTTTTTGAATTTCTAGGCCCCAGTTTGACCAAAAAGTCAAACTTCTTCAAATCTTCCAAAAACTTTCTAAAACCTTTAAAACACTATCCAAACATGTTCCCCATACTCAAAACATGTTAAACACCACTCAAAATGCATTTATAGCAATTATAATGCAAAAAATGCAAAATCGACCAAAATTGGTCACGGTCTCTATAACTTCTTTGAAAGTTTCTAATGCTAATACCAAATGGTATATTGATAGTGGGTGTTCTAGGCATGCAACAGGAGACAAGACCAAATTTAGCTATTTTAAAAAATGTGATGGTGGTCCTGTCATCTTTAGTGATGATAAGAAAGGTAAAATAGTTAGAAGAGGCACAATACCTGAAACTAAAGAAATGCCTAAGTTAGACAATGTGCTCTATGTAGAAGGTCTTAAACACAATGTGCTCTATGGTAATCTTGTTCTATTTGATAAAGACGATTGTAAAGTAATTGACAAACAATCAAGAAAGACCATTCTTTTTGCATTTAGAGCTTCTAGTAATGTCTACACCATTCATAAAAATACTACACACATTGCATGCGATTGTGCTAAAATAAAAAAGGGTAGTATGGAAAACTCCAAATCAATGACTACTACCAAGTGCATTCTACTAGCATTGATAGGTCCATATTTAAAAGCTCATTGCATCTCACTGCTTTTAGACCTAATCACATGTTTGCTACAAAATTTCAAAGTGCTTCAAAATTCTCACACTTAAAGATTGTCAAAAGAATTTCAATGATTTATAAGGGCATAGCTAATCTTGGATTACATTACACTCCCTTTTTAGAACTATCCCTTAGAGCATTTCCAAGCGTAGATTGGGGTGGTTCACTACATGATAGAACATTCACCCTTCCTCCTTACTAGCTCTCTATTTACTACCCTTTTGGCTTTCACTGTCAAAAAGGGAGAGAAAGTAGTTAGGTTAGGGAGGTAAGGTAGGTTAACTAGGTTTTTGACATTAAAAGGCAAAAGGGGGAGATTGATGGTCCATGAGACCCATGAACATGTTTGCCCAAGTTTTAATGTCAAAAGGATTTGTATGGGCATTAGTGTCATTTTTCATTAATACATTTATTGGCCTTAATTTTATGATTTATTTAATTGCCTTGCTCTTTTATATTTTTCCATGTATTTGCACTAACTTAAATGCAGGGGCAAGTTTATAAATTTATCAAGAAGGGCATTTTGGGTTTTAATTCTAAGACAAGAAAACCCTAAGGGTATTTTTAAAAATTTGTGTCATTAGGGTTTCTCATCTTTTGTTTAAAAAAATGCGTTGAAAGGAGCAACGTAGAGAGAAAGAGTGAAAAGAAAAAAATGCTAATACATATAAGCATCCTCTCAGCGCTATAGTAGAATAAGAAAGAGATGATGAAAGTGTGTATGTGATAAAGGGGGAAAGGGAAAGAAGGCATAAGAAGAGCACATACACAATGGTGTGAGATCAGGCTTGATATAGAGAGATGAAACTGAGAGCTAGGTTTTTAGAGAGAGAAAGAGAGTTGATGAGAGGTTTTTAGAGAGAGAAAGAGAGTTGATGAGAGCTGGGTTTTTAGTGAGAGAAAGAGAGAATCCATTGGTACTGATCTAGCTATGAAGCTTCTGAAGCTGGAATCATCTTCGTCGGAAACATAGATTACCAGAAACCTATTCTTCATTGCCGTTCTGTACGGGTCATCTTTAACAACGATCTTTGATGCTGCATTAACATAATCATCAGGATGCCCATATCTATCTAATCTACTCACTGGGTCTACTCATTCAACTCTATCCAGACAAGCAAAGTACTGTGAGTATGGTCTTTTGAGTTTAATCACAGTATAATATTGGTGGTCCTTAACGTCTAAAATTTTTTTAGATAAAATAGTCATTTATATGGGGCATTAAAGCATGCTCAATTCTGAAGTTGCTAAAATCAATGATCTCAGCACCTTTGTTCTAAAATGATGTTGATTGGTTACCCATTTCTTATCAAGTTGAGCTCTACTCTGTTTGATACACTAATATGCAATGAGTTTTTGATAAGCTTGAACACATCTTAATATACTTGTTAAATCATGTTTTATTGCATTTTGCCAACATTATGCATGATTCATATTCTTGCTGATTTGGAATTGTTGTTTTATTTGCTTGGAATTGCTGATTTGTTGTTCTAGAATTGCTATTTTCGAGTTTTAATTAGTACCTATGCTATCTATCTTTTGAATTGCTTGTGCTACTAACTTCTACTCCAGTTACAGTTGTGTTTAATCATAAGAACAGGTTCAAAATCTAAGAAGTACCAGCATTGTCGCTCATGGAGAAAACCAAGTTGAAGAAGAATTTTCAAGTTACTTTGAACGAGATTCATTGAAAGAGTGTCTACTACAAGTCCATTGCAGCTACACTTTAAGGGTGTATTTATTGAAGCCTATCTTTGGAGAAATTCAAGTGTCATTATCTGCCAAGAAATTAGTTGGTTGTCATTATCATGCTGGACCTTGAAGACTAACTATCAGAGCTTGAAGATTTGAATATTGACTTTGAAGACCTACTATCAAAGCTTGAAGAGTTGCTACTCATTACATCGAACTGACTCCATTATCACTATGTATAGTCCAAGTATTGGGATACTTTGGACAGGGGGAGTGTAAGTGATTGTAGTGAGATTGGTAAGAGATTGTAAGGACCGAAATTATTTTGATCGGTTCCGGGCGATTTTAGACCGGACCGATTTTTTTTCGAATAAATTAAAATTCGAAAAGATGTTATATATATATATATATGAAATTATATATATATATATATATGAAGATGGAGGATATAGTTATATATATATATATATGTGAATATGTATATATTTTGTTACATGATGAGAGTGTGTATATATATATATATATATGCACATGGTGGGTCTATATGTAATTATAGATAAGTAAAGAGGGACCTTTATATTTATATAAGTAAGTGTGGGAAAATATATGTGAATTCATGTATTGTGTGATATTATGTATATATATATAAATAATGTATATATATATATGTGTGGAGGAGGATAAGTAGAAAAAAAGAGGTGGACCAAAATGAAGAGAAGGAAGACCACAAGTGTGGTCAGCCGAAGAGAAGAAAAAAGAAAAAAAGAAGAAAGAAAAGAAAAGAAAAGGAAAAGAAGAAAAAGAAAAAGAAAAGAAAAGAAAAGAAAGAAAGGAAAAGAAAAAAGAGAAGGAGAAGTCGGGAAGAGAGAGAGAGAAACCGAGAAGAGGGATCGGGAGAGAGAGAGGCGACGGTTCCGGCGCCGACAGTGGCTGTCGTCGTTCACGGTGATCACGGCCCGGTGGCAGTGGGCTGTTGCAGAGTCCGATTCCTCGGTCCTTGGGTTCGCGGGTTCGATGGAGGGTCGGACTAAAGGGGGTTGCTCGCGGTGGGGTTTCACCTGGGCGACGGCAACGGTGGTCGCTACGGTTGGAGGAAGCTGTAGCGATCACGGTTGTGGGTTTGGCCGTGGCTGGTGGCGACGGTGCTGGCGGTTCGATCGGCTGGATCGTTGGGTTCTGTAGCAGGTGAGTTGGGTTTCGGTTGGCTTTTGGTAGCGGTTGCGGGGTGGCCGGCGAGGCGCTGTTCGGTTGGGGTTCTCACGGCTGAGTCTTAGGCGTCTCACAGCCGTGGTTGGGTTATGCTTGGGTTGGCTTCGGATGGCCCGACGATGGTGCACATGGCTTAATTTGGGGCTGTGTTTGGTCCAGTTTTTGGGGTTGTTTCAGTTGAGTTTTTGAATGGATTCCACGGAATGGTGGGGCTGAGTTTGGCTGGGGTTGTGGTGATCTTACATTTGAGTTTGGTTAGTGATGAAGCTGGTCGATAGTGGAACTTCGGGTTCAGTTTGGACAGCCTGTTTGGTGGCTGGGTTCAATGGTGTTCGGTGAGATTGGCTTGAACAATTATGATGTTTCGACGGTGGAGTTGGTTGGCCATGTATGGGACTATTTTTGGTTTGGGGGTTGCGACTCCCATGGAGGTTCGGCCATGGTGGCTTCAGTTGGCCTTTGGTGGTGGTTTGACTCCGTTGTGGATGTGTTTTTTTTGTAGTGGGTTCGTACGGTTGTATGAGGCTGTTTGGACCTTCACGGTTGATGATGTGGGTTGAGACATCATGGATTGAGAGGTTTGGGCTTGAACTTGGAATTGGGTTATGATGAGGATTGGGCCACAACATGAATTGGGCCAAGCATGAAAATTAAAAAGGAAACGAAGTGGCCCGATAGATTGTTTGTGTGGACTTCGACACAGGACCAGGTCGAGCATGAAAATAGGCCGCTTTGCAAGCGCGGACTTGGCGAAAGTGGGACCTAAGGCAAGT
Source organism: Cornus controversa (assembly GCA_026545225.1). Lineage (NCBI taxonomy): Eukaryota > Viridiplantae > Streptophyta > Magnoliopsida > Cornales > Cornaceae > Cornus > Cornus controversa. The sequence continues at coordinate 21,893,887 of CM048853.1, read as the reverse complement.
TGATTCTTGCCTCTATCTCTTACAAATACTTTTGCTATGTTGGTTAATTTACCTATGTCCATTAATTTGATCATAGGTGGTATATATATATATATATATGTGCATTTATATATATATGTGTGAATATTGCATACGTGCGGGTTGTATACGTGCGGGATGTGAGGATATATATATGTGTGTATATATATATGTGTGGGTTTGGGGAGCGATGGCATGTTAAATTAAATTGCTTATTTGCATCGTGATATGCATGTATTGTATTGATTGAAATTATGTAAAAAGCATGCTAAATAATATCTGTTTAGCTATGTGTTATCTTGTATGCATATGTGGCTCTTATGCATGATGTTCAATATATATATATATATGTGTGTGTGTGTGTGTGTGTGTGTGTGTGATTATATATATGGGGGCAGTGGTAGAAATGCATGCTAGACATGAATATAACTTTTGGCGGGCATTTGCAAAGCATGATTATGATATGCTAGGTGTTCTTTATGTTCTCATTTCATATGTGGGTGATGTAATATATAGGTGTTCATATATTGTGATTGTAATGCATGTTAGCTACTTGTAGTGGATACATGCATTGAATGAGAGCATGACTATATTTATGCTAGTATATAGGCATATGTGACTATATGCAGGATGTGACATATATGTGATTATATGTGGGAATGTGGATATGAAATGCATGTCAGCCTTATTCATATATCGAATGTATGCATTGGTTATAGCATGATAGAAATGTGCTAAAGTTGAAGTGTTTTGAATATGTGAGGTGTTATGCAAGTCTTGGAACATGTACGTGTTATATGTGTTGGAATGTGATGAAAAGCATGCTGAATACTTCTTTTTAGTATTCATAAGCATGGGTTGATGCATGAAAGTATTATGCTAGGTATATTTGCATCCATATTGCATATATGGGAGGGAAATGACACATATGTGGTTATATGTGGGTTTATGTGAGTTAAATGCATGCTATTTTTCATATTAAAAATGGGTGCATTGGGTAAGCATTACTAAAATGTGCTTAAGTGAGATGTAGGAGCATATGTGGATAATATGCTAGGCTTTACATGTGTAGTTGTGTGGACAGTAATGCATGCTATGTATTTTTAAGACTAGTAGTGCATTGGGGTAGGCATGAGATGATGTGCTACACTTCATGTGTTTGAAATGCATATATGGGGCCATTGTGAGGAAACGGGGGAAGGAAAAGTTGACATGTACTCGGTGACGGTTCTAATATGGTCTAATCACCTTGAGTCAGACTATGCTCAGTGGAGGTTCTGATATGGTCTAACCACCTTGAGCCAACTAATACTCGGTGACGGTTCTGATATGGTCTAATCACCTTGAGTCAGATTATGCTCAGTGGCGGTTCTGATATGGTCTAACCACTTTGAGCCACGTAATACTCGGTGACGGTGCTGATATGGTCTAATCACCTTGAGTAAACAAATAATTGGTGACGGTGCTGATATGGTCTAATCACCAATGGGCAAACCAAAATATTGCCCCGGAAGTATGAAGTTAGCGGAGTAGGTCAAGGTCGTGAGATGGTTGTGGGAGGCTTCCCAGGTCACATGATTGGTTAAGAGTCATGTTAGGGTATTGGGTTGAGTCCGGGAGAGGGACACGTGTGTGAACTTGCTTACATTATCTATTGTAAAGCATACGATGTATTTAATGCATTCTTATATATGCGTTGTCTGTGATTGAACAGGATATATGTTGGATGTTTGCTTCAAAACATGTTTTTCTGTTTAAATGCATCTATATTGCATTTGAGATTGCTACGTGACGAGTAGGAGACGTGGAAATTGATTTGCATTGTTATGTAAATGCTTTGACGTATATGTTCTATATACATATTGGTGATTGATGCTTACTGCTTTCAAGCATGTTGAAAATGATTTCTAAAATCATGTGTAATGGATTTTGTATGTTCATATGTGCTAGAGTAGCCATATACATTGTTGGTTCATGCATGCTAGGAGGAGCATGGTCTTAAATATTGTGATATATTTAAGTGCATGTATATTTTTGAGAATATGTGAGGATCGACCTGCTGCAGTGGTGATAGTATGGTTCTACATACCTTGTTGGGCCTTTGAGCTCACCCCCTCCCAGGTTTTGCAGGTATTGCTGATTTCAGAGTTAGTTGGGGGATTGATAGCACCAGTTACTGAGGTAGTAATTAGTCTCCTTAGAATCTGACTTATGTTCAGGATTTTAGATAGATGTATTACATTTGGATTAAATGTATGGAGTGATTATGTTGATTCAGTTCCTTCAGTTGTATTTTATTCATGTGATGTATGTATATAATACAAACATTCAAGGACTGAGACATGTATATTTTTTATTATATTATGCATGTTGTAGAAATGCTGGAGGGACACGTGCCCAGAAGTGTTCATTTTTATTGTTAGATATAAATGCTGGGGGGACACGTGCCCAGAAGTGTCCATATGAATTGTAAAGTAGGTATAATATGCCAAGAGCTGATTATTTAGAATGGGTCATGTCCATTTTTTGTGAAAATAATAGAAAATTGAGGTTGTATGATCAGGTGATGATTATGTCGTGAGGGTGATCTCCGGAGTTCACACCTCGATTTCTGGGCCTCGGGAATCAGGGCGTGACAGGATAGGTTGGGCTTTGGGAAGCCTGGGCTGGGTTGAGAATAGAAAAGTTGTTGCGAGGATTGGTGAGAGTGGTTCAGACCTAGGGAGGCTGTGAACGGGGTTGAGAGCTGGAGTGCTATGTGGTGAGTTGGGTGAGTGAGAAAGTGATTGAGAGAATTACTGTACTACCCTTTCAAACATAGTGGAGCTCAGTTCGAAGAGGTTTTTTACCCCACCCTTGGGTTTTCCTCTATAAATCCTTGTGTCCATAATTGTGTGATTGCATTTTTCAGTCAAACTCACAATATTAGGAAGAAAAATCGAAGAACCTATTCACCCCCTCCCACTCTAAGTTCATCATATTTCATTAAACATACAAGTTGTTAATAATTTTACTAGCGTGTTATTTTTTGACATTTCAACTTAACAATACGTTTTTTAAGATTGGATCAAACCCACAAGAAAATATAAAACTTTCGCAGATAATACGAAAGTGCAGGAATTTAAATGTCTTACTATATGCAGTTTATCCGGAGTTGAGTGTTGCGGGTACAGTTACACCAAAAATTTTAAATGAGCGTACAATTCTTTCTGCTCGAAATGATGATGTTAGCACTTTCAATAGTGTTGCATTAAATATTTTTTCTAAGAAGACGATTACTTATTTCGCAGCTAACAAAATATTGGAAGATGAGTTAATAGATCAAACCATTACTAATCGATATCTTAATGAACTTTTAAATTCATTAGATCCTTCAAGATTACCACTCTTTAAGCTGAATTTGAAAGCCCAATTATGTTGTAGAGGAACATTGCACTCAAGGATGGCCTATGTAATGGCACACGATTGATGGTTGTCAAATATGCACATCGTCTAATTGAAGCACAAATTCTAATGGGAGATAAATGCGGCAATTTTGTCTTTATTCTAATAATATCCTTTAAAAAATTTCATCCTCGAAATTTGTGTACTCAATTCCATCCCCAAAACATGTCATCACCTCTCACATGCAATCACTCTAAAACCATACAACCATGGAAGCTAATCATTTGTATGCAATACATAGGCATAATCTCAACACCATTCACCCCAATGGGTCCTACATTGGTCTATACATCCATACATGTTCACTTCTATTCCAGAAATCATGAATTTCCATCCCAGCCCAGTTTTTGGTCAGCTGATACTATCCTCCAGTCGGTTAAAACCTGGGTTCAGCTGACCTCCAGCAACCAATTATGTCAACCGACTAGAGAGTAACTTTGGTAGGCTGAAAGGATGCTTTCAGCAGGCTAAAGCCTTCTCTCAGTTGTCCAAAATAGGTCCCCAATTTACAATGTTCGGGATCTCACACTTTCTGCCAGCTGCTACAAAGAGCTAGGCGACCGAAAGTTTCAAAACAACCCAAAACCTGCATAATCCAAGCCTCAATGCATTCCATCAAATTACCAACTCATACCCAAGCTTAAACATGATTAAAACTTAAAGAAAATCATGCATCCATCACTCATAGATGCTACAGTCCATACATGTCATAAACAAGACCCAAAACATACACTTTGAACAAGTTTTTCTCCACTTAACCTCCTAAGCCCTTAGGCCTATTTCACACAACCTTTTAACACATTGAAAAGCTAAGACAACATTCCACTTAACCTAAATCACACATTTCATGAATATATACCCAAACATATATTTATACTAATTCTTCTCAAATGATTTTAATCATTCCCCATTCACATCCATCAATATTCTAAGCACTTAGAATCATCTGCATAACATTATAACATGAATAGAGGTCATAAATTCATAATTCCATACATCACCAAGTGTTACACTCATAACATCTAACTCTCAACACTAGAGTCTAGCACAATCAGTGCATCTCAACTGCTCTAAAGCAGTATAACCAGTGGAATGATCATACTAATGTGAGTGGACAATTTTGATGGTCACAAGTTGCATAGACAATTTCGAATGATCATACAACCCCGACAATATGTTACTTTTGCCAATGTTGAGTGGACAGCTCTGATGCTCACAAAGTTATAAACAACTCTGAGCTCTAGGTCTCAATATTTGTGCAATTATTACAACATAAATCTGAATCAGCACCAAACTCTCTATTTGGATAATATTAAGGTAACCCATACCTTTCCCAATTATGGAGACTGTGCCCAATTTTGGCCGATTTTATATTTTTCGCATCATAAGTGCCTTAAATGCATTTTGAGTGGTGTTTAACATGTTTTGAGTGTGGAATACATGTTTAGAAATTGTTTTAAGGATTTTGGTAAGTTTTCAGGAGATTTGGAGAATGTTGACTTTTTGGTCAAACCGAGGCCTAGGAATCCTAGTGGGCCCGGGAATCAGGAAAATTTTAAAAAATATTTATTTTTGGGAATGGCTTAGATGGAATGTTTAGAGAATTAAGGAAGTGATTATGAGGCCGTAGGAGTTTTTGAAATCAAAAACGGAGGCTGGGAGGGTACGTTAAGTGGCCCGGGAGCGTTTTAGTCATTTCCCGCGCCCTAGATATTTTAAATATCTATGGCTGAGACTCCCAGCCAGATCTCACTCCCCTTTCTCTCTCTAAAAGTCTCCATCTTCGTAGCTCTCCTTTCTCTCTACATTTTGGACTCATTCGGCTTAGATTTAAGACTCGCCGAATGAGGGAGATACGTAGGGGACACCTAGGGCTTCCCTTTGAACCGAACAAAGGCGCGTTCCAGCAAGGTAGACGTCGTTGGAAATTTGGTGAAGTGCTTGGAAGGCCTTCAATTTCAAGGTATGGGTTTATCTTCTCATTTAATTATTTATTACATGTTTTAGAGTGGTAAGAGAGGTGGGATGTGGTTGTTTTCTACTTCTCTTTAGTCTCTTATGTACAATGGGTATGTATATGGTAGTATGCATGACAAGAGGGGTGAATGAGTGAGACAAATTAGCATGTACACTTATATGTTAGGTTTTGTGCACTTTATGAAAAATGTGGTAAATGAGCATAAATGTGCTATGTGATGCTATATGAGTTTGATGCATGCTATCTTTGTGTAAAAAATGTGTGGATTGGTGAAGCATGACTAAAATGTGCTTATGTGATTTTTGTGAGCATATATGAATTGTATGATAGTTGTTACATGTATAGGTAATCATACGTGTGGCTTTGTGGAGGTGAAATACATGCTAAGTGTTTTCATAACTAGCTTGTACATTATGAAGCATGAATCTTGTATGCTTGATTATTTTATGCTCGAAATGCATGAATAGGGCCTATTCACTTAGAGCAACCTATTCACTTAGAGCAACAAACGCTCGGTGATGGTCATGAACAGTCTAATGACCTCAGAGGATGGAGTTCTCGATGACATATTCTGAAACTATCTAATCTCCTTGGAGTAAGTGGATACTCAATGAGAATCTTGAACGGTCTAATCACCTCGAAGGATGGAGTTCTCAGTGACGTATTCCAAAATTATCTAATCACCTGGGAGAACTGAGTTCTCGGTGGAAGTCTTGAAATGATCTAATCACCTCAGAGGATGGAGTTCTCAGTGACGGATTTCGTAATTATGTGGGAAGTGTCCCATGTCACGTGGTTGACCAAAAATCATGCGAAGGTGTCGGGTTGAGTCCGAGAGGGAGACAATTGTTGATGTTACTTTCATTTTAAAATTATGAAGCATGAAATATGTTTAATGCATTCCTATATATGCTTTACTTATGAATGAGCATGATATATGTTGGATGATATATGTAATGTAGTGACATGCATTCATGTAGGTCGTGTCAAGTCGGCACTTAAGTGGGTTGGGGAATCTCTATTGAGCCGACGTGGTTCTCACCCCTTTATTCCAAACTCTTTTACAGATAAGGCGCCAATGAATGACGAGACTTGAATGTCTGAGAGGAGTCTCGCTTAAATTTATGCACCTTTTGGATATTGGAGATTTGGCTATCCGTGCTGGCTTGTGGCACGTTATCTATGTAGTTGTAGTTCATAGTAGAATTTGTAACATTTTGGACATCATGTATAAATTCTTGTAATGACTATGGACTTGATAGCTTTATGGACGTGGAATGTATTTAGACCATATGTGTGTTACGGTGAATGTATGGACCTCAATACTATATCCTCTTTTTATGTTATAGCTATGTGTATGAACTTTTTTTTAAGTAAAAGACATAAGATTTGTTTGAAATGAGGAGATTAGAGGTTATGAGACATAAAAGCGGATGAATGTATGATTCAATGCTTGTGGATGATATAGATGTTTTTCGTGTATGATTTCAAGGTTGCATGAATGGGCTATGATAGTGAAATGGACTTGGAATGCCAAAAGAGGCAAATGCATGACTGTAGTATCTTCTGGCAGGTGCACCAGTTTGGGCATTTCGATGCATCGAAATGTCGATGCATTGAAATGACTAGTATAATGAATCGAAAAACCTGCAGGATTTTGGAATGTGAAAAGTCCCGAGAGTGAGTTTTGGTCAATAGATGGTCGATACTTATTCGATGCATCGAAATCATCATTTCGATGCATTGAAATGTATGGATTCTGTATTTTCATAGAAAGATGCAATGGAGTGTTTGAGGGGCCCACTGAGGTTGGTACGATCTGCAGTACATGTACATACATGTATATTTGAAAAGTATGCTTCCGTGGGATATGAGAGACAGGACCGGTTCGTAGGATTAACGGACGAGTTCGCACCTCGTTTCTGGGACACTGGAATCAAGGCGCGACAAAATGGTACCAAGCTTGATATCAAGGTGAGAATGGTGTCAGAATAGTTTATATGGTTGTGTGAACGGTTTCATCCTCGGGATTCGGGCCCGTGATGAAACCTCCGGTGTCTGAATTTTAGGGCATGATAGCATGGTATCAGAGCTGGTACTAGAATGGGAATTTTGGATGAGAGTCATGAGTGGTTGACTTAGACTCACACTCGGAATTCGGAGTCAGACTGAGGAAGTCCCGGCAGTTCAAATTTCGGGGTGTGATACCAACAACCCTAGACTCACACTCTCAACATCATAATCTGCTCAAGTTCAAACCTCTACCTAGGTTTACTAATTCTCAAAAACCAAAATTTCTAGGTGGTGACTACATGTCACTACTAGCCATGCAACGCAAAATGAAACACTAAAGTGTAATGCTCAATCACATGAATCACATATTCCACATATCATATAGCATACAACATACTAAATCGAATACAACTCACACCATGCATGATATGACATATGATGCATCTCAACAACCAATACCCTAGCCATCGGGCTAACACTAAGAAAATACCTATAACCACATACGGTCCTGGTACCTCCTCTGCCTGAGCAAGCGTGAAAACACAGCTCAGTTCCCCTAGTATGCTAACATATACTATAATACACAACATCGAGAGTGGTTTAAACCAACCTACTCTTATCCTCTGTACATATTGGTAAACACCTACCAATCTATCCACATTTATAGTCTAAGGTAACATCCTCGAATAGCTATGTCAATCACTCATAATGATACTTCTCTACTATTGGGAATCGTTCACACTTGAAACCATTCCATCACTAATCTTTTACCCATCGTCACCCGAACGAAACAACTCAACAACCACATGAGTCGGCGTATTATAAGAGAAGCGCTAATCCAAGAAAAATGTCTGGCCAAATTATTTTTCCTAGCTAGCCCCAACTCCGACAACATGCCTTCCTTGTCTCCTACCTCAGTCTCAATTGCCGACCTTGGCAACACACCTACTAACCATGTAACATAAGCCCCTAAGTATCCATAAGGACTTAAACACTCAAAACCTTCCTTGCATTATCTCTTCATTGCTCACTAACAAGACTTAACACCAAGTCAAAAGTTTAAACTCAACCAACTTTGGGAGTATTGACAAATGAAATTAGTTTCACACATTAACACTCTAATCTTTCATTTTAATCACTCGCACTAAGCTAATCATTCCACAGTCATCCATAGGTAATTAAACCTATCGTTTAGACAATTACCAACCATAACATATCTCCAAACCAATACGTTACCCTTCATCCTTAGGTATTCATACATATAGCTATGTTCCTAGGTTTTCAAACCTAATGCTTTAATAGCAATCCAAAAATCATCAAATCATCATCCCTTACCCATCATCCCAAGGTATTCCAACCTAAAGCTCTAATATCATGATGTCACGTCTTGATTTCTAAGTCCCGAAAATCGATGAGAATTGAAGTCAAAAATCCTCAATCTAATTATTAATATCCTTACAATCCAAATTTTGTTTTATTTTCAAGAAAATCATATTTCTCCAATTTAAATAAACTGGACTCTAAATAAACATCTCATACATAAATCAAATGTAAAATAACAACTAGAATGGTTCATCTAACATAAAATGTCCAATACATTTAATCCAAAAATAAATTATCTATCCAATAATGGACATAAATTAAATTCTTTTGAACTTAACTACAATCTTTTCAACCGATACTATCAGTTCCCTAACTGACTCCGTATCATCAGCAATACTTGCAAAATCTGGGGAGGGGGGTGAGCTCAAAAGCTAAACAAGGTATGATGAAAGCTATCACTGCTTCAGCATGTCGATTCCCACATATTCTCAAAATATATAATTTAAATACGTCACAATAATTAATCATGTTCCAAATAGCATACAAGAATCAACAATTCACATGGCAATTTTAGTACCTATATAAATCCAACAAACATGATTTTTAAAATTATCATTTTTAACATGCTTAATAAGAGGTAAAAAAACCCAACATCAATATATATATATATATAGAAATATATATATTTAAACATTTACATAAATAACGTAAATCAATTATCACGTCCCATGCTCAATAAGTAGCAAAAACTCAATCACAATAAAAATGCATTTAGTCCGCATAACATGCTTAATAATCAAAACACATAAGCATCAATATATTTACACTTTCTTCGGTCATAATCCGATACATAGGCATGATTGGTCAACTCCAATGATCATGTGATGTTGGACCACTCTGACGGCACCAAAAGTTGGTCAACTCCAACGACACTCGTGTGATAGGGCAACTCCGATGGTCACACAATCAAGGTCTTATACATGCCTTGTACTAGTGATGGGGCAACTTTGACAATCACTATCCTTGGGGTATGATTGGGCCTCTCTGACGATCATCCCATTGTGAGTATTCTCACCAATTTAATCACATGGTTGGCTAACTCTGAATCCCATGTTCATCATACTTGGATAGTACTCCGATATACATGTGTACGTAATTATAGGGCACATTCATTTCGCATGGCAAATATCATGTTTTTCAATGCACATTCTTGCTATCTATAACACTAGCATACATTTCCTACACAACCACCATATAATCACATATATGCTTCAACTCATGCATAAAGGTCACACATGCATACAATACACCACGTATCAAAACATGATCTCATCTCATATACATGATTCGTGTGTGAGTGTGACTCAAAAAGTATATCAATTAAAAATTACCACACTTCGCAATAAAATGAATTTCTTGCAGAATAGGGCTATCGAAAAGGGTGTCGAACCTCAGGGATTATGGTTTGACGAGTTGGATTACGGAATCAATTCTAATTAAATTTAAAAGAAAAAAATTTTAATTTTTAAACTAATTAAAAAGTAAAATAAAATAAATCAAAGTAAATAGAAAGTGAAGATAATATGAGAGAAATCTAAGATATTTGACTTCACCACTAACTCCATAATCAATGGTCAATTGAATCAACTATGGGGAATTACATCATGCATAAGTGATGTCGGTGGCTACAAACTCACCTTCATCCGTCAAGAAGATAACATATGATTAAGGCTAAGTCATGGACTATCTTCGATTTGCATAGGCCATCTGCCTAACTACTCTAATCTAGGGTGCAGTATGGTTCATCTTCTCTAGGCATAATCCATCAAAGCTTTTAATGATATATTCAGTGATTATCATTGTGTAATAATCGCTTTCATGATCACAGAAAATAAGAGAGATTGAATTCAATAACAACAACTAAATATCTAAGATAAAATAAGAAATCATTGAAATTGAATTTACAAGACTTTTATTGCTCAATTCTATAATAAGAATCCTTTAAATTACACAATCTATGCATGTATATAAAGGTCCCCAATAATTAAGGGCCCGTTTGGTAACCGTTTATGTTTTGTGTTTATTGTTTAAGTGTTTATATAAACAGTGTTTATGTTACGATTTTGTTTATCCATAAATATGAGTGTTGTTTGATAACGAAAAAACGTTTGACTTATTTTAATTTTTTTTTTTTTTAGCATGGGTGCCCCTAAGTAACTATTTCTTATTATCAAGTATATTAGTAATTATTCATATTGTATCCAATATTTTTTTCTTAAGGAAATTGATACTCTTTAATTCTGTCAACACTTGATAATTCTAATATTTTGATCGTTGTATCAAATAATAGTCTTTTATAAATTTTTTCTTTTCATTTTCTCACTTTTAGTTTTAATTTTTAATTAAAATAATATAATCACCATTTTAGATAAAAAGGAAAAAAAAAGTTTTTTTTTTCATAAATATAAACAATAAAAATCATTTTGGTGTTTAGGATTTGAAGGCTTATGAACAGTGTTGTTTTAAAAACGTTTATACAATTTATAAACAAAACAAAAATTATCAAACATGTTTATTCTAAAAATTTGTTTTTATAAACAATAAACACTAAACATAAACGGTTACCAAACGGGCCCTAAAACAATCAAACCATTTATGCTTTGTTAGGGCTACATCAAAACCCTAGTGGATGAACTAGTCGCTCATGGTAGAAGAAGAAGCTTCAACTGTTGAGGAAGAAGGCATCATCTTCATGAATTATGCGTATGACTTCGTTCTCCAATGGCTCTGCAAAGTATGTCTTCTGTTCTGTCCTCAGCCCTCTCAGACTCTCCAATCTCTTTAATCACCCCATAATCACTCTGTAATCCCCTACCAACTCAGCCTCCAATTCTTCACTTTATGCCCCAAGAGAATACACCAAAGTCCTAATCCAATTAGGAATTAATTAGGTTTTCCCGCAGCACCAATCAGGTGGATTTTTCCTACTGACGTTCGGCTCAACTTTTGACCAACTAGAAGTCCGATTCACGAAATTTTCCTGAAATACAAAAGTGTGCAGAATCAAATTTCGTTCAATTCATTAGAAAATTAAGTCAAATTGAGGCTCGAAAGTAACACTTCTGGTCCGTTTTCCAAAATGGGATTAAGACTGTATTATGCGCAGATTTGGGCTTCAGGCCCGAAACCTTCTTAAGCAGCTATAATTCTCTTGGACCTCTTCCTTGGGCTGATTTGAGTTGAAATAAATGGTTGAATGGATCTCCTTTATGTAGGCTTCCTCTAACCATCTTGGATGTCTTCTTTAAAAGTCCAAAATTATGGTTTTAACTGAAATAATCATTAAGGCCCTGCAAATACAGAAAACACTAAAACAAAGTAAAATAACAAAATAATTTATCACTAAGAGAATAAAATACATAAGTTAAGAGGGTAGAATGCGCAACATTCAATGCCGATCAATACATTGCTAGCTTGACTTCACAATTCATCACATATCATATAATAAACAATTCTAGCATGTGTCAGAATCTCATACACCACATATAAACACATATATGCTCAGACTAATGCATATGTATCATATATGCATATAATTTATCATCTAACCAAACATACTCGTACTTTCATATATTTAATATGTTCAAATAGAAGCAATTCATAAATCCAGTAAAATCCACCTTGCAATATATAAACATATAAAGCAATTATCAACATGCATTATCCTATTCTCCAATACATATATATGAATATATATATACACACACACACACACACACACACACACACACCCCTATATACACGTATGTATATTTAATCAATACCATCACATCAAATTTATATATACCCATATAAATTTATACACTATCAACACATATGCACATATATACAAGGACATATGTAATTTAACACATATATCTATATAGGAGATAAATGCAAAAATCAACTTGCCTTGGGTTTATTTTCAGAAGCCTATACTCTCCATTGTTGTCTGGACCATCCTGTAGCAGCCCAATTGATTTCAGCCCACTGTCAAAGCCCACCATCTTTTTAAATGATACTAGACCTATATCTAAATTTTTAGCCCAGCCCAGTTCACCAAACACCAAATTCAGCCCACACAACAAATTAATCTCAGCCCTATTTAATTATGCAAGCCCAAACAAGACCCAAAATATAATTTATTAAATATTGGGTTGATCTAAAATCCATATACTATGAGACCCACTTGACCACCATAGGCTACCCAAGCCATGTACACCATATCCATACACTGCCACAACCGAGCCCCAAGAACAGCACCTCACCATCTGCAACACTATTATGGCAGCTCACTTCACTTAACAAACCACCACACCACCAATGCACCATCATTCACAAAACCATGCAAAGCTCAACAAAAACCCATCACAGTTGAGACTCAACCGTAACCACCAAACCCAAGTTAAACCACCATCAATTGCTTAGCTTCGGGTTGCTAACACCCAAACAACCCACAACCACAACCAAACATAACTACAACTAAGCTACCCCATGGCCATCACCATGCACGCTCCACCAATTTCAGCCGACCCAAGCCGAGAAGAACCACAGTAGTGCACACCACCATAACCACTACTGCAACCAAATTGTAACTCTAAGAGCAAACCCATCACCACCGCCGGCACTACTGCCATAGCCAAAACCAACAACCACCATGGCTACCACCCCAAGCAAACCACCATGAAAACTCAACCGAGAGACCCAAATAGCCACTCAGTCTAGCTTAGACCATCACTACTTTACTTTCACCTTGCCGACACCATCAGCTGGAACCAACAGTCACAATTATCAACACCACCTCACATTCTCTTTAAAACTGAACTTTCATCACACCACCATGGCAGGAACAACCTTCTATCACTGTTGCCGTCAACCATGGCAGTCAGCAAACCCTGACCCACTACAGCTACCATGGATATCCAACAGCCAAACCCATCATGCAGCCCTCAAACAACAATTTACAACATCTTTGCTGAAACCTAGTTCATCACCGTCGGCCAGCTGGAGAGTAGCTTCGGTCAGCTAAAATGATGTTTTTAGTCAACCAAAACATTCCCTCAGCCGTTTGAAATGGAGATACCAGAACAGTCGCCGTCATCAGTCAAAACCATCAACACCACCATCTTCAACCTCAAGCTAACAACAAACCCACAAGCTGCTCGAACTCACTGCCGAGCCGCCAAGACCCAGCCGAATAGCCCACTTCCAGCCACCACACAGCCAAGCCAAACCCCACCATGGCAGCCACCATCGTTCACAACCCAGCTGCAATGGCCACCATTATGCTACACCGCCAAACAGCCCTTCCAAAGACCACAAAATTGAACACTCACTATAGGAGAACCCATCTAAATTGCAACTACCATGAAACAACCTTAGCTCATGGCTATCCATGGAACAAACCCATTGCGCAAGCTTCACCGGAGCATTAAACAACCAACCCACAACAGCCGGGAAGACCCACTACCATCTCCATCCACTATTAGCCATGAACCACCACTCTCTCTCTCGGTTTCTCTTCCTTTCTCTCTCTAATTTTCCCTCTTTCTTTCTCCTTTCCTTTTGTCGACACCACCTGTTCCACCCTTTTCATTTCCTTTACCCTATCTTTTAAAAAAATTTCACCACTCATTACCCCCCACCAACTTGGTCCACACACACACATACACACACATATATATATGCATCTCCATCCAAATATTATTACACATATAATCCCATATATATATATACATCATCCATTTATATATATATATAATCCCATATATATATATATATATTCATATCTCCTTTTCGAAATTAAAACATAAGGAAAAAGAAAATTGGTCAAAAATAACCCGATCTCTACATATTGGCCTATGAAATGACCATGAATAAATCTCAAGGACAGTCGGTTCAATTTGTTGGGGTTGATTTGCACACACCAGTATTTAGTCATGGGCAGCTATATGTTGCACTATCAAGATGCACCAATTCTGAACGTATAAGTATCATTATTCTAGACGACGGATTTCATTCTACAACAAATATTGTCTACCCAGAAGTTCTATTATAATATTCTAATCAAAGTGTGTAATTCAATATGACTTTGTAAGACTGGGATGCTGTTGTAAGAAAGTTTCGGCATATCAACTCAACTTCATTACGCAATTGGAGAAGTAATGAGATAATTCGATTTTGTGTTTACTCTAAATTTTTATATTTAACCTAATGTTAATAATAAAATATATATTTTTATATATTTTGTAAATTGTTGTGCATAGTCCTTTTCTGAAAGCAAAAAATATTCATGTTGAAGTAATGATATTTATCTCGATAGTGAAGAAAATTTTTGCTTAATCTTTAAATGGAGCCTAAAGAAAAAGTGATAAACGCGTCGTCATTATTTATTGTTTATTTAATTTTTTAAATAACAACTAATACAAATGATGTTTTGTAAACATTTGTTTATTTATAAAATTAATATTTATTTATTCTAATAATTTTTTTATAAGGTCGTAGAAATGATTACTATTACATTACATTTGGTACGCAACAATGGAATGGAATGGAATACCAATATTACCTTTTTTGATCAATTCCTTTGTTTGGTAAGAAAAATAAAAGTAGGAATGACTATTCCGCGTCATTCATTTGGAATGAAAAAGAATGAAAATTCATTCCACTACTCAACCTATGGAATGATTATTCCATTCCCAATAAACATTAAAAAAAATTTAGTTACCAAAAATAATATAATCATTATTCCATTCCTGTATTATTTCATGTTTGAAACCAAATAATAGAATGAGAATGATCATTCTATTCTATTCTCATTCTTATTCAATTCTCATTTTAATAAAATGCTCATTTTATTTTATTGTTGCATATCAAACGTAGCATGAGGTGTGTAGGGTAAGACGACGCTGCACCGCCATTTGGTTTCAATCCACAGTGCGGTTGTTTTTATTTTTATTTTTGTGTTTAAAATCATGATAATCAGCCCAAAATGCTTACATATTAAAGTCAAAAAACCACAGCGAGAGAAAGAGACATCCGTATGAAAGTCAAAGAACCACAGCTAATCATCTTCTAGGGATCATTACACGCGCTCTCTCTCTCTCTCTCTCTCTCTCTCTCTAAACTGAAAGTCGTAGCTATGCCACTCCCTGTTCGATTCGATTAATGGTCCTTTTGAGAAGAAAATGAGTTCGTTTGGTGATCGGTACACGATGTTAGGGTTTCTGGCACGATACATGACCTTCGACGGAGAGGTTATTGGCAGACCTCATCAGTCTCAGGTCTTGAGAGAATACGCCACGAGACAGATCAATGTGTTCCTGTGGATATCTCTCATCACCATCAATCTCCTCTTGCTCAGAAAACTCACGAAACTCTTCAGATTATGGGCCAAAGGCAGTCTCATACCTGGCCCACCCTGTCCCTCCTTCTACGGCCACTCCAAGCTCATCTCCGGAGCGAGTCTCACTGGTAGGTTTTTTTAGTGATTTCTCCTCCTGAATTTTCTATCACATGTTTGATTACTGAGAAAATTGTGTTCTATTCTGCTTGGGTTGGTTTTTGTGTCCAAACAATTGCAAAATTCCTGACTAATTTCCTACATGGTTGCTGAGAATTTTAAGTAGAAGGAAAGAAATAAAATGACATAGCCAAACTATTGGTTACCAATAAAAAGTTTACTCTTAGTTAACTGGGATTTTTTTTCTTGGGTCCTAGGCTTTACAAGATCGAAAAACTTGATATTCAATTTTTCGTCTCCTCATTTTCTCTACAAGCGAAGGGTGTCTATTTTATTTTTTTTTTAAATTTAATCTGGTATATGACTTAAAGAAAATGATAGATATTTGCCATCTTTTTATTTGCATAACTATCATTTTGACAATGGAAGATTCTTTTTTTTAAAGCTTTTGACCCTTTGGTTGGTAATTTAAAGGAGTTTTCGCGTCATTTGTCAAGTCCTCAGTTGGATTTTCTGTTACTTGCTTACTTCTGTAGAAGAATCATCCTAATCATCACCATCATATCCATGATTGGATATATACAATGAACTATGATGTCCTTGAGGTATGTTGTCTAGTGATAGCATGCATCAAATCTTAAAATGATTTTAGTTTAACATTTTTATGTATTCAAGCACTGAATTACAATATCTTAAGTTATCGTTCTGGTTTTCAGACCTTTTGTCCAAATCACATGAAAAATATGGACCAGTTTTCAAGCTGTGGTTGGGTCCTACTCAGCTTCTAGTGTCAATAAAGGATCCGGAACTCATTAAAGAGATGCTCATAAAGGCAGAGGATAAATTGCCTTTGACAGGGAGGGCATTTCGTTTAGCCTTTGGACAATCAAGCCTTTTCGTTTCTTCTTTCAACAAGGTACATGCTTCAAACTTTCCCCCATCATGTGCCATTCACTGTTTGTCTTCACTTGATATTCTTAAGCCTTTGGACAATCAAGCCTTTTTGTTTCATCTTTCAACAAGGTACATGCTTCAAACATTTTCCCCATTATGTGCCATTGACAGTTTGTCTTCAATTAGATGGAATTAGCACACTCAAGTTGTTAATTTCTATTGGTAATTATTATGATATGAATTTTGTTCATTATCTAATAATTATGTGATGAGATTGTTGTAGTTTTGAATAGGATTATTTATTTAAAAGCTACATGCATATCTTTATTTCATGTTAAGAGTTTGATAACATAAGCATTTGTTTGTATTCTAAGATTATTTGAAATTCTGCACCTCTGAATGAAATTTGAGATTCTTTCACAGTTATCTTTTTTTCTTTTTTCTGGTCTACACACATGCACACTGTTGAAGTTCTCTAAGTTAGAAGCGTGTGGGTTTAACAACTTGAATATTTCTTTTGAATTTGTGCATCTTTATTTAAAGTGACATCAATAAGATCTTGCTTCTTTTTGACTAAAAAAATCATTAACACTATGTTGCAGTTGAATGCACAAACTTCTTCAGGGTAGGGAATGTGTGTCTTCTCCCCCAACCTTTCTCTATTGTCTCGAATCAGTATTCTGGTTTTATGATAGATTTTTGTGTTACTCTCACCCTATGATAGACTATTCATTTTGTGCCTTATGACTCCTCAGTGCCATTGGCCCATTACTGATATATTTTTCACATTAGGAATTCTTCTTGACGGGTGGCTTTTTTCTGTCTCCAACTGGCGTGACCTCTAAAACTCGTGGAGATAATCATTACATCCTATTTTCCTTGTCCTGTCATCCATTGCACTAGTCAGAATACGCTATGCCCAATTAGACCTAGAAAGAAAGAGGGAGGGGGGGATAGATCTTTTCCACATTGATAATTTTTACTTAATTTCTATTTTAACAATCAAAGTTTAATTATTTAATTATCAATCAATAAGCATTTAATAATAGGTACAGTGCAGAATTAGAAAGCATAAAACATCCACATGCATGAAACTAATTTTTATGTGGAAAACTCTAACGGGGAAAAGCCATAGGACCTAATCCAGATAGATTAGGTCCTATAGCTATAGTTTTGTGAAGTTGTTCTTGTGTTTGCTTCTCTCTGAGTGCTCTTTAATATAATATTACTTCTATAGAGAAAAAAGAAGAAAAAACTAGTCGTCCAATCCTTTGATGTGTAGGTGTTGTGGTTGTCCAATCATCAAGTATTCAATCAAGCTCATCGCTTTAAAACTCAATCACACAATATATAGGATATTTAATGAAAACCTCATTTGTGAGTGAAAGATTAAGATCATAGTATTCAGTTTCAATCAAGCTTATAGCTTTAAAACTCAATCACACAATATATAGGATATTTAATGAAGAACCTCACTTATGAGTGAAGAATTATGATCATTCTTTCTCACAATTGTGTAATTGTGTCTCTAATATTATGGTTATGTTTTATTACCTATCAAAAAAAAAAAGAAAAAGAAATTGAGTAGGAATGTTTTGGATGAATTCTGAAAATATTAGAACCTTTCGGACTTGGAAACACATCTTTTACCAAATCTGGGCATCCGTTCGATTGATCAATCTATCGGTCAACACCTTCTGGGTTTTCTGATTGATCGAGTTTTCGATCAAGCTATTCTGGAATAATTTCGATTGATCGATATTTAAGTTCGATTGATCGACCTTTTATGGTGAACTTAACAATAGCCTAACTTCGTACACTTCGTGGAGGAGTAAAACAGAATTGATATTAGGCATATATTATATTATTGGAGAGCCTACCAAGTCTAGTTTTTGAATATATAAAGACAATTACGAAATTCCCAAGTATTTTAGTTTTAATGATTTTTTTAAGACACAAAAGGCAATTTTTACAACTTGAAATCCTTACCAAAAGCAACTTTTAAATTGGTTTTAAACTTAAACTTTAAATCTAATCTCTAATCAACATTAAAGTTACCAAATTCATTCTTAAAAAAATAATTTCAATTTTAAACTTTAATTTATATCAAAACTAATTAATCATTAGTTTTATATTAATTCCAGATTAATTCAACTTTTCTATTTTATTCACTCAGAATCTTATGGTCTCTTAGGTCACTTACCTTCTTTCTATTGTGTAATTGATGAAGGTTGAAGCAAGATGTCAATGGATCCTTTAGCTTGGTCTTCAATCTACAATCACAACTTCAATGTCAATGTGAACCTTTCACTGACGTGGCATGACATATAGACCATTACACAACTTTTGCTTACGGAATATGCCAACACATGACACTTTTTCCTACTAGATTAGTAGATTTAATGATGATAGGGAATTATATTATAGAGTTTTATTGCTTTAGGTGCATGTGGTCGTCTCATCTCCTTGTTTGCACAAGTGATTTCTCAAAAAATTTTAGAGGTACTCATCAAAAAAAAAAATCAGAGGTAAATAAAATTAAAAATTTTGAAAATATTTTGTTTTGATGTGTTTCAAGATTTTAATTTTTTAGAGTTCTTATTTTTACTTTTCGGTATTTTGAAGTTGTTCAACAATAAATAAAAATAAGACTTTTTTGTTTTCATGTGTTATAATATTTTAATTTTTTAGATTTCTTATTTTTACTTTTTGGTAGTTTGAAGTTCTAGAATGGAGATGCTTTAAAAAATGATTGTATTTTGAAGAGGTCAAAAACATGTCTTTGCAGATCATGCATCAGTACAAGATTTTGGGTTCATTGTATTTGTTATCTCTAAAAAGCTTTCCATATCCCAAATAAATTCTTTTTGTTTATAAAAGAGCCAAATTCCTTATAATTCTCACTCTTTTTTCATGCTCTCAAGAGTCTATAAGAACTCTAATCTTTTCCAATCACTCAACATAGCCTACTGACTTTTTCTCATTGCTCTAGTATTCTTTTTTTTTTTTTTTGATAAGTAAGATATCATTAAAGAGCACTCGAAAAGGAGCGTAACCCAAGAATAAAGAAAGACCAATAAGGTCTACTATACAATCAAAGAATCCACAAAAGAAATTATTTCTCCCAAAGATTTACAATTCCAGCCCATAACCAAAAATAAAGTATAGAGAATAGAAAACTTAAGCATCCAAGCCGGAACCTCAAACCCATCAAAGGACCGCCTGTTCCGCTCGCGCCACAACCTCCCACCATAAGCAAAGGGGCGCCACTCTCCAAGCATCACGAACATGCCTCCTCACAGCACACCCTCTCCAAGCCTCAAGCATACTCTGTGGGGAATCTGGCACAACCCACCGAACATCAAAAAGGGCAAACACCATAGCCCAACAATCTTTAGCAACCGGGTAGTGCAAAAGAAGATGATTGAATGACTCTTCATCTTCCTTATACATACAACACCTTGAGTTGTATACTCCCAATAGTCAAAATACTAACAAGGACCACCGCTCATCTGAAGAAGGCCACCTTGAGTGGAGCCTTGGTGCTCCATATTACCTTCCAAGGGGAAGAGGGCCCTCAAACATCTGTCAGACTCCTGTATTAAGAGCGCACATCAAAGCGCACATGTCTAGACTCCCTCCAAAGCCAAACATTGGTCCCCTCCTCCCCTGCCTCCTGATGATACAACATGGCCATAAGCTCATTGATATCACCCAGCTCCCAATCGTGCAAGGCTCTCACAAACTCGATATCCTAAAACAACCTCCCACTATTAAGATAATAGTAGTCGGCCTCTAGCACCTCCTTGTCCACAACTATCTGATAAAGACAGGGATAGGTGGACTCTAAGGAATGATCCCCACACCACACATCACTCCAAAAGCTAACCCCCCTCCGACTCCTTACCTTGAGAGAAGGCATCCCAACCCTTTCAGATGGCCTTCCAAACCCCCACCCCAACCGGCTGCCTCACCTCAAGAGAGCACCACCCGCCCCTAATCTCTCCATATTTGCTGGCAATGGCCCTTCTCCACAACTTGGGCTATCCATCCCAAACCTCCACAACCACTTCCCCCAACAAGGCTTCGTTGAAAATCTCCAACCTCCTAATGCCCAACCCTCCTAGCTGAGCAGGCCTGCAAACTTGCTGCCAATTTACAAGATGGTATTTGGAGTCATCTCCCAACCCTCCCCACAGAACGTTCCACTACAGCTTCTCTAATTTCCTCACAACAGAGTTGGGAACCTGAAAAAGGGAAGGATAATATGTAGGAAGATTCGATAGGGTACTCTTCACAAGAGTTATCCGCCCCCCTCGAAAGATATTGCTTCTTCCAACCTGCCCCACCACCGAATCCCAAATCAAGATCCTCCTCGAATATGTCCCCAATGGAAACCCCAGATACGTCATAGGATAAGACCCGGTACCACAACCGAGTATATCAGCCAACTCGACTATGTCATCAACCTCCCCTACCGAAACAATCTTACTCTTCTCGAGATTGATCTTCAACCCAGAGACTGCCTAAAAATAGGCGAATACGCATCTCAAATACCGCGTCTAAGCCTCATCCTCATCACAAAAAACAATGGTATCATTTGCATACAAGAGATGAGATACCTCAATCTGGTTGAGGGTATCCCTCTCCACTCCGAATCCGTTGATATAACCCCTCTCCACGGCCCTCCCCATCAACCTACTAAGGGCCTCTATCATAAGAATAAAAAGGAATGGAGAGAGAGGGTCCTCTTGTCGCAACCCTTGGGAAGTACCCCCGAAGGCGACCCATTGATGAGCACCGAGAATCTCATTGTAAAAATGCAAAACCATATCCATTGCCTCCAAGTCACCCCAAAACCTATCCTCTCCAAGATATACATCAAAAATTCCCAATTGACATGGTCACACACCTTTTCCATATCTAGCTTGCACACCACTCCCAGCACCCTGCTAGACAATTTGAAATCCCCACATTCGCTAGCAATCAATACAGAATCCATAATTTGCCTCCCTCCAACAAAAGCATTCTGAGAGTCTGAGATCACCCCATCAATAACTCCCCTCAATTGGAAAACAAGGACTTTATCTACTAGCTTGTACGTGCACCTCACCAAGCTAATAGGTCTAGAATCCTTCATGTCCATAGCACGCCTTTCTTAGGGATGAGAGCAATGAAAGACGTGGTCCAACTCTCTCAAAACTGCCATGAGAATGGAAATGATGGAAAGCCGCCAAAACCTCTCCTCTCTCCTCTGACCATCTCCCAGTTATGTTGGAACAACCCCATAGTGAAACCATCTGGATGTGGCGTCTTATCCCCATTGCAGCTTTGTGGAGCTGCCACAATCTCCTCTTCAAATGGCCTCTCCAACCTCTCTCTGTCCACATTCGAAATACGATCGAACTTTAGGCCATTTAACTGAGGTCCCTAACTAACTGTCTTCGTACACAGCCTTCGATAGAAGGAGGTAATCCACCTACCAACATCCTCCTCCCTAGATAACATCTCTCCTCACTTTCAACTCCAATGCGTCTTCCTGAAGGGGCCCAAACTACTTGAGAAACTACTTCATGTTAACTATCATCTACTCTAAAATCTCAAGCTGTTAGAGAAGGTGTAACTTTAATATTCAAATACTCTTAACATGTCCCCTCACGTGTGACCTTCATTTGGTCTAACACGTGTTTCAATTTTAATTGTTAGGGTGATAGTGAGGTTTGAATTGAGGACCTTGCCAGCTCTGATACCTTATTAACCACCATCTACTCTAAAAGCCTAAGCTATTATAGAGGGTGTAACTTTAATATTTAAATACTAACACTTCAAAAAGCCTCATTGCAAGGCACGTTTCAACAACATCATCAAAGACGGTCATGTTAGTGAGATGTGCATCTTGGAGAATTTTTCATTGAAAGGATACCCCTTTTTTAAACAATACCGTGATAGAGCATGGATTCCACTTTGCAGCATCAATGGTTTCCAAATAGAAAACAAAAATTACTTTGGATTTGTTGCTAACTATTTAGAGATACCTAGAAAGGAGGAGGGTGTGATGTGTTACTGTTTGTCTTTTTTGCTTTTAATGATTTAGATAGCAAACATTGAGTAATTATGATTGCATTATGTTTGGGATGCTTTTCTTGTTATCCTTAAACAACTAATTTGTGACGTTATTCTGCTGATATGCTTTAAGATTTGAAGAAATAATATGTTCTTCTTATCTTCTATATATATATTTCTTTTGAACTTGTCTGTGGTTGCATTCATTTCTCTCCATTAATGGTTCATATGTTTATACTTTTCCAATTATCTGCAGGTACAAAAGAGAAGGGACACAATGAAAACACAACTAAATGGGAAATTGCTTGAAAGAGCAAATGTTATTCCAGCAAGAGTTGTGGATTGTGTAATGGACAGAATTCAAGATATAATGGCCAAAGGAAATTTGGACTGTAAAATGATTTCTCAACATTTGGCTTTCAATGTCTTGGGAGCTTCACTCTTTGGTGATACATTTTTGTCTTGGTCCAAAGCAACCGTTTATGAAGATCTTCTGATGATGATTGCCAAGGATGCTTGCTTTTGGGCCTCATATAGTGTTACTCCCTTCTGGAAACGTGGATTTTGGAGGTATCAATATTTATGTACGAAGCTGAAATGCTTAACTCAAGACATTATCCAACAGTGTAGACAAAATTACGAACTATTTTCTCAAATAGATCACGTCCCTCATAATGGGTCTACAAATATTGGGCGGGAGGCTGCATCTGGTGCCCCACCTTCTATCAATGTAATGCCAGATAACTTGTTCCTGCAGCAGCTTGATGACCATCCTGATACAAGAGAACCATGTGGGAATATAACAAGTTTAATGTTTCATGGGTGTCTAACTACTGCAGGTCTGATCGATAACATCTTAGCACGACTTGTGGCGCATCCAGAATTACAGGATAAGGTAGCTGTATTCTTTTTACCTAGTTCTTTTTTTTATCATTTTGAGAGGTTCGACCCATGTTGCTTTTTCATGTTTTTGTATTCATTGCTTTGAAAGTGATGCCAGATGTACTTGATTTAGACCCTGTTTGGCAGAGCTTTTGCTTCGGCTTTTACACAGAAGAAAAAGAGAAGCAGAAGCTAAATTAGGAAGCTGGTACCCACTAGCTTCCTTTAAACGCTCTTTTTGGACTCCGAAACTCTTCAACCTTACCAATCCAAACACTCTCCAAAACAGCTTTTGAGCTTGAAAAGCCGAAAGCTGCTTTTCAAAAGTCAATCCAAACAGGGCCTTAGTGCGGGAATTCCCAGAGCAAAGTGAATTCAAGCAATTGAAGTGCCAATCTTTTATTTTTGATATATAAATTTTTGCCAAAGTATTATGGGTCGGTTATTTATGTTGTTCCCTTCTAATTTAACTGTGGGAGTACTCTCATCGGAATATTGGCTTTGTTATATTTTTTTTTCTCTCTCTCTCTCTCATTTTTAAAGTTAAGGGTTGGCTACCTTTTGTTGGTTTTATTGTACATTCCATGCATGGTACATGCTTTATGCCTTCACCGCATCTATGCTCAAGCATAGTAAATTATTCAACTGCTCGATTCTTTTACAAATAAAGTACTAAATATACATCTTATACGTTGATGAATCATTCTTCTTTATACCTTCATTGTTGCTGCTCTTGAATTTCAAATTACAATCATTCTTAAATACTAAGTCTGGTTAGCTAAAGTTTCATCCATGTGCAACATTTCACATGTCAAGTCTTAAAAGGTCAAATGTTTATTGTCAGAGATTTTCTTATGCTATACTTTATTGTTGTGTTGACATATGTGAGGCTCTTATTTTCTTTGAGGTAACTATTAAGTATCTTCCTGTGCGATGTCTTGGATATTTTAAAGTAATTTGTTAAATCAGAAAAACAGTAATGGGAATAAAGAGTTGCCTTAATCCTCACCATATGTAACAGCAATTAAACAATTAGTTTCCAAGCTTGTTTGGAATCCCTCCTACTGTGACATAATTAATAATAAGTCAAACTAAGAATACTTGATTGTATATGAAACAGACCTTATTTGCACTTTTTGTTGTTAAATATTCTTGAGTCTCTCCATCCAAATCCCTAGGCACGTATGTTTGCTGTCTTTTTTGTCAACTGCTTTCTGTTCTTGGACTGGAAAGGAAAAATGAAAATGATTCATAAAATGTTTTTGACGGACTGTTTTCAGAAACTTTTGGAACATATTGGCTTGCATTCAGGAAACTAGAAATGATGTTCGATGCATTTTCAAAAGGTCGAGTCCATGAGAAAATGAAGGCAATTTGATAAGAACAGATATCTTAATTTTCTTTGTTTCATTTTAAAAAATTCAAAAAATGATAACAAAGTTATATATGTTCTAAAAATTGTGTCCACGAGAAAATAAAAGCATTGTGAAAACTGTCATTTTAATATGGGTATTTAAGACTGACCTCCCCTGAGGTTTGGCCTAGTCACACACGGGTGAACTTATGCATTTTTTTGCACCATGCTCTCCTATGGTTTGATCCGTTATGAAAAATGCCCTCTCCGTCCAAAATTTCGCTAGTGCCGTCAAAAAACTTGGTTGCAATGACCAAAATGCCCATCAGCTACGGAAAAGACGCTATCATCCTTAGAGGATCATAAAACTACAAAAAAAACCCATAAAAAAGTCTTACAATGTATGGACTTTAAAATGATTTTGAAATTTTAGAACACTAATTTTTAGATCAATTATATTGATCTCAAGAATTGGGTTTATAAACCCATCTATTGAATTTAAATTTCGGATTATAAGCTTCTCTTTTCTTTGCCAAACTCAGATTTGGGTTATTGGTATTCGCTAAAAATGGGAAATTTTGAATCACAATGAAAAGATTGTTGGTTTTTGGGTTACCAATCTCTAAAGTATAGATCTTCTTAATTAGTGGGATTTATTAATTAATTTAATTTTGAATTCTTAATTATCAACCCATTATATAGTCATATATATGTGAACTCATATATATATATATATACATATATATCTGTGTACTTTATAAAAAATATGTCGCCGTATTGATCTTTGTCATGTATATTAAACAAGAAGGAACGTTACAGGGCCTGAATAAAGCTGTTCTTTACTTTCTGAGATCAAGCTATGATATCTATTAATTCTCTTTCAGGATTTTTTTTTTTTGGCTACAGAGTCAGGTCTCCATCGCTAGATTTTTCCTTTTTATCTTCTTTCTTTTGCAGTCAAATAAAAGTCATACCTGGAGCTCTCAAGTGCATGCTAAAGACCATAGAGAGAGATAGAGAGAAAGAGGTCAACCCCCTAATCTTCGCTGGCATCAGTTGCGTTAAGGTGGACGAAGAGCCAATTGCCTAGCATTGGTGGCTCTCTTCAATTGATTCTTCAAGATTTGTCTAGTTTGATTGGATTCGATTGAAATCGTCGTGGGTTCATCGTGGGTTCGATTGAGATTATTGTGGGTTTGATTGGGTGGTGGTGATAGAAGGTGGGGGTGAAAGAGAGTGACGGAGGGAAAACGAGAGGAGAGAGATGGTTGTGGAGGTGGGAAGAGGTGGCGTGGGTAGACACCGTAGGTGGAGAGGGGAGAGAGAAGAAGAGAAGAAAAGTTTTTTTTATATGTGGGCAAACTGGTAATTTCATACACCCAAATATTTTCTCATTTTTAGCAATAAAATAATCGGGGTAAAAGGGTAAAATCACCCCAAAAGTTAATGTCTATGAGGCCCTATCCTTTACTGGGGAGGTCATTGAAAAAAATACACAAGTATCACTTGTGTGTAATTAGGCCAAACCTCTGGGTAGGTCAGTGTAAATTACCCTTTTAGTATTTGAGAATTTAGAAGATGGTAAATGAAAATACTTTACTCAACTCAGCAACGTCTTTCTTCCAACTATTTGGGATTGACTACATGAATCCTATTTTTCCATTCCGCTCTTCCCATGACCATTGTCTCGAGTCAAAGCAAATGTTATCATATCCTTCATTGCTAATTCTACCCACATTATCTTTGGTCTTCCCCATTCCTCAGTACTAACCTCAATGTGGACCATGACTCTTATTAACTATTACCCTTTGTGGTGTTTCTTTGCACATGTCTAACCATCTTAATCTATTTTCTCTCACTTCTATCTTCAATTAGTACTACTTTAACTATCTCGCAAATGCGCTCATTTCTAATTCTATATGTTGCACATCCATCTCAATATACGCATTTCCGTTTTGTTTTTGAGCTGCACAACATTATGTCTCATAAAAAACAGTTGGTCAAATAGCTGTTTTATAAAACTTTTCTGTTAATGGGATGCATTGATTGCCCAAAATACTAGATGCACTCCTCCGTTTAACCCATCCTGCCTTGATTATATGATTGACATCATCTCTAAGTTTTCCTTCATTATGAATAATTGAGCCTAAATAACAAATATGTGCACTTTTTTGTACCTTATGTCACTCAATTTTCATTGCATTTTTTTCTCCTTTATTACTAAACTTACACTATATATTTAGTTTTATTCCTACCTAAAGTTACACTATATATTTAGTTTTATTCCTACTTATTTTAAACCTATTTAATTTTAGAGTTTTCCTCTAAACCTCCAATTTAGCACCTAATCCCCCTCTAGTTCCATCAATTAAAATAATATGATAGCAAATAACATAAACTATGGAATCTCATCATGAATGTGTCTTGTTAGTTCATCCATAACTAAAACAACAAGATATGGGTTTAATGTTGACCCTTGATATAAGCCAATAATAATTAAAAATTCACTTGTTTTCCTTGCAATCGTCCTAACTATAGTCATACATCTATCATACATGTCTTTTATTGCGTCAATATATCCCTCTTGACTCCTTTTCTAAAATCTTTCATATTAAATCTCTAGGCACTCTATCCTAGGCTTTCTCTAAATTGATAAAAATCATATGAAGATATTTCTTCCACTCTATATTCCATTTTTCTCCTCAATAAGTAATTAACCTCTGTCGTAGATATCCTTGACATAAATATAAATGAATTTTCCAACACTATAGTTTCCCGTTTAGTCATTCAATCATTCTATCCCAAAGTTACATAGTATGGCATTTACTTAATACCACAATAATTAGTACAACTTTGTACGTCCACTTTTACCTTTATATAGGTATTAAAATACTCTTGCACTTGCAACACTTATTAGACATTCTATTAGTTATTATCTTATTAAACAATTTCGTTCGCCAAGACATCCTGAACTTTCTAAACCTCAATAGGGATGCCATTTGATCCTAATTTCATCTTCCTTTATGCATTTTTAATCTCACATTCCTTGATCTTGTGAAAAAATATGTTATCCTTAAAGTTACTATATTCTTCTAAGCCTAAACTTCCTATATGATTTTCATTTAACAATTTCTGAAAGTAACTTTTTCATCTTTCTTTAATTTCATCATCGTTTACTAAAACATTAAATTTTCACTCGTAATGCGTTTAATATGGCTAAAACTTCTAATTTTCCTCTCTTAATTTAGCAAGTTTATGTATATATATATTTTTTCCTCATCTTGTGCCGAATTTAGAAAAGAGATAATTGTATGCCTGTATTTAACTTCTCTTACTACTCTTTTTCTTTGTTATTGACAATTTTGTACGATGTTTGGACCTGTTCATGCCACCACCTAGTTTCCTTAGATAATGATCTGATTCCTTCTCATTCTTGAACAACATCTTTCAATACTCATTTAATATATTTCATATTAAGTTTGTTTCATCTTCTATGTTTTATATTGCTTCTTTTAACATCCTATTCTTAAATAATTCTATTTTCTCCCTATTAAATTCCACCACTTAGTTCTTGGGTTTATAATTCTATTGCATTCTAAAAGCGGTGCCTATGTTGTACATAGGCCTTTAAAAATGGCTGAAGGGATTAACTTTCAGAGCAGTTTGCCTCTTATATGAAAAACTAGAAAGAACACCCAACAAATCCTGAAAAATCCCAAGCCAAGTCAACCTGCAAAGAAGCATGAGACTAAAGTTGATTGGCAAAGTGGTAGCTAATTGGAAGATGGTTCATGATTTCTTTCTTTGCTGAGGCACATTTGTTAAACTAAGTGGCACATAGTTCTCACATTTGTTAAACTAAGTTCTTAGATTAAGTAATCAGGAATGTGAGAGAGATGAATAAGAGTTAACTTCTTTTTCTATCTTTTGCATTTAATCTGGTTCATGGGGTAAATTTTGCTAGAAACATTGTGGGAGTAGGTTGTATTACAATGAATCAAGTGGGCTGATATTGTTCTCTTCTGGTTCAGTTTTAAAGAAGGATTTGTTATCAAAAGGGAGGGATGGAAATATAGGTTCACGGTAGCTTTTGACAGTGACACACTAAGTGAGAGAAACTTTGGTAGTTAAAATAATGGACTCGATCAGAAAGTTTAAAATTATAACATTTTGAGATAATTTCGGATTTGGTTGCAGAAATGACAGTCAATTAGAAACTTCCTACTTCATCCCAAAACAAGTGTACCTCTTTTCTTTGTGTGATGTCCCAGAAGAACTGTACCTTTTAAAATGTTTACCGAAAATTTGAACTTCCCTAATTTATCCTATGTTTTAAAAGCTTCTTCAAATAACAGCCTCAATCTTTAAATTTTGGAGGGACTTGTCAAAAAAAAAAATCTATAAATTTTGGAGGGTCACTTTTCAAAATTTTAAGGGGACATGTATTGAATGCGTTATCCTTTAAAAGGTGGAGTCTCCCAAATGAACACTAATTTTGGGATGTAAGGAGTATTCTCAAGTTACCACACCAGAGCAAAGTGTTATCCTTTAAAAGGTGGTCTCTTCAAAATGAGCACTTATTTTGGGATGTAAGGAGTACTCTCAATTTTGAAAACTTCTTCAAATAACAATCTCAATCTAAAATTTTGGAGGGTCAGTTTTGGAATTTCTAAGGGGACATGCATTGAATGTGTTATCCTTTAAAAGGTGGAGTCTCCCAAATGAACACTAAATTTGGGATGTAAGGAGTATTCTCAAGTTACGGCACCAGAGCAGAAAAACCATTTTCTCTTTCTTCAAATTCAATCATATATTGAAGGGACAATGAAAATATGCATGGATTGAATGAAATTGTTTGTGGACATTTTGTCTGACCCCTATGATGGACCCTTTCAGATGATTAAACTAGGTCCCAGATAGTAAATTGTTCAAAAGTTCGTGATTGGAGAAGCCCAACTGTCCAGTTTTGAACCAGGTGTGGGTTTGCCAAGTTGTAGAAATTGATCCACTTTTACTGCTAAAGTTTTTGTTTTTTGTCCCCTGTCCACCCCACCCCCCCCTCTCCTCCCACAAAACACACACACATTCAATGTATCCAATTGGATGAAGTCCACTGAAAAAACCGCATAGGAAGGTTCATTTCTAATGCAACATGTATACAATAAAGAAAATAAAAAGAGTAATATGTACCAACTACAAAAAAAAAAGAATATGAGATAACATGAAGCAGTATAATTTGGAAAAGAATTAGGTTGTTGATATTTAATAAGTGATTTGGTTCTGACATGGGTACTATCTGACGTTTCTGAACAGACTATCCTAATTGCTCACTCTCTTACCCAGAATGGATCCGGTCCACCAGGAAAATTCTGCCACCCGTCCTTGGACAGTCCCAGTCTTTGTATCAAATTGATGAGTGATGGAAGTAACTATGTAAAATCTGACGGCCTTCGAAATCTCACACTTTAAGATCACTGATGGTTGATTTGGTTATTCTTGTTATTGTTTGTTGGTAAGAGATAAAGTTAAGTGGAAAGATTTCTGATCAGTTCATATTTGTTTCCAAAGGACTGAGAATTTAAGAACTCCTAAAAACCAGTTGTAAAAATTTATGTTATTTACTCTGATATAAGTTTTCTTGGTATTACTGTAGAGAAGAAGTCTCAGGATAATAATATGTGAAACCTCATCTGGTAATAATGGTGGAAAAATGTTTTTAAAGCAAAAGATGTGCTCCGAAAGCAATGATGTTGATGCAGTTTTAAATTTGCTTTCTTTTCCAGGATAGCCACAGTAAGAAACATTGCTTACTTTTCATCTTCTAACATACCAGTTGCATAACCATGTGAGATGGTCTAATGCGTCACAGCTTGCTTTCATTATGTAAGATAAAAAGGGAAGCATCTTTGATGTGTTTGGCATCATGCATAACTTCCTTGCAGTTATGCTTGAAGAATAGGAGGATTGTCCTGTCCTAAATCTGGCATCATCAATAACACAATGCTTATATATAGTATAGCACTGGATTTTAAGCATTATTGAGGCAAATATCAAGGCAGAAACTCTACCAAGTTAGTGTCACAATTTACATTTGGCATGTAAATAATTGTCAATACATGGTCTTACTAAATAATTCCAGTGTCTGCCATATTTTGATTTTTTACCTTCCTAATAGATGGTCAAATTGCTGAAGGGCAATTATTTATTCTTTTATAGTTCTCTCTTGGAGCTTCTTTGATTCCTTGGAATCAAAATTAACAGTCCTGTAAGTGTAACCTTGCTAGTAAGAGAACAGGGAAGGATCCAAATAATAGGAAGTGAAGTTGGTTCTCAGAGGGAAACCCAAATTGTTATGGATTTTGTTTATTTGATTGAGATTTGACATTGCTCTTAGTTTGTTTGTTTTTTTTTTTCTTTTTTCTCTACCAGTCTTGAAACCTTGACCTAGGACTTGGGTGTTAAGACCCAAAGGCACTAGGTCAAAGGTGGGCCAGTGACATTGCTCTTAGTTGCTTCTTGGATGATTATGCTTCTGATGATTGTGATATATGAGTGACGCCCTAAAGCATTGGTGGATTGTAGATTGGAAATTTATGATTCTATCCTATGTTAATTTTACAGATCTACTCCGAGATAGTTACGGTGCGAAATGAATCACGGCAGCAAGATCAACAAGCTGTTGATCGGATGCTCCTTCTATTGGCTACTGTATATGAATCTGCTCGTCTTCTTCCAGCTGGCCCTTTGCTGCAAAGATGTTCTCTAAACCATGGTAACAAGTTGCTTGTAATTAAATTTATTATTGGCTACTGTAATTGATTGATGATTTGTTTTGTTAAGAGAATCTTGATAATTAATTTGTTTATTTATTTTCATCTCATAAATGTGAAGATGTGCTCTTTATAATTGAGAAATTTATTTAAGAATCGAACTGATTATGCATCGGAAAAGATCATGTCTCAGTTTGACAGTCAAGAAAGAAAAAGAAAATAATATGATAAGACTGTTAAAATCATCGAAGGGGCTACCTATGGGATTAGTCCGAAGCTACCTAAACAGGGGAAAAAAAGGAAAAAGAAAATTAAAGAATAATAATGAAAAAGAAAATATAGGAGTGAACTGGCTACCCACTAGTGTGAAATCTGGTTAACGAGATGAACTTGTGTGTGAAAGAATGCACTATTTGAGTTTTGTCAAAAAATTATTTGTATTCATGTATCACTTAAGATTTGAGAATTAATTTAAAAAATTATACACAAATTAGATTGTCTTCATGTTTTTTGGAAGTTAAAACACACTTGGTCTTTTGAATGGTTTCCTAAAGGTTAATAAGTGACTAAATTTGTTAGATGAATCTTTTAGCTTGACAATATTGTTTGGTCAATTTATGAGAAGATTTGTGGAGTCTAGTGTGTGAATTTGATTTTTTTTTTGATAATATAATCGAAATTAAAGTAATCACATATTAAATTTTATAATGTTTATGTTTTAATATTTAAAAATAGAATGATCTCTGAGGGTTTATGAATCGCTTCTTCGAAGGAGAGAGGAGATCCTTCCTGGAAGTGGCAAAGCTTCCTAGCTTGTCCTTCTCCGGCGAAGTGGAAAGTGTGGCAACAGAGAGAGGACATGTTTCGAGTGGTGGACCGGAATATTGAGAGGAGAAGAGCAATGCTCCACACTTGCTTGGTTGGAAGGTTCGACAGAGAGGTGGGAAGCCTGGAAAAGATTGAAGAGTGGACCAAGAGATATTGGAAAGTGGCTACCGGCGTGAAGGTCATAGCACTGTTGGATTCCCTTTTGCTCTTCAGGTTTCCGTCGGAGAAGGAAGCTGAGAGAGTTCTGAAACAAGGGAAAAGACAATGGGGTGAAGCCTTACTGTTCCTCGATGTATGGTACTACAGGGTGGGTTGTGCTGGCTTGATGAAAAAGTGGAAGGAAAGGAAAATCGTGATGTACGGCCTACCGTTACATCTCTGGTGTCACAAACTCTTTGTCGCTGTCGGAGATCTGTGTGGAGGGTTTCGAAGGGTCGAGGAGAATGACTTGGTTGATTTGGAAAATATTGCTGTAATAGTTAAAGATGGTGGATCCATTCCATGGTTCGTGTTGGTAGAAGATGACCGGGTAGCATACAAAGTGGCCCTCTCGGAACAGATTACTCCAGAATTGGTTCCAAGGCACGAATCGCTAGTGGGAAGAGATATCAGCAGACTCATCACGGAGGATGAGTGGTGGCGAAGACATGATGAGAAAATCGGAAAAGCTAGCAGCAGATTTCCGGCGCAGAAAGAGAGCAAAGAGACAGGACAGAGATGACTGCAGAGACACGCGCATCAGGCGCGTAGTGGAAGAAGAGATAGGGACGTACAACATGTAGCTACAAAAGATAAGATCAAAGCTCAGTGGGGGACAGCTAAGGAGATACGTGGCAGGCCCTTAGGAAATTAGGGGAGGGGGTCTAACGTTTAAATTCAAATTCAAAATCGTTTGGGCCTTTTAACAGGCCTAGTTATGACCATGGGCTCACATTCGGGGACATGGGCTCAGGGACTTTAAATGATTTTAAAGCCCAAAGGAAACCTCGGAGGGCAGCAATAAACTCAAACAAGCCACCAAATAGGCCCAGGTATGGCAATGGGCTTAAAGTCATAAGTAGCCCAAATAGTATTGAGGGAATGGGCTCAAGACTCCTAAACAATTTAAAGGACCAATATTTTATGGCCTCTGCTGGAACTAAAGATGTACAAGCCGAAGGAAGGAATAGAAGAGATATATAGAGAAAACATATGGTGAACAGGTGGGAGACGCAAAAAGGCTCTGTCAGGAGATCAGGAGGTGACGGAGATGGAAGAGGAAAAAAGTCGGTGCAAACAAACAGACTTGGGCATGAGACTACTGTACAGAATGACAGGATCAAGAAGGGATTAAAGTGGTCAAGAACTGAGAAGCAAAAGTGGGTTATGAAGAAAGGATTGAGGTCAGAGATGGAGAATAGAACAGAAAGCTTTCAGACAAGTTATCTGAATTCTGCTCTTCCTTCTTCTTCATCTTTTTTGGAGTGTATGGGAGTCTCCAAGAATACGGAAAATGAGCGGGGGAGGAATATGGGCAATGTAGCAAGTATGGACACCGCCGAAACCAGAACGGTGGCCTGCATAACAATGAATGATGCTGCCGAGGATGTTCATATAAGTAGCAGCAAGGAAAAGGACGATTTGACCTTGTGCATTGGTAAGGGGATCAGGATACGTTTGAGAACAGAAACAGCATCTGCTCTGCTGGAAGAATTGAGGCGGTTCAGTGGGCTGGACAATGCCAAAAAGAGCAAGAATGAGGCTTCAGTTATTGTTACAGTGAGGGACAGAATTGAAAGCTCATCTACGACAAGCCTTGACTGGTAAGCTCAGTTGAGGGAAAGAAATAAATGGGACTGCCGTGCCGTTGGTAGATCAGCGGAAGGGACAAGGAGGGATCTCTCGAACAGTAACAATGGAGAACAAGCTGAAACAGAACCTGCATTTGAATCTTTGTGCCTGTTGCCGCCAGTTTGGGAATGCAACGAGGAGCCAGGGGTTGACATCCCTCTGGCAGCAGCTAGGGGAACAAGGGTGGAGAACAGAAGCCTTGTCCCGTTTATGACAGATTTAAATGGAGACAGAGTTGTGAGAAATGTTGAGGAAATGGGAGAGCTGATGGGTCTCACATTCCCCAGGGGGGATGGGTTGGACCTGGAAATGTTACATTCCATTGAGCATGGGTGGACTCAAAACAATTGCAAGAAGGGCTCGTACCAGAAGGGAGAGAGGGAACTTAGGAATCTAATTTCCTACGTGAATTATGACGGGAGGAATGGAGGGAGGAGAGAGAGGAGCTGCGGGGGCAGGAGGGGGGAAGGGGAGGGGGGGAAAGAATTGGTGTGTCTATGAAGTTTAAAATTGTGTCTTGGAACGTTCGGGGGTTGAACGACCAGGACAAGAGGAGAGTGGTGAAGGCCTTGATTCGTAGGTGGGAGGCGCACGTCGTTTGCTTGCAAGAATCTAAGCTAGCAGATGTAACAGATGGGGTGATAAGGAGTCTTTGGGGAGGTAGATATATTGATTGGGAAGCTTTAGAAGCAGTTGGAACGTCGGGGGGAATTGTGGTCCTTTGGGACAAGAGATGGGTGACAAAAATTGATATGTGGAAAGGAAGGTACTCTCT
Source organism: Cornus controversa (assembly GCA_026545225.1). Lineage (NCBI taxonomy): Eukaryota > Viridiplantae > Streptophyta > Magnoliopsida > Cornales > Cornaceae > Cornus > Cornus controversa. Next base: position 21,858,214 of record CM048853.1, on the reverse strand, counting down.
CTCCATTATTTTTTCATTGGAGGAGGACAGGTCCTCTTTGATTTTTTCAGGAGTGTACGGTCCGGTTGGGGATATGGAGAGAAAAGGGTTGTGGGAGGAGCTGACTTTGGTTAGATTGAGGTGGTCTGGGCCATGGTGTGTGGGAGGAGACTTTAATGGGATTAGGAATCCGAGTGAGAGATCCTTAGGGGCGAGAAGGACTCAAGCTATGTCGGAGTTTTTTGAATTCATTGATTCTCAGCAGCTTATTGACCTTCCGTTGGAAGGTGCTCGATTCACCTGGTCTAGTGGCAGAGATCTTCCTACACTTTCCCGGCTAGACAGATTCCTAATTTCCGGTGATTTAGAGGAGAAGTTCCCGGATGTGGTGCAAGTAGCCCTGGCTAGAGCGGTGTCGGATCATATTCCCATCCTTTTGGACTGTGGGGGGCTGAGTAGAGGTCGCACCCCTTTCCGGTTTGAGAATATGTGGTTAAAAGCGGAGGGCTTCAAAGATAGAGTTAAAGATTGGTGGCTTAGTTATGCTTGTAGGGGTAACCCAAGCTACCGTTTGGCCCACAAATTGAAGAGGTTAGAGGAAGACATTAAAAAGTGGAACAAGGAGGTCTTTGGTAATTTGAATTGGCGCAAAGCCAGAGCCCTTTCCGAGATATCAGATTTGGATCGCAAGGAGGGAGAAAGGGGCCTTAGCGAATCGGAGGTCAGCAGAAGAGAGGAGTGCAAAGGAGAGTTTGGGGAGATTGCAGTCATGGAATAAATCTCTTGGAGGCAGAAATCCAGAGCCTTGTGGTTGAAAGAAGGGGATCGGAACACGAAGTTCTTTCATAGACTTGCGAATGCTCGTAGAAGGGGAAATTATATAGGCACGATTCGCATTGATGGTGTATTGCTGACCAGAGCAGAAGACATTCATAGAGGGATTGTGGCTTTCTATCAGCAGCTTTACACAGAAACCAATAGGAACAGGCCTTTGCTTGGTGGTCTTGAGTTTGCAGGCATTTCGGAGGAGGAGAGTATCTGGGTGGAGAGGCCCTTTGTTGAGGAGGCGATGGAGGCTCTTCAGAGCTGTGCCGGGGACAAAGCTCCTGGTCGTGATGGCTTTACGATGGCCTTCCTGCATCAGAACTGGGAAGTGGTTAAATCCGAAGTAATGGAGACACTCGGAGAATTTCATTCAACAGGGACCTTTGAAAAGAGTCTTAATGCTTCCTTCATCGCTCTTATCCCAAAAAAGGGTGGAGCCTTAGATGTTAAGGACTTTAGGCCAATAAGCTTGGTGGGAGCAATTTACAAGCTCTTAGCCAAAATCCTAACTAATCGGTTGAAGAGGGTTCTGGATGTGGTGATCTTCGATACTCAGAATTCTTTTGTGGGAGGCAGACAGATCTTGGATTCAGTTCTCATTGCCAGTGAGTGTGTGGAGGCCAGGATTAGAAGCGGCATGCCCGAAATTGTTTGTAAGCTAGACATTGAAAAGGCATTCAATCATGTGAGCTGGGATTTCTTGCTGTATATGCTAGAGAGGATGAAGTTCGGCTCCAAATGGAGAAGATGGATCTACCATTGCATTTCGACAGTTCGGTTCTCAGTTCTGGTGAACGGATCCCCTGTTGGCTTCTTCCCTAGTTCTCGAGGGCTGAGGCAAGGTGATCCTCTCTCTTCTTTTCCTGTTTATCATCGTCATGGAAGCCTTTAGTAAGATGATGAAGAGGGCCTAGGATCTAGGGATTATCAGAGGATTCCAAGTAGGAAGAGAACCTAATCGTCTTGTGGTGTCCCATCTTCTATATGCAGATGACACCATTGTCTTCTGTGATGCGAGGGAGGATCAGTTGAGGAATTTGAAATACATTCTTATTTGCTTTCAGGCAGTGTCCGACTTGAAAATTAATATCGGAAAGAGCGAGTTGGTGCTAGTTGGGGCAATTGAGGGCATTCATGAGTTTGCCAATATCCTTGGCTGCGGAGTCGGGTCCTTTCCAACCTCCTATTTGGGGATGCCGTTGGGAGCTTCGTCAAGGATGGTTTCAATTTGGGATCCAGTTATAGAGCGGTTTGAGAGGAGGCTGGCCAGTTGGAAGAAACAATATCTTTCAAAAGGAGGGCGCATCACTCTCATGAAGAGCACCCTCTCGAATCTTCCAACGTATTACATGTCACTATTCTCAATGCCTATATCAGTCGTCAGGAGGTTAGAGAGGATTCAAACTAAGTTTCTGTGGGGCGGTTTAGGGGATGAGTTCAAATTTCACCTGGTAAGTTGGAAGGTGTGCTTCCCGATTCAGAAAGGAGGTTTGGGTATAAGGAGGTTAGATATGTTTAACAAGGCACTGCTAGGCAAATGGCTTTGGCGGTTTGGAGGAGAAAGATCCAAATTATGGAGGAGGGTTGTTGCCAGCCGAAGTGGGGAAGGAGTCGGCGGGTGGTGGTCTTTGGAGTCGACCCTTCCTATGGGGGTGGGGGTATGGAAATGCATTCGGAAAGGCTGGGATGAGCTCTCCAAACACATCCGTTTTAAGGTGAGGAACGGGAGACTTATTAGCTTCTAGAAGGACACTTGGTGTGGAGAAACATCCCTGGCCCGCAGATTCCCTAGTCTGTTCATCTTGATAACGGTAGTTTGACTTGGGATGTACACTTTCGTAGGGCATTCCATGATTGGGAGCTTTTAGAGGTAGCAGAGTTCTTAGCCATGTTGTACATTCAGGCGGTTGAGGGGGAGGGGATGGACGAGATGGTTTGGTTGGGTTCCAAGAGGGGATCATTTGAGGTTCGCTCCTTCTATAGAAAGTTATTGGATGTCACGGGTCCCATCTTCCCTTGGAAGGCAATTTGAAAAACAAAGGCTCCATTGAAGGTGGCTTTTTTTACGTGGACAATTGTCTTAGGCAAGATTCTAACGATTGATAACCTAAGGAGAAGAGGTCGAATTATGACGAATTGGTGTTGCATGTGCAAAAGGTCAGAGGAAACGGTTGACCATCTTCTTCTTCACTGCCCAATGGCGAGGGATGTTTGGTACATGTTCTTGGTCGCCTTTGGTATAGTCTGGGTGACTCCAAGATCCACAACAAATATGATTGAAGCTTGGAGAGGGTGTACAGTGGATAGTCGAGTCAGAGAAGCTTGGAGGGCCACTCCCCTTTGTTTATGGTGGGGTCTGTGGCACGAGAGGAATAGGAGGCACTTCAAGGACGTGGAATCTCCTATTTGGTCTCTCAAATACAATATTTTGAGTTCTTTATTTTTTTGGGTTAATGGTAGAAATTGTACATCGGGTGATGAAGTAGTAGACTTCATTAATAGCTTAAGCTTATAGATGGCCGTGCTTGGCTTCCTATATCTTCTAGGGAGCGCTCCCCTCTTGAGCGCCTTTTAATGAATTATTATTTATCAAAAAAAATATATTTAAAAATAATTTTTTTTGGAGAGTTACTAAAAGGTTATTTTTCAATTTTATTATTTGATCAATTTAAAACTTGAAATATATAAAAAAATATTCAAGGAGCAAATCTGAAAATTAATTCCTCTGCACTTTTAATACCCTCAAAGAAGTTAATTATTTGTTTTTGATATATTTTTTTTATAAGTAAAAGATTTCATTAAAGAGCGCTCAAAAGGGGAGCGCAACAACCCAAGTTAATTATTGTTTATAATTAAAGCATCCATAGAAAAAGCGCTCAAACTGGAGCGCACCCCACTTACAAAGGCAACAAAGCCCCAAAACACCACTATATTCTCAAGCTATCCACAAAAACCATGAGATACTCCAATGATTTACAAATATCTACCATGAACTCAAAAAGTAAGGACCTAAGTATAAAGAATTTGAAAGCCCAATAGGAGTCTCCAGTCCTTCAAAAGATCTCCTATTCCTCTCCCACCAAAGAACCCCACCACAAGCAAAGGGGGGCCAACTTCCAAGCATCTTGAACTTGGATCCCCACTGTGCAACCTCTCCAAGCCTCGAGCTTAGATCTCATGGAACACGACATTGACCCAACTGACACCAAACAAAGCACAAAGCTCAAAGAAGTTAATTATTTTATGTCAAATTATGAATATTTGGCATTCGATCTTAGTTTTTTAAGGACAAATATATTTTATTGCATGGTTTACATGTAACTGATAATTTGGACTATATGAATTGTCTTATTGTGCTTAATTCGTCAATTTTGTGAAAAAAAGAGGGAGATACAAGAGAATGCAATTACGGGGAGATTGCAAATTTAAATTTTATGCTTTCTTTTGTGCTTATTTATGTGTTGCACATATATAGTTGTTTGTCGATGTTTTAGACGATTTTAACTTTTCCAATATGACAAGCAGGTTCTAAAGTTTCTGAATCTTTATATCTTTTATGTGTTGTCAAATTATTTTGGATTTGTCACGACTTACGAAATTGCCAAAGGAGGAGAATTTAAGGTTTATTAGAACTTAGTGTTCGCAAATTTTGTGGCAAAAGGCAGAGTCGGTAGTTTTTATTTTATTTTCAGAAGTTATTGTAGTTAGTTAGAGTTGGAATTTATCTTGGATCCATGAACTATGGAGACAACCTTATTTAAGATCAAAAGGGTAAAAAGGTAAATTCACCTCCTGAAATTCTATCTAACCAGATTAGGGTTCATATGATTTCATCTATTTCATAAGACATGTTAGGGTTTTCAAATTCCATATTTTGATTCATAAAAACGCGTTTTGGAATGCGTCAAATTATTTTTTGAATATTTATATTTTCGAAATCCTAATAGAACAATGATAAAGTTTCATTCTAGCGAATGATCAGTTGAAACTTACTCACCTGGGTTTGATCAATTGAAGTTGGAGAGCATATTGCTTGAAGACTACTGGAACAAGTTCCATCGTTCGAACTTAACTCAATCAGGAAAGAACTGAGGTCATAATGGCTAGTTTGTCATGCCCTTAAATTTAAGATTAAGGTCATCTTATCCTCTCACCCAAATTTAGTGCATGGTTGGATACATAATCCACATGAACAGACGACATTCCATCACAAGCATTTTAAAATCAAACAACTAATTAATCCATGGGGGAAATGGTTGATTTTTTGGACTTATTGAGAGATTAAGGGCCCTATTTGGCTCTTGTATTGCTTTTGCTGGCTGCGTTTCCCAGTTGAACGCTTTCTAATACAATCTCATCAAAAAAAAAAAAAAAACTAGTTGATAATATATTATCAACTACCATGAAGTACATGACAATAACAACTTAAATTGTTTCCTAGAGTTAACAAAAATAGAACACTAACAATGTTTGATGTTACAAAGAATCCTCAATACAATCTTTAATCAACTAAATAAAGTCTAACTAATTGAACCTCTAAGCAAAGCAAATTCTCTTGAAAACAATCAATCGCTCCAACTACCTAAAATAGTAAGAAAGAAGCTGGTGTTGTAGGAAAACCTTATAAGCAACATTCTAACTAATCGACAATAATCAACCATATATCTAATAGTTATTCCAATTATTTCAATTATTATTAACTAATATTATTATTAAGCCAACATAACTTACTAAGTCTGAAAATTTATAAATTGTAATAAGTAAGTGCATATAACAATTTGAATTATGTTATTAAACCATTTAAACTTTTCTCAAAGTTCACTTTAGTTAAAACAAATTAAACTTGATGTCACGTGATCACGACATTCCATGTTTTCCATGTATTATTTCAAGGTCATGAGTCAACCTAATGTGACTTTCTCATCATATGGCTAACCTATAAGCCACTTAATTGTTCAAATACAATTTTTTAAGGGCATACTCATCAACCAATACCACCTCCAAAGAGAGAACACATCTCTCTAGAAGTCATGACACAAACCATAAAGTGTACCACTTATGACTGCGAGAATAAATAACTCTCCAGGTAAGTGTAGAAGGGATACATAACCTCCCCCAAACACAAACCTTAGTGATAGGAGAGATATATAACCTCATGTAAAACACTATCAATGGTAGGGGAGATACATAACCTCACCCAAGGGACAAGTACCTAATACCACTTCCTGAGGATGCTTGGCTTGAATAATTGGGGCACCAATCGAATCTGGACTAGCACATAGCATCGACGTCCATACTCCAAATGTCTCCATCATCACCCAAACCATCATCAAACATCAATCACGAAACACAACCTTCATACGCGCACGCATGACCTAAAACCTACCTTAAGTACTATCTATAACCTGTAGATACGAAGGATGTACTATATCTGTAATTCTACATAATTTAGCTACCTATAAAATATCAAGACCTAACTACTTAATTAGCTAGTTTGGAAGTGAAGAAAATTACAGGGGGAATGATTGCTCAATCATAAATTTTTGAGCATGTGAGGATACACCTGAGACTATTACCCAACATTTTTTCTCTAAAGGATAATGCTTGATGTTTCTCCATAGGAAAAAAATGTAGATGCCTCTTCTTTTGATTTATGTCCCTGAAGGAAAGTAAGAAACTATGTTTTGATGGAATCTTCCACTGTGCAAGATTTTGAGTCATTGTGATCCTTGAAAATCTATAACCTGTTTGACGAATTCTTGAGAGAACATCCATCACAATTTGGTTGAAAACATTCACTGTATGTGTCTTTTTTGTTTTTGTTTGCACTTGAGACTGCTTGTGGGTGTTTTTCCTTTTCTTTCTGTGTGTGTGTGGGGTGGGGGGGAACGAAGCAGAAGCTATGAAATTGTTCCCGCACGAACAAGGTTAACTTTGAATCCACAAAGTTCAGATAAACGCAAACAAAAGTTGCAGAGAAATCTGATTTTGTATTGATAATTGAATGTGTGATCTGCACTCTGCAGTACATATATTTATAATAAAGAAATCATAATTCTTACAGTACAAGGAAACCTAAAAACAAAAGGAAACTTTTAGAAATTCTAATAGCACAAGGAAACCTAAAAACAAAAGGAAAAACTAGCAGCATAATAAAACTGCCAAAAATAATAAAATTTCTCTATAAATAAGGTAAAACCTAGTTACTCAAAATTACTAATTACCAAAAATCAAAGCAATCCAAATCCGTCTTAACACCTAATAAAATTTCCCAAACGGGTCCCACGCTCATCAGATATCTGTTCTACATCAATCCCCTCCACTTTAGAAGAACTTGTCCTCGAATTGAACTGTGGATAAAGCGACTCATCAGGAGGATGATACTTGAACAAGTCTGCCACATTGAAAGTATTAGAAATTGACATATCATCAGGAAGCTCCACCACATACGCATTGTCATTATTTTTTCATGTGATGCGACACGGTCCATATTTTCTCTTTGTTAGCTTTCCATATGTTCCCATTGGAAATCTGGTCTTGCGCAAGTGCACCATCACCAAGGCACCCATGTTGAACACTTGGCTCATCGATGCTTATCGACTGCAGCCTTATACTTGGCATTGGACTATTCTAGATTGTGCTTGACCTCGGCTTGAATTTTCTGTACTCTCTCAGCCATGTTTTCTGTTGCAATGCTCACTCCAAGAAGCTTGGGCAATGGAACCAAATCTAAGGCATGCTTTGGTGCTTTGGTATAGACAATCTCAAACGGCGTCTTTCCAGTGGACTTGTTTAACATACTGTTGAAAGCGAACTCAATCTGAGGAAGAGTTGAATCCCATTGTTTCAGTTTTATCACCAGAAATACACCGAACCATGTTTCCCAATGTTATGTTCACCACTTCCGTCTGCCCATCTGTTTGCGGATGACTAGTGCTGTAGTACTTCAAAGAAGTATCAAATTTCTTCCACAAAGTCCTCCAAAAGTGGCCAAGGAACTTGACATCTCGATCTGAAGTAAGCGACTTCGGGACTCCATGCAAACACACAATTTCTCGAAAGAACAGATTAGCCACATGTGTCGCATTTGAGATTTTCCGACATGGAATAAAGTGCGCCATCTTCGAAAACCTATCAACAACTACAAAAACAGAATCCATATCTTTGTGTCCGTGGAAGTCCCACCACAAAATCCATAGTCAAATCCTCCCAAATATTTTCTGGTATGGGTAGTGGAATATACAATCCAGTATTATGTGTCTGACCCTTAGTTGTTTGGCACACTGGACACCTCTGCACAAATTTGCTAACATCACGCTTTAATTGTGGCCAGTAATAACGCTCCTTTACTAGCGCAACTGTCTTGTCTCGGCCCAAGTGTCCACCCAAATCACTTCTATGTAGCTTACGAATGATCTGTTCTCGTAGAGATGATTTTGGAATACAAAGCTAGTTTCCGCGAAACAAATAACCATCTTGAATATGGAACTCTGCTGCAGGTTGCCATGAACTGTACTTGACCCAAATTGCCTGAAAATCCTCATCAGTCTCATACAACTCCTTCAAGCAATCAAAACCAACAACTTCAGAACTCAAGGTTGTCAATAAAGCAGCTCGACGACTCAACGCATCAGCAACTTTATCCTGCTGCCTCGACTTATGTTTCAACACAAAGGTAAATTTCTGCAGAAAAGAAATCCACCTAGCATGCATGCAGTTCAAGTTGCTCTGCGTGTTTATAAATTCCAAGGCTTGATGATTAATGTACATCACAAATTCCCTTTGAATTAAATAATGTTCCAAATGCTTCAGGGCGCGAATCACAGCATAGAACTCCATTTCATATGTAGTCCACTTCTGTCTTGCCTCACTAAACTTCTCATTGAAACATTCAACTGGTCTACTCTCTTGAGAAATTACAGCCCCTATACCCATGACAGAAGCATCACACTCGACTTCAAACACCTTCTCAAAACTTGGCAAAGCTAGCACTGGAGCAGTGGACAACTTCTCTTTAATCACAACAAAGGCCACCTCCTGCTCATTACCACATTGAAATTTCCCCTTCTTCATGCACTCAGTAATGGGAGCCACAATGCTACTGAAATTTCTGATGAACCTGCGGTAAAAGGTCGCTAATCCATGAAAACTGCGAACATGATTTATAGTCCTTGGTGTAGGCCAATCTCGGATAACACGAACCTTTTCTTAATCAACCCGAATACCGTCAGCTCCTACAACAAATCCCAAAAATAGCAATCTGTCTGTAAGAAAATAACACTTCTTTAAGTTGACATACAACTTGCTGGCACGCAAAACTTGCAAGACTTCCCGCAGATGCTCCATATGTTCTGCTTTACTACGACTGTAAATCAGAATATCGTCGAAATAGACAACCATAAAACTACCAATAAATGGTTTCAAAACCTGGTTCATCAATCGCATGAATGTACTCGGTGTGTTAGACAGCTCGAATGGCATAACCAACCACTCATATAGCTCCTCCTTTGTTTTGAAGGCAGTTTTCCACTCATCGCCTGGTCTAATCTGAATTTGATGATACCCACTCCGCAAATCAATTTTGGAGAAGACTTGTGAACCCTCCAACATGTCCAGCATATCATGTAATCGCAGAATTGGAAACTTGTATTTCACTGTAATTTTATTGATTGCGCGGCTGTCGACACACATCTGCTAAATACCATCTTTCTTTGGTGTCAGCAAAGTAGGAACTGCGCAAGGACTCGTACTTTCTCTGATCAGCCCCTTATGAACTAATTCTTCAACCTGCCTCTGTAACTTTGCACTCTCCGATGGACTCATGCGATAATGTGGCAAATTTGGTAAACTCGCTCCAGGCACCAAATCTATATGATGTTGTATATCCTGCATGGGCGGCGGTAGGCCATCTGGTAGCTCTTTTGGTATCAAATCTTGAAATTCTGCCACTAGTGGTCGTAGCACTTCAGGAATAGATGGATCTTCTTTCGCCTCCTCATTCTTAAACCACGAGTGTCGTAACTTCGCCCGACTCCTTCATTGCATCGGTGAACTGCTCCCCAGGGACAGTAAGAAAAGAACGCCCATCCACTTTAGAAGCCTTGGGAGGCTCTTCCCCCATAGGTACCAACATAATCTTCCGGTCATGCCACCAAAACAGATGTGTTGTCTTTTCCTTTGTGAGTTGCATCAACATCATACTGCCAAGGATGCCCCAATAACAGATGACATGCGTCCATCTCAACCACATCACAAATTGTCTCATCTTGGTAGTACTTGCCAATGGAGAACGGAATACGGCAGATTTCAGTCACCTTAGTCTTGGCACCCTTCTTGATCCACCCAATTTTGTAAGGGGATGGATGTTTCTCAGTTTTCAACTGTAGCTTCTTGACTAAGACCTTTGACACAATATTCTCGCTACTGCCACTATCCACAATCACATCACAAACTTTCTGGTTGACTGTGCATCTGGTACGACAGATATTGTGTCATTATTTATCGGTTTCTTTTCTTAGCGCAAACAACAACCTCTGAACTACACAGCTAACCCAATCACCATCGTCACATCTAGCAAATTTAGCACCATCATACTCATCTAGAGTATCATAATTTGGTTCATCTTCATTGACATTTGGCTCGCCATCTTTAGCCTCTACTACATTCACTTGTCTCCGATTAGGACACTAATTGGAGCGATGACCAGGCTGTTGGCAACGAAAACATTTATCCAGCCCAGGATGCGCATAAGGGTTATCGTTCCTGCCCTTATTCAAAGCAGATCTAATAGGTTGTTGTTCTTGTCCCTTACTATCGCTAACAACGTATGAGTAACGCTATTGTTGTTGAGAAGCGACATCTTGTTTCTCCTTATTTTGTGAAGTACGTGCAGAATTAGAGTATGATTTGTTCGACTCTTGATAATGCAAGGATGGTCGTGCCAATCGCGCCTCAATCTTACAAGCCAGATTGATAGCTTCTGATAAATTCTAGACTATATGCATAGTAACATGATCCTGGATCGCCAATCGTAATCCCCCAGTATAACTTGCCACCTGCTGGCTATCTGTCTCTGACAGGCTGCTGTTAAACTCCTCTGTATACTCACTAACAGATCGATTTCCCTGCCTGCAGTTCTGGAGTCGATGATTTAACATCTGGTTGTAGTCTGGTGGCAGAAATCTGGCCCTTAACAACTGCTTCATCTTGTGCCAGGTTGTTTCCCTTGCCTCCTCCGGTTAGTCTGCGTCTGTTCCCAGCAGGCCGAAGCGCCCCCTTTAAGCTTGTATGCCACAAGTTTAACCTGCTTCTTTTTGGGTATATTCATATACTCAAAGAACTGTTCAACATCAATAAGCCAGTCAAGGAAATCTTCGATGTGAAGATGTCCATTGTAACTGGGTATATCCATCTTCATCTTATAGTCATGAGTTTCCAGGTCTCTTCGGTTTCTCTTCTGTCTACCACGATCACGCCAATCAAATCTCTCAAATTCCTCATCACTGGAATACTCCACATAGGTTGGAGGCTTACGTGGAAGTACAGGAATATAACCCATGTTTGGTTGGCTGCGAGGAACATTGTCAGCGCGAACCCGAACTGGTTCACGAGCCTGGTTGCCACCAATCCCAAGTCTAGCGATAGCTTGTTGAAGATCCTGCAACATGCGTTCCATCCGTCCAAACTGCTGTTCCTGAGCTTCATGGGTGCCCAAAGGGCCTGCACTCCATGATCTTCGTCGCGGTTGCTGCCATCACCATCTGCTGCCATAAAACCAGAGTAAATCAAGGCTCTGATATCAACTGACAAAGCGGAAGTTATGAAATTGTTCGCACGCGAACAAGGGTAACTTTGAATACACAAGGTTAAGATAAACGCAAACAAAAGTTACTGAGAAATCTGATTTTGTATTGATAATTGAATGTGTGATCTACTCTCTGCAGCACATGTATTTATAATAGAAAAATCATAATCCTAACAGTAAAAGGAAACCTAAAAATAAAAAGAAACTTGTTGAAATCCTAATCCTAATAGCACAAGGAAACCTAAAAACAAAAGGAAAACTAGCAGCCTAAGAAAACTGCCAAAAATAATGAAGTTTCTCTATAAATAAGGTAAGAAACCTAGTTATTAAAAATTACTAATTACCAAAAATCAAAGCAATTCAAATCCGTCTAAACAACTAGTAAAATTCCCCAAACGGGTCCCACGCTCATCAACTATCTGTTCTGCATTAGAGGGGGTTGTTGTATCTTGAATAATTTTAGATAGATTACCCTTTTAACTCTTTCGAAACTGAATCTGAGGAAAGAACTAGTCTTCTCCTTGGTTTTGTTTTTCATGCGCCAAACATTTTCTGGCAAAGCCTTCATTTCATTCCTCGAGTGGCTGAAATGGAGGTCAATATTTCCACAGCATTTTATCAGATTCCAGAGAATTTTGTAATCAAGAAGGAAATTTTGAGGAGATGCTGCCCAACTGATTCCATTCCAACCACTAATATAAATTTCTATCCACTAAGACTAGAAAGATCAAATTGAGAATATCGTGGGATAGTAGGAAACAAGTAGTCTGCAGCCTCAATATGTTCTCTGCATTTGAGGCATATGTTGTGACGTTCCACATCTCCTTGTGGGAGAAGTTGCTGACACTTACATTTGTGCATGCCTCGAAACTGTGCAGATGTGTTTTGAAAATCATGAACACGGAGTGTGCGCAAAGCCGGCAATATCTACACAATTAGGAAGCATCCACACATAATTCCACACAAGTAGTTTACACCAGTTTTAAGATTGAAGTCTTCAAACTGTGTAAATGCTCTTTGAAAAGCGTGAGCACGGAAAGTGTGCAAAGAGGACAGTATCTTCATAGTGTGGGCAGGTCGTGACAATATCGGAAAGTGAAACAACCTTTACTTCAAATTTAGTTGGGTGGTTCAAGAACACCATCATTGATGCATGTTGTCAGTCTTGATTGTGGAGTAGAGAATGAGTTAGTAAAACCATGAGTTGACTATGTTTTTTTTTTTCTTTTGGTTTTTACTGGGTTGGAGTCCCACGAGTCTATCTAAGTTCCAAGCCTATACGAGTCCCCTAATTACCATCTTAGTTTTTTTGTTTTGACATCAGATGATAAACCTTTTTTTTAATTATTTGTTGAATAATTAATGATATTTGAGGCTTCTCAAGCATCAAATGATAGTTTCATTCATTTATTGGTTCTGTAATAATATTTAGTGTACCTTCTTTTCATATATAAACTCTTTCCATTTACGTCATTAGAGGTCAATCCGTAATGTTTCTGAAAATGTGATGACTCATGGACATATATTCCTTTCTGAGCAAACTATTTTGTCTATTGACTAGAGAACCTAGGTCAATTTATTCTTGCACTGCTGACATTTACCTCCAGTGACTAGTGGTGGCACCTGTTGTATAATTGTGGATTTAATTTCCTATCCAATCCCAATATTGGTTGTAATAAATTCGTCAGTCCAGGTTTTGTAAATGACTTGGAATGACTGAACTTATTTGACATTAATTTAGATAAATATCTTTTTTTTTTTTTTCTTTCTAATATGAATGTAGTTAGAAACAATTTGGCTAATCATCATCATCATCATTGGATCCTCAGAATCATGAATTTATCTAAAGCTAGCAGTTTTATTTTTTTCATGTGCTGCCCAGCTATCATGCTTACTTTAGTGTTCCTAATCTTTATTTCTAGTATTGGCTTATCTTCTGTGCCTCACATATAATAATTGATTTATATTGTTTTCTTTTTTCTATTTGAAGACTTCAATCTTAAAACTTGTGTAACAATACCTGCTGGAACAATACTAGTTGTGCCTATTCATTTGGTACAGACGGATAATTCCAGTTGGGGAACTGATGCTGGCAAATTTAATCCCTTTCGTTTTCTGTCAAAGGCCGAAAATAGATCCGATTTAGTTCACATAACATCACACACAGGTTTACTTCTGCCCATCACCTTTATTATTTATTTGCATTATGATTCTGAATTCATTGAATTGCATTTAATTTTCTAATTGTGATATTGTGGCAAATGTTGGTAAATCATATGTAATCAAAGCCATGTTGCCTTGTTGCATGTATATCATGTTGGTGGCACAAGGAATTTATTTTGCACTTGACATTATTAATTCTTTTTGTATGATACTGGGTGTTATCTCGTGGTCCGAGATGACACTTGTCATGATGTGCATTACATCGTTTTAGAAGTACACATGGGGGTCTGTTCATCTATGTTGCATTTGAATCACTTGCACTCTCACCTTTTGTACAGCTTAAAAAGTTGGGAAAATTAGATTTAGGACAATTAGGATGCTATATTAACTGTTAAAATTAGCATGATATCAAACAATCAAGGTTGGCAAGCATAATCTGTAGCAAGTCTTTGGCAATGATTTTTCTCTGGGTCTGCAGAGGAACGAATGGATGCAAGACATAACTCATATGTTTTAAACGAGCCAAATGAAAGTGCAGCATTTTTTCCTTTTGGATCTGGTACGCGAGCATGCATCGGCCAGAAATTTGCAATCCTTGGAGTTGCTACATTATTTGCATCTTTGCTTGAGCAGTATGAGGTTTGTTCTCTCTATATTCAATTTTCCTCTCATTACCTTTGCTAGTAATACTTTATTTTTTTGTGTTGTGCTTAATCTTCTTGTGTTATACAATTTTTAATATTGGCATTTAGAAAATAAATCTTAGTTGTACATTCATCCTATATGACTTTTATTAGTTGTACATTTGTCGTATATAATATTTATTAAAATATGTTCTTAATTTATTAAAATGTTTGGTTACTACAGTTTTGGATTTATTCATGGTGGTGTTTCTGTTTCATGTTGTTTTGTTGTTACAAGTCTGTGTTTGTGCATTTTAGATCAACAAAATCTTTGAGCCATCATCAGAGTGCATGTCAACTCCATCTCCTCTATGGTCCAACATAATGATGAACATGTAGTTCTGCAATATTTGTACATGTTAGCAACATTGAGGACAAGTGAAATTTGTGGATCTGCTGATAGATCAAGACTGTAGGTGTTGTCTCTCAAGTTCTTAAGAATTTCACCCCAACTTTTGTTGGCTACATTTGTAGTGGTACTACCTCGATCAGAATCAATTCCAACAAAGCTATAGCCCGTTGTAAGGTTCATAGCCTCTATAGCGAGCACCTGGGCTATTGGCATACCTTGAAGTTACATATACTGCTCTGTAGTCAGTGGACTCGTTGATCAACCAGTGAAGGGAATAGAAGCATAGGTATAGGCAAAGGTGGGAGGGATGGGAGAGCAAGCTGGCGTGGGGGCAAAGGCACTAACATCTGAGCAAAGCAAGCCCTAGAAATCGGCAGGGTATGAATTGTCTCCTTCAGTATAGGCTGTCCTGGCTCGTTAGGTCCCAATAATCCAAAGGATACAAGCTTCTTAAGGCTGAGTCTGAAAGCTTTGTTTGTAGAGTCTCTTTCAGTTCAGGTCTTGAATCATTTGGCAAAACTTGGGAGGGAGAAAGACTATAGGGCTAAGAGGAGCTTGGCAAATATTATTAGTTTGATAGGAAGATTGGAATAGAAGCCATGCGCACACAAAAGTCTAACAATGCAAGGCCTCTTGATGCAGTAACAAATGCTTTCTTAGAGAGAACTACTTCGTTGGAATCTTCAAATTGTAGTTTTTGGCTGCATTCTGGTCAGGAAACTATTTTGGTTTGAGAAAAGGATTTTCTGATAGTTTTAGGGTGTGTTCAATTATTCTAATATTTTCTATATTTATTTATAGGTTTCATATTTTTGCATGTGGGCTTTTTAAATTAATGTAGCTATAGTAACTGAGGCTGTAGTGGTATCGTTGAAGCAGTTGTTCATGCTATTATTGTGAACAAGTTTAGTTATCTTTCTTTTTCAGGCTTCATTATTACTAGGGTCTAAAGTCTTTAACACCTTGCAATTTCTGGAATTGGTAAATATTAACTTGAGAAGCTGAAGCAGTAAAGCCTTTGTGCTTTGTTTGGGAGATTATGAATGCCTTGTTTCTTTATTCTTTCTCTTTTTCTTTTACTTGTTTACTTATCTTTCTTCTTTCTTGTATTATCACTGTATTTCATTCTTTAGATTTTGTCATTATATAACGTTTGTATGGTTAAATCTAACCACTATTATTTTTACAACCCTATAAGCCCTAGTTCTCTTCCCAAACCTATTTTACCAATCCCAATCCATCCCTAGTTTAAATCTTGACTCTAGTTCCATTTGCGGTGTTATAATTTTAAAACATCATGCATAATCTCTTAGATCTAAAGAATTTCTGTCAATAGAGCTCATATATTGCCATTTTATAGTTATGTTGCTGCCGATGTTTGGCTACAATCTGTAGATCAAGTTGGTCTTGGTAAGAATAGATGGTATTTTCATTTATTAGTTGCTTTTTGTGTGTTATTGGAGTTCTTACATTGAAGAATTATAACTTACTAGTGTCGGATTTCTAGGGAATAAATTAGGAAATTCTATTTTTTGCAAATAAAATCTGAAAATTTTAGTAGATTCTGATTCCTGATTTCTAGCCTAGAGAATTTCAGATTTGATTTGCTAATTTTGTGGCCTTCCTAATTTGGTGGCCTTCCACTATTATTTATCTTATAATTGTCTCTCTTGAAATTTAATAAGAATGATTATTCTTCTTTTCAAAAAACCTTCATGGTATCAAAGCCTCGTGCTCTTTTTTTATTTTCTTCTTTCTTCTTTCTTCTGATGATGTCGTATAAGTCGGCGATGACCGGTGCCCAAAGAAATCCTACCGTCTCTTCCGGTACTTTCGAAACCATTCTGCCCACGCCTGTATCTGCCGATTACTATTCCCAGAATTTAGCCCTTTATCTCACGGTTACAAAACTCAATGGGCATAACTATCTCGAGTGGGCTCAGTCTGTAAAATTGGCGATCGATGGCAGAGGCAAAATTGGCCATTTGACTGGCGAAATATCAAAACTTACTGCTGGTGACCCTAATCTAAAAAAATGGCAGTTTGAAAATTTTCTTGTTATTGCTTGGCTCATCAATTCCATGGAACCTGCCATTGGAAAACCTCACTTATTTCTTCCTGCTCAAGATGTCTGGGAGGCCGTTCGAGATCTTTATTTGGATCTGGAGAATTCTTCTCCAATTTTTGAGTTGAAAACTCGAAGCTGAAAATCCAAGCAAAATGATCGCGATGTTACTACTTATTACAACAAATTGGTAACATTATAGCATGAACTTGATGAATGTTATAATGATGTTTGGGAGAATTTGAACGACTACGCTTGCCACAAGAAGAGAGAGGAAAACGACAGGGTTTACATGTTTTTAGCCGCTTAATTAGAGTTTGGACGAGGTCCGAGGCTGCATTCTCGGCAAGAAGCCATTGCCCTCTATTCGGGAAGTTTTTTTTGAAGTTAGACGTGAGGAGTCAAGGAGAAGGAGAAAAATCATACTGTGCAACACTGAACATGGTTTCAACTTAGAACCTTAGAGCTCTGCTCTCGTGTCAAGAGGTGTTGATTCTGACGACGACGGGTGTAATAAACCGTGGTGCGAGCATTGCATTGCAAAAAATCGTGGCATACAAAGGAGACGTGTTGGAAGCTTCATGGTAAACCAGCAAATTGGAAGCTAAAATCCAAACGTGACGGTCGCGCCTACCAAGCCATTGCTGAAGCAACTCAGGAGCCTTCTACCAACTCAAATGCAGTCCCTTTTTCCAAGGAGCAATTAGAGCACCTGTACAAATTGTTTCAATCTCCAAAACTATCCTTAACTCTATCTTATTCTTCGGTACAGAAGGGTAACCCTCTTGCTGCTGCGTTTTTAGGTGTTTTTCCTCACTTTGTTCATTCTTTTTTTTTTTGATAACTAAAGATTCATTAAAAAGCGCCCAACCGGGGGACGCATCCCAAAACAACATCAACAAAGGCTTAAACTATTTACAAAAGAAAGGAGGGACTCTAAATTGTTACAAAGATAACCCTCCGACCAAAAGAATAAAGAGCTAAGAATGGAGTAACGAAATGCTTCCCATGGCTACTCTTTATCTTTAAAGGATCTCTTGTTCCTCTCATTCCATAAGGCCCACCATAAGCAATGAGGGGCAACCCTCCAAGAATGTCTAACATCGTGTCGCACTCGAGAACCATCCCAAACTGAAATACAATTCACCACAGATTTGGGCATGATCCATTGCACTCCAAAGATACCACAAATCAAATCCCATCCCTCCCTGGCTCTAGGACAATGAAGGATGAGATGATCAATAGTTTCCTCCGCCCGTTTACACATGCAACACCAATTAGCCAAAATGTGCCCTCTCGTCCTTAGATTATCGATGGTCAAAATCTTCCCCAAGGACGCCGCCCACACAAAGGAGGCCACCTTCAATGGAGCCCTAGAATGCCAAATACCTTTCCACGGGAAAGAGGGCCCGCGGGAGTTAACCAAACTCTGATAAAAAGAACGAACCTCAAATCTCCCATGACTCGTGCCATTCCAGACCAACTCATCGTGCCCCTCCCCAGGACAGGCCTGTCTGTAAAGAAAAGCCAAGAACTCTGTCATTTCCTCCATTCCCAATCGTCCAGGAGCCTCCCAAACAGGACATCCCAAACCAGTCGTCCGCCATCAAGATGATAGCACTGAGCGACCATTGCCTGTTTATCTACTGCTAATCTGGCAAGTCTCGGGAAGGAACCCTCCAGTGGTCGCTCACCACACCAATGGTCAGTCCAGAAACTCACAAATCTGCCGTTCTTGACCCTAAATCGGATGTGTTTGGAGAACTCATTCCAACCCTTCGCTATGTACCTCCATAACCCAACCCCAACTAGAGTTCTCAACGTCAGCGAACACCATCCCCCTCTATCTTCTCCATATTTGAGGCTTATTAACCGCCTCCAAACCTTGTCTCTCTCCGTCCCAAACCGCCACAGCCACTTTCCCAATAACGCTTTATTGAAGAAGTTCAGCTTCCGCACCCCAAGTCCTCCTTTCTGAATAGGACGACAAATCTGCTGCCATCTTACAAGATGATATTTGGGCTCCTCCCCTAGACCCCCCCATAGAAAGTTCCCCTGAAGCCTTTCCAATCTCCTCAAGACAGAAACCGGTAGAGGGAATAAAGACATGAAGTAGGTAGGAAGACTCGAAAGCGTGCTCTTCATCAAAATAAGTCTACCCCCTTTTGAAAGATACTGTTTCTTCCACCCTGCTAACCGTCTCTCGAAGAGCTGAACAACAGGATCCCACAAGGAGGCTCTCCGCGCCTTCACACCTAATGGGAGACCCAAATAAGTCAAGGGAAAGGATCCCACTCTACAACCCAACACATCTGCCATTTGATCAATCCCTTCCACAACCCCCACAGGAGCAATCTCACTCTTTCCGAAATTTACCTTCAAGCCCGAGACAGCCTGAAAGCACACCAGAACTCTCAAATATCTCAATTGCCTCCACTCTGCGTCGCAAAACACAATGGTATCGTCAGCAAATAGCAGATGCGAGACCTCTACTTGGCAAGCCGGATTCCTTCCCACCTTGAAGCCTCTGTAGAACCCTAGATCACAAGCTCTCTTCATCAATCTGCTAAAAGCCTCCATCACAATAATGAATAAGGAAGGGGATAATAAGTCTCCCTACCTCAAGCCTCTCGAGCTACCAGAGAAACCAGACGGGACACCATTAACCATCACCGAAAATTTCACTGTGGAGATACAAAACCTGATCCATCCCCTCCATTTCTCCCCAAAACCCATTCTCTCAAGAAGATAAATCAAAAAATCCCAGCTCACATGATCATATGCTTTCTCCACATCAAGCTTACAAACCACCCCCGGATCTCCAGCACATATTCGGGCATCCACGCACTCACTCGCAACCAATACTGAGTCCAGAATCTAACGCCCTCCTACAAAGGCATTTTGAGACTAGAAAATAATTCCCTTCATCACTTCCTTCAATCTGATTGCTAAAATTTTTGCAATAATCTTGTAAATGCTTCCCACCAGACTTATAGGTCTAAAATCTTGAATGTCATCTGTCCCTCCCTTCTTTGGAATCAATGCAATGAATGTGGCATTCATGGACTTCTCAAATTTTTCATTCGCATGGAAGGCATGAATAGTTGCCAACACCTTCCTCTTCACCACATCCCAATTGTGATGAAAGAAAGCCATAGAGAAACCATCCGGATCCGGGGCTTTATCCCCCTAGCAACTCTGAAGAGCAATAGTCACCTCCTCCTCCTCAAAAGGCCTCTCCAAACGATACCTTTCCTCCTCCGAGATCATAGCGAACTCCAAGCCCCCTAGGAGAGGTCTCCACTCTGAAGTCTCCTTATACAAGCGTTGATAAAATGATGTCGCACCTCTCGCCACCTCCTCCTCTGTATTCATAACAACTCCATCCACCTTAATTCTTCCTATATGATTACCCCTCTTGCGAGCATTTGCCATCCTATGGAAAAATCTTGTGTTTCTGTCTCCTTCTTTTAACCACAAAGCCCGGGATTTTTGTCTCCACGAAATCTCTTCCAAAATAGCAATCTCCTCAAATCTAGTCTTGTAGTCCTCCCTTTTCATTTTGTCCTCCTCCCCCAAACCCTCCAAGCTCTCCTTTCTGTCCAATTCTGCTATTTCCCCCACAATCATGTTCTTTCTCCACTCAATGTTACCAAAAAACTCCTTATTCCACTTCTTTAGATCCTCCTTTAATCTGCGTAATTTCCCTACAAGGACAAAACTGGGAGTGCCCAAAATCTCATAACCCATCCACCATTGTTTCACCATCTCCTTAAACCCTTCCGCCCGCAGCCACATATTTTCAATTTTGAAACGTATTTTCCTCCTTCTCAGCCCCCCACAATCAAGCAACAGCAGAATATGGTCAGATGTTACTCTTGCCAAAGCCATCCGAGCCACGTCCGGGAATCTCTCCTCCCAATCGCCCGAGATCAAGAACTGATCCAAACGAGATAAAGTCGGAACCTCTCTGCCACTGGACCAAGTAAATCGAGCCCCCTCCAGCGGTAAATCAATCAATTCCTCGCCATCTATAAACTCCGAGAAAGAGGTCATAGCCTCCGTCCATCGCCCCCCTGAAGACCTCTCGTCCGGGGATGGGATCTAACAACATTAAAATCTCCCCCCACACACCACGGAACCCCCCATCGCCTTCGAACATTGGACAACTCTTCCCTTAGCACACCCCTCTCCGCATCCTCCACCGGACCATACACTCCCGAGAAACTCCATTCTGCTCCATCCTCTTCCAACTTGAACAAGCAAGAGATTGAAAATCTCCCTTTGCACACATCCACTCGAGACATCCATCTTTTATCCCAAGCCACCAAGATGCCTCCTGCTGTCCTTACCGCATCAAGTGCTTCCCACTCTAAAAACCGTCCACTACATACACTTCTCACCATCTCCTTAGAAACATTGCTTAGCTTTGTTTCTTGAAGGCAAACCACTTGAGCCCCCCACTTGTGTAAAGCCAATTTCATCACCTTCCTCTTGCCCGGATCATTAAGGCCCCGGACATTACATGAATCTATGCGCATCATCATAGACAAATCAGGGCTTTCTCCTCCTCCCTCCTCCCCCCTTGACTCCTACCCCTTTCCGACCCGCTCCTCCCTTCATAATTGACATATGAGATAAGGTTGCGGAGCTCCCTTTCCCCTTTCCAAGAAGAACTCTTTTTTCTACCAGCAAACGTCTGTTTTCCTTCAATAGCTCCATAAATTCCCCTGATCCTCTCATTCTCTCCAGCATATGTCACTCCCAAACTCTGACCCATCTCCTCTGCATTATTTCTTAACCAGCTCTCTACTTCCTCATTAACAGTTCTACATCCCTCAAAACCCCCTTCTTCATTAGGTCCCATAGCTGCCAGAGGGTGTGATAAGCCCAAACCTTCCCCTTCCTCTGTAGCCCGGGTCACAATGGCATGTTTGATGTCAAACAGATCAGCAAGAAGGTCACAATGGCATGTTTGATGTCTAACTTTGTTCATTCTTGAATGATTGATTCTGGTGCAACTGATCATATGACTCGTTGCTCTAAATTGTTCTCATCCTATAGTCCGTATGCAGGCAATAAAAAGGTCAAAATTGCAGATGGTTCACTCTCAGTAATTGCCGGGATAGGAACTATCAAACTCACTTCGTTGTTAACCCTCCATGATGTGCTCCACGTTCCCAATTTGTCTTGCAATTTGTTGTCCATCAGTAAAATTACCTCTGATCATCAGTGTCAAGCTAATTTCTACTCTTCTTATTGTGAGTTTCAGGAACTGACTATGGGGAGGATGATTGACAGTGCTAAGGAAAAAGATGGACTTTATTATTTTGATGATGGACCTAACTCGAGTAGACGATGTCAATTACTTAGCTTAAATTCTGTTTTTGTTTCCAAAGATAATGATATTATGTTATGGTATTATAGGTTAGGCCATCCTAGTTTTCAGTATTTAAAATACTTGTTTCCCAATTTATTTCAGAATAAAAGTCCATCTTCTTTTCAATGTGAAGTTTGTTAGTTTGCCAAACATCATCGTGCATCCTTTTTCACCCAACCCTACAAACCAACTACGCCATTTATTGTGATTCATAGTGATATCTGGGGCCTATGTAGAACATCTTTGTATTCTGGCAAAAAATGGTTTGTGACCTTTATTGACGATCACACGATATTAAGTTAGGTTTATTTGATGAAGGAAAAATCTGTTAGTGGAAACAATTTTCAAAATTTTTTACACCATGGTACAAACAGAATTTCAAAAAAATATTCAACTATTGCGAAGTGATAATAGTCGAGAATATTTCAAAAATATTTTGGGCCAATTTTTTCTTGAAAAAGGAATTGTTCATCAAAGCTCTTGTGTCGACACTTCGCAACAAAATGGTTTGGCTGAAAGAAAAAACAAACACTTATTGGAAGTAACTCGGGCATTGCTTTTTACCAATCACGTACCTAAATATCTTTGGAGTGAAGCCGTTCTTACTGCTACATATCTCATAAATAGAACGCCTAATAAGGTTTTAAGCTTTGAAATACCTTTTGATGTTTTTCATAAATTTTATCCAATAAATCGACTTTCTTCTTCTTTACCACTAAAGATATGTGGTTGTACCACTTTTATTTATATTCATAGTCATAATCGAGGAAAACTTGAACCTTGAGCCACAAAATTTGTGTTTGTTGGTTATGCTTCCACTCAAAAATGGTATAAATGTTTTGCCAAAAACAAATGTGTGTTACCATGGATGTTACATTTTTTGAATTACATCCCTATTTCACGCCTCATCTTCGAGGGGGGGGGGGGGGGGGGTTGTTTTTCATAATTTTTCCAAACTGAAGACTCGAAAAATGATCCTTTTCCAACTTTGATTATTCAACTTGAAAACCAAGCTTTATTATACTAGGAGAAAGTGAGACGAGCTTTTTAGATACTAAAAAGGCAGGTCTTCCTACAGTGCCATCTCATGATGTTCATGATCCTATAACGGCAAAGGAGAAACATGAAGAAAAAAAAACCACAGCGTTGGTACCATTTGATATTGTGTACTCGCAACAGAGGACAACTCGAAAGAAAGGGTCTTCCAATCCTTTGCACTGCCTTGCATCTGTAAACCCTCCAAGTAATGTCCTCACAGAGCCTTTACCTCATGTTCAACCTATTTCATCTTTGAGTTATGAGTCCTCTAGTTCTGAACTCGAGTCTGGTTCCAATCCTGAGTTCGATAATTCTGAACTTCCCATTGCTGTCCGGAAGGGTGTGAGGTCTTGCACCCAACATCCATTGTCCAATTATGTGTTATATGAAAATCTTACACTTGTTTTTCATAGTTTTACCTCACAATTGTCTTGTATGGAGATTCCTAATACTGTTCAGGATGCTCTAAAAGTTCTTGAGTGGAAGGAGGCTGTCTTTGAGGAGATGAAAGCTCTTGAAAAAAATGGCACTTGGGAGTTAGTTGATCTACCAAGGGGAAAGACAATTGTAGGGTACAAATGGGTGTTTATAGTCAAGTATAAATCTGATGGCTCTCTAGAACGGTATAAAGCTCGATTGGTTGCCAAGGGATTCACTCAGACCTATGGCATTGATTACTTGGAGACATTCACCCCAGTCGCAAAGCTAAACTTTGTAAGAGTTCTTTTGTCACTTGTAACTAATCATGATCGGCCTCTGCAACAGTTGGACGTAAAAAATGCATTTCTCAATGGAGACCTGGAGGAAGCAGTGTACATGGATGCACCTCCAGGATTTGGTGAAAAGTTTGGCACAAAAGTGTGTAAACTGAAGAAGTCCTTATGTGGTTTGAGAAATTCACCTAGTTTGTTAAAAGTTAAGGGTATACTCAAGGGAAAGGTGATTATACGATGTTTATAAGACATTCACAGGATGGGAAGATAGTGATACTGATTGTGTATATAGACGATATAATTCTCACTGGAGATGACGTACATAAACTGATTGAAGACTTCCCTCTCATCAACATTTGAAATCAAGGACTTAGGATCTCTGAGGTATTTCCTTGGAATGGAGGTTGCTCGGTCGAAGATAGGGATTGTTGTCTCCCAACAGAAGTCTGTCCTTGACCTCCTTAAAGAGACTGGGATGAGTGGTTGTAGGCCAGTAGACACTCCAATCGATCCCAATTAGAAACTTGGAGATGACGAGGAAGGTGATCAGTGAATACAACTCGGTATCAAAAGTTGGTGGAAAAGTTAATTTACTTATCACATACACGGCACGATATTGCTTTTGCTGTAAGTTTGGTAAGCCAGTTTATGCACTCACCCTACGAGAAACATCTTGAAGCAGTTTATCGGATTCTTAGATACTTGAAAAGTACACCAGGCAAGGGTTTACTCTTCTAGAAGACCACATAGCAGAACATAGAGGCATACACTGATGCAGATTGGACAGATTTAGTTATTTACAGGAGATCCACGTTAGGATACTGTACTTATGTCTGGGGAAATATGGTCACATGGCAAAGCAAGAAATAGAATGTGGTTGCAAGGAGCAGTGTCGAGGCAGAATATAGGGCTATGACTAACGGAGTTTGAGAGATGCTATAGCTGAAGAGAATTCTTGAAGAGTTGCAGATGCCGATGAACAAGCCAATGAAGTTTTATCGTGACAACAAAGCTGCCATAAGTATTGCTCAAAATCCAGTACGACATGATAGCATGAAGCATGTAGAGATTGACAGACACTTCATAAAAGAGAAGATTGATAGTGGAGCTGTTTGCATGCCTTCTGTTCCTATTACTCAACAAATAGCCGATACCTTCACCAAAGGACTTTTTAGACCTAGTTTTGAGCTCTTTGTAAGCAAGTTGGGCATGATAGATATCTACGCTCCAACTTGAGGGGGATGTTGGATTTCTAAGGAATAAATTTGGATATTCTATTTTTTACAAATAAAATCTGAAATTACTATTTCAGATTTTAGTAGATTCTGTTTCTTGATTTCTAGCCTAAATATTTACTGATTTGATTTGCTAATTTTGTGGCCTTCCTCTACTATTTATCTTGTAATCGTCTTTCTTGAAATTTAATAAGAATGATTATTCTTCTTCTCAAAAAACATTCAACTAGCTACCAGTTAAATGCAAATATTGATGGGTGTTTTCCTTTATTTAATGTTATATTTTTCCCATCTGGCTGCTGAGGGTGTTGAATGGGTTTTTTTGTTGTACTTTTAGATTTACCTCACAAGAAATTAGTTCCTTTGTTTCCTTCGGCTTCCCTTCCCTTTGCCCCACTGAGATTACCAATCACAACAAGCCAATTGGTGGGTTGCTGCTGCCTCACTAAAGATTTCAAATTTTGAGTTATCAAGCTTAATTGAGTTCGCTAAGACATTTTTCAAGAACTATGAAAACACAACAATTTCTGGAGAACTAAAAAATACTGTTCTCCAAAATTGTGTATATTCTTAACTCTGTTTTCAGAAGCTATCAATCAGACAAAATTTGTAACTTTTTACTGTTTTTCTGTTCTCCGAAAACACAAATTGTTCTCAAAAAACTGAACTAGGCAGGCCCTTGCCTTGGCTTTTGATTGTGATGCTGCTGACACTTTATATTGTGATGTGGCATTGCTAATGATACAGTAAATGGGTGAGAACTATGTGCTTTGCAAGTTGACACCTGGTGGGGCCTATATGTTAAAAGATATTGCTGACATGGCAAAGATTCCTAGTCGTTAATTAAAAATGTTGTTGCACGGGATAATTGCTGGCTTACACTGTGTTAAGTGTCTTGGTTCAAGTTTCTCAATTCTAAGCAGTTGAATTCTCATGATTTTCATTACTCTTGTGGCTTCCTTTATTCTTAAAATATCAGGATTAGTTTTCACAGCTGAACTTGCCCAGACAATAAAGAAATAAATAATAAATAAAACCGCAACAGTACATTTTGCATACAGAATTTTGTGCTATAATTTTGCTTTGTTGTATTTCAAATTTGCAGATAAGGCTTCAGCCAGGATTTGCGAATGATCTCAAACCGATGATGAATAATTGTATTCTTCAGCTTCCAAGCCCCAAGATAGTCTTCGTGAGAAGAAGCAGATGTGCAAATAAAGAAGCATAAATTGTTATCTGTGTTTCATATCTCCGTGGAATGGACGCGTTTTTCTTTTCATTTTTTCCTTTTCTTTTGCATTTTTATGGCTAGATTGATGGGGAATGCAACTTTTTTGAGGTCTCAATTCAGCAGTGAAAATGGAGAATAGTACGTGAGGGTGATTCATTCATTGCTCATGTTTTTTTGTCCCTGCCTCTAAATGCCCTAATTGCTTTCTTCCAGTGTCATTTGTTTTTAAGCACTGGGCTATTACTGTGTAGCTCTGTGGTTTTGTTCCCCATCTGAGCTTGTAATGTTCTTGATACCCCCTTTTTTCTCCAAAGGGAGTTCATGAGCTTGTAGTAATGTTCTTGTTTTCACTCTTTTTCTCCAAAGGGAGTTAATGTGCTTGTAATGTTTCCTGTTTCCCCCCTTTTTTCTCCAGTCGGAGTTAATAAGCTTGTAATGGCTACAGAATTATGTGGTAAATATTAATTGTTCAAGGTGATTGTGATTGTGATTGTGATGTCTCTCTCTCTCTCAAGGTGATTGGGATTGGGATATTTCTCTCTCTCTCTCTCTCTCTCTCTCTCTCTCTCAAGGTGATTGGGATGTTTCTCTCTCTCTCTCAAGGTGATTGGGATTGGGATTGGGATTGGGATATTTCTCCTCACCTTGAGATCTCTCTCTCTCTCTCTCTCTCTCTCAAGGTGATTGGGATTGTGATTGGGATATTTCTCCTCACCTTGAGATCTCTCTCTCTCTCTCTCTCTCTCTCTCTGTGTTTTCACATGCTGTCAACCATGTTTGCTGCATTTCTAATGTGTACATGAAGATTACTGATTATGAATTCCTGCAAAATGATTTAAGTTTGTGATGATGGTTAAAATTTTCTTTTGCAAGTGTTGTACCGATGGCATATCCCTGCAATTTCTCCTTTGTTAACGCTAAACATTCAGTTTCTAAGAATGTTGTTACCAGGAAAAGTTATAATTCTTTTTGTGTAGTCTATATATAGATGATATTCTGCCTTTTACAAAAACAATCTTGTTTGGGACTTGGTGCAACATTTCTAACCTGAATAGAGATGTAGAGAGTTTTTCTATTTTGATAACTCAATTCAGCATTTTATTACGAGTATATTAAATAATTTTTCAATTAAGTCCCAATTTGGATGCTACTTAAAATATAATGTTTCAAATATTTTCATTGAAAATGTGATAAAATGTTAAGTGGAGAACATTTTTATCATTAAACTATTAAAATTAAAATAATAATAATAATAAATACAAAAGTTTTCAATATACTTTAGCAGTAAAAATTTATTTCTCTCTAGGCACTTGATCACTCCAAAATTATTAGGACTTGTTGTCTAGGAATTCCAATCAATAAAAACAAAAATAGTATACGATTTTTGCCCTTCCAATCTAATTTATTTAATGAAGAGGTGAAATGGTATTTTAAAAAGAACCTTCAAAAACTCGGGGTATTTTATGATAATGTAAAATAGATTGCAAGAATTCTTTTTGCGAGGCGCACTTTACTCCATTTGTCTTTTTATTTTAAATAATATGCCAAGATGGTACCTAAACTCATTCTATATTTATAATATTATAACTACCATTTATATTGTATAACCTTTTTTTACTTTGTTTAATACTTTTTTTGGATTTTGATCAAAAGAGAGTTTTTTTCTTGAATATTTTTTTTTACATCATGACATAAGAAATAATCTATTCAACAGATATATATATATATATATATATATATATATATATATATATATATATTTTAGTTATGTCAAAAGAGATAATGGGTACTATATATATATAGAGAGAGAGAGAGAGAGAGATTTTTTGTTTTGGGTTCTATCAAAATTAAGAGATTTTTTGTATGCCATACTTTTTTTTCCCAATGATGTCAAATGAGATAATTTATTTAACATAATTTTTTTTTGGGTCTTTTTTTTTTCTTCGTACCATATTTTTTTTCCAGTCCTATTGAAAGTGATAATTTATTCAATAGAGATAATATTTTCTTTTTCTATCAAAAGGGAATTTATTTAGCAAAGACATCTTTTTTCAATCTTTTTTTTTTTAATTTACAAAGTATACTTTTTTTTTTTGGTCCTATTGGGTCCTTTTTTTTTCGATTTCCTATCAAAAGAAATAATTTATTCAATAAAGTTAATTATTTTTTTGGTATTTTGTTTTCGGTCCTGTCAAGTGAGAAAATTTATTGAACATAAATAATTTTTTTTTCTTGGTCTTGTTAAAATAGAAAGAGATAAAAAAAATTTGAGTCCTTTCTGTTTGGGTAATTTTTTTGTTTTATGCTTTCAAAATAGACCGAAAATATTAAAGATTTGAGACAAGAATGGTATATAAGGAAGGATAATTGTGTAATTTGAAAAAAAAAATCATTTACTTGTGCTAGCATTGCTCCCTTCTTTTTAAGTGTTAATATCACTTTTTTTGTATTAAAAATTAGTCAAAAGGAAAAATTCAAAATTCTTCTTTTGAATGTAAAGGCAAATATAACTCCTTTTAAGAAATCTGCGTGATCGTGTGCAGATCAGATGCATGAGCAATTTTAGTCCCTTTTGTGATGATCAATTTGAATTTGGTAATAATTTGGGGTCTGTTTGGGAAGCTCTTCCTGGGGGCTTGAAACAGATCCAGAAAGCTCTTCCGAGAAAGTTTTTTAATGTTTAGTGAAACAAAGAAAAAGAATTAATAAAATCAAAAACCTAAAATGTCCGTTTTAGAGAAGCTTAAAAAATTCCGAAGGCCTTTATTTCGCATTTGTTTGTTTCATGACTAGTCACTTATTGGCCGTTTGTAGCTTTGCCTCATTTCACCAATTCTCTACCAAGTAAATTTGGTTTTGGCAATAATTTGGGGCTTGTTTGGAGAAGCTTCTTGGAGGCTTGAAACGGGTGCACAAAGTCCTTCTGAGAATAATTTTATTGTTTAGTGAAACAAGGAAAAAGAATTAATGAAAATCAAAAGATTAAAAAGTCCATTTTAGAGAAGCTCACAAAATTCAAAAGGCCTTATTTCACATTTTTTGTTCCTGCCTAGTCATTTATTCTTTTTGTAGCCTTGCCTTATTGTTTCACACATTTCATATTCTCACCGGTTCTCTATCAAGTCAATTTGGTTTTGGCAATAAATTAGGACTTGTTTGGGAAAGTTTCCTAGAGGCTTGAAACGGGTGTAAGAAGTCCTTTTGAGAAAAAAAATAATAATAATGAAAATCAAAGGATAAATATCTATTTCAAAGGCCTTATTTTATATTGGTTTGTTTCCTAACTAGTTACTTATTAACCTTTTGTGGCCATAGCTTATTTCACATATTTCTTAAGTCCTGTTTGGTAGATGTTTTGTTTTGATTTTTACGCAAAAGAAAAAAAGAAGCAAAAATTAAATGAGGAAGCTGGTACCCATTAGCTTCCTTTGAACATTCTTTTTGGACTTCGAATCTCTTTAGCCTTACCAATTCAAGCACTCTTCAAATGACTTTTGAGTTTAAAAAATCGAAAGTCGATTTTCAAAAGCTAATTCAAATAACTTGCAAGAAGCTCTTTTGAAAAAAAAAATTTAATATTTTATGAAATAAGAAAAAAATAAAATAAAAATCAAATAACTAAGAGAAGCTCATAAAATTCCAAAGGACTTGTTTCACATTTGTTTGTTTTCTGGTCACTTATTGGCCTTTTGTGGCCTTTCTCACACATTTCTTAGTTTCACCAAATCTCTATCAAGTAGGACTTGGTCCCACTTGCACCAATCCAACTACAAGCAGCCAGTGGGTCCATTGCTCTCCAAAGTTGACCTAAATCGTGTCACACATGTGGTTTGTCAAACTTTTAAATTCTTAAAATATTACAACCATAGTTCGTGTGTTTATTATTGTGCACACCTATTTTATCCCTCCTTTTATTTACTCTATACAAGGACAAAACAGAATAGAGTTATCAAATTTTTTTTTTAAAGTAAAGAATTACCAAAATACCCCAGTAGGTTTTCTTTTTCCTATGGTATTTAGCATGGTGAAGGTAAAAATTTATTCCCTACTTCATTTAGCATGGGCAAGGTACACAATGATTCCCCCACTCCTCCATTATTGGATCAGTTTGGGAGTATATTTGGAACTGAAATCAGACTAAATTGTAAAAAATTGGACCAAATCGAAGATCGGTTCAGTTTAGTCCAATTCGATTTACCGATTCAACTAATTTTTTGTACACCTCTAAAATTAATTGCAATCTCGTCCAACATCGAAATACTGTATCATTCCCCAACCCAAGCAGAGGCTTCTAAACATGATTTCGTATCATAATTGTTCAAATTACAACTCAAGATCATGAGCTTAGAAGCACATATACGAATACGACATGATACAAATACAGTGATACGACAAATCTAAAAATAAAATAAAATAAATGATACGGGTATGGTAGGATATGGCAAAAAAAATTATATTTTTATATATACAAAAAATTAATTTTTGATTAGTTTTTTTTATAATACTATTAATCTAAATGCAATCATTAATATGTTCTAAATAAAGAAGCAATTAAATATAACACAAGAGTTCGTTTCACAACACATAAAACAAGCATCACCGGGACCAAATAAACATTCACCTAAAGCATGGCTACGAACACGAATTAATATGTATACAATGATATGACAAATTCTTAAAAAATAAAATATAGATATGCAAGGACATGACAATATATATATATATATATATATATATATATATTATAACGTAGATATGTATAAAAGTCAATACGCTTGTATATATGAATGCATTTAAATAATAGTTATTTATGTTATATATATTGTTACTAACATTTCTTTATAAAATATTATCATTAACAAACAAGATAATAGTTAAGAGTTATATTGCATAATTTGCATGGATAATTTTTGTACTAAATCATGATATATATCTCAATAATTATTTTAAAATAAATTTTAAACTTTTTTAACAATTATGCTACGATATTATTATTGGAAAAACTATATTATAATGTTCAAAACTTTTTAAAAATGAGTTTTGAAGTATTTGAGAAGTATTAGATATATGATCGAAGCATTTGAGAAGTATCGGATATGTGTTAAAAATAAAAAATATATATTTTAAAATTATGGATACGTTTAGGAAGTATCGGACATGTATCCGTGAATATCCAAGGAATATCGGTATCCAATACGAACATGATATAGGTACATCACTCTTGTAGAACTATTTGTGCTTCCTGCATTATGAGTGAACCGTCAATTAGACAAGTTTAGGAAGTATCAGACATGTATCCGTTAGTATTCAAGGAGTATCGGTATACGATACTGACAAGTTACATGTACGTCACTTTTGTAAAAGTATTCGTTCTTCCTAAATCATGAGTGAACCCTCAATTGACGTAATTCTAGTCGATTTTACTGTTAGAATTTTTGGCCCACACTAGACCGTGATCATCACACTAATCATCATCGATCTTCATCAAATCAATCAATCAACATTTTATTCTCAAATTCAGTCATTTTAGCCCCTGATCAACTACAATCACCACACAATTGGACCAATCGCAACATATGATTTGCATCGAAATTGTTTAACCCACCCTTTTATACTAACATAGAGCTCAAAAGAATTAAAGAGTAGCCAAAAATTGCATTTCAACCCCTATACTTTTTGGATAAACACTGAAAAGTTCACACTTATTAGTAGAACCTCGAAAAAATCATGGTAGAGGGACATCGCACAGCTGGTAGGTGCACATTCTATGTAGGCTAATCAAAACGACACAATTTTGGTCCCCTTGCATCCCATTTGCCTATTTTTCTACAAGTACCCCCCTCTTTACTCCAACTTTGGCACTTTTACCCCTACAACACTTGAAAGCTCCATAAGCTCATACTTACAAACAACCTTTTTCCATCCATTATCTATTTAAATTCAACCATAGATGAGCAAAGAAGAAGAAATTTAAGCCCTCAAATTAAGAAGAGGTCTAGAAGTCTTGAAGATTGAAGTAATTTTTAAGAACCACTAAGAGAAGTTCATTGACTTATTGTAAAGTAACAAGTTATCGTTGAGTATTTAAGTGTTTGGCAAATTTTGTTTCGAAATAGTTTCAAATTATATTTCTCTCCTTTTAAACTCAAAGTTGAAGTTTTGACACATTCAAGTCGATCCAAGATCAAATGGATTGAAACATAGATTGATTGAACAATACTGAAGCTAAAATTCCATTTGGCAACTCCCATATTATTAACAATGACGGAACCAATGATCAGCACAGCAACAAAGAGGTAGTACTACTTAAAAGTTCTACCCATTTACACTAGCCATACATATATCACTCTCTAACTAGATATATCTCCAACACCTATATATATATATATATATATCACCTAATTATTAATTTTCCAAGTATATATTATATTGTAGGTATGCAGTTGTTACTGGGGCAAATAAAGGGATAGGACTGGAGATTTGTAGACAGTTGGCTTCTCATGGAGTCTTGGTAGTGCTCACAGCAAGAGATGAGAAAAGGGGTATTGAAGCTCTTGAAAATTTCAAAGGCTCTGCTCTCTCTGATAATGTGGTTTTTCATCAGCTTGATGTTGCCAACCCTTCTAGTATTGAATCCCTTGCTGATTTTGTCAAGGCACAATTTGGAAAACTTGATATCTTGGTATGATTAATCAAATTCCATTTTTTATTTTATTTAATAACTTCTTAGTTCATCTTCTGTTAAACCCAAATTTTGAAATACCCATGCTTAATTTACCAGTTTGATATAATTATATGATAAAAAAATTGTTCTCTCAATTTTTATTCTTTTAAATGATAATATGGGAGAGAAATTTAAGCATTCTATAGTTTTGTGAATTTAGAAATGGTAATAAAGTCACATGTTCTTTTTGAATTTTATTTCTTGTTTTATGCTGGTTCAATTTATTTACTTTCCATGATTAAATCTAAAATTTTCTTAACAGCAAGATATACTTAAATTGCTTCTATTATTGATTCATTCAACAGATATAACTAACTAGGATTTTTAATTAGTTCGCAATTAAAAAGCTTTTCTAGTATATATATATATTGATCACTGAAACACATTTGAGTATGTTGACAGAACTGATCGAGGCCATATATTGTATTGTGATTTTGTTTCTCCTCATTATCTCATGACTCTTGAAGATTTTGAGGTGACTTTGCCTTCACTTACTGAGGCATAGACGGCCTTTTAATTAATAAGAGAATCTAATTACTTGTCTATTTCACATAATCTTTTGTTTTCTTATTTTGTGAAATAAATATTGAGAAAAGATGGAAATCTGTAAAGGTGAACAACGCAGGGATTGGTGGTACCATAATAGACGGTGATGCGCTAAAAGCTGCAATGGCTAGTGGTGGTGAGGTGAGTCTACACACCAAATTTTATTATATATGCAATTTGCATGAAGATCATGCACTTATATAGCAAACCAACACAATCTTCTTTTCAAGCACAGATTGTTTGGTCGACTTTGAAGCACTTGGTTTCCACTTTTCATGAGTTTGTGCAATGCTCAGTTGTGGCTAAGATAGTATTTGATTAATTAATTAAAATGTAGTTTGTATTACAATTGTAGAATTGTGAATTTGAAGCAATAGGTAATAAGAAATTTTTGACTGATTCAGCAAGGAGCACAGATCAGCTGGGATAGAGTAACGACTCAGACTTATGAGATGGCAGAAGAATGCGTGCAAACAAATTACTATGGTGCAAAAAGGATGATTGAAGCATTTGTTCCCCTTCTCTAATTATCCAATTCACCAAGAATTGTGAATGTTTCCTCCAGTATAGGGAAGTTAAAGGTGAAAAAAAGTTAAACCTAACTAGCTCCATCAATTCGATATTAATTAGTTTACGTCCTGGTCAAGTTTGATATTAGCTGCCAATTTGGTTTAATTGAAGTTCATGTGTTCTGAGTATTGGTTGTGAAAATATGTTCTTGAGAACTATTTTTACAGAACTGAACCAAACACACCCTTTAGTTACTTAATGAAACTATTTTCCTTTGTAGGTAAATCTACCTAATTTCTTCTTGATATGAAGTTTTTCTCTTCAAAAGTCGATCACATACTAGATCTTTTTTCTTTTTTTTTTAATTTGTTTTTTTCCTGTCTTGTCAACGTTTCAGAATATACCCAATGAATGGGCAAAAGGAGTGCTTCGTGATGCCGAAAGCCTAACAAAAGAGAGAGTTGATGAAGTATTGAATGAGTTGTTAAAAGATTTCAAAGAGGGTTCTATTTCTTTACAAGCCAAAGGCTGGCCTATTTCTATGTCTGCATATATAGTCTCTAAAGCAGCCATGACTGCCTACACAAGGATAGTGGCCAAGAAGTACCCCAATATCATCATCAACTGTGTGCGCCCTGGCTATGTCAAAACTGATTTAAACGTTAATACCGGCATATTAAGTGTTGAAGAAGGTGCCGAAGGTCCTGTCAAACTGGCACTATTACCGGATGGAGCTCCTTCTGGTCTCTTCTTTTTTCGCAAGGAAGTTACGTCTTTCGAATGAAGCATGCATATATATATATATATATATATATATATATATATATATATATATGTGTGTGTGTGTGATTCAAAACATATCATAGATGCAGATGAAGATATATATGGCTTAATTATATATGTTCAAGTATCTTAAATATGCAAAATAAATTAATAACTAGCCTCTGTGACTTAATTTCACTCTGTCATCTGATATATATTTATGGTTTAATTGTACAACAAATCTAAATAATTCTATAACTCCTTTTGATGTTGTTTTAAAATTGTTAAATAACTCGCAAATGTACGAATCTATTGAAGTATAGATCGGCAAGAACGAGGTTGAACTCAAGGGAATGCTTTGAGAAGAAAAACTAACACAAATTCAAATTAATTTAAAACTAATCTAGTTTAAACAAAAGTTGATTGATTTGAGATAAATTAAACTAACATGTAAATAAAATAACACAATTGAAATCAAACAAAGAAAATAACTAAGGTTTTGGATTCCACCACCATTAAATCCATGAAGCTTCTAATATTCATTTATTAATTCCCAAAGTTAGAGTAGCAATCAAGAAATCAATCTATTGCTTACTCAAGATTTAACAATAAAGCACTATGAAAATATATTAAAAGGTAGATTTTCCTTCGCTTCACTAGTGTAAAATTCTAAGCATCCTATGTATCCAATTTAATGAAAAACATAAGATCAAAGATTATTACTTTTAAGAAATACAAACCCAAGCTTATATTAATTATAATACTTTCTAACTACCACATATATATGACATATGTGGTGAAAGAATTATAAAATAATTAATCACAAGAAGCAAAAATCATAAGCAATTAAATCACACACATAGAAATCAATTAATGAACAAAAGAACTTCACTTCATTAATGGAGGTTTCCTCCTCAACCCTAGTTGAGGAGTTTAGTTACACATGGTAGAAAAAGAAGAAAACAAAATAAAAGACATAATGAAAATAAAATAAATAAAACCCGAATTGTCTCTGTCTTCTCTGCCTTGGCTTCCACTTCTTTTCCCCCAAAACAGCCTCCAATTCAGCTCTTTATACCCCAAGAGAATACATAAAGTCCTAATCCAATTAGGAGATAAAGTCCTAATCCAATTAGGAGAAAATTAGAGTTTTCCCGCAGCCCAAAATAGGTAGATTTTTCTACTGACTTTCAGCCCAAGTTTTGACCTAGTAGAAGTCCGATTCATGAAATTTTCGTGAAATACAAAAGTGTTCAGAATCAAATTTCGTTTAAATTACGCAAGAATTAAGTCTAATTGACACTCAAAAATAAGCTTTTCAGTCCACTTTCCAAAATGGGATTAAAACTGGATTCAGTGTAGAATTGGGCTTTAGGCCCGTAATCTTCTTAAGCAGTTGTAATTCTCTTGAACCTCTTCCTTGGGCTGATTTGAGTTGAAATATGGAGTTGAATGGACCCATTAGATGTAGACTTCATATAACCTTCTTGGATATCATCTTTAAAAGCCCAAAATCATGGTTTTATCTGAAATAATCATTAAGGCCCTGAAAAAGACAGAAAATACAAAAACAGAGTAAAATCACATATAATCTATCACTAAGAGAATAAAATATGCAAATTAAAAGACTAGAATGCGTAACATTCAACGCCGATCACAACACTTGGAACATTGTCTTATTGTAAAATTCTAGTCCTCTTTTGCAGGCCTTTTGGGTACCGTTTTGTGCAATGGAATTTCCTTCGCAGCTATTTTCTTCATTGAAATAATCTCTTCGTGCATATTCTTACAATTATTGAATATTTTGAAGTGAGCTAACATGCATTACTTAGGTTTTAACTAGTTTCTATTCATTTCTTGAGCTTCAGCAATCCCTTGTAAATTTTTCATGATTTTTAAAGGACCTATTAGAACTTCACTAAATGTGACAAAAGAGTTGAGTTGAGCTTGAGTTCTTTGATCTAGGAATTACTAAATCAATATTCAAAATCCTTTTTTTTCTTTTAGGAAATCACTCACACAACACTAATTAACCTCTCACATTGTCAATGTCAAGACACCAAGGGTCCCCTTATGATACAAGTTACAGACTTTCCAACACTCAACCTCCCACAATGTCCATATAAGGCTAGACCCTCAGTGAGAGTCCCCTCATGACAGAAGTTACGGACTCTCCAACACTCATAAACCTCCCACAATGCGCATAATATGGCTGGAACCCTCACTGTGAGTTCTCTTATGACGCAAGTTATGGGGCTCTCCTTGTTGATCATTGAAAGATCCATTTTAGTTTTCATAGATTTTAAAAATTGTCTCAATTTTGTGATCAATAAAAGAAAAATCATAACTTTCGTCAAAACGAGAACTCTATTTAAAACCTTAATAGAATAATATTTCACCTAACTCTCAAAATTTTGGTGAGCCATTGTTCAATTTTCGTGAAAATTCATAATTCTTCCAATTCGTCACATTTAGGGAATTCAAAGAGAATTCAAGTTCAACTGTGTCACATACATTTAGTGAAGTAAGATCCACATTCACAATAAGCCATGCTCAATTTTGTGCCAATTAAATAAACCGAGCATTAAATATAACAAGTTCTTAAAAACTCGATTACAAGCTTAAGAAATGAATAGAAGCTGGTTAGGATTTGCATGTTTTAAAAATCCCAAATATTCCTAATAGACATGCTTTTAGAAAGTGCCATATGTGGCAAGGCAAACATAATTTCTAACTTGACTTGGTGGGGTGTGCCTGGCCAAGGCAATAGTGCAACACCAAGTCGACACTCAAGGACTTCGGCAGCAAGCTACTGTGGTGGGCTCTTTCTCTAAAAACATTTAATTTAATATCATGTGAGCCAATGACTCACGTATCAAATATTAACCGATAAGAACATATACTACACTTTCTCTTAGTCAAAAGGCTGAGAAACGTCTGATTTTATTCAAAGCTCGAATTTTCTTTTATACTACATTGATAGCAAATATTTTTCTCCTTAGACGATGAGGGATCTATCTAGATACGAGCACAAGGAGGTAGGTGGCAAGGCTGGGAAGGAAGGGGGCCTATCTGTAACACCCCTAAACTAGGAATTATTTTGTCTTCATCTCCTTAGGATTCAAATGTAATTTTTAAGAGATTGGAGGGTTATATGTGTAGAGATTCACATGGGTTATATATATATATATATATATATATATATAGTCTTTTCATAGTAAGATGTGGAGCAGTTGGTGGTCTGATGCATGGGCAGGCTTATGTTAAGTGGTTCAGATTGCAAGAAATGGCAGAAGCTTTAGCTTGATTGGAGGTTGGTGAGGTCATATGCATGGTGGCCAAATGGTGTACATGTCCCTTGCATGTGTGGTATAATTATATAAGTAATATAACCACTTTTATCACCTGAGGCTTTACGATAGAAACAAGGAAAATAGTTGTCTTGTGAGGGAAGTTTGTAATGGTAGTGGCAGTATGCATAAGTGACACTTGTCCACCTTTGGCAATACTTTTTTTTCATTTGTTGACCATAAGCTAGTACATAAGTTGAGTGGGAAAGAAAAGAAAACAGAAGGGGAGTTGGTGGCTTTCGGTAGAGAGAGAGAGAGAGTAAGAGAGAGAAAGAAAAAAATTAAAGACTTGAGGAAGAGAAGCAGAGAGCGAAACAGAGAGAGAAAAGGAGGAGAAGAAGAAGAAGGAGAAGAAGAAAAAAAAAAAGAAAAGAAAGAGAAAAGGAGGAGAAGACTGATTTAGCAACTACCAGACAAGTTGAATCTTGCCTTATGCTTCTATATATATTTATATATATTGATAATCATGTTTTTAATTAGTAGAAATTGCTGTTTTGAAACTGATTTTAGAGTGAGATTTTAATACGAAAAATTCTGGATTAAGTTTTGTTTGGTTTTTGACTATATGGATCCTTAGTGTTAGGGGTTGCATGTTATGTTGAGTTAGTTTTGGGGGTTTAGTGAGGTGGAGTATGTACTCTGTTTGTATACAGAATAGTTGCATGATATGTTTTGTATCAATGTTGTAGATTTTTTTTTTTTTTGTGTGGTTTGCACATTGTTTGCATGGACTAAATATGGGTAAATTTATGAATTTGCATGGGACTATGGTTTTATCTCTAGATAGGCAGCTTGTTGCCTCTTGCCTATTTCTCATATATGTATAACTCTTTTCATAAATTTGGGTCTATACATTTTTTTATGCATTAGATATATATATGGTTGATTAATTAATATAGTTATATGTTGGTATATTTGTTGTGGATTGAGATGCGTGGCTTTAGACTTTTGAATATGGGTCTTGGAGGTGATTGTTGCTGGCTGCCGAAACTAGTGGGTTTAGTTAGAGGTTGGCTTCATGGGATGCTTGAGATGGTGTTGTGCATGGCTTGGCTGTGAGGGTGGCAGCCATGGTGTGGTGGTGTGGTGCTAGTTTGTAGGTCCTTGTGTGCATTGTGGGTGATGTTGTTGGACTTAGAAAACTGGTGGTTTATGGCTATAAGTGGGTCACTTCTCGGCTGGTATATGGCTGCCATGGCTACTGTGATGGTGTGCTTGTAGTGTAGTATTGTAATATAAATTGAAATTGGTGAAAGGCCCTAATGAAACTTGATTTTCTTTGGGTTGGGCTTAGATTGGAAATTGGATTGTGGTCTAATGAGTCTTGTTTGGTGAACTGGATTGGGCCAGAAATCATAAATTGGCCCAGCATCATTTAAAAAGATTTAAATGGTGACTTGTTTTTGGATTGGGCTGCAATTACAAATAGGCCCAAAGTCTCTTAAAAGAAACTTCATGAATTCTCTTTTTGGGCTGAATTTTAGAACTTGAACGAAAAATGTTTTTGACACTCCATAAATTACGTTTAATTCCGAAATTCTATGTTTTTGCATTTTGAACTAATTATGCTAGAATAGTTGGTTCTAGGGAAAAAAAATTCTCAAAGGCGCCAAATTGTGTAAATTTATAAAAATCATTTGTTTTTGCCCATTAGAACTTGTTATGTTAGAAGAGTTGGTTATAAGAATTAAGTTTCGGTTAGAGATGATTTAAGCTTTGGAATTAAATGCACTCAATTCGCTCATTTAATTTATTAAATGTGAATAGCATTTAATAAATTATGTAATATTTTATGTTGTTAAATAACGCTTGTTTCCTTTTATTTAGAGTGAGTTAGGGAAAAATATCCTTGAGACTCTAAAAATTACGAAAAGGTCTAGAGTCGTACATTTTGGCATAATAAACTTAATTATGCTAAAATAATTAAGTTTATAAAAGACTTAGGTATTGAAATCATAAAGTGTTCAATTAATGTGATTAGAGATCACATTAAGAGAGTGATTTGATTTATTAAATGTTAAAAGCATTTAGTAAATCCTAAAAGCTTGAATCTTGAAAATGTGTTAAAAAATTCTTAAAGAAATTGTGAGGTATGGTCAGGGACCTACCTATAGGGTGTGTACAACCCTTTTGTTATGGCCATTGGGCGAAGCGTGCCCTTATTGTGTGGACGTGGTCCGGGACCATCTGGGTTAGTAGACGTAGAAGTCCAGCCACATGTGCGAGCTTCCTTAGTCTGGGACTATGTGATGCACACCACTTGTTGGCTAAGCATGCCATCTATTGGAGGGAAGCCCGGGGCTCACTGTGAGGTTATGTTAAGTTAATCGAGATAATTAGCTTAATGAGGAATTGTTGATAACACGGTTCCTATGTGTGAACTAATTGTGAATATGATAATTAACTAGCGTTTAATTATCATAAGAAAGAAAATTTGTGAATAAAATCGACAAAGATTGTTGTACGTGTCCTTATATGTAGGAATTTAAGGCAAGATCAATTTGTTGAGCAATGATAGTGTTTTGCAATTCTTGCTGAGCTTGTTGAGCTCACTCCATTTTATTTTTCAGGTACCAAGTGAATGAAAGAGCGGTACAGGATGGTGGAGGCTATTTACATGTAATTTTCTTAGCATGTAATTTTTTTTGTTGTGCATAGTTGACTCTCAGGATGAGGGATAAAGTCTCCAGATAAAGTTTTTGTAATAGATGATCTAGACGATCACATTTTGATTGTAATATGTAAGTTTTTGGATTGATGTATGGTAAGAATGACGATGTTGTTTTTCAAGTCACGCACCAAATTCAAGTGTCGGACTAGAGTTCCAGGTATTTAAATTTGGGGGCGTGACACTATCATTTTACCTTCGCTCCAGATGAGATGATGATTTGTGCGTCATGTTCAAATTGTGCAACATAAAACATACCTCCAACAGCCTGTGAAGTGTGCCACTGAACCACAAGTGTTGTGCTTTCCCTGTTTGATCTGCTCACTTGAACAACACTGGTTTTCCCCAACCAAACCAAACCTGCTTTGCTCACTAAGCCTTTTAATTTATCAACCCATATTGATGATAGCCCATCTGTGCCCACAGCTCACTTCAAAATATTCAATAATAGTAAGAATATGTAAGAACAGACTATTTCAACGGTAAGGCTTGTCCACATTTACTTTTCCTAGACCCGCTTAAACAAGAGCCTTGTGCACGGGATACGGCATTTTTTAAAGGCTTGTCCACATCCACCTCTCCTAGACCGGCTCAAACAGGAGCCTTGTGCATGGGATACAGCCTTTTTTAAATTATTTCATTGCATGCTGCATCAAATCCATAAAGATACCAAATGTGTTTCAATGAATTGCACTGACAAATATTTTTTTGGGTTTGTTCAGTGAATTAAAATCTAGTCAACCAGAAAATTTTGGTCTACAGAGTGTGGATTCAGAAGTTGATTGATTTCATTCAAAATAAGATGAAACAGACAAATTAAGGACGAAGAACATAGCTGCAAAGGAAATTCAAAATTTGATGTAGTTGATATGTTACGAAGTGCGGGAAAAAAATAACATTGTACAAAACAGTACCCAAAAGCCCTGCAAAAGAGGACATGAAGTTGACAATAAAACCATGTTCAAGTATTATTCAGCACTGTGAATAATTAACATGAATGATTCCAGGTCCTTCTAAACCTGAAAAATGTTTGCTATTTATAATTATATAGAAAGCAAAAGTAGTTTATTTGATAGTATGACCATTATTAAGTTTTGCTTCTAGGAGTAGAAAGGTGTAATTCAAGCCATTGATTTCCTGATAAAATAAATAAATAAAAAGAATCAGGTACTCTCTATCTGCCAAAAAAACATGATTTTTTTGGGGTTAAATATACTGATCTCTCCTCAAGTTTAGTCTAATTACACACACGGATGTTATGTTTGTAAAATAGTTACAATCATCTCCCTATGTTTGTAAAATAGTTGCACTCACCTTCCTTCAACACGTTGAAATGATCATTATACTCTCATTATTTGAAAATGGTTGTTCCTTATCATTTATAAAATGGAGGGCATTTTATTTAATATTTGGACAAGAGGGAGGAGAGTGTATTTAACCTTTTTTTTCTTATTCTACTGGTAAACAAGCACTTAATAGCTAAAGAAGTATTACTAAACTGACTGCAAGCCACCGGTTGACACCAGTCCTAATTAAATCCATTAGTATGAGTGCATGCTTGTGTATTTACAGCAGAAAGCAGTTATAATATTATTTAGATTTGTTGTACAAACCATAAATATCAGATGATAGAGTGAAAGTCACAGGCTAATCATTTTGCATATTTAAGATATATACATGAACATATATAAAGCCATAACTTCATCTGCATGTTGTGCATATTGTACTGAATCATGCTTCACTCAAAAGATGAAACTTCATTACGAACAAAGAAGAGACCTAAAGGAGATCCATCTGGCAACAGTGCCAGTCTCACAGGGCATTTGGCACCTTCTTCGACACTTAATTTGCCGGTATAAAAGTTTAAATCAGTTTTGACCATGCCAGGACACACACAGTTGATGATGATATTGGGGTACATCTTGGCCACTATCCTCGTGTAGGCATTCATGGCTGCTTTAGAGACTGTATATGGAGACATAACAGCAGGCTTGGTTTTGGCTTGTTTAACAACCTCTTTGAAATCTTTTAGGAACCCTTTCAAGACTTCATCAACTCGCTCTTCTTTAAGGCTTTCGGCATCACTGAGCACTCCTTTTGCCCATTCATTGGATATATTCTGAAACAACATACACAACGCCGCTGAACTTCAAATCAAATTTGCTATAGCACAATATTGAACTTGATAAAGTTGCTTAATTACCATAATGCAAAGATTGATTTCATGGAGGGTTAAATTTTTTTACCTTTAACTTCCCCATGGCAGAGGAAACATTCACAATTCTTGGTGAATCAGATAATTTGAGAAGGGGAACAAGTGCTTCAATCATCCTTTTTGCACCATAGTAATTTGTTTGAAGGCATTCTTCTTCCAACTCATAAGTCTCCATCAATATTTCATCTTCATCCCACCTGATCTGTGCTCCTTGCTGTATCAGTCAAAAATTTCCTATTACCTATGGCTTTAAATTCTCAATTCTACAATTGTAATAAAGTCATTTTTATAATCAAATACTATCTTAGCAACAACTGACCAGTGCACAAACTCATGAAAAGTGGAAACCAAGTGGTTCAAAGTCTACCAAACAATCTATGTTTGAAAAGAAGATTGTGTCTGTTTTCTATATAAGTGCATGATCTTCAAGCAAATTGCATATATAATAAGATTTGGTGTGTAGA
This sequence comes from Cornus controversa, assembly GCA_026545225.1. Lineage (NCBI taxonomy): Eukaryota > Viridiplantae > Streptophyta > Magnoliopsida > Cornales > Cornaceae > Cornus > Cornus controversa. The sequence continues at coordinate 21,814,507 of CM048853.1, read as the reverse complement.
CTCACCTCACCACCACTAGCTCTTAGCACATCACCGTCTATTATGGCACCACCAATCCTGCATTGTTCACCTTTCCAGATTTCCAACTTTTCTCAATATATATTTCACAAAATAAGAAAACAAAAGATTATGTGAAATAGACAAGTAATTAGATTCTCTTATTAATTTAAAGGCACAACAAACAATGGTCATTTCATTCCACCTCCATTCCTGCGTACCAAATTAGCTCTTAGAGTAAAGTTTGTTGGAATAGATTTTTCAGATTTGTTCGAGCTATCTTCTAGGGCGACCCAGTATGAAGAGGTGAGAAGTACAAGATCAAAAAAATGCCTGTGTCGGAACTTTCTAAAACAACCCAAACAAGGTGATGAACTACAAAATTCCTTCTTCAAGTGTCAACTACATGGATGAAGTTGAGGGTACAAACGAGTTAGAGGGTTTCGACACCAATGCAGTTGGAATAGTTCTTATAAAAACCATAGGAACACCCAGACCTTGTGTATGTTCCAAGTCCACCGCCAGCTCCAATTCCTACTCCTTACGGTCCTGTCAAAAGAAGCTTTTTTGAAACGCCTGATCAATTTTCTTTTGACATAATAAAAATAGAACATATATATATATTTGACCATTTGTATAGAGACAAGATGATTAAATTAGCTCCAAACCAAGTCTATCATAAGGCCAAGGATATCAAAGGAAAAATATACTGCAAATTTCATGATTCATAATTTCACTTGAGCATTCAACGTCATATAATATAGGAACATATTGATAAAAGGGATAGAACAAAATATCCACTGCACCTGTACATCAAAAGCTATCTGCTTCAATCCAAGTAATCTACATTACATGACACATAATGCCACACTAGTATCCTCCTTTCATAACCCAAATGATCTATTCCATGGAGCATAAACTTGAACTTTTAAATGTATGGAAAGGAGGGGAAATGATAATGAAAAAAATAAAGATGTAAAACTATATATAAATTGAAAATAAAGTGAGAATGTATTTATTTAAATGGACACTCCTTGCTTTCTCTCTTTGCTCCTTGTTTTTTATTCCTTCTCTAACTTTTTTATCTTCACTTAAATGGAGAGTCCATTTGATGAGCTTCAAATGTAGAGAAAATAGATGTTGAGTACTTAATGAAGTGGAGTTTTGGTATAATAATTGATGTGTGAGTATAATTAATAGGAATTGTAGGGGGGTATTTATAGAGAAGTGAGGGGTTTTCTTTTTGGGCCACCAAGTAATGGAAGGTAAAATGATCCAAAAATGTTAAAAAAATAAAAAAAAATCTAGGATTAGGTTGTTTGAGGGTTACTTTGATCAAATTGGCTAGGCATGGGAGGTTGGATGAGGTGGCAAGGCCTTATTAGGTATAAAAAAAACTCATAAAAATTGCAAATTCAGGGGTGGGACCGCAAGATTTCTCTCAAAAAGGGTATGTGTGTGAATTTTGGAAAATTTTGGGCAGATGAGCAATTTTGCAAAAATATGTAGAATTTGGGGTAGAAGTGTAATTTTTATAAATTTAACTACCTTTTTTATTTGACCATTATGTATGGTGAGATATGACTAGAGTTCGTACTACATGTGGAGAAACTAGTGAATTTTGTATAAAAGTAGGATTATACCAAAGATGAATGTTAAGTATATACTTATTTATGATTGTATTAGATAAAATAACAAAAAGTATCCAAGAAAACATTCTAAGGTATATGTTGTTTGTTGGTGAAAGTTTTATTAAATATTTCTAAGGAAACTTTAGTAACAAAATTGAAAACATGAGAAAAGACTAGAGAAGCAAAAGTCCTAAAAATTAGTAGAATTAAATTTAAATTTGATAAAATAATAGAATATGACAATATAAATGTTAGAAATAAAGAAAGAATTGTATTTAATTGAATTGATTTATATGATATTGTGAAGATATTATGAACAATAAGGCCTATTTATAGGCACATAATCTTGGAGGCTAACTAAACTTAGGCGACCGAAATCTTAGTCTTAGATGGTTTAGAATATGGTATAAGAAATCTTAGTCCTAGATGGTTTAGAAAAGGGTATAACAAACCCGATTAGGAAAAGATATATAATTTATAACAGTAAATATATAATCTAATAATAAATATTACTATTCAAGACTAAAGAGTTACTCAAAATTACTATTTTAGTTATTTAGGGGACAATATTACAAAAGATGGAGAGATAGATGGTGTTGTATAATGTAGGATTGGAATAGGGTGAACAAAATAGAAACAAACTAGTTATATCTTATGTGACAAATGAATATCAAATAAATTAAAAGAAAAATTATAATGGACAGTTATTAGACCAACTATATTGGATGGAGTAGAAAGTTAGGCTTTAAAAAAAAAAATAAGAACAACACATTGATCTAACCGAAATGAACATAGTACAATGGATGATAGAAGTGACTAGAAGAAATAAGATTAGTAAAGAACAACTGAGGCATGTTAAAAATAGAAAAAATAGACTTAAATGGTATGACCAAATATGATGTAGATATAAAGACGCACAAGTTAGAAAGGAAAAGTTGTTTGCCTAGAAGGTAAGCAGCAAAAGGACCGACCAAAACTTATATGGGATGAAGTAATTAAAATTGATCCTAAAAAAGTTAAATATTAGAGGAGATCTGTTGTATAATAGGAAATAATGAAAAAAAATTTCATGTGGTCAATCCTATCCATATAGGAAAGGCCAAGGGTGGTGATGATTGATTTGCATGTTAGATTTGGCCTTTTGGACCCCATAAGACCCTACCCCTTAAATTTTGATGTGTTGAATCTAGACCTATAAACGAATTGGATTTGAATCGTACCAGAATTGATCTGATCCAAATCTAATAAGACTATTTTTTTATTCGATAACCTGACCGTTATTTTATGAATGAATCAATATTTGATTTGTTATTAAATAAATATTTGATCAGATAATCTGATTCGTTAAGGGTGTAGTTTTTTTTTAGTAAAAGAAATTAATGTCAAAAGAGATCGACAAACAATAATTAGAATAAAAAGAAAGAAAACGGAAGATAAATAAATTATGGAAGAAGGAGAAGAAAATTAGTTCTTTTATTCTTTGTTAAAGAAAAACACTTAAGAGTAAGAAAAAATAGAGAGGGGAAAGAAGAAAAGATGAAAATAATGATAATTTTTTTGATAATATGTAAATATTTTATATTATAGCATTGATTATATATGCTTAACATATTATATAATATATTCTGTCAAATCCAATTATCATCGGATCAAATTGACTATAATTCATATCCGATTTGTTTAGCTAACGGAATATTGGATTAAATTTGCAATTCATGTCCAAGTTATCGGATCGAATTTGAATCAAAATCCAATCCATTGATAGGCCTAGTCGAATCGAAATTTAATGTTAGTTTTTTGAGGTCATTAAAGGCATACAAAAATGCTATTAAAGTTGGAATTGGAATTTTGACTTTGTTTTTTGAGCAGGGAAATGGTGTGACAACTAAATTTTAATGTTCCAAACTCAAATCTAGACCTTTCTCTTCATTTGAGGTTGATGAAGTAATCAAATTTGTGACCAAAATTAAAAGTTAAAAATCGGGAACCACGGCTCAATGTATTGGAGGATTCAAGCAATGCTTGGTTTTTTAATTAGGTCATATTAGGCCATGTGATTTTGTTGTAAGAGACAAAAATTGAGGACTTGATTACATTTTTTTTTTTTGGGGTATTGTGATGCATTTAGATGAATTTTGGGTTATAAAGTTAATTTTGAGGTGTTTGAGATTGAATTTTATTTTTCTTTCTTTTGGTCCTAGAATTTGTGAATTTGATTGAATCTCTTAATGGGGTGGAAAAAATTGAGGAATGTACAGTTGCCCTCTTTGTCTAGCATTGCATAATAATGAGTGAAAAAAGATCGTAGTCCCATTTTTACTCTAAGGCGTTCAAGCGTTTCACATGTAGGAATGTTTGTGAGCATGCTTGCGCCCTTTGAGTGGTGATCTTAGTTGCAAGTTCGATTATGTTAGCACTGTGCTAACTGTTACCTGACTGTCGTGTTTTCAAGATGTTTTTGTTGTTGGAGAAATTATTACATGGTTCGGAACTACATGATTTTGACTAATCACAAATTAGCACATTTAATTACGTGTCAGTTTATAATTGACCAGAATCATGTAATGAATGAAAATTGTGATGATTTGGCGTGAGCTCTTTCATGTAAAGGCTACAAAGCACAGATACGGTCAAACAGGCATCGTGACTGTATCGGACACGTATCCAATACGAATATGACAGGATACATGTCCGATACGGCTAAGAAGTATCTAATTTTTTTAAATTATTTTTTGAATATCAGATATGGCTAGAATATGCGGGATACGTCAGGATACGTTTAAGATATGTCTGAGATATGGCTGGGATACTTTTTGAGACAAATTTTTAATTTTTTATTCTATAAAATGGGATTGAAATTGTAATATTAAAAACTTTATAGATTAGAAAATAAGGATCATTTTATAATTAAAAAAAAATATATTTTTAAAACCCTCAAGTAAGTGAGTTATTGTAAAGAATATTAGAAAATATAATGAATTTTTAGATTTTAATTTCTTATATTTTGTAAAATTACTTTAACTATATTTATTGTATGGTTGAAGAATAAAAATTAATATTTTATGTATAATATTATATTTTTATTTATTTATTTATTTGACGTATCCTTGTCGTATCTGTATTCTATTTTTTTAAAAAAATTTGTATTGCCGTATCCGTATCATGTCATATTTGTATCTCGTGTCGTGTTTCTTAGTGTAAAGGTCATTTTATGATGATCAGACACCTTGGCTAGTCTTCCCATCATGCTAGTAGGTTTGAATTTTGTGGGTTGTGAGGACGCTAAGATTTGAGTAAAGGTTGATTTAGAATTTAGAATTTAGAATTGATCGACAAGAAAATAATCCATTTGCGAGTTAAAGTTGATTCGAATTTTGGATTAAACTTGATTTATGAATTGTTTATTTATTACTCTTTTGAACTTCTGTAGATTTAGGAACATTTAGATTGATTTAGTAATGAATGATGAAAATGGAGTGTTCATATATTTTATACTATTTTATTTCAGGGCCGGCCCTGGGCCTAGGCGGCCCAGGCGGTTGCTTTGGGCCCCCAATTTTAGGGGGCCCCAAATTTTAGACTAGGTATATTATACTAGTATATAAATTGGGCCCATAATAACATATTTCATTGGGCTATTATAATTTTAAACCAAAACACTTAAACAAACATCTCGCTCTCTCTTTATTCAATTGCGATTACAGAAGTAACAGAAGCTTCGTGAGTTCGTGGCCTTCGTCTAGTTCATGATTGATAGAATTTGCATAGATTACACACATCTCTCCCTCTCTCTTTCTCTTTTAAATGGATTGGCAATGATATCTATTGCGAAAAATATGTTAAAGAAACTTGATTGGAGCACTTTAATTGATAATTTTGCCTCTCAAAATGCAAGACGATCACATTTACTTTGATATGCGCGTGTAAAATTTTTTATATAAAGAACCCCTCATTTGAAAGTTCGCTTAGGGCCCCTCAAAAATTTGAGAATCTTAGGGCCGGCCCTGTTTTGTTTTAGGGGAGGGGGTGGTTAAATTTAACCCACCTCTCTTCGAGTTAAGCTAATTATAAGGTTGTTTCCCGTGTGTTCAAAACCTACACTAATTTCCATTGTCCCATCTTGTCATTGTACCTTATTAACTTAAATTCTATTTTTATTAATTTATCCAATGTTTAAAATGGTATTAGACTGTCTTTACACAAATTTCAAAGATAAAATATTTATAAAAAGAGATTTGATAAAAAGAATGAATTAGACTAGCCCAAAAATAGTTTTATGTAAATAGAGTAGTAGGTCCCACTATATGACATCATCATAACATCATATGGTGAGACCACCACTCCACTCATATAAAAATAAAATTAGAGTAGTCGATCGGCCTTTAAATTATTATTCTTTTAAAAAATATTTAGTTGACATAAGCAACTTTAAACATTTACAAGAATGTATTACAAAACCATATACCTCTGAGTAGCGTACGCAATTTTTAGTATACAGAAAAGTCAACTTCATAAAAGAAGGTACGCGTGTGTGGTGTCCTTGTCGAATACCAACACTCTTCGTATATTGCGAACATAAATTTATATATTTAAAATATTTTTTATTTCAAACACATTAATACATTGTATAAACTTCGATCCTCTTTTGTATCCTTCTTAAAATCCTTCGAAACACATATTTAACATGTTTTTAATATTTAATTATGACTTTTTCAAGTATAGTGCAACAATATAATTATTAAGAAAAACTTATAAGTAGCAGCAATGGCATATAATGAGAATATGTCATGATTAGTTTATTCCATGTCATTACTATTCCCTTATCCTATTTTTAAAGTATATCATATTATATTATTTGTATCATTTTGCGTACATATTTTTCTCACACATGAGAAGATTTACAATATATTCCGTGTAAATATACCGAGTGAATCCGTATCGCACATGTTATACACAAACATAATAAAATATATTACGCATATTATACACACATGGTTCAGATTTATCAGATGTAATTACACCGGATGACACGCATAATAAAATATACTACATGTGTTATACAAACACGATTCAGATTCACCCGATATATTTATACCGGGTATATTATAGACGTACCAAGGGCAGGGATATTGCCTAGAAAGCACGGATACTTCTACAAGAGTAACATACCCGTATCCGATACTTATCGGATATCGATACTCCTCGGATACTCGCGGATACGTGTCCGATACTTCCTAAACGTATCCATAATTTTAAAATATATATTTTTATTTCTAACACGTATCCGATACTTCTTCGATACTTTGACCATGTATCCAATACTTCTCAAATACTTCACAACATATTTCTAACAAGTTTTGAACATTAAAATGTACAATAATATCATAGTATAATTGTTAAGAAAAGTTTAAATTTATTTTAAAAAAAAGTGTTGAGATATATATCATAATTTAATATAAAATTTATCTATGCAAATTATGCAATATGATTCTTTAACTCTTATTTTGTTTGTTAATCAATATATTTTATAAAGAAATGTTAATAACTCTATTTTTTGTATATATAAAAATATAATTTTTTATTTTTATATTGTCGTATCCTGCCGTATCCGTATCCTGTTTTTTTGGAGATTTATTGTATCCGTATCGTATTGTACCCGTGTCCCATATCCGTATCCATGTTTCCTAGGATATTGCATTTGAGAAATCAGTGGTCATGCATATCCTAAGAGCAATTTCATTCCATTATAGCTAACATTTTGTTTGGGTGTTAATTTGGTGATTGAGTGGTTAGTGGGAAATGGTCGTCCAAAAGCCTCCTTCCATGCTCGTTTGTTTCATGACTTGTCAGTCACCAATTGGCCCTTTCTGGCTTGCTTTCACTTGAAACTTTCCTTTCTCACCAACCCTCCAACAACTCCTAGTGGGTCCCATTCCACCAACTTTAAACACAACAATAGGTGGGTCCCTTCCCTTGCTCTCCAAACATTGACCTAAATCACCCACCCCCACTCCCAACTTAATTAATCATCTCTGTTGGCGCCCAACTTATCCAAACTTTATCTTCTAAGAATTGTAGGTTGGCAGCCTAAATGTTTTTTTTTTGTGTGTATAATATACGGAGTAGTATATAGGTTATTTGAAAAAAATAAAAGTAAAAATTCAAAAGAAAAAAATTATAAACTATTATTGCTAAAATAAAAATTGAAAAAAAAAAAGTTATTTACAAAGTATAATAATTTATACCGTAAAAGTTATCACGGAATGAATAGTTGAATATGTTGTGTATTAATTAAATTGTGAAAATATAATAAAAAAAAAAGAGTAATTCAAAAATAATGTCGTGGATCAACAACAATGATACATAATCCCCTCTCACAATAACGGAGTCAATTGGGGAGGCAACATTGAAGAATAATAAGATAAAAATAAATTGAAGATAAAAACATTTTGAAGAAAATAATAAATATATGAACTTAGTATTGATTGATACTATTTTTTATTACATTTACATGGTTCTGGATGAATTTTTATATTAAGAAAGTATTTCATACAAATTTAAGAGAAAACTATGTATATTTAAATAATAGTATTATTATACAAAAACAAAATAAATTCAAATATATGTGTGTATTTTAGTGTATCCACCATTCACTCTTATAGTGAATAATATTAATTTTTTTTTTGTAATAAGTCAAATTAGTTAGAACTCAACAAACTTAGAAAGTTCTCTCTTGCAATGACTAAAAATTAATGAATGAAACTTGTTTTTCTATTGAGAACTGGAACTATTTTCAATTAGGTTCTCTAAATAAAAAACTAATTGATAATTAGATTAAACCAAATCAATTAGGGAATTATACACTTTAGAATATGAGTCTTCACATTTTTATAACTGGTGTATACTAGGTATATTTATAATTTTCATGTATCATATACAATAAAAAGAAAGTAGTTAAGGATACTTAATTTGTTTAGAGTTTTTTTTGTATCTTTTAGAAATTCCAATCTTTCGAAAGTAAAAATAATTGAAAGAGAATCATATAGTATAAAAAAAAATTAAAGATAGAGATACCAGTTGAGTGTTCAATAATCATAGAGAAAAAGAGATATCAAATTAGGGAAATGCTAAACGTCATGAAATTTGATCATGAATTGCCTTCATAAATGATGTGGCAAGTGATAATACCATTGATATTTCGTATATGGCGGGAATCCCACCAATACTAACTCACCATTTAATTGCCACATCATTCAAGATAAAAATTCATGAAATATTTTCATAACGTGTAGCATTGCTCATCAAATTAGAGGATAAGGATTAGGAGTAGAGGGATAGTTTTAGAACTTTAAAATTTTATATATACAAAATAAAAATATTTATGATTTCTCACAGTTTTGATCACTTATTCTCTCACGCTCTGTTCTCTCTCTCTATCACTCTGTTAAGAAAGTCTACAATACCCTCGGTATTTTTTATTTGGTAAGCTTTACCGGTGTAAGCTTTTCATTTCTCTTTATTACGCACCTTTGTACATGTAGATGCATTTTGCAGAGCAAAACACCCAAACCCATTACAACAAAAATTCCTTCTCTCTCTCTCTCTCTCTCATCACCTTCCATGATCTTGAGCGAAGCAAACAAAGCTTGCTAACCATTAATGTCCATCCCTCCTCTCTACTACCCAACATGAGTCATATTTTCACTCACGTTGTGTAGCTATTTTCTTGTATCACTTCTTTTGTTTCTCTTCAATTTCTTGTAACGCATTAGACTCATGAAAACAGAAACATAATATAACCCAAAAGTCATTGTCAAACCTCTCACCTATAAATTTTCTCTTTTAGTAACTAAATACAAGATCGAGGTTGAAGTCATCCTACTGGAGAAAATGGGTGAGTTTTTTTGTCATGGTAAATAAAATAAAATAATAAAAATAAGTTTTCTAATCCAAAAGCTGGTTTAAGGAAGCCATGCTCTATGAATTTTACCCAAATGTGAAAAATGATTTTTAGAGTCATCAAGTTTTTTTGCAGGGGTAATTTTGAACTTAAAAGGGTAAAATAAAGTTTCAAATAAGTTTAAAATCACGTGGCACTCTCAGATTATCTTATTACAGGATTCATAGTCCGGAATGGTACCTTTTTATACTATAGAAATTGGCTGAAAATGAACATGTATCATGCCCACATGTATTTGATCGAAAATGAATTTTTACAAATCATCCAAACAGTACCTGAAAACGTAAGCCTGTTAATTCCGTCATATAACTTTTGACCGTCCAAATAGTTCATCAGGGAAGCACAGACACGGCTCTTGTAGAGCCGTGGCCATATCGGACACGTATCCGATACGGATACTGCTTGATACGTGTTCGATACGGCTAAGAAGTATCCAATTTTTTTAAATTATTTTTTGAATATCGGATACAGCTAGGATACGGAACGAAAACGACTAGGATACTCGGGATATGCCAAAATACGGGAAGGATACGTGTAGGATACTTTTCGGGACAAATTTGTAATTTTTTGTTATATAAAATGGGGTTGAGATGTAATATTAAAAACCTTATAGGTTAGAAAATAAGAATATTTTATAATAAATCAAAAATAGTTTTAATTATATTTATTTTATGATTGAAGAATAACACTTAATATTTTATGTATAATATTATATTTTTATTTATTTATTTATTTGACGCATCCTTGCCGTATCCGTATCTTATTTTTTTAAAATTTTTCGTATCACCGTATTCGTATCGTATCGTATCTGTATTTCGTATCCGTGTCTGTGTCTGTGTCTATGTCCGTGTCCGTACTTAGCCGTTCATATATAAAAGTAAAGTTTTTATATTCACACACACACACACACACACACACACGAGGGCAGTACAATTATTTGATTAAATTTTTTTTTTTTTAACGATAAATAATAATTATAATTACTCCCTCCGTCATATAATTCTTGGCTTGTTCGGGGATTCCAACTTTTTATGGTGGGATCCACTTTTTAGTATAATAATGCATGAATTTACATATTAGTCCTTGTTTAAAAGTTAGTATTATTATTATATAGTGGGCCCAACTTTTAGGATAGTAGAGTTTGAAAAGGGTAGTTTAGGAATCATATAATCCATTTTAGAAAATGGACGTGTATTTTATGACATTCCAAAAAAAAATAATGGACTAAAATTATGGAACGGAGGTAGTACAATTTTTTTCGAAAGCCGAGTTTACAGTATACTGTACGTGATATAAATGTAAAGTAGTGTTGCGGAATATTCTTATTATCTAAGTTTAGCTTTTCTCAGAATTAATCGTACACTCATGTCTTGTCTGTTCAAAATGAATGATGACAAGAACGGAAGTGTTAATCAAGTCTTGTAGAAACACGGATTTTATTGCCACCCAAAGTGGTTGTGCCACCCACTCAAGTATATCCACTATCTATCACGTTAAAAAAAAATTAACTAAGCTTAAAAGCTTCTTTAAATTTTTTGTTTTGTTTTGTTTTGTTTTGTTTTGAGAAAATCTTGCAACCCATTACGGGATCTATGTGGCATGGGCAATATAAATATAACTTCCTTTTCTGAAGAATGAGGTGATCAGGATTTGAGTTTTACAGTGGAACATTTGTGGACTGTGCATGCATTTGACTACTTACCTAACCTATATATATATATATATTAAAAAATTGATGTACTGCCCATTCAGCTTAAACTCACTGTGGAGAAAATTTTATCATCCGTTTAGGATTACAAATCGGGCTGGTTGGACGAGTTAGAAGTATAATTCGGGTTCAATTCTATCTATAAAATATTTAACTCTAATCTAATTCTAACCCTACTTTCAACACTAACTACTCAACCCTAGTCCAACCCATCCTTAAATTTTTAAACTCGGGTTTACAACTCGGGTTGAGATTTTGGGTTAGGAAGTCGGGTTAATTCGGATTATCTATATCACCAATCTCTATGTTGAAAATTTAAAGTGATCTTTAATAAGTTTCACATTAGATTACTTCTAAACACACACAAAATTAAGAACTTAATGCAAATTTCTAAAAAATTACAAACAAATTTTTAGGAAATTAATTATCCAAAGTGTTAATATACAATAAATTAATATTTAAATAAAGAAAGTTGAAAAGAAAAAGGTTATCATAATTTGAATATTATATATAATATATTTAAAATAAAAAATATGTATAAAAATAATATTACAAGTCGGATTCGGGTTGGACTTGGGTTGTTGGCACCTCAACCCAAGCCAACCCTAATTAAGTTCGGATTGAAGTTTTTCAACCCAAGTTCAACCCCAATTGTAAAAATAATTGTCCAAACCCGTAAAAAATTGGACTGGGCTCAGGTTGAGTTCGGGTTAACAACCCAAGTTGCAACCCTACATGTGGTACAGTAATATCAAAACTTTATTTTTCAGCTTCTTTATAATATCTTACTATTAAAATTTATGACTCTATTTTCCTTAGTTGGAGAGATAATATCCGGTTCATGACTATTTAATTATTTTTTATTAAAGAACTTCTTTTGCACTTTTGTTTTTATTTTATTTTATTTAGAATAATGATATACAAAGTGAACCAAACACTCTCTCCTATTTAAGTTATATCATTAAAGGCTATGTCTGGTATAATGAAAAAGAAAAAAGCAATAACATTAGTTATGAGAAAAAAAAGAAAAGAAGGGAAAGAAAAAAATAGTGTTAAAAAAAAGAAAAAAGAAAATGATACTTAAAATGTGTGAGGGAAAGAAAGTAAATGACACTAATTTAAAAAAATTACCACTATACCCTTTTATATTTAAGAAACAATTTTTGTTTTTCTCAAAATAAACACAAAATTCGTATTAACAAAGTTTCATTAAAAATACTAAAGTTTCATTTCATTTCCTTCCAAAATTGAAAGGATAACAAAACTTAGTACTCATGCTTTAAGCTATCCATGCAAATCCATTCATTTCCTTTACTTTCTTTCTTAATTTTATACCAAACACAAAAAATAACCACCTCTCTTTTCTTTTCTTTTTTTTTCTTTTCTTTTCATTTCATGCCAACCAAATCAGGATTAGATTAACCCTTGCAGGCTGACAGGTATTATATATCAAGAGGTAAAATTACTTTTGTACCCACAAAACCATCTTTCTAAATGTGCTGATCTATATATATAATAAAATTGATTTCTCTTTCATTTTTTTTTTTTCAAGATTTCTCTTTCATTTCAACCACTATTCCCATTCTCTCCTTGATTCATTTTTCCTAAAATGACCTCCAAACTTGATTCTAAAAAATCATTAATTATTTTTTCCTTTAGTAGGTTTGGTTCTCCAAAACCACCTCCCCCACTTTTTAACTCATTTCTTGTTTTTTTTTTCTTCCATAAATGACCTTCACCAAACTTGATTCCCCAAAGTTAGTCCTTGGACTAAAATGCCCCTCACCAACTCCCCCAACCCCCCACCCCCACTTCCTTTTCTATATCTTATATTTTCCTCACCACCTCTCTCCCGATCACCAACCCTCTCTCTCTCTCTCTCTCTCTCTCTCTATGGATATCCTTCTTCTTCTTTTCACGTTCATCTTCATCACAATTCTCTCATACAAGCTGTACCAAAGGCTTAGGTTCAAGCTTCCACCGGGCCCACGTCCATGGCCGGTCGTCGGAAACCTCTACGACATTAAACCGGTGAGATTCCGGTGTTTCGCGGAGTGGTCACAGGCCTATGGTCCCATCATATCGGTTTGGTTCGGGTCTACCCTAAATGTTATCGTCACCAACTCCGAATTAGCTAAAGAGGTCCTCAAACAAAATGACCAATATTTAGCCGACAGACACCGGAGTCGGTCCGCAGCCAAGTTCAGCAGAGAAGGGCAGGACCTCATATGGGCCGACTATGGGCCTCACTATGTCAAAGTTAGAAAAGTTTGTACACTTGAGCTTTTCTCTCCAAAGAGGCTTGAATCTCTCAGACCCATCAGAGAAGATGAGGTCACAGCCATGGTGGAGTCCATCTACAAAGATTGCACTACTCCCGGTTTGTGTTTTCTTTTCCTAGCTTCTTCATATATGTATATATATATATATATATATCTATCTATATGTACGTGGATTGAGCTTTAATGACCAACAACTCAAAGCCAGTCTATATTTCATGTCACACTGTGTTTGGTATTTGGTTGGTAAACAAAAATGGAATCCATGTGGCTATAAATGATTAGAATTGTATATATTTATGAATTTACATTTATACCCTTATAGTGTCATGCTTGGTGGGCTCACTTATCCACTCACATAACTTTCATTTCTTATAAAATAAGCCATCACAAAAAAATAAAATACCTTTTTAAAAAAAAAATGAAAAATAGGTCTAAAATAATCCCACTTTATATAATATAAGGCAAGATAATATAATTATTTATTAAAGCATTTTTTCTTTCTGGTTACCTTGCAAGAAAAACAAATTTAATTAATTATATTTTTATTTATTCATTAAATATCTGATCATATTCTTAAAAGAGTGTATTTTCCAAGGCTGACCAAGTAATTTGTTAAAAAAATCTGCCTCATAAAAGATGTTTTTGACCCAAAAAAAACTGATTGGATCATTCATGAGGTCTCTGCAATGTATATGATTTTGGTATTTTTGTCTATTTGTGTTTAATATTTATGTCCATTAGTGACCACTGGTAAACTATTGACCATTCCTTATTTGGGTATTTGGGATGTGCAGTGTTGGGTTTTTTATATAACGCTTTGCACATGTTCAAATCAGAGTCACCAATCATATAGGTTTCAACATCATATGTAGAAGTTGGAAAAAATATTTTCTTATCTTTTTTGAAAGATTAAAACTATTTACCAAAAAATTAGATTTTTTTTAGGGCATTGTTGAAATGAAGATTATGTTTGGGCTTGGGCTTTTGGTGAAATGGGCTTTTCTACACACATGCTGGGCCTGAGGCTATTATGCTAGAAACACCAACTGAATGATGTCTCATAGAAATTATGAAATGAATGATATGATGCAGATAACATAGAGAAGAGCTTGCTAGTGAAGAAATACCTTGGAGCAGTGGCTTTCAACAACATAACAAGGCTTGCATTTGGAAAGCGGTTTGTGAACGATGACGGCGTGATGGACGAGCAAGGGCTCGAGTTCAAGGCCGTCGTCGCTAACGGATTGAAGCTTGGTGCCTCCCTGGCCATGTCAGAGCACATCCCGTGGCTCCGGTGGATGTTCCCGCTAGAAGAAGAGGCCTTTGCCAAGCATGGGGCACGCAGGGACCGTCTTACCCGGGCAATTATGGAAGAGCACACTCTCGCTCGCCAGAAGTCCGGTGGTGCCAAGGAACATTTTGTTGATGCATTGCTTACCCTTCAGGACAAATATGATCTTAGTGAGGACACTATCATTGGTCTGCTTTGGGTATGTCATAGACAATTTTTCATAGTGTCTAAAACTCCGAGACTTGAACACTCAACCTTTCTCGAAAGAAGAGATCATACCGGTCAATGGCCCGCGTGACTAAAACTTTTGGTTGTTTATTAGTATCAACATTGTTATTATTATATACTAAAGTTAATTTAATTTCATGTCTACAGGACATGATCACTGCAGGAATGGACACGACAGCAATATCTGTGGAATGGGCCATGGCAGAGCTGATTAAGAACCCTAGGGTCCAACAAAAGGCCCAAGAGGAGCTGGACCGAGTGATCGGATTCGAACGCGTGCTGACTGAATCCGACTTCTCGAACCTTCCCTACTTACAAAGTGTGGCGAAGGAGGCGCTACGGTTGCACCCACCAACGCCGCTTATGCTCCCTCACCGTGCCAATGCCAATGTCAAGGTTGGTGGCTACGACATCCCCAAGGGCTCCAATGTGCACGTTAATGTTTGGGCCGTAGCCCGTGATCCTGCGGTGTGGAAAAGCCCATTAGAGTTCCGGCCCGAAAGGTTCTTTGAGGAGGATGTTGACATGAAGGGACATGATTTTCGTTTACTACCATTTGGTGCTGGAAGGAGGGTTTGCCCTGGAGCACAATTAGGCATCAATTTGGTCACATCCATGTTGGGCCACCTTCTTCACCATTTTACTTGGGCTCCACCAAATGGGCTGAGGCCAGAGGACATTGATATGGGAGAGAATCCAGGACTGGTCACCTATATGAGGACCCCAATACAAGCAGTCCCCACTCCAAGGTTGCCATCTCACTTGTACAAACGTGTGCCTGTGGATATGTAACTTCATGTTGTGTTTTTTTTTTTTTTTTGGGTATTAGTTGATTGTAATTTTACATGGATTGGCCAAGGATACATATTGGGCCAATGTTTCACTGAATTGGGCTGGACCTCCCTCGGAAATGTATCCTGTACTTCACACAGGCCTATATGTGAGTGTCATACTTCAACTAAAACTGAGTCGAGCATTCTGTAGATTTTTTTTTAACTCTTTTATCTCTTTGATGACTGCTTTGGAATAGTTAGATGTTGTAACACTCCTCCAATCTAATACACAGCTTGTCAGCTACTGTGTGTATATCTATATCTATATTACATTTGAGCTTGGTATAGTAAGTTAAAATAGGGCAATCTAACTGTCAAAAGTGGTTAAAAAACAATCATGAGACTCAAAATGTCTTTTGCTATCTACAACCTAAAATTACTTTATCTAACGATCACGATTGTGAATGCATGATAGTACCGTACGCACGAAAATACACTAGTATATATATATATATATATATATATATATATATATTGGTATAGCAAGACAAAATAGGGCAATCTAACGGTCAAAAGTGGTTAAAAAAACAATCATGTGGTTCAAAATGTTTTTTGTTATCTACGGTCTAAAATCACTTTATCTAATGATCACGATTGCGAGTGTCTGATAATACTATAAGCACGGACATACACTAGTATGTGTATATATATATATATATATATATATATAATGAATATTTCAACTCCTTCAGTGCCTAACACTCACCAAATTTACATGACTTAAGTTACTTTTTTTTCATTTTTAGTTAATTTCTTATGTTCCATAAAGAACAATTTATAGTAGCTAGCCAAACTGTAATTATTAATTAAAAGTATTTTTGTTAGAGTCATTCTTCTTGCTATGTTACAAAATACACTTCTAACTTGTGGTTTTTAATTGTAACAAGTTAATTACTAGATAAACCTCTATAAATGCGAGACGAATACATGCTGCGCAGTACTTAGATTACAGTATGTTAAGAATAGACATGCATGATGTGAATGTAAACTAAGTAAGTTTAATCATGCGCTCATGACTTGACACAATCACAATCACACGAGTCTTGGCATTAATCATAATGTCATGACCTATGCGAGTCTTTTTCAAAAGAGTATCGGTGCTATGAGGTCTTCCCCATAACATTTGTTATTAGCTATCTATAAGTTTGTGATGATGATATACAAATATTGATGAGATGCCCATGAACCGATTGAAATGAGATTGAGTATACGAGAATTACAGTCAAATTATCATACAACTCATTTAAAATAGATCACACGAATTGGTCAAACTTTCATGCTCTTTCTTTTGACATCATTTGATCAAATTACACTATCAACTTTGACCGTTCCGTATAAATTTATTTTATAGTATTTTGAGTTAATTTTTTTTAGAGAGACCATATTTGCATTCCCTTTTTCTACATTTGCACTCTCATTTTAAAAGAAATGACATTTCTAACCTTAAATTCAAAAGTGAATGATTATTTTTTTTTCAAATTACACAACTACCCTTTCTTATATCCCCTCTCTATCTTTAATCTTTAATATTTCCATTCTCTTTTAATAGGATTCAAAAAAAAAAATTACTCAAAAAATTCAAAAAATAATCGATTGACACCACCCAAAAAAAAGTTTTCTATGTTGAATAAATTATTTGTTTCACATAACCAAATATATATATATATATATATATATATATATATATATATATATATATATTTTGTTATCTTTATTGAATAAGTTATATATTTTGACCGGAACCAAAAAAAAATTCCCTCTCTTGATAGAGTATCCATTAACAAAAGGTTATCTCTGTTGAATAAATTATGTATTTGACCGAATAAAAAAAATACCGCAGAAAAAAGTTTTCTTTTGGTCAGAACTGAAAAAAAAAAAGTATTAAACGAAGTAAGCAGAAGATAAAAGGAGTTAAAGTTTATAGTATAAAGAGTAGTTAAGGTATTATAAAATAAGTTATGATGCATTAATGAGTTTAAGGACTTTCTTGTCATTTAATTTAAAAGGAAAATGTTAGTAGAGTGCAATCATAGAAAAGTGGAGTGTAAATATCGTCTCCTCTTTTTTTATAGTGATCACTTTATTATTGTTACACAAGGCTGTAATTTGTCTATTATTAATTTTTTTTTTCAAAATGTGTTAATTTAAAAAAGAGTTTATCACAGGTGTCATGAGGGATACCTCGTAATAACATAACTCTTTTCAAAATTAAAAATAAAAAGAACGATTAGTTGTCTTGGGCCATCTAAAAATTTCTCCCAATTTTAGTGCTGCCTATTCGGGCATGCCCACTATCCATGACATGAAAAAAATAACTAAGCTAAACAGTAGTGTGTGATACTTTTAATTATCTCTATTTTGAATTGGATCATCACAGAATTTACACAAGGAAGCATCTTTTTTTGCAAATTTATATTAACCCTTTGCATGCTTGCACACATCTGATAAACCAAGAGGGGGAGGTAGCGAATTGGTTTCTCACTCACTTTTCTACCACTTGAATACAAAGTTACACTCTTGGACACTGTGGTAGCAGCTAAGGATCAATAAAATAATGAACAAGATATCCATGTTTTACAAAGATTCTCTTGGACCGGTGAGACTTTTCAGACATGCTAAAAATTAAAAATTTCGAAAGAAGTTAGACCGGTGCTAAAAATTGGAAACCGGTGAGACTTTGAAAAAATCATATTTTTTTCTAAATCATAAGCTCATCAACTTCAAAACATAGTGTCCTAACTCACATATCTATACTAAGTGATATTTTTATTGAATCCATAGTATCGAGACATTTCTTGTTCAGCTTCCACGATTGAGGCACAAGATCGAACAAAAGTTACAACTCGATAAACATGTTTTGACACTGAAATTTACCAACATACAATTATATATCTCACAATCTCCCCATTTGACAATTTCACGACAAAACCACATAGACAATTATAATTTAACCCATTGAAAAAATTATATTACAATTTGTCCAAAAATACAAAGAAAAATAGCTAAATCAATGAAGCTTACCTTGTGATGTTCAAGTCAAAAAATTATAATCTTTAGCTGCCCATCACTTAAACAAACACAACTTATGAAAAACTTAATAAAAAAAGATAAACAATTAACGTCAATGTTAACAATGATCGTGCTCCCCCTCAAAACATGCTTAACCAATCACCCTCCCCCCTTTTTTTCATAAAGGAACATTCTTTTCTCTCCCCTTTTTTGACACAAATTGACAAAGCAAAACATAACAAGACAGAAATAGTAACCAAAAGATATGAGAGAGACAACATTAGAGATAGAGAGCAACAAGTAATGTCCATTTATAGTTCTCAACAAAAGTTCAAAAAAAAAAAAAAACAATCATCAAGCATAGCATATCATCCAAAAAAAAAACTAAACACCATTATAACCAGAAGATAGTCTAAGTGTAGTCTTCAAACAAAAACAAAATCTTTTTCTTTTTTTGGATTTTTGAATTTTTGAAAAATAAAAATAACTATGAAATCATAAGAATGTTATATCAATTTTTCACAAGCATAATCATGAGCTCTAAAATTTTCATAAAATTCAAAACAATCATGAACACATAATTTTAAAACCCATAAATTTGCTAACAAAATTCATTCTCAATTTCATGATCATGGCACGAATTTCAATTCACAATATTTATAAAAATTTAGAAATCCATCTAATAAATCCGTGTGTGTGTGCAATCCAACGTCATCAACAATTAATCAAATTCTTTCAATTCATTTACTAAAACACATTGGATAAAAAACATTAAGAAAAACACATGATCAAATTAAACATTGAATTTCATTCATTTTTTATTTCTAAGACGATGACTTTCACTCTTACAGGCAACCAGCTCGTTTCTCAAAACAACTTATTATTTGATATCTCATTCGAGATTTCATTGTAGTGGTAACTTCGGATAAAACCCGAAGGTAGCCTTTTCCTTTTTGTCATAGATTTTCAGCAATTCTTTTTCATATATTTTTTTTCTTTTTCTTTTCTGCTGAATTCAACGATTTTTTTTTTCTCATACAATGTAATCTAGTCAACTTCATATTGATTTTCAATCAATTGTCTTAGAGTTGGACTAGTACACGAATTGTATAGATTCAAAAGATTCATTTCTAAATATAAATAAATAAAGTGAATTAATCATCAATGTTTAAATCATAATTTCAAGAACTTCATCCATTGATAAATTATGTGTCCCAATTTGCATTCACAACACAACGAATTTAAAAGAAATATAAAGAACTCACATTATATCTAAAAAAATATATATGATTTTCACATTCTCATAATCAATCCTAAAAAAAAATATCCTAACCTACACTACATGGAATGGTCCAATGGAAAACAAATAATGAACATAAGTTTAGTCCATGACTATAATGATCCTAATGATCTCAATTAAGGGGTTTTGCACCCAATTGACCTATTAGGAATAAATTTCATAGTATCAATAGACACAAATTTCTCCAAATCTTCTTCCTTCATCCAAATTGTTTTAACATGCAAATTATCTTGATGAAATTTAAAAGGATTAAAGTTATTATTCTTCCAATTTGAATTCTTTTCAGCACTAAAATTTTTAGGCTTATTCTAATTATTTTTCTTTCTAGCTTGAGCCTTATTTTCTGCAAAACAATTATTAGAATAAAAATTAGAAGAATAATGGTTTCTCTTCTTATAGCTGTAGTGTTGACTATGTTCAGTTTTACTACAATAAGTATAATAAAGTACATTGGACACAACATTAGCACACAAAGACTCAACTTAAAGCTTAGGTTTGGGTGTAGACAAATTCAAGTTCTTAGGTTTAACGAAGATAGTTTGACCCTTAGAAGATTACCCATTATAACCTAGTCTATTCTTATCTCCTATAGGCTTACCAACACTAATCATGTTGTCAAGTTTATTTTGCCCAAAAGTAAATGCAATAAATTTCTCTTGTGACTTTTTCACTTCAGGTTCAAGAAAGTCAATTATAACAACAAGAGAATCTCTACTAGAAATAACTTGACTTACTTCACTCTCAAGAAATTTTACCTTACTCGAAGGTTTTTATTGCCAGCTTTGTAATTCTCAATCAATTTATGTTTCTTTTCATTCTTTTTCTTCAATGTTTCCTTTTCACTTTTCAACTGCTTCAATTATTTAAATTGTTCCTTGTAGACCTTTTTTATTTTGAATGTTTCAACAAACAACTCTTCACATACTTTCATCAAGTGCTCGTCACTTAGGGCTAGTTTGGTACGCAGGAATGGAGGTGGAATGAAATGGTTATTCCACCTTTGATTCTCTTTCTCTTGTTTGTTGTGCTACATTAGAAATGGAATGGTCATTCCAAGTCATTCCCTTGAAATGTTCATTCTAACAAAACCATTCCACTTTTTGAGTCATGGAATGGCCATTCCATTCTCACTTATTATTAAAATCATCATCTCTCTTCATTAATGCATCTCTCTCTTTTACAACTCACTCTAGAATATATATATATGTATATATATATATACACCTATTAAAATATTTAATAAATTATAAATTTTTATCACTTTCAGTTTTTAATAAAATATTATTTTTTTCGTATAAGAGATTATATTAATCTTGACTAGAAGAAAAAGACGGATTATAACTTGATTTATAAAGTTTTAACTGAATGGGTAATTAATTTTTTTTTTCCACGTGATAATTAAATTAAATTGGTCAAATGTCCTATTTTTAAAACTGATTCTATTTTATATAGAAAAATATAACATGTTGGAAGGTAATACCATTTCATTTCTACATCATTCTCTATCTATAGCCAAACATTGGAATGAGAATGGTCATTCCATTCTATTCTCATTCTCATTCCATTTCTGATTTCATTCCATTCCCACTTCATTTCATTCCTGCGTACCAAACCAGCCCTTAGTTCTTCAATTACTTCATTGTAGGGGCAAAATTCTCACTCAGTCCAATAGGCTGAACTGGTACATAAACGGACCAAACCCAAGTCAGTTTGAGCCCAAGTACCAGCAGAAGTCCCAGCAGATTGGGTCGAGAGAAATAAAGGACCAAATTGCCCCAATCAAAGGCTGAAAAAAGTCCAACTCAAATACAACTAATATCATCTTAGTACAATTCTTTCACCAAGGTTAGCACAATTCTAAACAATATCATTTCTTTTATAATAGAAATAAAAAAATATCTCATCTTCTTCCATCTTAATTGTTTCAAACTTGGTTATGAGCATTTGTAACTTTGACTTTCTTATCTTGGTAGCACCTTCATGAGTTACTTGAAGAATATCTCATGCTTCTTTCCAAGTGAAGCAAGTAGAAATTTTAGCAAATTTAGAAGTCACAACAGAATTAAAAATAGTATATAAACCCTTACTATTTGCATCAACTTTTGCATGATCATTAGCATCCCATAATTTTGGATCTTTTTCTAAAGTTACTTATTCTCATCTTCACCAGTAGTGATCGTAGGAATAGTGTAACCATGCTTTACATCCATCCAAACTCTTTCACCTTGGGACTTAAGAAAGAATTTCATGTGAAATTTCCAAAAGGTATTTGAACCATTAAACAATGGAGTTCGTAAAATCGATCCACCCTCTTTCATACTAGATTCCATAATGAGTTTTGAAAAAAAATATAGATTTTGATTTTAAAAATAACTTTTGTAAGAAACAACTCACAAATTAAAGTGCACTGCTCTAATACCAAATGTGAGTAGCGCAGTCGAGAAGTGGCTGAAAAGTTTAATTAAGAACCTAGAGGGGGGTGAATAGGTCTAATTAAAAATTAACTAAACACATAAATAAAGTAAATAAAATAAAGTACAAGTAAATTAATGATGGCACCAAATATACGTTGAGAAACCCAAGTCGGGAAAAAATCACGGGTGAGGTTGTAGCCCCGAAGAAACAAATCTACTATCATCGAAACAAAGTACAACAGACTATATCCTAGACTCACACACATTCCACTCTGTCAAGAATTTGATGATGAACGCCTCAGGATTAAATTTACGACTCTATGTCTAATTGCTGTAAACTTCAGGCTAATGTCATAATTCTTGTAGAAAGGTAACTGGAAGAACACGAACACTCCACAAATATTCTATCCCCTTCATAGTGCGATTGCCTTCTCCTTCCTCAAGAACAAGTTGTTGAGAAGAAATCAAAAGCTCCGATGTCTGACCGAATAAGATAAATCTGTAGTAGTCTCTATACTATTGATTAGATTGAGAACACCACCCTAAGATCACTCAGTGAATATATGTGTGCACTTAAAAGAAAAACTAACAGAAAAATCAAAGAGAATTTCCTGTCCTAAAAATACTCTCAAAAAGCTTTATCTCTGTAAAAATAATAATCTATTTAAACACACTTGTACAGAAAATATACAATAGTATTTATAGATGAGAGAGTCCTAATATTACTTGTAAAATAAGTTAAAACCCATTAGGAACGTTTTATAGAAGTTTTGGCTTGATTTGGAAACAAATTCAGACTAAAATAGAAATTTTCGCACATGTTAGTGAAGTTGGACTTTTTGGGGATTGGTGGGACTTTTCATACTTGTTGAAAATTGAAAGTCCTAAAAAAGGTTAGACCGGTCCTAAAATTGGGGATCGGTGGGACTTTTCAGACATGCTAAAAATCAAAAATTCCGAAATAAGTTGGACCGGTCCTAAAAATTGGAGACCGGTGGGACTTTGAAAAAAATCATATTTTGAGTTTAAAACATATTTTCTAAGTCCTAAGCCCACCAAACTTCAAAACTTAGTGTCCTCACTCATATACCTGTACTAAGTGATGTTCTCATCGAATCCATGGTATCGAGACACTTTGTAACAACCCGCTCCACCTGATAGTATGATATTGTCCGCTTTGGGATCAGCCCATACAGTTTTGTTCTTGGGTTTTACCCCAAAAGGCCTCATAACATTTAGAGATAACACACTACATATAAGTACATCCCTTTCTCCATACCCAGGAGATGTGGGATTGAGCACCCTGTAGCCTGCCAGTGTGGTAGCTCGCCCAGTGTCTCTCACACCAGCCCACATCACACCCACCCACAAGGGTTACCACAATCCACCCCCTAGGAGGCTCGACATCCCCATCAGCACACTTCCGGTTAGATCCGACTCTGATACCATTTGTAACAGCTCGCTCCACCTGATAGTATGATATTGTCCACTTTGGGCTCAGCCTACATGGTTTTTTTCTTGTGTTTTACCCCAAAAGGCCTTATTCCATTTGGAGAGAACACACTACATATAAGCACATCCCCTTCTCCACACCTAGGCGATACGGGATTGAGCACCCTGTAGCTTGCCAGTGTGGTAGCTTACCCAGTGTCTCTTCCACCCGCCCATATCACACCTGCCCACAAGGGTCACCACACACTTGTTGTTCAGCTTCCACGATCGAAACACAAGATCAAACAAAAGTTATAACTTGATCAACAAGTTTTGACACCAAAATTTGCCAACATAAAATTATATATCTCACAGTTAATGCAGAGAAATTTGACTCAGTCAGAGTTCTAATTATTCGAAGCCAACAAAATTTTATAGCAAATTTTCTCATTCTATTCACAAAAAATTCAAAGAAGTTCGAGTTGTCTCCTCCCAATATGCCCTCTTCTCCTTTTTCTTCGATGAGATCAGTGATATTTTGGATGGATAAGTCTTGACCCACTCTTACCAAAAATAGTAATGCTACAACAAGGGATGTCTCATATCTCTTGCCATGAGCTCTCTGTTAGGAATTGTGGCCCATATTCTTATTATAATTGGGTTTCTATTTTAGAGTTCTAATTGAATTAGTAATTTCTTGTTAGATTTGGTCTTGGAATAACTGTAATCCTTGTACAACAAGGAATTGGATTTAAAGACTCTATAAATAGAAGTGAGGTTGAGAAAAGAGAGAGAGAATTGTAGAGAGAGAAAAAGTGTGTAACCAAAATATTGATGTAAAGAAAGTCATTCTTCGCCCATGGATGTAGGCAATTTGTCAAATCACATAAATCTCATGTTATTTATATGTGGGTTTTTTTTTATCTATTTTATTTTCCAATAGTGTGTGTGTGATCCTAACAATTGGTATCAAAGCTATAGTGACAACTATTTCAGATGGAAAGTACGTGATCACAAAGTTTGATGGAAGAAGGAACTTCAGTCATTGGCAAGTTCAAATGCGGGATTTACTAATTCAACATGGTCTTGAAGAGGCTTTGGGTTTGAAACTGAAAAAGATGGAAGATAAATAGTGGGGGAGATCAACTCAAAAGCAATGACTGCTATTCGATTGACATTATCGAATGATATTATATATGATATGATAGAAGAAGTTTTAGTAGCAAATATATGGAAGAAATTGGAGAATCTATATATGAGAAAGAATCTTACCAATCGGCTAGTCTTGAAGCAAGAGTCGTAATATTTTGAGATAAAAGAAGGGGTAAGCTTGTAAGAGCATCTTAGTGAGTTTAATAAGATTATTTGTAATTTATCTAATATTGATGTCAAGTTGAGTGATGAGAATAAAAAAATTATTTTGTTGACATCAGTACACTTTACCCATATACATTTATTTAATACTTTGCTCTATGGAAGAGATACCATCTTGGTAAAGCAATTTAAGAGTACTTTGTTCTCTAATGAAAATTTGAATGATAAAGAGAGTCACAATGATCATGCTCAAGCTCTTATTTCTCAAGAGAAGAAAAGGTTTGGAGCTTCAAGAAACTTTGTGCCATTGTCAGAGAAAAGATGTTACAAGTATGGAAGAGAAGGGACATCTTCAGTGGTATTGTCCAGAAAAGAAGGAGAGTGCATCTGCTGCTGTTGTTGTGTTGGAGGCTACTAAAAAAGAAAGTGATGATGATGAAGCATTATCAATCATTTATAATAAGGGAGTGGCTAAGGAGTGGATTCTTAATTCTGCTTGTTCCTTTCATGATTGTCCTCATAAAGAGTGGTTTGTTACCTACAAACCTGTAAGTGGTAAGGTATTTATGGAGAATAATGCTTCTTGTGATGTCATGAGAATTGAAACAATTAAAATCAAGACAACTAATAGTCTGATAAGAATCCTAACGAATGTATGTCATATTTCAAGTATCAGAAGGAATGTGATTTCTGTGGGAGCATTGGATTCCAAG
Organism: Cornus controversa; assembly: GCA_026545225.1. Lineage (NCBI taxonomy): Eukaryota > Viridiplantae > Streptophyta > Magnoliopsida > Cornales > Cornaceae > Cornus > Cornus controversa. The sequence goes on along the minus strand of CM048853.1, from coordinate 21,788,396 downwards.
AGTTATTGGTGTGAAGTGAAGAATGGATTAATGAAGATTAGAAGGGGGCCACGTGTTATGCTTTTGGGAAAGAAGGTCAATAACCTCTATGTTTTGTTGGAAAATACTATGTTAGGTGGAGTTATTGCAAAGATAGAATGAAAGCTTGTTTCAAAATCTACTAGAGTGTCTAATCAAGAGTGGCAAAAGAAGGAAGAATTCTTGGCAATTGCAAGAACACCAACCTTTATTCCAGAAACAAGAAGAATTCAATTTGGTGATGTGAGAGTAGATTCTAAGTTTGACTATCTGAACTTAGAGTTTGCTCGCAATAGGTGAATGCAATGGAATGGCGAAGAACAACAAGAAGAAAGAAGGTGTTTTGTTTAAGGTGGAGAAATCTTGAGTCGAGGTGGAGCTATAGAGGAGCGTGTTGATGGAATTTGAGCCAATGTAGAGATTGTTAGGAATTGTGGCTCATATTCTTATTATAATTGGATTTCTATTTTAGAGTTCTAATTGAATTAGTAATGTCTTGCCAATAATGTGTCTGCGATCCTAACACTCTCCTTCATAAGAAATATTTTTAAACACAAAGAAAATATAATCACGTAACCAATATTAAAATATTCTTACACAAAAAAATAAGCTCAAAATATCATAAATTGAATTTATAAGAGACGGTCAAAGTTTTACATCCTATTTTCTTTACATTTTTTTATATCAAACATTTACCGTCTCTTATAAATTCAATTTATGATCTTTTGAGCTTTTTTTTTTTTTTTGTATGAGATGATTTTAGTATTAACTATGTGATTATATTTGTTTTGCATTTTTTTTGTGTTTAAAAATATTTATTTTGAGGGAGAGCTCATGACAAGAACCATGAGAGCTCCATCATTGTAGTATTACTCTTCCAAAAATATACACTTTGCAATCGAGAAAAAAAATGAAAGAGAAGTTAAGCCAATGGATGGATCTGATTTTGCCATAGGCTCATCCCCTGATGGACACGAAGAAGGCTTGTAAGAGCAACCATAGCAACTTGGCTAAACTTGCTTCTCTAAATTCTAATTTTGGCCAACCACGCCAATATTTTAGCCAGCCACGTCAGCATGTCAAGATCTCCATATTTTAGCTCCACAATAGCTTCTTCAAATTTTCACTATTTACAAAATTCAATAATCTTTCACACTATTAAATTAATCTAAAAATTATATATACATGTATATATAAAAAGTTTTTTATATTCTTTCAACTAGGGAAACTCATAATTTTTTTGTCTTAAATCGGAATATAACCAAACTGGTAATCAAATTGTAGTTCTCGGAATTCTCTTTATAACAGAAATGATTTCATCAAAAAATTCAATTTATAGTCAAGGTTGTTAAATGTTAAGTAAATGATTTATATATATATACATATATATGTATATGTAGAAAGCATGTGAATACAAATAAAATAGAATAAAAAATTCCAAAGAAGCCAAACATGGCTAAACGTTTGGCCAAATCCGTCCAAGCATGAATGGGGCTCACATCTTTAGTCATGCCATTGCAAGGCTATTGTATAGTTTGCTTGACTAGACCCATGTTGCAGATGGCCTAAGAGGCCATTTTCTTTGGCACAACAGCGAAAGAAATCATTAAATTGTGAATAGTGAAAATTGTGATCTGTCAACTATGACCGGTGGAGAGAATCTATTTCTATCATGCGTGCTCAAAAAGTTGCAATTGGTGGTTGAGGTTTACTGGTGATCTTGATTCTCAGCAACATTATTAGTATAGGATGAGTGATCTTAAGTTTTAGCAGATAGGTCTTGGTCAACAAAACCTTGATTTAATTCACTGTCTTTGGCAATGGTGTGAAGCCAGTTTTTATCATCGTCTTCTATTGTTTTCTCCTATAAAATCATTAGAAGAATCAGACTAGTGATACCCAGCGCAATTGCATCTTCATTTTAAAGAGAGAAAATTCTACAAACAGTTCTGTTATTACCCGGGTTGGAAAAAGATCGGACTTAAATTGGGCACTTAACCAATCAGTTAAGAAGTTGATTCAAGCTTAAATCTTGACTGGTTCAGTGGTAAGTGTTTAGCATGGGTTGTTGATGAACCTAACAGAATTGGTTTGGTTGCTCAGCACCTGCAATTCACTAGTAAAAGCTTGGTGTAAGAATAGAAAATTGTTCAACTAATAATTGCTAAACAAATCAATGCACAAATCCAAAAATAATAAACAGAGCATTTTCAGAAAGAGAGAAAAGATATAGCGAGAGGTGGATTCGAAGATCCTTTTCATTAATAATTTATGAATATTTATACAAATAGGAATCCAAGGATCCTTTTCGTTAATAATTTCATGAATATTTATGTAAATAGTAATCCAAATCCTTTTAGGACTTGAACTTCCTTGTTTGACAGCTAACTTTTCTCTTAAGGAATTTGGATTCCTTTTTGAGTTGTAAGTTTGCTTTTGATTTGAGATTTGTAGCCTTGGGGCAGGGCGACTATGCCCTTAACAATTAACGACCCAGTCCATTTGGACTTTCTGCTGATACATGAACTCAAACCGACGTGGGCCTGATTCGTTCTCTGTACGAGTTCATCCCATTGGACCAAGTGATAATTTAGCCACTACACGTGAAAAATTCCAAATGGCAAGTGAGGCCTTGTTGAAAATTAAATAATTGATTCCAATTATCTTTTGCTAGTGTTGTCCATCACATTGGATAGGCATGCTGGCTTTCGGTACTGTGTGATACAATATTACTATTCAAAATGGTAAAGGTAGGCAAAACAGCTTCAAACACTACTTATGAGTTATAGCAATCGCCACATGATACCTATTTTTGAGTTGACACTAAATCATAGCTTGTGTTTAAGTGTTTAGACGTATTGTCGGCACCAATAAGGATGTCTTGAAAGCAATCAAAACATGCTACCAAATATTAGAATTTAATTTGGAGGTATTGGAGCCAAATAGTGCAATCTTGTTGAATCATGGTGTACCTAAATTAAATGTTCCAAAATTATTTATGATTCAATCAAAGACTAAGAGTCAATTTAGTGAGATGGTCAGTGAAGTTGAAAAGTGGGTTTTGATCCCACAAATATTCGTGTTAGCCATCTGTTCGATTATAGTCCTCCAAGAATAAAGAAGAAAATAGAAAGAAAAAGGAGGAATTACTGAATTAAATTCAAAAAGAGAATTGCTAAAAGAGGTGCTTCTAGTGGTCCTACTCTAGCAACATCTAAGAGGAACTTAAAAGAGACTAAGACAACAATAGCTTCCGTGAAAAGTGGGAAGCTAAATCTATAATTGAAGAGACAAGGAAGTTGTATAAACCAGTCCTTCGAAGTTCCACCATCGATCGTCTTGAAACTGGTTCAATTAACCCTTAGGCCCTGTTTGGATTAGCTTTGAAAAACGACTTTTGGTTTTTCAAACTCAAAAGTCGTTTTGGAGAGTGTTTGGATTGATAAGGCGAAAGAGATTCGGTGTTTAAAAAGAGCGTTTAAAAGAAGCTGGTGGGTATTAGCTTCATAATTTAGCTTCTGCTTCTCTTCTTCTTCTGCTTAAAAGCTGAAACAAAAGCTCTGCCAAACAGGGCCTTAATATATATATATATATCCTAAAATATTTCATTCTTCTGAAAACATTAAGGAATTATACAACATATCTCCAAACGAGAAGAATGGGGAGATTTTGATTCAAAAAAAAGATGATTTGAAAGAGAATATTTGTAGTAAGATTTCACCAAAGAGAGACTAGTGTGTGCCTTCTGCAAGTCTCTCTCTATGGATTACTCAGAAAGTTGACAATCAGGTGATATCTAAAGGACCTCTGGTTCTTCATGAAAACATAACATTTTCTAAAATTGTGGTGAATTTATCAGCTACATTACTGCCCACATCCTCTGTCATTATCAACTAGCAAAGCTTTGAAGATTCTTTGAACAATTTTAAGAATGGTTTAACAAATGATGGTTCAGCAAATAAAAAAGTTCACGTCACGCCTGAAAATTTTGAAATAGAAATATCTATTCCCCCACCAAATATTGGAATGAGTCCTGAACCAATCCACTCCAACAAAAAATGGAACAGTGGCGAAAACTCTCCAAAGCTACCAAAGGGCTCAGAAAATGGTGATACAACACCATTAAATAAATTTTCTCTTCGGCTAATGGAGTAGGGAGCAGACTCACTTTATTAATAAGGTCATGCATTTTGCTACCAAATAAAAGAGTTATTTACCTTATTACATTACATGAGGGTGCAAGCAAATAGTTCTTTTTTTTTTTGGTGTATTCTGCATTGGATTGATAAATCTGAGTCTTGTTTGTGTCAACAATAAAGAAAAAAAAATCATAAATGTCAAACAAAGTCGAGTGTCATTTTATGAAGAAAAGTTGGCTAGGACAAATTTGTAATATTCTGTAATTTTGAGGTTTATATAATTTTAATTTGGGTTGGAGTTTGGGTTAGATTATTGAGTTTGGCTGAATTATGTTGTATTATAAATTTTTAAGTTTGGGTTTGCATATCTATTTGGAGTGGGCTAAGTACATTTTTTTATGTTTTCTTATTTATTTATTTTTCTCTTTTATTTTCTTTTTAGGATTTTTATTTGCATTGTTTTTCTCTAACAAAAAAATAAAATAAAAGAGAAAGAGAGAATAGGGTTTCGGAAGTTTTCACGCGAGAGAGAGAGAGAGGTTTTAGAGAGAGAAAGAGGAGCAGCCGAGAGAGAGTGAAATATCCCCACAAATTTCACGCATGAGGTGGCCAGTTTCATACATAAAACTTAATGGATGCTTATAACTAATAGCAAACAAGCATAGAATATAAGAACAAACAAACATATATATATATATATATATATATATATATATATATATATATATATATATATAATCAACGAGCACATTTAATTGCACAGAAAACATACATGCACATTAAAAAATTATGCACATAAAATAATGCACCAATTGCACTGAAATATCAAACACGTAATATATATATATACAGAAAACATACATGCACATTAAAAAATTATGCACATAAAATAATGCACCAATTGCACTGAAATATCAAACACGTAATATATATATATATATATTACGTGTTTGATATTTCAGTGCAATTGGTGCATTATTTTATGTGCATAATTTTTTAATGTGCATGTATGTTTTCTGTGCAATTAAATGTGCTCGTTGATTAAATTGTGCATTTAAATTGTATTATTTTATGTATACAATGGTAATTGTTCATTTGTATGTGTGGATGTATAATTGGTGCATTTAAATTATGTCAGGTTATGTGCACAAATTGTACATGGTTGTTTGTATTTGCCGATATGTTTTTGTCTATTTAAATTCATTGAATATTAAATGTTATATGATTAAATTGTAATATTGAATGGTATTACTTATTTAAATATAACTTAAATTATTTTGAGATTATGACGCAAAAGTCAACTTGCTGCTGTAATAAAAGATTGTTTAGCATATCATTGTTAGATATTTATTTCTGTTCATGTTGTGAGACAGACTTGTATTATTTTGAGAATTTGTATGAAAGAAATGTATTTAATATTTCTTTCCAATGTAATAGAATATTGTATGAGATTCTATCTATTTAAAGGACTGTTTGAAAATTTTAGAACTCTCTTGTTATTATTTTTATTTTTATTTATTTTTCACATTCCAAATTTCTCTTCAAAAAATCCAGGGTGTGACAAAACTAGCCAAATGTCAAAAAAATAAAAATTAGTTAAGGCATAACCAGTCTAATGCCAAAAAATAATAATAATAAGGCCTTAAGAGCCAAATGACCCAAAGAACCAAATGACAAAATGGTTGAAGCACAAGTTGCTAAACGTCAAAAAGAAGAAAATGCCTTGAGAGCCGAATGCCAAAATGGTTGAGGCACAAGCTGCCGAATGCCAAAAAGAAAAGATTATAGGCCTTAAGAGCCAAACAACAAAAAATGGCCAAGGCATAGCTGAACCCCAAATATGAATGAATTGACCAAGACATGACCAACCGAGTGCCAAATATGAATAAACTAGCAAAGGCATGACCAGCCTAACGTCATAAAAAAGTAACAACAAGCCAAAAGTGGCTAATAACTAATAACACAGGGGCTAATCGCTAATAAAGTGTTTGGGTAACAAAAAGCCAACAAGTTGAACGGAATAAAAGTAAAAGAGACAAGTGGCATTATAAGCCGATCACCTAACAAAGTTTGTGGCCTAAAAATCAAACAACAAAATACCCAAGGCCTTAAGATTCGAACAACAAAAAATGGCTAAGATATGGTTAGTTGAACGCTCAAAAAATAAAAAAATTTGGCTAAGGCATGGTTAGCTGAACGCCAAAAAATCAAAATTTGGGCAAAGCATGGTTAGCAGAATGTCAGAAAAAGAGAAGCAACAAGCCAAAGAGGACTGATCGCCAAACAGAATAAAGTGGCCAATAGCACAAAAAGACAAATGTTGGATAAGATGACAAGTAGCCAAAATCCCTAATTGCCAAAAACAAAAGGAGGGGCCTAATTGAAGCCTGTTGAAATTTGATGCACTGTTCTGAAAATTCAAAAGAGTAAAAGTTCTATCGTTTTAGAATAAAGCATGTGAAAAATATGTGTACCTAGCAACTTGCAAAATTCTAGATAAATGAAACTCTAGAATGTTGCAGAGAAAAGTTTCCGGCTATAAATACCGGAGAGAATTTCTCATCAGGTCGAGCTATGAAGCAAAGTTTTCCAATATCCAAAATATTGTAAATGCTATTTGATACTTCAGAATCCCACAACTGGTCAATTCATTACCTAACAAAAAATAAAAAGGCTAATGAGCCTAAGAAAAGTAACATTCAAAAGAAGGTTCAATTGAACCAGTCACGGCAATAAATGGAGGCAATTCAGTTGCAGCATGGCTGGCAATGCTGCAACTTAATTCGAGAAAGACCTCTTCAGTGAGAAAAGTCAAACATAACATACGTGAAACATCCAAGTCAATAAGAAAATGGTGATATGATTAGATATGCGGAGGTCCATATATAGCAGACTCACTAACCCATTCACCAAATATCTATCCATTTTGAATTTAGAATTGAGCCAATCGTCTAAAATATTGCAGAATTTTGAATAATATTTTGGGTATAAATATATATAGAAAATATCATGAGAAAGACACCAGGAATATAGAGAAAAGAGATTGATTCTTGTATTTAACCATGTCTGTGCTCAAGTCTTTGAGATATCTCATGAAATATATAAGTAAATATCCTCTCATTCATGGTCGTAGGTCAAATTGAGCCCCAACCATGTATACCCTGTGTGCCTATTATTTTAGTATCTATAATTCTTGAGTGTTTTTAGTGTATTAATTGACTTTGTGTACGTGGAGCAAGTTTTTTTTGCATCAACAACCCCCTCCATGGATTCACCTATATAAGTTGCGGCTAAAGTTGCAAAAATAAGAGTTCGGATACTAGAAGATGACAGGTATAGGAACCACTGAAGGTATTAAAGAAACAAGAACAACAACTACTAATTCATCCACTAATATATTTTCAAAAAATCAGAAACTAAGTGATAATAGTTTTGTGAAATCTTGTAAGATGTTAATGGGTAAAAGAATTGGAGTTGGTTAATTTTTTTTATTAGGTTGAATTTATTTAAAAAAATAATTTAAGGTTAACAAATATTTTTTTTTGTTTATGATTTTTTTAATATAAGCTGAACGTTTTTTGCGTTATCAAACAATGGTGTTATTTACAGATAAACAAAATCGTAACCTAACTACGGTTTATATAAATGCTTAAACAATAAACACTAAAAATAAATGGTTACCAAATGAGTTGTAAGTTTAATCATACCTTCAAGATTTGACACAATCACACGGGTCTCAACATTAATCATACGCTCGTGACATGTCACAATCACACAGGACGTTTTCAAGGTCTTCTCCATGACACTTGTTATGAGCTATCTATCAATTTTTGGTGATCATATACAAATATTAAGGCGCGCATCTAACCGATTGAAAATGATTGTATGAGAATTATACAGTCAAATTTTCGTACCAAAATTCATTTAAAATAGATAACACGAATTGGTCAAACTTCAATACAATCATTCTTTTGACTTCATTTAATGAAATTACACTATCAACTCTGATTGTCTCGTATAATTTTATTTTATGGTATTTTGAATTAATTTTTTTATATGATAATATTACTTTACTATTGCTATTGGTTACATGATGACCTCGTAATAGGTTAATAGCATTACTCTTTTGATTATCCCAATTTGATTTGTATCATCACAGAATTTACAGGATGAAGCATCTTTCTTTACAAATTTGGATTATAACCCTTTGTACACTTGCACACATCAATAGGTACTATTGCTTTTGGACCTAAAAACCATGTTTTTAAATGTACCGTCATGCATTTTTATGTCACTGCCCTCGAAGGCAACAAATTGGACACAGTGCTAAAGACTGTTAACACAGTAAAAAATGAATGATACACATTTTTCTTGGACTACATCTAATGGATGTAATGTGAGTACAATGTTGGAGGTGGGAGGTACATCGCCAGACAAATTTATCACTACTGTCGTTACTTGTAAAATAGACCCCACCAAAGAAAGAAAAAAAGTGACCACAATAAATATTTTAAAATATATTTTGAATTTATGCGATAGGCGATATGTATGCTATCAAAATTTCGTGTACGAGATAATCTCAACAATACTAATTCATTATTTAATTTTATTTTTTAAAATAATAGATTATATTACATATCACATAAATTCGAAATATACTTCAAAATATTTATTTAGAACACGTGGCCATTGCTCCCAAAGAAAAATACAAATGATTGCCGTTCCAAAAATATAAAAGATATTCATATAATATAAAGCAAGATAATAGAATTGTTTATAAAAGCACATCTCCCAGTTTTAACTTATTTCTTTGTTTATTCTCATAACTCAAGTCTCCCACCCCGTTCCTTCTCTGTATCACATATCTCTCTCTCTCTCCCGTTCCTTCTCTGTATCACATCTCTCTCTCTCTCTCTCCTCTTCCATGGATCTCCCTTTTCTTCTTTTCACGTTCATCTTTATCACAATTCTCTCATACAAGCTATACCATAGGCTTCCACCAAATAAGTACTAAATTTTTTTCTTTAGGATCAATAAGTTCTACTTTTCTCATTGAAAGACAAATAAATTGTAAAAAAATTATTTTCGGACCAATAAGTCCTACTTTTTAATTATTATTTTTTCCGTTTAAGTCCTGAATCACTAAATATTCCATTTGTATCCTTAATAAATTATATATACTATTTGTTATATTAGATATAAAATTTCGAATAAAATTTTCATATATTCTCTTACAAAAGTAGACATAAAATTTGAATAAAAAGGTAAATATTACATGTTATTAATTTTTTATAGAATAATTAAATTTTTTGTACTAAACTCATCTATTCTACATGAGTTTTTGAATTGAATTGAATTTAAATTAATTATTATTCAAGTTTATAATTCAATATTATTAAATAACTAATTAAAAATTAAAGGAACATATAAAAAAATAGATTAGATATCAATTTTTGGATACTTATATAATTATATAATTTTACTTCTATGTAGTTAGGGTGTAAATGAAATATGTAGTGGTTTAGGACTTAAATGGAAAAAAAAATCACAAGTAGGACTAATTGGTTCTAAAAGAACTTTTTTAGAATTTATTTGTCTTTCAATAAAAAAAAAAGTATGACTTATTAGCACGGAAGAAAATTTTATAGGATTTATTTGTCTTTCAATAATAAAAAAATATGACTTATTAGTCATAAAGTAAATTTTTTAAAATTTATTTGTCTTTGAATAGAAAAGTAGAACTTAACAATAATTTTCTCATATTTCAACAATTTTTCCATATTTCAACTCCTTGAGGCTATGTTTGATAAAATGGAAAAGAAAAGAAAGGAAATGATAACATTACTAATGAGAGAAAAGAAAAGAAAGGAAAGGAAATGATAATGTTAAACTTTTATCATTAAAGTATTTTTGGTTGATTAGTAAAGGAAAATAAAAGAAAAGATAGTTAACATGTTGGAGAAAAGAAAGGAAATGAAACAATTTAAAAATTTTACTATTATACCCTTTTATATTTAAAAGAACAAAATTGAGCTTTTATCAAAATAAATGCAAAATTAATATTAACAAAGTTTCATTAAAAAAATGTAGCATTTTCTTTCTTTTTCTTCCATTTTTTTTTATTTTTGAAAAGATAACAAAAATTATTATTCATCCTTAATTTACCCCTACAAATCTTTCTATTTCCTTTCTTTTTTATTAAATTTTTTTATACCAAACACATAAAATCATATTCTTCTATCACCTTCCTTCTCTTTTTTTTTTCCTTCAATTTCTTTCCTTGACCCGGAATGTTAGTTACAAAATAAAGAACAAATTATAGCAACATACATACGTTTTGGGTTAGGTACTAGATTACAATACGGCCATCACTTATCCTGTCAGCATTAATTATACAATGAATGATGAAGACAAGGATGAGCAGCTATCTAGGAACACGAAATTTATTGCAACCTCACTCGGGTTGTGTTGTGCCACATGTGGTGTATGGTTTCTTACGGTCCACGTCACTCACCTCATACCCACCCAATGTCCTTTAGATGGAAAAAAAAAATTAATAATTATAGCATACATATGTTTTGAGTTAGGTAGTATATTACAATAGAGTAATGTTACACGTCATGAAAATATTTCATGAATTTTTATCTTGAATGATGTGACAATTAAATGGCAAGTTAGTATCGGTGAGATTTCCACCATACACGGAATTCCAATGATATTATCACCTGCCACATCATTCATGATGACAATTCATGATAAAATTTCATGACATTTAGTATTTCCTATTACAATATGCCCATCACTTATTATGTCAACATTAATTATACTATGAATGTTACACGAATATGCATCTCAAAATATGATGAGACAATATAAAAAAATATAAATATCTTCTATTTTAATATATATTATACTTTTTATAAGTTATAATATTTTTATCAAATAAATGAATCACATTATTGAATGAAGTAAAAAGTAAGAACAATAATCAAAATGGGTTGAAGAACAAATTGGGTTTCTTTCTAATTATTTTTTTATATATTGATGAAGTAAAAATTCACTCCAAACTAGTCAAACACCAACTTGTAAAAAAGGACAAGGTAATAGAAAGGGCACTGGCGCGGTGACGCTCCGACCATCAAGTCAAAAATCGGAAGGACTTTAAAAGCTGTAAAGGAACTCAGAGGGTATTAATTGCGTACCTAGTATATGGACCGTGTACTGTGTCCTAGTAGGAGACTGACTCTTGTAAATAGAGAAGTCCTGGTTAAAATAGACTTCCTATCCACGTCATAATTCTAGTCAAATACTCTATCATATATTTAATTTATTATATATACATATATTCTCTTTTACACTCCCTCGACTTCTGTTTATCGTTACAAAGTCTTTATTTAAAAAAAATATATATTAAATTAAAATAAAATTATATGCAACTTTAAGTATATTATGTGTTTATTTAATTATTCATGCATGTAGATAGTGGAAAAAATTAGAGTTTTTATTCAAGAATAAGATTTCTAAACTTATGTTAAAGAAGTTATGAAATTTTTTTTGTAATTTCTTGTCTCAATTATTTGAAGATTTAAAAAAAAAATCTTTCAAAGAAAGATACGGATATAAAATTTAATTTGAATTTTATGTTAATGAATTATGTTACAATTTAGATTTTATAACGATAAGTTTTGTCATTTTTTTCTTTTCTGTATTATTTTAAAATAATTATTTTTAAAATATAAAAAATTGTCAAATATTCAAATATATACGGAAGTGTAACATTCCACAATTGCTAGTTATAGGATTAATAATAAGACAACGGATGAGCTGTCTAGGGAACACGAAATTTATTGCAACCTCACAAGTGGTGTATGGTTTCGGACGGTCCACGTCACTCCCCTCAAACCAACCCACTATCCTTTACATTGAAAAAAATATTAACTAATTAAGTTTAAAATATTAACTAATTATTTATCTGTATTTAAGTTGGATCATCACAGAATTAACACCTCACATTCTCCAAACTTGATTCCCCAAAGTATAGTCTTTTGGCGCCAACTCCCTCACCAATACTTGTCAAGAGGTCAAGTTGGGGATAAAAGAGAATTAGGCAATCCTACACGTCTTGAAATTATTTAATGAATTTATATCTTGAATGATATGACAAGTAACGTGGAGAGTTAGTATTAGTGGAATTTTCCCATACATAGAGTCTTATGATATTATCACTGAATTCCACAAATACTAACTTTCCACATTTCTTGCCATATCATTCGTAATACAAATTTATGAAATAATATTATGATGTTTAGCATTTCTCAAAAGAATTATATTCTAAAGTCATTTCACGAATAAAATATCTTTTCAAATTTGTGTCGCTAAGTTCATTGGGAGCAAATTGAATTGACATTCTTACCCTCATCACCTTGTATATATCTTCGGACAATACTTACCTACTCACCGGTGTGTACATTAACCCTTTTGATCGCTGATGTGTTCCAATAAAAAATGAACACATGCATAAACTTTAATTACAAAATTAAATTTAAAATGTAATAAATAAGTATAATAAATGAGGTTTAAAATACAATAAATAAGTATAATAAATGAAATTGACCTCATTTATTATACTTATTTATTACACTTTAATATTGATGTGTTCATTTTTTATTGGAACACATCAGCGGAGAACTCACCTACACACTAGTGAGTAGGTAAGTATTATCCTATATCTTCTCTCTTTCTCATGAACTCTTCCCCAACAACCAATCGCGCTCTCTCACTCTCTCTCCATGGATCTCTCTTTTCTTCTTTTCACGTTCATCTGCTTCATCATAATTCTCTCATACAAGCTATACCAAAGGCTTAGGTTCAAGCTTCCACCTGGACCACGTCCATGGCCGGTCGTAGGGAACCTCTACGACATTAAACCAGTGAGATTTCGGTGTTTTGCCGAGTGGACTCCGTCCTACGGTCCCATCATATCGGTTTGGTTCGGGTCTAGGCATTATGTTATCGTCTCCAACTCCGAGTTAGCTACAGAAGTCCTCAAACACAATGACCAACACTTAGCGGATAGACAACGGAGTCGATCCGCAGCTCAGTTTAGCAGAGATGGGAAGGACCTCATATGGGCTGACTATGGACCTCACTATGTCAAAGTTAGAAAAGTTTGTACACTTGAGCTTTTCTCTGCAAAGAGGCTTGAAAGTCTCAGACCCATTAGAGAAGATGAGGTCACAGCCATGGTGGAGTACATCTACAAATATTGCACTAGTCCTGGTTTGTGTTTTCTCCCTACAATAAATTTGGTTTTTTCCTTGTTCATATGAATATTACTCTAGTTTTTGTATTGTTCACACACACACATACATATATATATATATATACGCACATACTGATATTCTTAATTCGAAAAAGTTTGATATGTATATAAATACATATATATTGCATGATTATGTAGATTGCACTTTTGTAGATCAAAAAATGTCACGAAGAAAATTCATTTTAATTCCAAGAGTCGTTATTTCTTTAACACAAATAAAGAAATAATATTAGATAATTAGACTTTTTGTGTGTATAGTATTTGGTCTCCCAATGGAAACTTTGTGGCTGCAAATGGTTGGAAGTGTGTATATCTGTGAATTTACAATTATACCCTCTACTGTCATGCATGAATTCTAATTTCCCTGCGCTGGAAGACAGATATCTAAGTGGACAAATATTCTAAAACAAGATAATAGAATTATTTATAAAAGCAATTTTTTTCCTTTTTTTAATTTTTATTTTAAAAGATCTGGTTACCTTGTACAACACAGTGACTTTAGCCAAGTTTTGAAAGATTAAAACTATTTACCCCAAAAAAAAAAAAAAATAGAAAAATATATTTTTTATTTTGTTTTTGTTCATTATTCAAATGAACCTTGTGAAACTTCTTCCTAAGATTGGTATTTGGTCTCCCAATGGAAACTATGTGGCTGCAAATGATTGGAAGTGTGTAAATTTGTGAATTTACAATTATACCCTCTGCTGTCATGCATGACTATGTAAATTTTAGTTTCCCTGCTGGAAGGCAGATATTTAATTGGACAAATATTCAGAAACAAGATAATAGAATTGTTTATAAAAGCGATTTTTTTCTTTTTAAATTTTTATTTTAAAAGATCTGGTTACCTTGTACAGCACAGTGACTTTAGCAAAGTTTTGAAAGATTAAAATATATATATATATATATATATATATATTTTTTTTTTTTGGGCATTATTCAAATGAACCTTAATGAAACTTCTTCCGAAGAAGATCGACTTGATCATTTGATTTTTCTGTTTTGGTTTTGGCTTCGTGTGACATGGGCTTTTCTATTAATCCAATCATAGCTTAGTTGTGTAGTTATTTGAGTGAAGCAACACATGCTGGGACGACTGAGGCTTTTTTTGCTTGAAGCACCAACTGAATATGTCTGATAGAAACGATGAAATTATGTAGGTAACGTGGGGAAGAGCTTGGTGGTGAAGGAATACCTTGGAGCAGTGGCTTTCAACAACATTACAAGGCTTGCTTTCGGAAAGCGGTTCGTGAACGATGAGGGGGTGCTGGACGAGCAAGGGAAGCAGTTTAAGGCCAGCGTCGCAAACGGGTCGAAGATTGCTGCCTCTCTTTCCATGGCAGAGCACGTCCCATGGCTCCGGTGGATGTTCCCCCAACAAAATAAGGCCTTGGTCAAGCACGGGGCAGATAGGGACAGTCTTACTCGGGCAATCATGGCAGAGCACACCCTCACCCGCCAGAAGACCGGCGGAGCCAAACAACATTTTGTTGATGCATTGCTTACCCTTCAAGGCAAATATGATCTCAGTGAGGACACTATTATTGGCTTGCTTTGGGTATGTCATAGACCATTTTCATAGTGACTAGCATGCACTCATATATTGTCTAACATTACCTTTTGGGGAAGGTGAGGTCACAACAAATGGCAAAACATATCTTGAATCTATGTGACCGGTGATATTATAGTTAATTAATCTAAAAATAGACATCAACATGTATATTAGATCATCGGAACTTTGTGTATGGGGAAAATTTTACAAATACTAACTCAACATTTAATTTTATCTCCTAAAATAATGTGTTATGTCACATGCCACATAAATTCGAGATATTTATTCAAGACGTGTAGCATTGGCCTATTACAAAATACTAAAGTTAATTTAATTATATGTATACAGGACATGATTATTGCAGGAATGGACACAGTAGCAATATCTGTGGAATGGGCCATGGCCGAGCTGATTAAGAACCCTAGGGTCCAACAGAAGGCCCAAGAGGAGTTGGACCAAGTTATCGGATCCGAACGAGTGATGACCGAATCTGATTTCCCAAACCTTCCCTACCTACAAAGTGTGGTCAAGGAGTCGCTACGGTTGCACCCACCAACGCCGCTTATGCTCCCTCACCGTGCCACCGCCAACGTCAAGGTTGGCGGCTATGACATCCCTAAGGGTTCAATTGTAAATGTTAATGTTTGGGCTGTGGGCCGCGATCCTGCAGTATGGAAAAACCCACTAGAGTTCCGGCCCGAAAGGTTCTTTGAGGAGGATGTTGACATGAAGGGACATGATTTTCGTTTACTGCCATTTGGTGCTGGAAGGAGGGTTTGCCCTGGAACACAATTAGGCATCAATTTGGTCACATCCATGTTGGGCCACCTTCTGCACCATTTTTCATGGGCTACACCAAATGGGCTGAAGCCAGAGGAGATTGATATGGGAGAGACTCCAGGAACGGTCACCTATATGAGGACCCCAATACAAGCAGTCCCTACTCCAAGGTTGCCATCTCACTTGTACAAACGTGTGACTGAGGATATGTAATTTCTCATGTTGGGTTATTTTTTTGTTTTATTTTTTTGGTATTAGTTGATTGTATTTTTAAAATTATTGGTCAAGGATGTATAATGGGCCAATGTTTCACTGTATTGGGCTAGACCTCCCACTGAAATGTATCCATTATTACTTCACATAGGCCTATATGTCTGAATTCTTTTTTTTTTTTTTTTTCTCTTTCATCTCTTTGATGCTTGCTTTGGATTCAAAGTTGAATTGGAGGACCATCACTCATTCACTCCCAGTCTAATACATAGTGTGTGTTTATATAATGAATATTTCAACTCCTTGGGTCTCTAACACGCACCAAATTTACATGGCTTCAGTTACTTTCTTTAGTTAATTTCTAATGTTTAATAAAGAACAGTTGAAAGAAAAAATATTTTATAGCTCTATAATTAATTAAAAGTATATTGACAATTTACTAAATACACCTCTAGCTTGGGGTTGCCAATTGTAAGAAGGTAATCAACCATTTAATTATTTTATTGTTATTACTAGCAATTTTAATCTACATTTTATCTAATTGTATTCATTGAGATTTATGTTATATATTTGCTCATTTAGATTGAACTTTGATGCACAAAAAATACCATGAATTATAAACTTTAGAAGCGTTATAGGTCTTACCTTGATCCATTATAAGTAAGAAAAATTGAAACCTTAATAATTGATGACTATTTGTGTGTTTTTCCGGGTGCAAAAAATTTTGTATGCAAAAACAGATCTAAGTAAATTGGCTATATTTTGATCTACATATGCCTAAATTTGATTTCGTTTATTCTGTTAGAAAGTAGATTCAAAGGTATTTCCAACCATATATGGCTTGGAACCTAGTTCCTTTTGTACTGAGTTTAGTTGGACTTCAGTGTTGACCCAACATCTAACCATATATGGCTTAATTGATTCATAACATCCAACCATTCATAGCATTGACCTTCTAAATTGAAAGCTTCATAATGTGAATCAACCATTGTGCTTTTTATAATCATCAATCAACATGATGCACTAGTTGGATTATGCATAATCAACCATCAAATTAATCTATAGAGATGCTCAATTAATTCATATAGGTTTCATGCATCAAAATTGAGAACTATGCCTGTGATACCAATTGTTAGATTCATTAAGAAATACTTCACAAATTTCTCCATTAGGATTCAACTTTAATGCACAAAAAATCATGAATTATAAATTTTAGAAGTGGTATTGGTCTTATATTGATCCATTATAAGTAAGAAAACTTGAAACCTTAACATTTAATACCACTTGTGTGTTTTTCCTGAGGCAAGAAAATCCAACAAAAACACCTCTCAATTTTTTTATTGGAGATTTTTCCAACCATATTTGTCTCAAAACTTAGTTCCTTCTGTACTAAGTTCAGTTGGACTTCAAAGTTGACCCAAAAACAGATTCTCTATATATATTCTGTGTACTCTCTGTAAAATATGATTTTTAAAAACTTCTCTCTCTATGGTTAATAAGTACTATGTGCAGTGTTTCTTTATAAGTGTAGCAACGCTTAGTTTTTCTTAAAGAACACCAAGAGTAGCAACTTTACATATTCTTCTATTAAAATCTTCATTAAATGAACATTAAGTCCAACTTCATAATGAAAAATTAATTAGTGCGGGATGTAGTTTTTGGCATTGATATTACTCTCGGAACCGCACTCATCTCTATGGCACCGTACTGGCTCCGGTAGAATTAATGGAGTTAATGGATCAATTCCAAGAGTTATTGACAAGGGATTTGTATGGCCTAGTACATCACCTTGGAGAGCTCTGGTTCTAATTGCTAAAAAGAAGAACAGATCTTTACGGTTGTGTATAGACTATCAGAAATTGAACCAAGCAACGATTAAAAGCAAGTATTATTTGTCAATGATAGATGACTTGTTTGATCAACTCAATGCTTTAACTTGCTTTTCAAAGATTGACTTGAGGTCGGGGTATTACCAGTTGAGGGTAAGAAATGAGGACATTCTGAGGACGGCTTTTCAGATTAGATATGGACACCACGAGTTTCTAGTGATGCCATTTGGTTTGACGAACGCACCGGCAGTGTTCATGGACCTAATGAACTGAGTCTTCAGTGTCTACTTGTATAGATTTGTGGTGGTATTCGTAGATGACATTCTCGTGTATTCTTCTTCTATAGAGGAGCATGAGATCCATTTGAGGATTGTATTGTAGATTTTGAAGTAGCACCGTTTATATGTCGAATATGAAAAGTGTGAATTTTGGCTAACAGAAGTGAAGTTCCTAGGACATGTAGTATTAGAAGGAGGAGTTTCTATTGATCTCTTGACCTGTTATGAATTGGGAAAGGCCGAAGAATGTATTTGAGATACGTAGCTTCTTGGAACTAGCGAGTTATTACCGGCGCTTTATGAAAGACTATTCAAAGTTAGCGGCGCCGATGATAAAACTTACTCAGAAAGGAGTTAAGTTTGTATGGAATGATGCTTGCGAGCACTCTTTTATGGAATTGAAGAGTAGACTTCCTATTGCTCCTATATTGATAATTCCCGAATGTGGTTTGGGTTATGTGTTGGGATGTGTACTATTGCAAACCGAGAGGATTGTTGCATATGTTTCCCGACAGTTAAAGACACATGAGCAAAATTACCCAACTCATGACTTGGAGTTAACAGTAGTAATTTTTGCATTGAAGACGTGGAGGTATTATTTGTATGGGAAAAAGTTGAGGTTTTCTCTGATCATAAGAGCTTATAGTACATTTTCACACAAAAGACTTAAATATGAGACAGGAGGTGGGTGGAGTACATGAAAGACTACAACTTTGATCTTCAGTATCACCTGGAGAAAGCTAATGTGGTTGCCGATGCTTTGAGCAGAAAATCACATGGTACTTTGGCAAGCATTTCCATCAAAAGTGGAAAATGATGGAAGACATCTTAGAAATAACATGGGATTGTATTTTAGTGAGGGTTGTCAATTGGCTACTTTGTTCACACTCATTGCACAACCAACTCTAGTGAGTAGTGTGGTTGAGGAGCAAAGGTATGATAGTTAGATGGAGAGCATTCGCACTCGAATTTCGGGTGACAAAGTTGTGGGAAATTGGATTGTTTATTTAGATGGAGGGATGACGTTCAAAGGAAAAATGGTTGTACCATTGACGTGTAGGAATGAGGTTCTTAGAGAGTTTCATAACTCTATACTTGCAATGCATCCCGGTGGTACCAAAATGTATCATAATTTGCATAGACAATATTGGTGGGAGGGTATGAAGAAGGATGTCGCACAGTTTGTGGTGAGGTGCCTCACTTGTCAACAAGTGAATGCCGAGCATCAGAGACCGGCGGGTTTGTTACAACCATTACCAGTAGCTATGTGGAAGTGGGAACACATCACTATGGACTTTGTGACGAGGTTACCGAGGTCAAGGAAGAATCACAACACAGTTTGGATCATTGTAACAGATTAACCAAGGTGGCTTATTTTATTCTGATTCGAGTGATCGATGACGTAGATATTCTTAGTCGATTGTATGTTGATAAGATTTTGAGACTACATGGAGTGCCAGTTTCTATTGTATTCGACAAAGATCCAAGGTTTACGTCATGATTTTGGCAGAGTTTTGAGGCGGCATTTGATACAGACTTTTATTTCAGTATGACTTTTCATCCTCAGAAAAATGGTCAGTCAGAGTGTACTATACAAATTCTGGAGGATATGTTTCGTGTGTGTGCACTAGATTTTTATGGTAGTTGGGAAGATCACTTTCCATTGGTGAAGTTTGTATACAATAATAGCTATTCAGGTAATATTAAGATGGCTCCATTTGAGGCACTATATGGTAGACCGTGTAGGTTACTCGTTTGTTGGACAGAAGTTGGTGAGACTATTGCTTTAGGACCGGATATAGTCTGAGAGACTACAGAAAATATAAAGGTGATAAGACAACAGTTATTTACAGTTTAAAGTCGTCAGAAGAGGTATGTTGATAGAAGGTGACAACCTTTGGCATTTGAGGTGGGGGACCATGTCTTTCTAAAGGTCTCGCCACAGAGGGGTTTGATGAGATTTAGGCGTAGCGACAAACTAGCACCATGGTTTATCGGTCTGATTGAGATATTAAATCGTGTGGGTGAGGTTACATATCGCTTAGCATTGCCACCGCAAATGTGAAGTGTACACAATACTTTCCACATTTTAATATTAAGGAAGTATGAGCCTGATCCTTTACATGTGTTAGATTAGACAGATCTTGAGGTGGAGGAGGACATGTCGTATGAGGAGAGACCAATTCAGGTTTTGGATACTAGAGACCAAGTGCTTCGGGGCAAACCATTCCATTGGTTACAGTGCTTCAGAGATATCACTGAGTCGAGGAGGCTACGTGGGAGCAGGAACATGAATTCTATTCAAAGTATCCCCAGTTGTTTACAATTGAAAGTATGTTTCTAATTTTGAGGATAAAATTCCTTGAAGGTGGGAAGGTTGTAGAGACTGGGTCCAATTTTGACCGATTTTCTTTTTATTCATCATATTGTTCATAAATGTATTTTAAATGATGTTTAGCATGTTTCAAGTGTGGGAAAAATGATTAAAAACTTGTTAAGAGGTTCTGGGAAGTTTAGGGAGCGTTTGGATAAATTTTTGAGAATTTTTGGTCGCTGGGGCCTGGGATGCGGGTCGAGTGGGCCCGGGAATCCGAAATTTTTTTGAAAAATATTTATTTTTGGTTTTATACTAAATGACACGTTTAATGAGTTAAGAAAATGATTTCGGAGCCGTAGCCGCTTTTGAAATCGAAAATAGAGGTTGGGAGAGTACGTTAAGTGACTTAAGGGCAAAATAGTCATTTTACACTTGGTGTGTTGTCAATACACATATATGTGTATTGCTGGCATATTTGAGTGAGAGCAAAAGTCAGCCATTGAAGCTCCTCTCAAGCTCTTCATCTTCTTCCCCTATTTAGAGTGACTTAGAGTGAGATTTGAAACTTGGTCCAAGAGAGAAAGTTGTTCTTCTCTCCTTCCTCTTCAAGTTGATGGGTTCAAAGTCAATCTTTGGAGACTTTCAAAAATTGAGGATAGTTGAAGTTTGGATTCGAGCTTTGTCCAAGAAGGAAAGGTTATTCTCCTTATCCCGATCTACGATCTTATGGAAAGAAAGTTTGATTTGGCGAAACTTGGATTTTAGTGATTCTAAGGTTTGCTAGGAAGAGTTTCAAACTTGAGGTAGGGGTTTTTCTTCCTTTTTATTCAACTATTCTAGAGTTTTGACGGATTTGGGAATGTTTTAATTGTACTAGCATGTATGGGTGAGTGGTGGGAGTTGAGTGAATTGTCCTTCCCCCTTATATTGTGTAATTATACATGCTAGAAGTATTCATCTTCTGATATGTGATGAATTGTGCAATTATACATGTAATGTATATGAAATGAGAGCATATCTTGTTATGTGCTGTTTTGTATGCATATGTGAGTTATATGCATAAATTGAATCATATATGTGGTTATATGGGAATTGTGTAGATGAAATGCATGCTTGAATTATTATAAGAAAAATGTGTATTGAAGAGCATGAGAATTATATGTTATGTGAGTTATATGTGCCTTATGAGCCTGTATACGTGTATATCGGAGTATTGCCCAAGTGTGATATACATGGAGTTCAGAGATGACCAACCATGTATTTGAAGTGGTGAGAATACCCACAATGGGATGATCGTCAGAGACACCCAATCATATCTCAAGTTTTGTGATCGTCGGAGTTGCCCAATCACAAGTGCAAGGCTTATATAATGCCATTAATGTATAACCGTCGGAGTTACCCTATTATACGAGTGTCGTCGGAGTTGACCAATTATTTCTATGTATCGAATTATGACCGTAAAAGATGTAAATATCTTTATTCTTATATGTTATAACTTTTAAGCATGTTGTATGGATTGAATGCATATTTGTCGAATTGCATTTTTAAATTGTTGAATATGAGAATATTGATATATATCATGTAGTGTAGTGACATAATGGTTACATATTATGTAGGTCGGTGTCGGGTCGATGCCTAGGTGGGTTGGGACAGTCCTTCTGAGCTTGTTAATTTGCTCACCCCTCTCCCCCAAACTTTTTTACCAATAAGGCGCCAATGACGGATGAGATATGAACATCCAATTAGAGTTTCTTGTGGGATTTTGGATTTATTTTTGGATATTATGTATGTGGCTATCCATGTCGTCTTGCGACATGTTGATTTTGTTATAGTGTACTCATAATTGAATTACTAGTGTTTTCGGACCATAGATATACATGTAATTCATATGATGACTACGAATTTGGAAGACCACATTAATGAAACGTATGATTTGGATTAATTGTATAGGATTTTTGATGATATAGCAATTCATTTATGTTGAAATGTTGTATGGATAATTCTAGGGTGTTAGAGTGAGGATTTGGACACGAAATGGTATAAGTGTAAAGTAGCAGGAATTCTGCCGAGGAGCATTTCGATTGATCGAAAGCCTTCGATCAAGCGAGGTTGTATCGGAATATTTTGATGGAAGTAGGTCAAATTCCAGCAGGATATCGATTGAACTTCGATATATCACCGATTAATCGACCATTTCGATTAATCGAAAGTTCAATTTGGATTGTTCAAAACACCTATTTCGATTGATCAAAGGGTACATTTCGCTCAATCAAAATTCACAGTCCACAACTATGTTGGAGGTGAATGTGTGACTACATGTGGGATCCATAGAGACTAGGCGATCTTGGATTGTACATACATGTGTGCAAGAACATAATTAGGCTTCTACGGTAAATGAATGGTTAAAAAGTTCATATGGGTTTAATGGACGGGTTCACCTTCGATTTTCGAAAGTCAAAAATTGGGGCGTGACAACTTGGTATCAGAGCAACGGGTTTGAATACTTGAGGACGAAGGGTAATAATTTGATTATGTGTTTATTTGAGGATAAGGATTTAGACTTGAGGTTTATAAATTGCTTATGTGGAACATGATTACTTACTTACGCCCTTATAACATGATAATTGTGGATTGAATTGATATCGTGTTGTGTAAGCATGGTGACAATTATATGAACATGTAAATTTGGCGTTAAATATTCTTATTTTCTATGTATAGCAAGATGCCACCACAAAGAGCTTACGGGAGATTAGCTGCAATAGGTCCTATTGATGGAGAACAGTTTATGCATGACATGGTTGCAACCATGCGGCAAATTATGAGGGAAACCCAAGAAGACTCAGGCTCAACCTAGAGTCGTTCCTAGTAGAATGATGATGACTTTGGGACATGTCAAGAAACATAGTCTACCATCATATGCTGGAGGGTCTGACCCTATGGTAGCTTAGAATTAGTTGGATGACATAGTTGAGCTCCTTACCACTCTAGAGGTAGAGGAGGATTTGAGAGTGAAAGTGGTCACCCATCATCTTACGGGTGAGGCCAACCATTGGTGGAAGTTTATCGGGAGCTACCATAACGTTGATGGATTAGGATATATTCCAAACACTCTTCTTCAATAAATACTTTTCGATAATGGTAAACGATAGTTTGTGGCAGGAATTCTATGAGTTGCTTCAAGGCAACATGACAGTTATGGAGTACGAGACCAAGTTCACATCCTTGGCTCATTTTGCACCAGAAGTGATCCCTATTGAGGAACTTAAGATAAAGAAGTTTGTGAGAGGTCTCCGAACATTCATAAGGGTTAGGGTGTCAATTTTGGAATTGATAAGCTATGACATAGTGGTAGAGAGAGCTTTGATAAAAGAAGAGGTCAGTAATGATAACTAGAGGGCTCGGGATGCAAGGAATCAGGTTAAGGGTGCCGGGACATCTTCTAGTAGCCAAAGAAGGAAGAGGCACAAAGATAGTGCATCGCTTTCTCTGGGGCAGCAGCAGGCTTACCCAGTACCATCATCGACTTTGTCTACTGGACCTTCACGGTCGACTTTATCCCCAATTATCTACCACTTGAGGTATGTTTCTAATTTTGAGGACGAAATTCCTTGAAGGTGTGGAGGTTGTAGACACCAGGTCTAATTTTGATCAGTTTTCTTTTCATTCATCATATTTGTCATAAATGCATTTTAAATGATGTTTAGCATGTTTCAAGTGTGGGAAACATATTTGGAAACTTGTTTGGAGGTTCTAGAAAGTTTAGGAAGCATTTGGATACATTTTAGAATGTCGGGTCGGCGGACCTAGGAAGTGGGTTGGGTGGGCCCAGAAATTGTTTGAAAAATATTTATTTTTTATGTTATGCCAAATAAAATTTGTAATGAGTTAAGGAAGTGATTCTGGAGTTGTAGCCACTTTCAAAATCGAAAACGGAGGTCGGGATAATACGTTAAGTGACTTAAGGGCAAAATAGTCATTTTACACTTGGTATGTTGTCAATACACATATATGTATATTGCTGGCATATTTTAGAGAGAGAGGAAAGTCAGCCACTAAAGCCCCTCTCAAGCACTTTTTCTTCATCTTCTTCCTTTATTTCAAGTGCTTTAGAGTGAGATTTGGAGCTTGCTCTAAGAGAGAAAGTTATTCTCCTTTCCTTCCTCTTTAAGTTATTTGGTTCAAAGTCACTCTTTGAAGACTTTCAAAAATTAAGGATAGTTGAAGATTGGATTCGGGCTTTATATAAGAAGGAAAGGTTATTCTCCTTGTCCTGATCTATAATCCTGCGAAAAGAAAATTCGATTTGGCAAAACTTGAAGTTTAGTTATTCCAGGGTTTGCTAGGAAAAGCTTCAAACTTGAGGTAGGGGTGTTTCTAACATCTTCTTCATCAATTCTAAGATTTTAATGGATTTGAGAATATTTTAATTGTGCTAGCATGTATGGGTGAGTGGTGGGAGTTGAGTGAATTGTCTTTCTCCCTTATATTATGTAATTATGCATGTTTGAAGAATTCATCTTGTGATATGTGATGAATTATGCAATTATACATGTAATGTATATGAAATAATAGCATATCTTGTTATGTGGTGTTTTGTATGCATATGTGAGTTACATGCATGAATTGAATCATATATATGGCTATATGGGAATTGTGTAGATGAAATGCTTGCTAGAATTATTATAAGAAGAATGTGTATTGAAGAGCATAAAAATTATATGCTATGTGAGTTATATGTGCCTTATAAGTTTGTATATGCATATATCGGAGTATTGCCCAAGTGTGATATACATGGAGTTCGGAGATGACCACGTATTTGAAGTGGTGAGAATACCCATAATGGGATGATCGTCGGAGACGCCCAATCATACCCCAAGTTTCGTGATCGTCCGAGTTACCCAATCATAAGTGCAAGACTTATATAATGCCATGAATATATGACCATCGGAGTTGCCCCATCATAAGAGTGTCGTCAGAGTTGACCAACACTTTGGTGTTATTGGACTTATCGAGCACCACATGATCGTTGGCATTGACCAATCATGTCTATGTGTCAGATTATGACTATAGAAGATGTAAATATCTTGATGCTTATGTGTTTTAAATGTTAAGCATGTTGTATGGATTAAATGCACATTTGTTGAATTGCATTTATAAATTATTGAATATGAGAACATTGATACATATCATATAGTGTATCGATATCATGAATGCATATCATGTAAGTCAGTGTCAGGTCGATGCCTAGGTGAGTTGGGGCATTCTTACTGAGCTCGTTGATTTGCTCACCCCTCTCCCCCAAACCTTTTTATAGATAAGGCACCAATGACGGATGGGGCATGAACATCCAAGTGGAGTTTCTTATGGGATTTTGGATTCAATTTTGAATATTGTGTATGTGGCTATCCATGCCGTCTTGCGGCATGTTGATTTTGTTATAGTGTAGTTATAGTTGAATTACTAGTGTTTTTGGACCATATATATGTAATTCATATGATGACTACGAACTTGTAAGACCATATTAATGAAATGTATGATTTGGATTAATTTTATGGGATTGTTGATGATATAGTAGCTCATTTATGTTAAAATGTTGTATGGATAATTATAGGGTGTTAGAATGAGGATTTGGACATGGTATGGTATAAGTTTAAAATAGCAAGAATTCTGTCGAGGAACATTTCGATTAATCGAAAAGCCCATTTCGATTCATCGAAAGCCTTTAATCAAGTGAGCTTGTATCGGAATAATTCGATAGAAGTATGTCAAATTCTAGCAGGATCTCGATTGAACTTCGATACATCACCAATTAATCGACCATTTTCATTGATCAAAAGTTCAATTTCGATTGTGTGAAACACCCATTTCGATTAATCGAATGGTACATTTTGCTCAATCGAAATTCACAGTACACAGCTATATTGGAGGTGCATATGTGACTACATGTGGAGCTCATAGAGATTAGGCGACGTTGGATTGTACATACACATGTGCAACAATGTGATTAAGCTTCCACAGTAAATGAAAGGTTAAGACGGTTCATTGAGGTTTAATGGACGGGTTCACCTTCGATTTCTGGGTGTCAAAAATTGGGGCGTGACATTATTTGTGTGTATTTTTTTGTTTGTTTTATTTGTCAATAATGTGTATGTAATCCTAATAATTTGTATTAGAGCAGTTGCGATAACTATTACAAATGGAAAATACGTGATCGCAAAGTTTGATGAAAGAAGGAACTTCAGTCTTTGACAAGTTTAAATGCGAGATTTACTGATTCAATATGGTCTCGAAGAGGCTTTGGGTCTTACACGTTAGGTAAGGGGTATATAATTCATATGTGAAAGTACTAATTTCTTCAGCGTAGTTTAAGCTAACTATATAGGCTAGGGTTCTTAATCTAGATCCCACTTGGTATGTCAAAGCATGGCAGAAAGAATAAAAGGAATATATATAATAACTGAACAACTTTGCTTGACTAATGAATCTTAATTTGTTAGTACTTCATTTTCTTCTCTCTTTCTCTAGGCCAACCTCTCTATGAAAGATAGACTACTAGGAAGCTCTTTGTTAAAAGAAGACTTGGGGTCATAAGTCATGCACTTCTGTACTTTTGACACAATAAGCCATCAATGTATTATTATTATTATTTTAAAAGTAGTGTTTATATTATTGAGATATATTAATTTTATTGAGATAGTTAATATATGATAGAGTATTTGACTCCAATTGTGAAACATGTGATGTGGAAGTTGAGAGCAAGGTGACGTGGACAAGAGGAATGCTTTGATTAGGACTTTTCTATCTCCAGATAAGTTTGGGGAACTGAAGAGCTAGTCTTCTACTAAGACACGTTCCCATGTTACTGCTATAAATATAGAGACGGCCCATATACCAAGGTACGCAATTAATACCCTCTAAAGTCTCTTTCTAGCTTTAACAAGCCTTTTCGATGTCTGACTTGATCATCGGAGTATAGTCGGCCGGCACCACGCTGGTGTCTTTCCGACTGCCATACTCTTATCTTTTTATAGGTTGGGTTTTGACTAGTCTAGGGGTGAATTTTTGCTTCATCAGTTGACACCGTCTGTGGGAACGATCACAAACTTGATTGTTCTACACAAATTATATACGAAGCGTGATGTACCTACGATATGGGCTAGAGACTTTGGTGGGACAGAATCTTCCTACCAGTCATAATCCTCCAGCCGGATGGGATACCACTGCCAGTCACATTCCTCTAGCCGGACAGGGTCCTCCTACCTGTCACAATCTTTTAGCCGGACATGATCCCCCTGCCGGTCACAATCCTCCAACTGGATAAGATCCTCCTGTAGACCATAATCTGCCCATCGTCCTAGACCCTATCGGTCATAACTTGTCGATAGTAGGAGAAGGAGGCATTCAACCTCCTGGCCCCAAAATCCCAAATGACCAGGAACGAGTCGCAGTATTAGAATACCAAGTTTAGAACTTGAATCAGAGTCTGGCCCAAGTACTCCAGCAAAGTGCGTCAATCCTGTAATGCCTTCCTCCTATGGCACCAGTGCCATCATGGAGCCACCTTAGGCCAGTTGATCTAGAAGGGGATGACATAGGGCGAGACAGTAGAGTTTCGGCAGATGACGCGGCCCAAAGCCAAGTGAGAAGCGATCGAGAGGGGACGAATCTAATTCACCTAGTCTTACCAGAGAGAGATTGTGGCCAAGGGGAATTGGGGTTTAGGACCCGTACTCATGGAAACTCAAGGCATCCAGGGAAGGTTGCCTATTATGATATAGAGATGCAGGACCTCAGAGCCAAGGTAGAGAGCATGGCCTGCCATGAAGGGGAAATGCCCTACTATAGCTGAGGATCTGGTTTAGTAAACTAACCTCCCTTTCTCCGTAGGGGTAATGAACTGTCCTCTACCTAACAAGTTCAAGATGCCCACCCTTGAAAGCTTTGATGAGACCAAGGACCAACTAGATCATTTGGAGACCTACAAGGCTCTGATGCAGCTCCAAGGAGTATCGGATGAAATCCTGTGTAGAGCCTTTCCTATTACCTTAAAGGGTTATACTCGGTCATGGTATAACAACCTGAAGCCGGCATCTATATGTTCCTTTAAAGAACTGAGCCAATTATTTGTAGGTAATTTTATTGTCTCCCGAAGGCATAGAAAGCCCGCCACCTATCTCCTGAACGTAAGACAGACTAAGGGGGAGTCATTGCGAGACTATATTAACCGGTTTAATAGGGAGATGTTGCATGTCGATGCTCTAGACGATAAGGTGGCAATAACCGCATTCATGGGGGGCTTATTGCTTTCAAAATTCTTGTACTCAATTTCCAAGCACCCTCTAGAAAGCATGTCCGAGCTACTCATGAAGGCCCAAAAGTACATGATCGAACACAGAGGATGCCCTTGATGCAAGAAAGACAGACAGGAAAAGGGGGGAACATTCCAATGAGGATGATAGAGACCCCAAGTATGGGAGAATATCATGGGAGTAGATCGATAAAGCATCGCCTCGTGATAAGGATTCAACCCTTTTATCCCCTTAAACACGTCAATAAGCCAAATCCTCCTCTACATTCAAGATGACCCGGATGTCGCATAGCCCCCAAAACCGAGAACAAATCCCTCCAAGAGGCCCCACGACAAGTATTGAAGGTTCCATCGTGACCATGGGCACGATACAGATGAGTTCATAGACTTAAAAAGGTAGATTGAAAATCTGATTCGTAGGGGCTAGCTGCAAAGATTTCTAGCCGGAGATGAGAGGGGAACATGGAACCGCTTGTTGTGGTGGTCTGCAACTTGCAATTTATATTTATATTTATCACTCGCAATAGAATGAATCCTTGAAGGATAGGGCTCTAATTTGAGGGTGTCGATCCCACAGAGACTACATAGGAATAATGTGCTAAAAGTCGAAGGTTGGTTCTCGTTTGAATTACAACCAAGTGTTGGGTTGTTTGTTTACTCTCCTTTGAAAACCATAAATTGTAATTAAAATATGAAGTTGAGAAAAATATAAGGAACTAGGGTCGAAACTTCACCACTAGCCTCGTAACATGTCAAACTTATAATAAATTGGGGGATTCATACAAATGTGTACTAAGTGGTGCATTTGGCTTGTGGCCTACAATACAACCGTCAAGAAGATACATGCACCTTAAAATACAATAGTCCATCTTCGATATGTGTAAATGCCATACCTACCTACTTACCTAAATACCTAATTAACTAAGTGTAGCTAATTTACCATCTCTTAGCATAGACTATGCAAATCTAGCTATGCATGTGAAAATGAAAACTAGTCTCAAGCCATCACTTGTAGTCCTTGTGGAACTTACAAGTGTTTGAAGATCATGTGAACAATTTAAGCATTCTAAGACAAGAAGATAAATCACAATACATGAGCATAAGGAATTTGTAAACTTAAATTGAAATAAGGCTCAAGGCAGGAGACATATACACAAAAATTGTATAAAATCCCCAATTCACCATAATTAAAACACTATTACATGGCTAGGGTTGGTCAAAACCCTAGAGAATGATTAGTTGATCATGGTGGGTTAGATGCACTCCATAGACAAAGGTAGATCCATGCTCAAAATGGTCTTCAAGGCCTTACAAAGGAGTGTTTGAAGCTTTCCCTCTCTAGAATTTTGCTTTCTCTCTCTTGAATTTCTATATATGTTCTCTATTACAAGAAAAGTGAGTTATTTTTTTCTTTACATATTTCCTACTTATATATCTGATTTTAGGCTCAAAATATCACAGAAATCTCGTTCAAGGCTTCATCCAAGCAAAATTGGACAAGTGGCAAGTGAAGAAAATATCTGCAAAAGAATATCTTCTGCCGAATTGGGCGATGCATCGAAGTAGTAATTTCAATGCATCAATCTTCCTTTGTTCTGAAATCTTTCAACTCTTCAGCTTCTCGACTCCAGTCTTGACACGCCATTCACCCATCCTTGCTATAAACCTTCAATGAAGTACGATCGGATATATGAATACATTCTTGACTTGATAAAGGAGTAAAATTACGCCAAATTCTGAGTTTGAACCTGAAATCAACAAAAACATAAAAATACGTAAAAACTATACAATATATGCATCTATGGGATTAAAATACATAAGTAAATACGAGAGAATGTATAACATTCAACGCTTATCACACCCCTAAACTTAGATATTGCTAGTCCCTTAGCAGTACGGAAAGAAATAAAATAAAGCAACTACTCTACTTCCGCTTTCATGGAAAACGCGGTTGCATTTAGCCAATGCAACAAGCTTTTTAAACCCTTAGACACGTCTAGTGGACGAGTAAAGTCTCATTGGGTTTAACACACTTGTTAAACTCACAAAAATATAAAAAAGTGGTGGTCTGCTCAGTCATCAACTAGAAAAGAGTGATAACCCAATTGATGTTCAAAATGGCAAATGCAGCAAGTATTATGGAACTATATGGACATTAATAGATATAAACCGTTAAAAACTAGAATTAGTTGACAGTCCCCACATAATGGTCAGTCCGATACACATACAAGTACAAACCCTAAAATCCTCTTTGAAAGGTGAACATACATTTTAATGCGTGGTTTATTGTTGTAGCTGGAGAATAAATAGAACATTTGTCTTTAAAAGAAAAACTTTTTGAAATAAAACAAAAAAGCACGCTATTAACTGCAAAAATATTTACGAACTTAAGTACAATCGGTTATGCAATACCTAAGTTCCTTAAGCTTTCTAGCAAGCCCATGTAGCAGTGTTAGGTCAATGACTCCCAAACCAAATGATTTTAGGGCATTAGGTGAAAATGCATCCCTCGGACTTAATAGCCGAGCTTACTAGGCTTTGAGCTTAAACGAGCCAATTGTTTCTTTATTGCTCAACCTTGTACACTTTTTAGACGCGAACACTCCATGCTTCCTAAGGCACGAGGCCCGGTTTATTGAGTGAGAAGGCTTATTGCAAGTTTTTATTTATTTATATTTATATATATTTTTCTTTTTTCTTTTTTTAAATTTTGCTAAAGGCAACTCGTTCTTCAAGCTATTCAAATAAAAACAAACATTTTCAAAACTCTCCATACAACGTATAGACCATAATTCAAATGTATGTGTGCGTGTTTATGCCATTAAGGACCAATTTAGGGGAAGAACTGTACAATATTAAAGACTGAACAAACATGTAGACCATTCTGACTTAACACATAATTTTCAAAAGTTCGAGTATTTTTCGAATGTCAAAGTTCCTAATTACAAGATGCATTTATCAATGACATTCTGGGTATCACATCCTCCAAAGAAGGACATCATGACAAACATGAAATAAAGATACAATATGTACAAAAATTTACAAAGCAACTAGTGTATGCAAATGTACCATACCCCCAAACTTAAATTAAACATTGTCCTCAATGTTTGAACTAAAAAAAATTAGAACAATGTTACCGACTGGTTGATGGGTCTCAAAAAGTCAAAACATCAACCGTGTAAGGGTAGTGGGTATACGGGTACGTGAGTACGTATTAGACATGTGGAGCATCAAAACCTACACAAGTACAACTACATACCAACATAACACACACGAACTGGAAAAGACAATAAAAGAACTAAACTTAACTACAAAAAATAAATAGGGATAGACAAGGAAAAGAAAGTGCAATATTCCATTAATTCAACCAATTATCAATACAAGCGATGGAATTTATGGAATACACCAAAAATATGCTTTAAAAGCAACAAAAGAGTGCCCACATGGCACTATACATTTCTATGACTATAAAAATGAAAATACATAAACTAAAATAAAACAATAATAGAATAGAGAAAATGGAGCTAAGGCTGAGGCGATGGCAGTGGCAGCGTGGTAGAAGTAGAAGCAGAAGCACCCCGAGAACCAATGATAACCCTAAGTAGCTGCTCTACGCACTGCTGACCCTCGAACAAAGAGATCATACCATCCCCAAGGGTGTCGAGGAAATCATTGGTCTCGTAGTAATGGTTTGCAAAGTCCAACTGCAGCTGCTGCAAACTCGCACTAAAGCACTCGTACCTGGTGGCCAGATAATTATAGTCCTCTCGGCTTAGGTGCGGTCTATCCTAGTCCACCTCCTGATCCATATCCATATCGTCTCCCTTAGATGTCTCATGAGCACTCTCACTCTCCTCAGTCTCGGTCACTACGTGCGGAAGAGTACTCATGTGAGAGATAATCTTGGCCCAACTTTGGAACGTAAAGTGGGGAGGGCCGCCACTTGAGATCTCAGAAGGTGCAAAGTGAAAGTATGCTCGTCGAAGTAGGGCAGTCACTTAGAATGGGAATGGCAGCTTCATCTTAGCAGCTCTTGTGATTTTTATCCACAAGCTGCTCCCATACTTTAAACATCTGTTCCCAAATAATGGTCGGGATAGAGAACCAACATCCTGAATGGAGGGCGTATAAAATTGTCAAGAACTCACCCCGTCGATCGGTATGATGCATTAGAGGATGGGCATTTTTATGGAAGATCGCGTAAAAAAACCATAATCTTCGAGGGCATAAAGATTTGTTGGTGCAGGTGTTCCGAGGGGGATCAGAGAAACGCTCATGGCACATGCCCTGAATCATATCAAAAATAGAAAGGTCCGGATCGATATCATAGAACCGATGATACTCCTTTGCTATATAAAGGTCCTCGGGTTCCTCATGAGGACACCCGGTAAGAGCAGCTATATCCTCCACTATGACAGCAAGAGGAATGCTATCAACAGTGGTCTGTAAGGTACCCGGCTAATTGGAGTTATATGTTATGTTCATGTAAAACACATGAACAAGCCGGGGGTAATAAACATCAGATGCAGGAATAAAGAGCCCAAGTAAATAGCACTCACACAAAGCTATAAGGGACCATGAAACATATGGGTCCTTGACGAAGGAATCAATATCTACTATGTGCTCTGGGTTAAAATCCCGCAATGGGCCCACGGAATATCACAAATGGAAGCGGGTGGAACCTGATCACTGTCCATATTTGGGGCAAAACTCGATGGTATGTACTCAGGTCTGGCAGCCTCTAGCTTGGCTCACAAATTCCTTACGAAAACTAACTCACCCTCAAACTTTCTCCAAAAAAAATGTCTTAACACTCAAATCAAATCAAATAACTACAATAATCCCCCAAACTTCCTCCAAAAATCCAAAATCAAAACAAAATCCACACCTCAACTTCACAATACAAATAAAAAAGGGCCCAACAGAACCCTTACCTCCCAAACTTCAAATTTAGAGCCTCCAAGGATTGTTCACGCATAGAATCACCTTCCCTTGACTCAAAAATGGGGGTGAATGATGATGATTGTGATGATGGGTGATAATGGGGGTGTGTTTGGGACCTTCGAATGAGAGGGAGAGAAGAGAGTCACGAGAGAAAGGGAAAAATGAGAGGGAGAGAAGAGGGGTTCAAATTTTAAGTGATCGCATGTGTAGTCACGTGAGGTACTTCAATGCATCGAAGTTCATGGTTCGATGCATCGAAGATACATTGAAATAGGGTGCGAAAGGTGCTGGAATTAGAATGGAAATAGGACATTTAAAGATCGATGCATCAAAGTTGAGTTCGATGCATCGAAGTGCCTTATAATGTAAAATTGTCCCAAGTGTTGAAAACTTTGCTCAATCCTCAAAATCACACCTTTCACACTTAGATACATGGAAAAATATTTAGATACATTCCTTTTTGGATTCAAAGGGTCACACGGAACATGATAGGACCGTGGAAATGCTAAGTTTACTGTCTATGGCTAGACATGAAAAGGAATCATAGGTCCAAATATACGGGATTTGTCAATTCGACGATATCCACATATTCTATTTGCATTTGGCTATTAATGCAAGGTTTCACCCTTTGCCCGTTAACTTTAAAATGTGTTCCGTCTTTGGGATCCTTTAGTTCCACTGCTCCATGGGGAGCAACGGAGTTTATTATGAACGTATCGTCCCATCGAGAACGAAGTTTTCTAGGGAATAGGCGAAGCCTAGAATTATAAAGCCAAACCTTTTGGCCCGGAGAAAGTGATTTGGAACAGATATGACAGTCATGGAAGGCCTTGGTCTTTGCCTTATAGATTTTTGTGCTTTCGTACGCGTCATTCTGTATTTCCTCTAACTCTCTCAATTGAAGTTTTCGATTAGAGCCGGCCAATTTTATATCGAAATTGAACTTCTTAATAGCCTAGAAGGCTTTGTGCTCGAGCTCAAACGGTAAGTGACATGCCTTACCATACATAAGGCGGTACGGTGACATGCCGATCGGGGTTTTATAAGCAGTACGGTATGCCCACGAAGTGCCATTTAGACATTGTGACCAATCCTTGTGATCAGGCGTACTGTTTTTTCGAGAATGTGCTTAATTTCTCTATTAGATACTTTTATTTGGCCACTCGTTTAGGGGTAGTAAGGTATAGTAACCTTGTAAGTGACGGAGTATTTAAGTAGCAAGGTTCGTAGGAATTGATTGTAAAAGTGTTTACCCCCATCACTGATGATAGCTCGAGGTGTACCAAAATAACTAAAGATGTTCATTTGGTTGAACTTAACTACAACTGCGTGGTCATTGGTTCTGATAGCCAAGGCCTTAACCCATTTAGATACGTAATATACTGCCACGAGTATGAACTCGAAACCAGCAGATTTTGGAAACGAGCCCAAAATATCGATGCCTTAATATGAGACATAGCGTCGAGGCGCTGACATCACTCGCACGAGCAGCAGAATAAGTATGCCTCCTGATGCATGGTTGGCCAGTAGAAACTGCATTGAAGAATTTTGGAAGCGGTCTTTCGAGCACTAAAATGACCTCTGCATTCTAATGTATGACAGAAAGTAAGAATGCTAAGACTCTCACTCTCTAGCACACATCGGCGGATAAAAACCTGCATGGCCAAAGAATGAACGAATTGAACCATAAAATAGCTACCTTGGCTCTATCAACTTTTATACCACGCCGGTGTCTTTCCAACTGCCCTACTCTTGTCTTTTTACAGGTTGGCATTTGACCAGTCCAGGGGTGAATTTTTACTTCATCAATATATAAGCAAAAGGATTGGGAAGTTGACATGTTTGCATTTTTACAGTGTTTTCATCTGTTTAATAAGTGTTTGGCATAAAAAAAATCTTTAGTCTATTGGAAGCATGGGCATGCTAGGAACTTAGGAAGTTCCAATTAAAGATCCAAACTATATGAAAAATGGAATGAATCAAATGATTGAAATAAGGTCTAGAATGACCACCTTCGTGGTTTTTTTTTTTTGCCTTTGGAATAAAGAACTTCAAGAGTTTTTTATGAATCGAAAGGAAACGAATGGAATTGAACAAAACAGGACAAGAAAGTAAAGTAGTGGAATGCAAATGCTGGAAGTAAGATATGAAAGTGTAGGACTCAGAAGATAAATTGCATTAATAAATATAATTGAAATACATTGCAGAATGTAAAGGATAATTAAAGTGCAGGACTTTGAATTGAAAAGTATTGAAATGTTGTTGAGTTGTGTTGAACAAGGTTTGCAAGTTACATTAAAGTGTTTTATTTATAGAGTTTCACAGTTATTGCAGTTCCTGACAACGGTTCCAATGGCAGTTGAGACCTTCCACATGGAAATTACCTGATTTTGCCAAGTATCTCATGTTTTCCTTGCTCTTCTTATAATGCTTACATCTCTGAGATCATGCCTTTTCATTTTTAGAGCTTCAAATCAATAATTCTAGATTTTGAAACTTCTGTAGGAAGCTTCCACATCCTTCTTATGATATACTGCCATGTTTCACATGCCTTCCTCTTTATTCTCAACTTGTCCCTCATATCATAGTTGGCATTTTTGAGATAACACACATGTTGATTCTATGTTTCTAGACCATTTTATGTGAGTAGTGTGAGTTGTGCGGTACGGAAGCGATTGCAAGAGTTTGATTAAAACCTAGAGGGGGTGATTAGGTTTACTCACTTTTTGCTTAATTTTTTCAGATTATCCCAATTTTAAGTCCAATTAAAAAATAAAACAATCCTACAAAGCAAGTAAATAAATAAAGTGCAATAAAGTAAAGAATGCACCAGATATAAGTAAAAAACCCAACTCAAAAAAAAATCATGAGTGAGGCTTTGTAGCCTCGGAGAACCACATCTACTATTATCGAAGCAAAGTACAACAGACTCTGTCCCAAACTCACACCTACTCCACTCTAACAAGAACTTGATGCGGCGCCCTCAGGCTAACTCTTGCGACTCCCTTGTCCAATTGCGGCAGACTTTCGACTAACGTCACAATCTTTACAGAAGGGTAACTGGAAGAACACGAACACTCAGAAAGTATTATGTCCCCTTCGTAGTGTGATATTCTTCTTCTTCCTCGCCAACGAACTATTGTAGAAGAAACCAAACAATCCAGTAGTTTGATGAATACGAAATCTCTGAAGTAACCTTCGAACGATTGATCAAACAGATAAAGAGACACAACCTAAATCACTCATAGTGTATATATGTGTGTGATCTTTTAAAGAAATATAAACAAAGAATTAATGAAGAATTCTCTGCTAGAAAAATATCTATATGTTTTCTCTCTCTAAAAATAATCTTTTTGATGTGTATTAAAAGCTTTATGAAAGCACACAGAGAGAGAAATCATATGAGGTTTTATAGATGTTAAAAACCCTAATTATCCTTTAAAAACAAGTTAAAATTAGTAGGAAATAAGTTCCAAAGTTTAAGAAAATTTCAGAGTCAAATCTGGGTCAAAACAGGACACTATAGAGCCAAAATTCGCCATCAGGAGGCTTAGACAGGTCCAACTTTCACTTGGATAGGTCCGGGGCTTTGCCATGCATAAAATGAAGTACTGAGACTTCATATACCGGTCCAAGTTTGAGTTGGACCGGTCCAACCTTGAATAATTTGAAAATTTTATTGAAAAATCCTAATTTTCAAGGTCGGAACCTCCCGATTTGAAATATATGTGTTCTCACCACTTTATTGGACTACGTGACTCTCATACTTGATCAACAATTACAACATGCATTCAGAACCATCCAAAAACTTCAATCAATCAAACCTTTGTTCAATGCATTGATGCATTCTTCCAAAGTGTCAAGCTTCATGCATTTGAAGATCATTTGCATGATTAGTGTAGAACACTATGCTCATTCTAAGATTTCATTTACATGATCAATTACAAGTATATAAATAAAATATTACAACTTGATCTTATTTAGTTTTGACACTGAAGATTGCCAATTACAAAAAAATACGTCACAAGTAACATAGTGCGGAAGTGGTTACAAAATTTTGATTAAAGCCTAGAGGGAGGGTGCTTATGTTTACTTGTTCGTTTGCTTAATTTTTTAGATTAATTCAATTTCAACTCCAATTAAAAATTAACCAAACATATAAAGCAAATAAATAACGTAAATGCAGAAATAATACCCGATATACGTGAAAAGCTTGAAAAATAAAAAAAATCATAGGTGAGGCTACTGCCACGGAGAACCAAATCCACTATCATCGAAGCAAAGTATAGTAGAATCTGTCCCAAACTCACACCCATTCTACTCTGCCAAGAACTTGATGTAGAAAACCTTAGGCTTATTCTTGCCACTCCTCATCCAATTGTTGTAAACTTCATGCTAACGCCACAATCTTACAAAAGGGTAATTGGAAGAACACAAACACTTTGCGAATATTTTGTCCACTTTGTAGTGCAATTATCTTCTCCTTCCTGATCACCAACAAATAGTTGAGAAAAAATCAAACATTGTAGTGACTTGATCAATAAAAAATCTCTTAAGCGAGTTTCAAATGATTGATCAAGCGGAGAAAGAGACACAATCCTAATCACTCAATGTGTATATATATGTGAGCTCTCAAAATAAATATCAAAAAAGAATTTCCTAACATAAAAATAACTCAAAGATTTCTTTCTCTAAAAGTAATGATTTTCTGAAAGTATTTATAGAAATAAGTTGAAAACCCTTTATAAATATTTTCCAAAGTTTTAGGAATTTTAGAAAGCAATTTAGAGTCAAAATGGGAGTTTCTAAATAAAAAGGCAAGTCTAGCCTAGCTGGACCGGTCCAAGGTTCATCCAGACCGATTCAACTAAGTTGAACTCACTCGGACCGGTTTGGTCCTCATTTGAACCAGTCCACTCAGGTTAGAACCCAATTTTGAGATCTCGAGACTGCTTGGACTAGTCTAGGGTTCATCTGGATTGGTCCAACTTTAAATTTTTTGAAAAATTACTCTTAAACCCTAATTTTCAAAGCTAGACTTCGCTCTAAAATATACTGAGTGTTCTCACACATTTACCTTGACTAAATGACTTTCATACTTGATCAACGATGTCCATGCACATTAGTATTCACTTGAATGCTTCAAAGGATCAAGTTCCTTGTCTAGATTAAATTAAAATGTTTAAAAATAAGAAGAAATAGAACCAAAAAAAATCATAGCACTTCAAAAGATCAAGCTCCAAATGCAGTGACTTTCCAAAGAAGAAATTTAAAATATACACATCATGTAAACAACAGAACTACCTGTGAAAGTTTAATAAAGAGATATAAATCAAATAAACCAAATACGTCAAGTTAACTCAATTATATCTCCCCCTCAACATATAAGTACTAGTTCTTCCCTTTTTTTTTGGGAACAAATAGACAAAGTAAAGCACACAAAAAAAAAACAAACTAGAAAATATATATATATATATATATATAAAAGAAATAATATATGAACTCCATTCAAATATATCACAAAAGTTTCAAAATGATGAAGTAACATCCATAAAACACAACACATAGCAAAAGAAAACAATTCCAAAACATAGCAAACATAAACATAACATGGCTACACAAAGCAAATAAAAGGACTCTGAACATAACCTACTAGCAACTAAGTCTCTGACTGGCAAAAGGAACTAATTAGGTCTAAATCTGAAGTCCTAATCCACATCCTAAGGCTCATCATATGCTCCGCTTCTGCCAGAAGAAGAAGCACTAGACCCCGAACTACCACCTTTAATCAATGCTTTGATCTTAGAAAATTGCCCTCTTCAAATACCTTTCCAAACCTCCCATGAATTGGATGTACTATTTTTCCTGTAAGAGCACGATTTGTTTCAAAAACAAATAATATAAGAATAAGAGCATCGTCGTCATCCTCTTGAGCTTGAGCTCCTCTTCTACTTGCCTTCTGAGTAGCTCTTTCCTTCATCTTGTTAGTGATAGAAGTCTTAAGATTCCATGCAGTAAACTTCCCTTTAGACTTATCTCTAGCTGCATGGGCTGCAATATAAACATTTTTACCATGAGAATCTTCATTATAATCAAATGTGTGGACATTAAAAAATTACATGATGGACCCAAAATATAATTTGGTTTTATCTTCATTTTAGCCCACTTTGGAATATGGCCCAATGAGTAAGATAATTTAAAGTCAAAACCCACCAAAAATAAATGGGTCATGGGCTGATCCAAATTGTCTAATAAGTCCAAACTCACTTGAAAATGGGTCAAATGAATAATTAAATATATATGTTTATATATAATTATCATCAAAGATAATTATTATGTATATATTAGATAATTATCACAACTATTATAAAGGATAATTATAATCAGAAGAACAAAAAAATACAAATCTGCCCCTCCAAGAAGTCTATAAATAGAGATAGAGGGTGAAGAAAAAGGGAAGGAGACTCTGACAGAATACTGAAGTTCTGCGAAACTCTGCCTTCAATCAACTTGAAGCTCTGAAGACATACGATCATCCAACCTTCAAAGCTTTGAAGAAGAACAACAACAAGCACTTTCAAAGTCGTGTTGTTCTTCCTTCACGATTCAACAAATTCAAAGAATCATCAACAAGACTGTTCGAGATCAAGCTTTTTTAACCCTCGATCAGAAATTATCACTGGCTTTCTTCAACAACAAACACTTAAAAGGGACCCTCAATAACCTGATTTAAGATAAAGCTCCAGTAGCCCTTGAATCCAGATCACCAACAAGAAGACTCCCAGAGAGAGCTGAAACTCTACATGATTCTTCACTCTAAATCCAAAGCTCCAAAGCATCTAAACCCTGAAGAAGCACAACAACAAGCACATCATCCATGTGCCGTTCTTCACCAAAATTTTAATCCAATTCAAGATCAAGCTCCAGCAGCCCTTGAAGTCGGATCACTAAGGAAATCGAATCAGAAGAATTTTTCTTTCTTTTGTAAAGATCCACAGAGATTTGTAAACCATGTTTCTTGAAAATAATATATTTGATATATTTGTCTACGTGTTTTAATATTATTTCCAGACCCAAAATTTGTGTGTACAAATTTCTGGGACACCCAGTGGGACCATCTCTACCTCTCATTTCTGTCTCCTACATCATACATCCAAAACTCTGTTCATCAGAATCTATGGCTCCCCCCAAGGTTCAGACGAAAAATAAGAAAAACTCAAAAGACACCGCTACTACAATGGCTAACACCAAAGTTGCCGCAAACTGT
Source organism: Cornus controversa (assembly GCA_026545225.1). Taxonomy (NCBI): domain Eukaryota; kingdom Viridiplantae; phylum Streptophyta; class Magnoliopsida; order Cornales; family Cornaceae; genus Cornus; species Cornus controversa. Next base: position 21,747,432 of record CM048853.1, on the reverse strand, counting down.
GACAAGAACACTAGGAACTCGTCAAGTGCCACCAGCACCTTAGCAGGTCCTGTGACGCGTAACAAGAACAAAACAATTGATTCGCTCAAGAATCAACAAGATCTGGTGAAAACCAATCTTGCTAACCAATGGATATAGAAACTAAACATGTTAACACCATTGATCCATAGGGGCAAAGAACTTTGATTTCGTTTTAGAAAAGTCGGTGCCACCACATTCACCCCACTTCGTCTCTAACGCCAACTCTAGTGTTGGTTAACTCTCAGAGTTGTTATTTGAGATTTCAGAACAAAATCGTCTACAATCTCAGATAGAACGAGAGGCTCAAAAAATCAAAAGACTAGAGGAAGAAAAATTGTGGGGACCAAAGCCCGAAGATGTTGTCTGTATCAAATCTCGCAGCGGAATAAAAGCATATTGGGTGAGGTTCAATCCTCCTGCATGGATCATGATGAATGAAATACCTCTTCCTTCTGGGTGGGGAGACGAGTTCGAAGGAGATGTTTCTTCTCAAGTACAAAAAAAGTACAATGAGGAAACAAAGCAAGAAGGAAATCTCCAAATTGACGCCAAACTAGTTCACACCTTTCAACACAAGCTTGGACTGTCTTTTGAGTCTTGCAAAGTTGAAAAATAATTAAAGCTAATGTGCTCCCCGATATGAGCCTAAACTGTAGATGATACTCCTTGACACGAGTATAAACTGTCTACCAAAAAAAAAAAAACTCCTCAAAAACTCCTTGACAAGAGTATAAACTGTCTACCAAAAAAAAATACTCCTTGACAAGAGTATAAACTGTCTACCAAAAAAAAAACACACCCTGACACGAGTATAAATTGTCTGCTTGAAAAAAAAACTAAAAACTCCTTGATAGGAGTATAAACTGTCTACCAAAAAAAAAAAACACCTTGACACGAGTATAAACTATTTGCATGGAAAAAAAATCAAGAACTCATTGACATGAGTTTAAACTATGTCAAAAAAAAAAAAAATCAAGCACTCCTTGATATAAGTATAAATTATCTTCACCAAAAAAAAAATTTGAACTACGTGATGACTTGATCCCTATTCGGGTACGTAGGCATCTTGGAGGATTGTTCCAAGTTCAGTCGCCTAACAAAAAAAAATATTTTGGCATGCTACTAATTCAAATGTTGACGATGTTTGCCGCACCGTGGTGACTTGACATGCCGCCAAAATATTGACGATGTCTGCCGCATCGTGGTGACTTGGCCTGCCACCAAAATATTGACGATGTCTGTTGTACCGTGGTGACTTGGCCCAACGCCAAAATATGTTAAAAGGTCTTTGTTGTACTGTGGTGACTTGACTTGCCGCGAAGATGTTTAGAGCACCCGTCATGCCATGTTACTACCGTCAAAAATTTACAATATTTGTTACACCGTGATGACTTGGCCCACCATCAAGATGTTGATGATGTATATCGCACCATGGGGACGACTTAGCTTACTACCAAAATATATTAAAATGTGTTTGTCGCACTGTGGTGACTTGATTTCCTGCGAAGATGTTAAAAGCACCCGTCACGCTGTGTTAATTTGGCCTATTGGGCAAAAGGACCACCAAGTGGCGTTCTTATATTCAGTGTAGTTCCTTTCTCCATAACATCATTCTCTCAATCTAAAATGGTTACGGTGTTTGCCTTAAAGCTTTTGAAGAAAACTAGGATTGGCAGAAGTCAAAGGTTGTTTACTTGACAAAAAAAAAGTGTGAAAGAAATTTAACAAAAAAAAAGTGTTCCAAATGAACTAAGTGACCCTACTCCGAAAGGAAGATAAAGTGACCCCGAAGGGCACTATGGGACTCCGAAAGGAAGATAAAGTAACCCCGAAGGGCACTAAGGGACTCCGAAAGGATGATAAAGTGACCCCGAAGGGCACTAAGGGACCCCAAAAGGACGATAAGGTGTTCCAAAGGAACTAAGTGACCCTGAAGGGCACTAAGGGACCTCGAAGGGATGATAAAGTGTTCCAAAGGAACTAAGTGACTTCGAAGGGCACAAAGGGACCTCGAAGGGATGATAAGGTGATCCAAAGGAACTAAGTGACCCCAAATAGACGATAAAGTTATCCCAAAGGGCACTAAGAGACCTCGAAGGGACTAATGAATGGCATATGGAACTCTATATTTTGAGAGAAACGATTTGACATGCAATAATTGACCCCAAAAAATTAAAACTTACCAGGAAAAGAGTTAAGGGACTCACGTAAAGTTATCTTTCTCGCTGAGTTTAATGGATCTGTACATTGTTCAGAGGCAACATAAAACTTGAACAGAGCCCACAAGTAAAAGCTGATCTGAGAAAAAAAGGAAAATAAAAATTTGGTTAATAGCAATCACGGAAGACAAAGTTGCTACTGAAAAAAGAGTTCCTTTCAAAGTTTAGCCACATGTATACTTTGTTTCAAGGGTTTGTAATATATGGAGTGATGCAAAAGAGATGGTGTGGTGTTATAATAATTCTTCATGAGGTCTCAAGGTCGAAACCAACAGGTAGCATAAAAATCCTTATGTGTTTTTTTTGCACATTCAGTAATGTACGTATATAGAAGACTTCATGTAACAGAGAGAAAAAAAAAAGTCAAATTTGTGAGTTACGCAGTGTGGAAGCGGTTGTGAAAAGTATTTTAGAACCTAGAGGGGGGTGAATTGGATCACTTGCTTGTTTACTTAATTTTTAATTAATTCAATTTTAAGTTCAATTAACCAAACAATTAAAGCAAGTAAATAAATAAAATGCAAGTAAAGAAAAGAATGCTCCAGATATACGTGGAAACCTAAGATGGGAAAAACCACGGAGGGAGGCGGCACACCTCAGGAAACCAATTCACTATGATGAAGCAAAGTACAACAGACTCAGTCTCAGTCTCACACCCCTCTTCACTCTGTCAAGGATCTGATGCGGAACACCTCAGGCTTAAGATTGCGACAACACGTCCAACTGCTGCAAACTTCTAGCTAATGTCACCAGCCTTCAAGAAAGGTTGCTGGAAGAACTAAAATACGCAGCAAGTAGTTTGTTCCCTTCATAGTGCAATCTGGTCACCTTTCTTCCTCAGCAAGCAAGCAAGCGAAGAACCTTCAATTCAATGTTCTGATCAGCAAATAGATTTGACGCAGTCTCTGAGCAGCTAATCAGAAGTAGAACACCATCCTAAATATCACTCGTGAAGTATGGATGTGTGTTCTTAAAAATATATAGCCCTAATTATACTGTATATACTTTCTCTCTCTAAAAATATGTTTCAGGCATATATTACTTGCTTATTTTGTAGAGAAAATATGAATACATATATATAGGCAAGGAAGTCCTAATTCTACTTGGAAAAGAAGTTGAATACCAAAATAGAACTCTCCTAGAAGTTTCAAACCCAATAGGAATCAGAATTTTTGTCAAAATCTATTTCCTATTTGGAATAGGCTAAGTGGGACCGGTGCCAAATAAATAAGACCAGTGGGACTTTTTGAAAACCTGCAAAAACTAAACTGCCGAGAAAAGTTGGACCGGTCCTAAATATTGGGGACCGGTCCTACTTTGAAAAACCCTAATATTTTTATTAAAACCCTGGTTTTTCAAAATAGGCTCGGAAATAAAAAGTGCAAAGTGTCCTCACCATACTTACCTGTACTATATGGTGTTCTAACTGATTTGTTGGCTTCCATGCACTTGAATATCAGTTCCAAGTTGTCGATGATCGATACAAGGAATAAATCAAAAATTATAACTTGATCCATCAGGTTTTGATCACCGAAATTTGCCAATTAAAAATATATACGTCACAATCTCCCCTTTTGGCAATTTCGTGACAAAACCACCTAGACAATTATAACCTAACCCATTGGAAAAATTAGATTATAATGTGCCCAAAAATACAAAGAGACATAGTTGAACCAATGAAGCTTCACATGTGTGTTCAAGATTGTTTTAGGAATAAAACTTGTATCTGCACATCACTTAAATAACACAATCTGTGAAAAGCTTAATAAAGAAATATAATCATATATCAATATCTCCCCCTTAATCTTTTAAGCAAAAATATCTGATAAATATATCTCCCCCTTTGTCAAAGAATCTCATATCATATCATATGCATACAACAATATCATCTCCCCCTTTTTGGAACAAATTGACAAAGAACTAGCAAGAGATTTAGATAAATAGATAAATCATGAAGCACATAGAGAGATTAAGACAATAATGAAACAAAAATAATCATCATCACTAATCAAATAAATATCCAAAATATATCAATTGATGGAATAAACAAAATATAACAAGATCAAGCATCAAACCTAGACAAAACAGAGTTAACTACTCAAAGTCTAGCATAACATAACTAAGCCTATCATCAAAACCTAATCCTCATCATCGTCATGAGGTCCAAAAACTAGATATCAACCTCTGTCAAAAAGATATCCTTGAACATATAACTCCATCTATTGAAATTTGCATCAAAGTTCACAAAAGTATAATTCAAACATAAATATGGCATCCATAAGATCAACATGCAACCTAATCAAATACACCATGAGTATCCAAAAATAACCAAGTCTAAATCATAAACCTAGCAAACAGATGAACTGATCTGAATCATCAAAACATCAAACCCTTAAAAACTAGTTATCATCAGTTATGTAGGAGAATGAATGATGTCCATTATCAAAGATACATTGGGTACTCATAAGGCTCGACTCATTATCCTCTATAAATGATCTTATCAAGATTTGTCCTCAAATATTATAAAATAATATCACCTGTTAAGATCAAGAATACCAACAATTGTGTCATAACAGTTGTATTCACCTCAATGATATTGACAAACACTTTAATTATGAAAGATAAAACATCCAAATATATTACCCAAATCACATAAGGACTCTCAACTAAGATATTTCAAATCAAAATTCCTTTTGCTTTTAAAAGCACTCCCTTAGCTCTTTTAGACCTAATCATGAAAGTCACAATAAATGGAAGCATAAACAAGATCACAAGCTTCATTAAAGAATTATATCAAACACTGGGAGTGCAAGTCTAAAATTTCCAAATTTTAAAGATATTTGTTTGCACAATTTCTCCCAAATCCACAAATAATCAATACAATCCTCCATAAGTCTAATCCCAACCTCCAATATCAATCAATCACAAATAAAAATAGATGAAGAGAAATGTGTGTGAGTTGGAGTGTTTTTAAGATGTAGAGAGTTAGAGAGATTAAGAATTATGAGAATGAGAGTGTGTAAGAATGAGGGGCTTAAGACACTTATACGCGCGCGCGGATTTCAGAGAAACTGGGCATCTACTAAGTACGACCAGTCCTCATATTTAGGGACCAGTCCAACTTCTCTCGGTTCCTCAGAACCTGCAGAAGTGCGACCGATGCTCAATAATGGGGACCGGTCCAACTTTGTGAATTATGCAAAAATTACATTTTGGACCTCTAATTCACCAAATATACCTCATCTCAACTTGATTTAGCAATTAAGCACACAAAGTATGAAAAATAAACACAAAATCAATATGAAACATATTTTTGGATTTTTGAAAAATTTTCAAACAAAAAAATAAAAATAAAACATGAATAATCTCATGAGAATAATTAAAGCACATTTTTCAGAGAATAACATGAGTTCTAAAATTTCTGAAAATTTTCAAACATTTATAAATGCAAAATTTTAAAATCCATAATTTATCCATAAAATTCATTCTCAAATTCATGATCATGACACAACTTCCAATACACAAATATTTATAAAAATTTAGAAATCCATCTAATAAATCAATGTGTGTGTGTGTGCAATCCAACTTCATCAAAAATTAATGAAATTTCTTTGATCCATCTTCTAAAACATATTGGATAATAAGCAAATATAACTACTCATGATCAAACATTTTTTTCATTGAATTTCATCATTTTTTTTATTTCTAAGACGGTGGCTTTCACTCTTACGGGCAGCCAGCTATTTTCCTCAAAATAACTCTTTAATTTTTAAAGATATCTCATTGGAGATATACATTGTAGTGGAAGCTACGAACACATCTTGAAGGTAGCCTTTTCCTTTTGTGTTAGATATTCAGCAAATTTTCATTTTTTCTTTTCATGCTGAATAAAAACATATTTTTTTCATCATTTTTTTCATTGATCATTTAAGCTTTCAATGATACTCATACAATATATTCTAGTCAACTTCACATTAGTTTTCAATCAATTCTCTCAGAATTGGACTAGTGCACAAATTGTATAGACTCAGAAGATTTACCTCTAAAAAGAAATAAATACAGCACATTGGTCATCAATGTTTAGATCATAAAATCAAGTACTTCATTCATTGACAAACTAAGTGTCCCAATTATGCATTCACAAATCAAAGTGAAATTAAAAAGAAATATAAAGAATTCACATTATTTTTCAGAAAAATATGATTATCATAATCTCATACAATTATTACCAAAAATAAACAAAACCTAACTTATAAAAAAAAAATATGGTCCAATGGAAAACAAATAAATGAACATAAGCTCAGTCCATGACCATCAAAATCCTAATGACCTAGTTAGGGGGTTTTGCACCCAAAGACCTATTAGGAATAAATCTTATAGTATCAATAGGCACAAACTTCTCCAAATCTTCCTTTTTCTTCCAGATAGTTTAACATGCAATTTATTAGGAAAGAATTGTGGAGAAGCAAAAACATTCTTCTTTTTATTTGAATTCTTCTTACCTTGATAATTTTTAGGTTTGTTCCAATAATGTGGCTTTTTAGCATGAACCCTATTCTTAGCAAAAGAATTATGCACATAAAAATCAGAATTAAAATGTCTTCTCTTTTTATAGCAATAGTGTTGACTATGTCCATTCTTACCACAAAAAGAACAATAAAGCACATTGGACACAACATTAGCATGTACAGGATCAACTTGAGACTTAGGTTTGGGTTTAGACACAACCAAATTCTTGGGTTTAACAAAAACAATTTTTCCTTTAGATGATGACCCAACAAAACCTAATCCAGTCTTATCTCCTACAGGCTTACCAACACTAATCATGCTATCAAGCTTAATCTGTCTAGAAATAAAAGCAATTAATTTCTCTTGTGATTTTTTTAATTCAGGCTCAAGAAAATTAATTCTAGCAACAAGAACATCTTTAACAAAAATAGCTTGACTTACCTCGCTTTCGAGAAACTTGACTTTGCTTTGAAGATTCAGAATTTCTGTTTTACTTTCTTCAATCAACTTTAATTGATCTTCTTTCTTTTTCTTCAAAGTCTCTTTCTCAGATTTTTCTTGCTTCAGCTTCTCAGATTTTTTATTATAAACTTCTAGTAATTTCTCAAAAAGTTCTGACAGCTTGCTTTCACATGGTTCTTCATCAGACTGCTTAACTTCTGAATTGTCAGACCCTACTTGACTGAGAGTAGTGTATATCTCTGTTTCACCTACATCAGAAGAAGAATCATTAGCAATATCACCATTCAATAAAGCAACAAAAGTAAGAGAATCATTCTCAACAGAAGAATCACTATCAGAGTTAGAAGATTCAGACTCTGAAATAATAGCTTTCATAACTTTCTTGTTTGAAATTTTCTTTGCACTAAAGCTATTTTTCTTAGGACTTGGACATTGATTAGATGTATGACCTTTACCACCACATATCCAACAAGTAACCTCAAATTCCTTAGAGTCATCTTCTTTCTCTTTCCTTTCCTTACTTTTAGATGATGAACTTTGGTTACGAAATTTAGAAGGATTTCTTTTTCTCAAGTTTTTACCTTTTTCATATTCAAGAATCTTTCTAAATTTCCTAGCAATGAGTGCAACATCATTATCTGAATCATATTCAAAACTTTCAATTTTTTCAATTTCAGATTTTGAAGAATTTGAACAATTTGACAAACTTGAAGACTTCGAAGTCTTTGATGTTTTTAAAGCCAAATTTTTTTATTTTTGAAGCTTTGGATATTTCATCTCAAAAGTTTGAATTGATCCAACTATCTCAGCCACCTCCATAGAATCTACATCTCTGTTCTCATCTAAGGCTTCCAACTTAGCTTGGAACCTATCAGGCAATGATCTCATGATCTTTCTAATAATCTGAAAAGAATGAATTTTCTCACCAAGGTTAGCACTACTTTGAACAATATCATTAAGTCTAGAATAAAAATTAGAAAACATCTCATCTTCATCCATTCTGATTGTTTCAAATTTAGTAGCAAGTATTTGTAACTTAGATCTCCTTACCTTGGTGGTACCCTCATGAGTTACCTGTAAAATATCCCATGCTTCTTTTGAAGTGGAACAAGTAGAAATTCTAGCAAATTCAGAAGGAACAACAGAATTAAATATAGCATATAAACCCTTGTTGTTATTATTGGCATCTTCATGTTCAACATTAGACCATGTTGCCTTATCCTTCTCTACAGTCACAATAGCATCACCATCACCAGTGGTAGTGGTAGGAATTTTATAGCTATTCTCTACAGCCATCCAAACTCTCTCTCCTTGAGATTTTAAAAAGGCTTTCATGCGAGATTTCCAAAAAGTATAATTTGAACCATCAAACAAAGTAGTTCACTGAATCGATCCACCCTCTTTCATACTAGATTCCATGATAATTTTTGAAAACAAAAATAATTTTTGATTTTAAAAATACTTCGCAAGGAACTACTCATAAATTAAAAAACACTGCTCTGATACCAATTGTGAGTTGCGCGGTGCGGAAGCGGTTGCGAAAAGTATTTTAGAACCTAGAAGGGGGGTGAATAGGATCACTTGCTCGTTTGCTTAATTTTTAATTAATTTAATTTTAAGTTCAATTAACCAAACAATTAAAGCAAGTAAATAAATAAAGTGCAAGTAAAGAAAAGAATGCACCAGATATACGTGGAAACCCAAGACGAGAAAAACCACGGAGGGAGGCGGCACGCTGTAGTAACCCTTGTGGACGAGTGTGATGGGTGGGTGCGAAGATAGACACTAGGCTGAGCTACCACACTAACAGGGTACAGGGTGCTCAATCCCACATCGCTTGGGTGTGGAAAAGGGGATGTGCTTATATGTAGTATGTTCTCTTCAAATGGTATGAGACCTTTTGGGGTAAACCTAAGAGCAAAACCATGCGGGCTCAGGCCCAAAGCGGACAATATCATACCATGTGTTGGAGCGGGGTATTACAATTGGTATCAGAGCCTGAACCCAGCCAAAAGTGTGCCAACGAGGACGTCGGGCCTCGTAGGGGGTGGATTGTAGTAACCCTTGTGGACGAGTGTGAGTGGGCGAATGCAAAGACAAACATTGGGCTAAGCTACCACACTGACAGGGTACAGGGTGCTCAATCCCACATCGCCTGGGTGTGGATAAGGGGATGTGCTTATATATAGTATGTTCTCTTCAAATGGTATGAGGCCTTTTGGGGTAAAACCCAAGAGCAAAACTGTGCGGGCTCAGGCCCAAAGCGGACAATATCATACCATGTGTTGGAGCGGGGTATTACACACGCCTCAGGAAACGAATTCACTATGATGAAGCAAAGTACAACAGACTTTGTCTCAATCTCACACCCCTCTTCACTCTATCAAGGATCTGATGCAGAACACCTCAGGCTTTTTCGAGATCAAGCTTCTTCAGCCCTCGATCAAAAATTCTCACCAGCCTTCTTTAACAACAAATACTTAAGATCAAGCTCTAGTAGCCCTTGGATTTGGATTACCAATAAGAAGACTCCTAGAGAAAGATGAAACTCTACAGGATTCTTCACTCTAAATTCAAAGCTCCAAAGCATCGAAACCCTGAAGGAGAAGAACAACAAGCACATCATCCACATGCCGTTCTTCACCAAAGTTTCAATCCAATTCAAGATCAAGCTCTAGCAACCCTTGAAGCCAAATCACCAAGGAGATCGAATTAGAAGAATTTGTCTTTCTTTTATAAAAATCCATAGAGATTTGTAAACTATATTCATGAAATTAATATGTTGATATATTTTTTCATGTGTTTTGATCTTATTTACAGACTTGAAATTTGTGTGTACAAAAGGAAATGGCAAAGATTTCCCTGTCCTAAAGTGACCAATAACATTGTCTTCATAATTGTAGCTAGGACATTGATCTTGTCCTCATTGACGATGTGATACAAAAAATCAGTCTGATACTTTGGCAAATCACCCTTGTGATCATGAGGATCAAGTGTATAAGATATTATAAGATTCAACTTGAATACATTGCCAGTTATATATGCACTAAGAATTATGTTGAGTAGCATTATGAACACAAAGCTTCCTAATCATGGTCTCAAAACTAGGTCTATCCTCTTCATTGCTATCATAAAGCAAATGCCAAACCATCCTCATGTTTCAGAACACCAATAACATCAGCAATCAAAGCAAGTGTCACTAAGGTTTTAACTCCAAAACACTTGACTTTCATCCACAAATCATCCACACTTGACTCAAGCACATTACTATATAAAGAAGTAACGAACCATATTCATTACACAATCATTACCTAGTTTAGCTAATGGTGCCCAGCCATTATCTTTGAAGTATTTGACAAACTCAGAGTGCCATTCATTGTAAATATCATTCAAATCAAACTTCCTTTCACACCTCATTGCCTGAAACCAATGTTGTTCTTGTAGTTGTCAAAATTGTATTAATCCTTAAAGTGAGTCAAAGTGAAGTTAATTCGACGTTCTGGTGATAAAGAATCATCAATTCTAGCTCTCTTTGATCCACCTACTAGTTTTCATTAAATAAAGAAAACGAATACAAGAAAATTTATCCTACTCCACTATTTTTTTTCTGCAATTTTCTAACTCCCTTTTTAACCCGTAAGATCCCCAATTTATAGAGTTAGAGAGAAGAATGGTTTAGGAGGGAAAAGAAAATTTAAAATACAAAATTTAAAAATAAAACTTTTAAATACAAAATTTTCACCAACCCCTTTCCTTTTGAGAAGAATTTCAAATCTTCCATTTAAATTTGCACGTGTTGACATATTTTCAAATTTTGTGAAGAATTTGAATTTGAACGATTTTTGAAAATAGCTGACGTGGCATGACTGGGCAGTGTAAAAATTACTTTTTATGGTTTTGAACTTAAGATCTCTTATAGAGTAGTTTATGCAAAATACCATCTCTCCTACCATGCTTCTAGCATTTTTTTTTTTTTGCTATTAACAAATATAACATTTATTTCTATAGCCATAACTTCTACTTATTGTCATTTTTTATTCTTTTCTTCTCATTCTAGAATCAATCCCTATGAAACATAAAAACACACATATAAGAACATCTAAATAATATAAAAGATTAATTAAAGATGTATTTTAGGGTATAAAATAACAAGTTTTTTTTGTACTTATCAAATTACCCCAAATGAGTTTTCGCTAGTCCTATAACAAATACAAGCAAAAGAGATTAGTGCACAAAATTGCTACTTTTATAAACTCCTAACTAAAGATGTGCCAGTTTTGTAGGCTACTCTTGATTGCATTTACCATATGCAACAAGGCCTTAAACCCCTATGTTACCTTTAGTGGACGAGCTATAATCTTGTGGGGCTTTCAGTGATGATACCAACAAACATCTAGTAATGATAATTAACACTTAAAGAATTTTATCCAGTAATGTGTATACATCTAGAATCACTTAATCATTCTACTTTAGTGTGTAATAAAAAATAAATGAAAAGATTAAACATTATCCAAAAGTTAGAAATTTTCATTACTATTCTTAACTCAAAGTGTGTGTGTGTGTGTGTGTGTGTGTGTGTGTGTGTGTGTGTGTGTGTGAATAGCCACCCAAAAATATAATCCTCAATTTTAAAGCGACTTCATTTTAGATTTTCTAAGAAAATTAGTTTTGATTTCAAATCTCACACATGCTATTTCACTCAAAATAATGCACTTAGAGATTGGCTAATTTTGCAGTCAAGTATATGTGAGGAGAGTAATGTAAACAAACTCACATATTTTTCAATGAAGAACAAATTTTCAAGAAAATGCATACGATCTCATGAAAGGAATATCAAATATTAAGAATTTATACCACAACATTATAGCTCACTGATGTCTATATTCGAACTATACTATCCTTAAGATCAAATAGGACTTTCATTATGATTCAACTTTAGGTAAAAGGAAGATAAAAAGGTGATAATGATAATGAAAATGTGTATTCAAGAATGCTTGGGAAGAACTAACTTACTTAAAGCATATTACTTTCAACTTCCTCTTCTAGACTTTTCTCAATTAAGCAATTTCTATTTCACTTCTTTTTGTATACACTTCTCAAAATCTTATCAACAATTATACTCCCTCCATTTCTTTTTCCTTTTTTTTCACCTTCTTGTACATTGATTATATCCATTCTCGAAAAACCTAAAAATGGTTATAAAAGAAAGGCTGGACCAAAAACCTCAACTGGTTATCACATCCATTCTCGAAAAACCTTAAAAAAAATATAGTTATAAAATAAAGGATGGGCAAAAAGCTCAATTGGTTAACAAATGGTAATGCATTACAAAGAGAAAAAATTATAAGGCTCAAACAATAAAAGATGGCCTAAAATTATTTCTAAAGATAGCTATAGTTCTTCAACATATATGAGCTAAAAAGATTAAGATGGCATAAAATGATGAATTCTCAATATTTGATCAAAATGAAGAAATAATGAGACTAATCAACAAAATTATGCGGATTCAAGAAAATTCAGAATTAGCTTATAAATTTCAAAACAAAAATAATGGTACAATAATTCACAGGTTAAATCTCCACTTTTATTCATTGGATCTCTAACATGCAGTCACTTATCAATATCGAATCATATGACAAGGCTTTAGTGATTTTTTTTTTTTAGTTTTAAAAATTCATGAAATTGTTCTAACTGAAAGATATGATAAAATCTTAACTTTTGTGAACTTATTAATACACTAAAGCTTAAAGATTTAATTTTCAAAATTTCTACACATTTAATATCAAAAAAATCAAATCATAGTGTAAAATTACCATTATCTCAAAGCATTTTCCAAAAAATTGCAAAGTCAACACTTTTCTAAAAATTTGAAAGTTTAATACCATACTCCCAAACATAAACTCAACATTGTCCTCAATGTTGACAAAATAACAATTAAGCACAAAGAGGTAAGGTTGGAAGAATATCATCTTAATCATAATGGGTTGATTTGCTTTAACTTTCCATCAAACAAAAATGAAGTGTTAGTAATCACATGAAAAGTTTAATATTATGTATATGAAAATGCAATTTTTTTTTTTTATAGTTTTCTAACCAATAAATATAACTCCTATTATAATTTTTTTGTAAGAATAACTTGAGGATTACCGGTTAAGGTCTGCCAACAACACAACTAGAAAAGTTCCCAGAAAAGTGTGGGGAATCACTTAGCCTGCTTAATGACGGTACATACACACTCTTTAGACAAAACTTTCTTAGACATTATAAAGTTGGAAGGTGCTCACGTGAGTGACCAAGAGTTAGCTCTCCTTATATATATATATATATATAAACAACAAAAAAAATTAATGCAAAAATGATAAATTAAAATTCACAAACCCAAAATAATAATAATAATAAAAAACATATTTACCTAGATGACAAAGCTATTATTTTGAATTCCCTTTTAAGAGCACAAGAACCTACCATGGAGAGAGAAAAAATTAATAATAAAATAAAAATAATATTATATTTTTTTTCTTTTTTTTTAAACAAAAAATAAAGAAAGAAAGAAATAAGCTAAACTACTACTACTACTAATAATAATAATAATAAATTAGAAGGGAGGGATAGAAAGTTTGGGTGGGCTCCCAAAAATTTCAGTTGTAAATCTTTGTGTTTCGAATTTTCAATCTTTTTGGGTGTAGGTACAGAAAATTGTTTAATTGATAATCACCAAATAACTCAATGCACACACCCAAAAATCATGAACATACTACTTTTAGAGAAAGAGAAAAGATCTTGCGAGATATGGATTCAAGGATCCCTTTTATTGATAGTTTCATGAATATTTATACAAGTAAGAATTTAAATCCTTTTTGGATTTGAATTTCCTTGTTGACAACTAACTTTTCTCTTAAGGAATTTGGATTCCTTTTTGAGTTGTAAGTCTGATTTGGATTTGAGGCTTACAACCTTGGGGTGGGATAACTAGGCCTTTGACAACTAATGACCTAGCCCTTTTGGGCTTTCTACTGATACATGGGCTCATGCCGATGCGGGCCTAGTCCATTTTTTGTATTAGTTTCGCCCATTAGACCGCGTGTTAATTTTGCCTCGGCACATTGCCCTCAATTCCCTTCAGTTTATGGAATGTTCTATAATGGAGGGAATTTGTTTGGATTCTATCATAATCTCTTTGTTTGCATCGAGGTTTGTCATTTAATGCTGGCTACTAGCGATGACGTAGAGCACAAAAGTTTCTTTCTTTATGTTTCTTTTTTTGCATTTTGTGATCATACTTATCATTTTTTAGTCACAAATCTTCTGCGACTATCTGACTTATTTTTCAGATTCATCCTCTTTGACTTTCTTGGTATCAATTTGTTGTTTTAGGTTAGTTCTCGTCCGTTCGCTTTCACCTCTTTTTTTCCTCTGAAAATATCTTCTAGTGACAGCGACCGTACCTTTTCTGACAACTAAGAGATCACCATGTCTAGTTCCTCTCACCCTGTTATGGAGACTGCCCATCCTGCCAGGGTGGTTGGAGATGTGGTCAAATCTGACCAAGTGGTGGTCACAGCACTAGTGACAATGCTATTGGCTGACCTTAATAAGGTCAGAAAGAAATGTAAAGTCCCCAGCGAGGTCACCATTGACGGTTACCCTCTGAATTTTGACTATAATACTAGGGAAGGAGTTAAGGATGGAGAAGTCCTTTCTTAGTTTCCCATTTAAAAGCCTTCATATTTCCCCTTCATCCTTTTTTTAGTTTTATTTTGCATAAACTGAAGCTTGCGCCACTCCAATTAAACCCTAAGTTTTTCAAAATCATTTCTTGCATGCTCTCCTTGAACCGCCTCCATAAACTTGACCTGAACCTGAATGATCTTCTATTCTGTTACTCTCTTCATAGGGTCAGATCAGAAGATAATCATTACCACCTGTTCCCTAGCAGTAAGGATAGGAGACTGTGTTATGGCCTTCCCACTTTTGACAAGTTGTGGAAAGAGAAATTGGTTCTTGTGAAGGGGCCCTAGAGTGTCAGAGCGGCCCAAAATTTTCCCATTCCTAGTGTTTTTGACCATGCTGTGATTCCTTAGTTTTCTTTTCTTGGCAAGTTTTTAGGATTTCCTTTTTCTTTTTTCTAAGAGTTTACACATTTTGTAATCATGCTGTGTTTTTCTTCGTTATGCAAATGAACGGATTGCTTATCTGAAGGAAAAGGTGTGGAGCCTTCTCTCTTCAGTGATTAAATACGTATCTCGTGGGAAACTTTGAGTTAACGCCGCTACTGCTCATGTTGAGTCTTGCCATCTGTATCTAGCCTCGGACATAGAGATGGACCTACCGGAGCCCAAGACTAGGAGGGGTTTTTTTGGTTCTGCGAAAGAGAAATCTGCTAAGGGGCACAAAGGCAAAGCCGTTGTTCCTTCTTCTCTTTAGAAGAGGGTCGCTTCTGGTGCTACTCCGGCTCCCAAGCGCCAGAAGCTGATGATGAGCGCCATGAAGGGCTAGGGCTCTTTCTCCTTGACCTTGCCTGGTGCTGTTAACGACATGGCTGATGAGCTATTCGTTGGATTTTTTAACCAGTGGATTTTAGACTTGAAAAAGTCTGATGGATCTTTCCTAACGGTGGGGGACTGTGCTGCCCTTGACCGTAAAGTGATGAGGGCTCTTGCATATGGGATCTGGCCTCCCATGGATTAGCTCTGCTAGAAAGGAGCCAACAGAGATAAGCTTCTTGCCAATGCACCTCTTTATGCCATGGAGGTTTGTTCCACCCCATTCTTTCATTTGTTCATCATTCCTGATACCTTCATTTTTAATTTGATCTATTTTCTATGATACATAGTGCATATATGACCCTCTCCCTTTGTAAAGCTCTGGAGGTCGAACGTCTGAATGGATGAAAAGTTGAAAAACCTTGAGGGGAATGTGAAATCCCTGACCAAGTCCCTTGCTGAAAAGTAGAAGGCGCTTGGTTATTTCAAAAGGAGGGCGCTGGAAGCTTAGGAGAAGGTTGCTGGGCTTCAGGCCTTGCTTCAAGTTTACAAAGCTGGGGGCCTTGAATTATTTCAGAGGTTTCTTCAGATCCCAGCCCTGAAGCTTGCTGACGACTTCCGCTATGGCTTCAAGTAAGGAGAGAAGCATGAAGTTGAATGGAATTATGCTGACCCAAATGAGTTTGATGCCAAATAGGCCATTGACTCATTTAGTGATTACAGCATTCCTCCTGCTAGTGAAATTGAACGCCAATTTGTGAATTTTTTGAAGAGCTCAAGCTCCGCTCCTCATTCTACTATCATTCCTTTTGCCTCTCTGTCCACTGCCTCAGCTGCCCCCATCTCTGCCGATTAATCTCCTGTGGAAGTGCCGCCCCCAGAAAAATAAGGCACTTTGATTGTGGATTCCTTCGATCAGGAATCTAGTAAAAAAGGAGGGGCGGCTCTTCAGGATTGATTTTTTTGGTTGTTGTTTTTTGTAATGAACATTTTTTCTTTGAGTAATACAATCTTCTTTTTGTTTGCTACCAATTTTTGAGATACGGATTGGCACCTCTGACAAATGCTTATGTTGACAACTGCTTTAGCCAGATAGGTTTGATTTTCTCTACTGAACTAGGGAGATTTCTTGTGCAATCGGTCGTGTAGACCTTAGCACTGATAAGTGATATGTCATTTAAAACCTTAGATGAATTTGGGCCAACGGCCTCTTTCTATTTTAAGCGATCGGTTGTTCAAACTTTAACTTTAGTTAGCGATCAGTCATTTAAGACCTTAGCTTTGAAAAGTGATTGGTCATTTAAGACCTTAGCTTTGATAAGCGATCGGTCATTTGTGACCTTAGCTTGATTTGGGCCAATAGCCTCTTTTATTTAGTAAGGGATCAGTCATTTAAGACTTTAGCTTTGATAAGTGATCGGTTGTTTAAGACCTTAGCTTGATAAGTGATCGGTCGTTTAAGACCCTAGCTTGATTTGGGCCAAGGGCCTCTTTCCATTAAGTAATCGGTCGCTTGTGACCTTAGCTTGATAAGCGATCAGTTGTTTATGACCTTAGCTGGATTTGGGCCAAATGCCTTTTTCTATTACGCGATCTGTCGTTTAAGACATTAGCTTAATAAGCGGTCGATCATTTAAGACCTTAACTTGATAAGCGATCGGTCATTTATGACCTTAGCTTGATTTGGAAGGTTGGTCATTGTTGTTGGCATAAAGCAAACGTGGATATGTAATGGTGCATCTTAGCTCTTTTGCGTTGTTCCATGTCCACGTCGTGCCCCTAAGGGCTTTGTTTCCTTTTTTGTACAGTAAAAGATAAGGACTTTTATCTGATGTGGGATTCCGTCTATACATATATTCATAATGACCAACTAAAAATGGCTCTCAATAGATTTGAGGCCAATTATCAGGAGGGTGAATCCATCCCAGGAAAGACAATGGGGCTGAATTGCCCATACTTAAATTCAAGATTTCCTTCAAATGATAAATTTCTCTTTATGTTTTGGAGAAAATTGGGAATCTTTGCAAAATACGTCATGGTGGCCTTTGAGGCTTAAGTGCCTTTGAAATAAAGGCAAAAAAAAGGGCTAGGCATTGATGCTATGTATTTCAAGGCTTACACAGCGACCATGCCTTGCCACGACTATAGGACTTCCATTCTATACTTTATTTAGTATAAAGTATGAAGTTTTTTGTTCGATGTGGGACCATTTCCTATTTCCTTTTGACAACGATATCCTTTTTTTAAAAGATACATTCTTTATTGATTCCTTCCATATCTCTTTGAGAATTAGAGGATAGTTTGTCAAAAAGGAAAAATATAATTTAAGCATGCTGTAATTTACACATAGTACCTGATAAGTGCACAAAACTTGTTATTTTGTATCTCAAAATAAGTCTTTAATTACTATTTTACTTTATTTAAATGTTCTTATCTTTGCATTTTATGTTTTATAGAGATTGATTTCCAAATAAGAAGAAATGCAGCAAAAAAGGGCTAAAAATGATATATATAGCCAAATATGAACATAAGAAGAATTGTAGGAGAGATGATATTCTGTGCAATCTATTTCACAAGAGGTCTCAAGTTCAAAACTTTACAAAACGCTTTTTTCACGGCCACGTTTGCAGTCTAGAATTCAAATTAAAGATATGGAGATCAAATATTAGATATTTAAATTCAAAATTTTGTATTTTTAATTTTTGTTTTTTGTATTTTTAATTTTGTTTTTTAACTTTTGAATTTTTCTTTTTAAATTTTATATTTTGAGTTTTGTATTTTAAATTTTAAATTTTTTCCATCTAAACCATTCCCTTCTAACTCTATAAATAGGAGGTCTTAAGGGATGGTGAAGGGGGTTAGAAATTGTAGAAAAAAATAAAGTGTAGTTGTAAATATTCTCTTGTATTCATTTTCTTTTCTGCAAACACACCTCTCAAGGGAGTGATGAAGCCACCAGGGGTAAAATATAAGTGAGTTATTTTATTTTCTTATCTAATTTTTTCTCCCAAGAGCATTCTTCTACTCTTCTATTCTGGATTTTTATTTTCTAAAATTAGAGGGAGGATTCTTCGTGTTTTCCAAATAATGGTAATTCGAAGAATGCCTACCTCTGTTTACCTAGCCAATGTGAATCAGATTAAGTAAAGAAATGTCTCTCTCATATATAATCAAGATTACTTTTTATGTCATATTTTTCTTCATCTTTTCAATTTGTAATTGGATTGGTGAAGTGTATTGTTTATTGGAGGAAAAATCATATAAGAATAGTAAAATATTTATTTATGTGAATTCGTGGTGGTGGATTCCCTTACCTTGAGATTTATTTTATTATTATAGTTTTATTTATTCATTATAATTCCAAAATAAAAAATGTTTAAAAAAAAATTAATCTTCATTCCATAAATTAGTGTGTGAATTTGAGCTCATTCGAAATCTCACTTGAGATTGGTTCGACCCTGCTTATTACTATACAATTTTTAGTAGAGTTTTTGCAGGTTTTATTTTTGTACAAAGTGTAGAGAAGTAACGACAAACATCCAATAATCTACACTCGTCAGTATCTTTTTATATGGGTTACATTTTAGGGTTTGCGAATTGCTTTTGCATCTTTAACTCTGCAAAGCCTGTATGTGCCCTTCACGATCACCTCAGTGACTTCGTATGGGCCTTCCCACTTTTTTCTGTGAATTTTCTAGCATTTCCTTCCTTTGTGTTGTTGATGACACTTCGTAGCAGCCAATCCTGAAGGTTGAACACTCGATGTTTCACCTTTTTGTCATAACTGTTCTTGATCATCCTTTGATAGGAAATGAGTTTTATTTGGGCTGCCTCCCTCTTCTCTTCTAGGAGGTCCAAGTTTAGTTCTAGTAATCGATCGTTCTTCCCCCTTTCCAGTATCTCTATTTGGATAGTCAGAGTTGATAGTTCGGTTAGTATTATTACTTCAGAACCGTACGCTAGGCAAAATGGACTCTAGCTAGTCGGACGCCTCAGAGTTGTTCGGTATACCCAAAGGACTTTGGGTAGCTCTTTCAGCCACCTACCCTTACATTTCTCTAATTTCTTCCGGACGCATTCAAAGATGGTCCGATTAGTTATCTTTGCCTGGCCGTTGCCATGTGGGTAGGATTTGGCAAAGAACTTCTGGTTAATCCCATACTTTCTGAATAACTTATCTAGTGGTTGGTTGTCAAAGTTTGTGACATTATCCATGATAATGGATTCCGGCAACCCAAACTAGTAGATGATACTGTTCCAGATGAAGCTCTTAACCTGAATATAGGTGACAGTTGCATACGTCTCCACCTCAACCCACTTTGTGAAGTAGTCGGTGGTTAGGAGTACGTATTTTTTGCTATTGGCAACAATTGGGAGAGGTCCTACTTGATCCATCCCCCATTTTGCGAATGGCCAGGGGCTGGCCATAGTTGTCAGGTCTTTCGGGGGCTGGTGTGGTATACTGGCGTGCCACTAGCACTTATTGCACTTCCTAGCATACTCTTCGGCTTCTCTCGCCATGTATGGCCAGAAATATCCCTGTGTAAGGACTTTATGGGCCAGTGAATGTCCCCTTGAGTGATTTCCACATACTCCTTCATGGATTCTGGAGAGTATCTCCCTTGCTTCCGCAAGGGCCACACATCTCAAGTACGGCCCTGCGAACAACCTTCTGTAGAAGTGTTCGCCAATCATGGAGTATCTAGCATAGTTCATTTGAATTCTCCGTGCCTCCTCTTTTGAGTCTCGTAACACCCCATCTACAAGATAGGCTTTGATGGGATCCATCCAACTAGGTTGGTTCTAAATGACAAGCACCTCTTGTTGGGGATATGTGCTGGGTTCTTACAAGGACTCGATTGGAGCTATTCTTATCAGATCTGGATAGGTTGTCGAGGCCAAAAATGCAAGTTTGTCGGCATTCAAGTTCAAATCTCTTGAGATTTAGGAGATTCTGACTTGATCGAACCCCTTAAGCAGATTTTACACCAGATCTTTGTAGGCTTTCATCCGATCATCTTTCGAATGTAATCTCCACTGACCTATTTCACAATTAGCTGAGAGTCACTAAAAACTTGTAAGTTTTTTACCTAAAGTGTTTGCGCCAATCTCACTCCTGCTAAAAGGGCTTCATACTCAACTTTATTGTTCGATGTGGGAAATTCCAAGTGGATTGCCTGTTATAGGACTGTTCCATCTGGGGTCTAGATCTCCACACTGACACTAGATCCTGTTCGTGTTGATAATCCGTTGACGAATAGTCTCCATTCAGGATGGGACTAAAGTTCTGTCTCCTCGTCACTTTCAAGTTCGTATTCTAGCAAGAAGTCTGCAACTGTCTGTCCCTTTATGGCAATTCGAGGTTCATAGGTTATTTCTTAGGGACCCAGCTGTATCGCCTATTTGGCTACTTTTCCTGACTGATCAGGCTTATTACGGATCACTCTGATGAGAAGTTTAGTTAGGACAACAATCGGGTGAGCCTCGAAGTAATGCCGAAGCTTCCACTTTGCCTGGACCAGGGCTAGTATAACTTTCTTCATCTTTGAGTACTTTTGTTCTGCCTCAACCAAGGTCTTGCTTCAGTAGAACACCGAGTACTATTTTCTGTCAAGTTCTTTGATCAAAACAACACTGGTCGCCGTTCAGGATACCGCAAGATATAAGTATAGAGATTCTGCAGCATCAGGTGCCGAAAGCGTTGTGATGTGGTTGAAACTAAATTATATTGTAAGCTTAATTTTCCCTTTTTATCAAAATATAATTTAACCACTCGCAAGAGCACGAATCTTTGTAGATAAGGTTCTATATAGAGGGTATCGATCCCACGAGGACTAGTCGCAATTGTCTTGAAGGAAAATTAATTATACTTTAATTCGGAAAATAGATTTTTGAATTTATGTTTAGACACTATTGCATGAATGAAATGACAAGAAAAGTAAGAGTTTAAAGTTGGGAGAGAGAACTAGGGTTGGTTTCCACCACTAGCCATTCACATGTTCATAAGTGTAGCAAGCATGGGATTTATTAATTAAATGCCTAACAATGTCATTAGGCTTGTGACCTCAATGGCATATCAAAAGATCAATGTGTGTGCTAACCTATCATAATCCATCTTCAACAAGCATAGCTCTTCAACCTAACTAACTACCTAATTACTCTACCCTCTAAGTGAACACTACATGCATCCAAACTACCTTGTCTTGGCATGGTCTATACAAATTAACATCACACATTCATTTAAACACCATTATCTAACCATCATTTGCACTTCTTGTGGAATATGCAAATGTTGTGCATTCAAGTGACAAAATCTACTCTAAGACAAGAATAAATTCCATATCAAATGAATATATATAAGAGATGTATTTGTGTACATAATCACTAGGCTAAATAATCAACATTTAATTACAAATCCCAAGAGCTACAAAGATGAACAAGTTTACATGGCTAGGGGTTGAAAACAACACCCTAGTAGAAGAGTTAGTTGCTCATGGTTGCCTTGCACCCTTCCATTGATGAAGAGAATGAAGCTTCTTGGTCTGGTTCAGCTCTTCCTCCTCCTCTCCCGAAGGTCTCTCGTCTTGTATATTGCTGTGTGTTGAGAGAGATATATATGAGATATATGTGGCTTTTTGGTGCTTTTTGGCTCCTTTTTCTCCTTTGGGGCCCACCATATATATATATATATATATATATATCATTATATATATCTTTTGTATCAAGAAGGCCCCCAAAAGTCTTGTTCAAGTCAGACAATCCCCCTAAGTCGTGCAAAAAGGGGGATTTTGTTGCAAGTGGGAGAGCAGGTGAGCAAGTGGCCAAGTGGGCTTTGCAGCATCTCGATTGATCGAGATTTCGATCAATCGAAATGAGATCTCGATCAATCGAGATTTCGATTAATCGAGATCAACATCTCGATTGATCGAGATGCCTTGGCTGCATTTTCTGATTTCTTCTCTTGACTGCAGAAAGCTTCCAACTTTGCTCCATTTACTCCAATACCTGCAAGACATCAAAAACACAAAAATACCGTAAACATATCTCGGTAAACGCAAAAACGGAACTAACATATGCAATAAAGAGGGTTCAAATGCATAGAATTGAACACTTATCACACCCCCAAACTTACATATTGCTAGTCCCTTAGCAATACAATATTACAAAAATGAAATCAACTATCTTATACAAAAGTTTAACCATGCTCAGTCATCAACTAGATAAAGGGTGATCATCCGCTCATTTCACATTTGGCAAATGCAACAAGTATTACAGAACTATGTGGTCATTAGCAAAAATGGACTTTCACAAGTTATAAATGAACGACAGTCCCCACATAATGGCCAGCCCGAACAAATATAACAACTCTAACCCCAAAATCCTCTTTGAAAAGTGAACATGCATTCCAACGTGTGGCTTTTGTCATATTTGGAGAAGAAAACGAACAATTCTACTTTTAAGAGAAAAACTCATTGAGAATGCTCGACACGGCTGTTCATTATCACAAAACATTCATGACTGCTCATGCGCGGATGATCGTGCAATGCTTACCTCTTTTTGCTTTCTTGCAAGCCCATGTAGCGGAGTTGGGCCAATGACTCCCAAACCAATTAATTTTAGGGCATTAGGTGAAGAAGCACCCCTCGGACTTAATGACCGAGCTTACAAGGCGATGAGTATAAGCAAGCCACCCGCTTATTATTGCTCAACCTTACACACTTTTACACGAATATTCCCTGCTTTGAGGCATAGAAATCCGGTTTATTGAGTGAGAAGGCTTATTGCATATTTTTCTCTTTTTATTTCTCTTTTTTTTTACAACAACCGAAAGAACTTATTCTTTAAGTTGTTTAGATAAAAACAGAAATTTTCAAAAATTTCCCCCTCAGACTTATACCCCACAATTTAAAATGCATGCGTGCGAATTTGTGCGGTTAAGGACAAATTTAGGGCAAGAATTGTACGTGCTCGAATTTAGACAAAAATGTAGACCGTTCTAGCCTACTATAAAGCTTGCAAAAGTGCGGGTATTTACAATGTTAAAGTTCTTAACTACCTGCTGCATTTACCTCGGACATTTATTCGAATGACTTCCTTTAAAAAGCAAGACATCATGGCAAGCATCCAAAAATATCAAGAAGAAAAAAACTGCTCTACAATGACACTCAATATAACGACTGAACATTGCATGCATATGCAAGTGGTATAGCATACCGCACCCCCAAACTTATATGCAACATTGTCCTCAATGTTTGGACAAGAAGAACAAGGAAAGGAGTTACCGGGATGGCAGAATGCGAGAAAAATGGTATTCCACAGCAGCGGTCATCTTGTAAATAAGGAAAACCTGCACAAAACACCCACTGGATACCACGAGCATTAAAAGGAACAAAAAGTAGATAAATAGAACATAATGAAATAATTATGTACAAACTGACAATGCCAATATCACTGTATATCTAAGGGTCTGAACTGGTGTTTCCCAATTGTCTAAGAGGTCTATGCGACAAGATATTGACTATCCAGGCACGTTAACGTATAGCATGCAAAGGGGCTGCCTTTCTTTATTAACGCCATACTGTGTTGAAGCAATCTCAATAGTATTGGGAATTGAAACCAGGCGGTAATAAACGGAAATCATCAACTGAATCGCATATAACAATTAGACAAGTGGTACTACATACATAGTCAAAGTATACAGAACAGATATATTGACAGAAAGCATAAATAAAGACAGTAAAGAGAACACCTGTTATAAAAGAAAATATAATGTATTCCATATAGATGAGAATGAGTTTGAGTACAAAGTGTACATGTAGGTGGAATACTCAAAAAGAAACTAAACATGGCCAACATGGCCTATGAAAAATAAAGAAAGAAAAATACAGAAAATAAAGCAGAAAAGATGAATAAAATGCAGCTACTCGAGGGCGGGTGGTGGTGGTGGAGGCTCGACCAGCGAACAGGAACTGCAGGACCTGCCGGAAAGCTCAGAACTCGTCTAAGATCGCTCTCTGACCCTGTGCCAGAGAAGAAATGTCTGTCCGAATGCCTGCCAGCTGACTCTGCGTCACCTGGACGTGCTCGTCAAAACCCTGCTGGAGCCGCTCTACGTCAGCCGCCAGGCAGGAATAGCCCGTCGCTAAGATATCATGCCGCTCTGCAGCGACATCCATCTCCTCCTCCTCTATCTCCTCGTCCTCGGACTCAGCCCCTGCAGGCTCTCCCTCATCTGTCTCCACCGGGGCATCCATGTCTACATCGTCTAGTGGATCACCCTGGTGTTCCTATCGCTCTAAGTGTCGCCTCACCCGCTCCCACTGAGTAGATGTGAAGCGGGTGGGCGGTGCCAACTGAATGTCAGTACGACTGACCGGTATACTGGCACTGCTGAGAAAAGCGACGATCAGGAAAGGAAAGGGGAGCCGCCAACTCGCTGCTCTCCGCATCCTCTTGTTCACGAAGCCGTCCCAGACCTTGAACATCTGCCCCCAGATCAGCGACGGAATGGAAACCCACGTGCCCGTGTGGAAAGCATAGAGGCAATGGAGGAGGTCGCCCCAGCGCTCTGCCACGTGCTGTAGCGGACACGCGTTCTTGAGGAGAACGGTGTCCAGGAACCAAAATCTGCTCGGGCACATCGATTTGGACGTACAGTTGTGACTGGGCGTGGTAAACGCCCCGCCACACATGTCCATCACGATCGAGAACAGCGTCGTGTCTGCTGGGAGTGCGGCCCTGTAGAGTGGCTGACCGTCCGGGCCAACCATGTCTGTCGGCTGCTGGTGAGGGATGCCGAGCATATGAGTAATCCGGCTCGGCGTAATCGTGATCGTGACAGTGGCTACGACAGTCTCGAGTGTATCTGGCGCGGTGCAGGAATAGGTCATATGATCGTAAAAGACCTACACTAGGCGCTCGTGTGCCACGTCGGTGGGAGGCACACATAGCCGGTCGAGGCGACGCCTCCTGAGCTCGGCAACCGTCCACGCGGTGTCGGGACGCCTCTCAAACTCGGCTAAGTCAAAAATTTGCTCCGGGTGGAACTTCCGAGATCGGAAGGCTCGCCCGGGCACATCGCGAACAGAACCGGCGGCGTTCTTCACCCTCGCCATAGCCTCGGAACAGTCTGCACTTGATTCCAAAAATTACGTAAATAAAAGATGAATAAGAAGAAAGCTAAACTACGAATAAACTAAAGGAATAAAAATAAAAATGAAGTCCTAGTCCATGGTACTGACAAGAATGCAAAAAGTCGCTCTCGAAGAGGCAATGTGAATGGATGCAACCGAAACGAAGGTGCCGCGGTTACACACCGTACACTAAGCGTTTGAAACGAAGAGAATGCCAAATCTCACTCCTACATGAATTCCTACCCCCCGAAACCCACAAAATCTCGTTACAAATATCGCAATCGCACCCATCCACCCCAACATTATCTAACTATGTTTATTACGCCGTAAAACTATCAAAAATGGTGAGAGAGTGTACAAAAAGTAGCCATGCATCACTTACCTCAAGAGGAAGAAGATGAACGGCTCAACCGAAGAAGATCCACTCGCAGCCGTGAAGAGGAGATCGCGCAATTGCTAGCGGCGGCTTCGGATTGCGTCGGATGACGGCGGGTGATCGGGAACGGTAGATCGAGTGCTCGGGAGTGCTTGGAGAAGGCTTGGATCGCGCTGAGGAATAGAATAATTCAGATGGTCTTTTAAAATGGGAGGGAAGCCCAACGGTTTAAATAGATTTTAGGCTCACGTGCAGGCCCCGCGTGCATCTCGATTGATCGAGATGTGCATTTCGATCAATCGAGATTTCGATTGATCGAGATCTCTCTTCGATCAATCGAAATCAGCTTCGATCGATCGAGATTGTCTCTTCGATCAATCAAAAATTCCTTCACTGAATCACCTTTTTACTTCGATCAATCGAACATTTAATTCATTCAATCGAATTTTTATTTCGATCAATCGAAATCCCATTTCGATCAATCAAAATTTTCGATCGATCGAAGACCTATCGAAGTGCAATCGAAGAATACTACCTCTCGGGACTTTGGACTTGGCAAATCTTTGCAATTTTTTGATCAATCGAGATTGAAATCTCGATCAATCAAAATCTCAAAAACAGTCAGCTTCAAGTATGCTACAGGGACTTGGATATTTGGGAATTAGATACTCCATTACTTAGATACAAACCTACTTTGGATAAAAGGGACATCATGGAAGCATGATAGCTACCATGGCTTCGCCACCTTATACGTCTATGGCACGACGTCCGGATCGGCTCAAGAGTCAAAATACACGGGATCCGTCAAAGTGACGACATCCACGTATTCGGTGGTGACTTGGTCATCCACACACACTTTTAAGCGCTGCCTGTTCACTTTGAACAACGAGCCGTCTTTCAAGTCCTCCAATTCCACCGCTCCGTGGGGAGCGACGGAATTAATCAAAAATGGACCATCCCAATGGGAGCGAAGTTTTCCGGGAAACAAATGGAGGCGTGAGTTGTACAACCATACTTTTTGGCCTGGCGAAAATGTTTTGACTCGAATATTACGATCATGAAAGGCTTTGGACTTTGCCTTATAGATTTTCGCATTCTCATATGCGTCATGTCGCAATTCTTCCAATTCATTTAATTGATGCTTTCGATTAGAGCCGGCCTTTTGCATGTCAAAATTGAAAGTTTTGGTGGCCCACATAGCTTTATGCTCCAATTCAACCGGAAGATGGCACGTTTTGCCATAAACCAACCGATAAGGTGACATTCCAATGGGAGTTTTATATGCGGTTCGGTATGCCCATAATGCATCGTTTAGTCGTAATGACCAATCCTTCCGGTCGGGCCGAACAGTTTTCTGAAGAATGTTCTTAATCTCCCTATTGGATACTTCTACTTGGCCACTGGTTTGAGGATGGTACGGGGTGGCCACTTTGTGTGTGACGGAGTATTTGGTAAGCAAGGTTCGAAGGAACCGGTTACAGAAATGTTTACCGCCGTCACTGATGATGGCCCGAGGTGTACCAAACCGGCTAAAAATATTAGCTTGAATGAATTTAACCACGACTGCGTGATCATTGGTTTTGGTAGCAACGGCCTCTATCCACTTAGATACATAGTCCACCGCCACAAGTATGTACTCATGACCAGTAGAGGGTGGGAATGGTCCCATGAAGTCAATGCCCCACACATCAAATATTTCAATGATAAGAATAGGGTTAAGAGGCATCATGTCCTTCCGGGACATCGCGCCAAGGCGCTGACATCGCTCACAAGAGCGGCAGAATAAATATGCATCCCGATGAAGTGTCGGCCAGAAAAATCCGCATTGGAGAATTTTCGCTGTGGTTTTCTTAGCACTAAAGTGTCCCCCACAGGCGAGTGTATGACAAAACTTGAGAATGTTTTGGAATTCACTATCGGGCACACACTTTCGAATTATTTGATCGGGGCAATATTTGAACAATTGAGGATCGTCCCAATAATATGATCGTGATTGGGAGAGAAAACGATCCCTCTCTTGCTTGGTCCAAGAAGATGGTATTTTACCGGTTGCCAAGTAATTAACCACATCTGCATACCAAGGGATACTCTCTTGAGAGATGACAAAGAGTTGTTCATCTGGGAAGGATTCACAAACTGGAATGGAATTATGGAGGGATTCAACAAGAATTCTAGACAGGTGGTCAGCTACCACATTTTCAGTTCCCTTTTTGTCTTTAATTTCAAAATTGAACTCTTGCAATAAGAGTATCCATCGGATCAACCTAGGCTTGGTGTCCTTTTTGGCCAAAAGATGCCGGAGGGCAGCATGGTCCAAATAGACAATGACCTTTGAACCCAATAAATAAGCTCAAAATTTGTCTAATGCAAATACAATCGCAAGCAATTCTTTTTCCGTTGTGGTATAATTGATTTGAGCCTCAGAAAGGGTTTTACTTGCGTAGTAGATGACATGAGGCAGTTTGTCTATTCGTTGCCCTAAGATAGCACCCATGGCATAATCGGATGCATCACACATAATCTCAAATGGGAGAGCCCAATTTGGAGGGATTAGAATTGGAGCAGTTGTAAGCATGGTGCGGAGTTCTTCAAAAGCGTTAAGGCACCCTTCATCAAAGGTAAAGCAAGATTCTTTTTCAAGAAGGCGACACAAAGGCCGAGAGATCTTGCTAAAGTCTTTGATGAAACGGCGATAAAAGCCCGCATGCACAAGGAATGAACGAATCTCTCTCACCGTTGATGGTGGAGGAAGTTTAGAAATGAGTTCAACCTTGGCTTTATCAACCTCTATTCCTCTCTTATACACAATGTGCCCTAGGACAATACCCTCTTGAACCATAAAATGGCTCTTTTCCCAACTAAGAATTAGGTTGGTCTCTTGACATCGTTTGAGAACACAAGCTAGATTTTGGAGGCATGATTCAAACGAAGGCCCAAAAATAGAAAAATCATCCATGAACACTTTCAAGAATTTTTCCACCATGTCTGAGAAGATAGACATCATACAACGTTGAAAAGTCGCCGGTGCATTGCACAACCCAAAGGGCATGCGTCTATAAGCAAATGTGCCGAAGGGACATGTAAAGGTGGTTTTCTCTTAGTCCCTTGGGTCTATAGCAACCTGATTATAGCCGGAATATCCATCCAAAAAGCAATAAAAACTTTGCCCGGCTAATCTCTCTAATATCTGATCAATGAATGGGAGGGGAAAGTGATCTTTCCGAGTGGCTGAATTTAATTTCCTATAGTCTATGCACACTCTCCAACCCGTGGCGGTGCGTTGGGGAACTAATTCACCCTTGTCATTTGGTTTCACCGTAATACCTGACTTCTTTGGAACCACTTGAGTGGGACTAACCCACTTGCTATCAGAGATGGGGTATATGATTCCCGCATCTAGTAACTTCACCACCTCCTTCATGACAACGTCCTTCATATTTGGATTTAATCGACGTTGTGCCTCCCTTGAGGTCTTAGCATCCTCTTCTAAGTGTATGCGGTGCATACAAATAGAAGGATCTATTCCCTTGAGATCTGCCACACTCCAGCCTATTGCTTCTTTGTGCTCTTTGAGCACCTTTATGAGTTCCAACTCTTGGTCATTTGTGAGATTGGAAGCGATAATGACTAGAAGGGTCTCATTTGCACCCAAGAAAACGTACTTGAGTGTAGCCGGTAGGGGCTTAAGCTCAAGTTTTGGTGGGGAAATTAAAGAAGGAGTTTGGGAAGTTTTGGACAAAGGGGGCAAGGGTTCTCTTGGAACTCTCCATTTAGGCAAATCCATGACAGTATTAACATCGAGCATGGAA
Organism: Cornus controversa; assembly: GCA_026545225.1. Taxonomy (NCBI): domain Eukaryota; kingdom Viridiplantae; phylum Streptophyta; class Magnoliopsida; order Cornales; family Cornaceae; genus Cornus; species Cornus controversa. The sequence continues at coordinate 21,717,420 of CM048853.1, read as the reverse complement.
TTGACTTCACTTATGGCTTGCTCAATGTCAAAATCATCACAGTTGAAGTGATTTAGGCATGCCTGTAAGGACCGGAATAATTTTGACCGGTCTCGGATGATTTTTGGGTCAAATTTATTTTTTTCGGATTAATTAAAATTCCAAAAAGGGTATGGACATTTATGTTTCCATACAAGTGGAAGGTGTGTGTATATGTGTATATATATATATATATATATATGTACGTAGTACCTATATTTATATTTAATTATAAATATATGGTGGGCTTTTACGCAATTATGAGGAAGTGTGTGTGCCTATACATGATTGTAGGTATAGATGTGGGGAAAATACATTGAATACATGTATTTTGTGTAAGGTGTAGTATATTATATATGTATATAATATATAGGTAATATGTGTGGACCAAAAAGAGGACCAAGAGTGTGGTCAGCCGAAGAGAAGGAAAAGAGAAAAGAAAAGAAAAGAGAAAAGAAGAAAAGAGGAAAGAAAGAAAAGGAAAAAAAGAAAAGAAAAGAAAAGAAAAGAAGAAGGAGAGAGAATCAGGGAGAGAGAAAACCGAGGAGAGAGAGAGACCGGGGGAAGGAAGGGCCGCCGATCCGGCGCCGACGGTGGCCATAGCTGTCGACGGCGGAGCTCCGGCCTGGACGACGGTGGCGGCTGGCTCGCGGGGTGGCTCGGTTCGGCTGGGCTGTTCGCGAAGACGGTCCGACGGATGCTCGCAGCTTCAGGCGATTCTCGGTGGGTTCTCCTCGGCTGTTTCCGGTGGAGTTGGTGCCGGGAGTGACTGTAGGTGGTTCGATCTCGGGGTTGAACTCGGCTGGGTTCAGCTTGGCTCGGCCGTAGCGGTTTGGATCGGACAACGGGGGTCACGACAGTGGCTATTCCGGCCATGGTAGTGGTCGGCGGTGGTTCGATTTATAGCGGCTGATGGTGGCTGAGGTGGTGGTTCGAGTAGTGTTCGCTCGAACACTCTTTGTTCGTGGGTCAGATCCGAATGGGAGCTTCGGATTCCATGGGTAAAGCTTGCGGGTTGTTGACAGTGGCTGGGATTTCTTGGCTGTGGTTTGGCTCAATTTTGGGTCCGATCATGGTGGGTTTCCGGGTGGTTCCGACAAGGGAAGGGGAGTGTGTACGGCTGTCATGGTGGGTACATGGGTGACTCTCGATTGATGTGGTAAATGGGTTCGGTTAGCGGTGCCCGGTAGCGGGCTGAGCTGGATTGATGGAGGTTTGTTCATGGGTGTTTGGGAGCATGATGGCGGCTTGGTTGGAGGCTGCTTGGGCGAGTGGTAGAGGTGGTTCCACGAGCTGGGTTCACGGCTGGTGATAGCAACCGTTTGAGATGGTTATAGTGCACAAATTTGTGAATCCTTGAGGCATCATGGGTTGACACTTGGTGTAGGTGGTGTTGGGGATTGCTTAGACTATTATTGGGTGCAAAAATGGGCCTACTCATGCGTGGTGAGGGCTGTTTGGCAGCCATGGGTTTTGCTTTCGGAGTGAGCCTAGGCAACTAAATTGGGCTTAGAATACAAATTGGCCCAAGAGTTGGAATTGTTTGGTTAATTATGGATTATTGGGCCAAACATGGAAATAAATGGAAAGGGAGCAGGTTCGTGCGTGACTTGGACACGGGACTGGACCGAGCAAGGAAATGGACAGCTTGGCAGGCACGGACCGGTTGAGAACGGGACTTAAGGCAAGTTGATTCTTGCCTTTATCTCATACAGATATTTTATGTATGTTGAGTAATTTACATATGTCTCAATTTAATCATATGTGGTATGTGTATATACATATATATGTAGGCGCTTATATATATATATATATATATATATATATATGTGTGTGTGTGTGTGTATAGGGAATGTGGTACATACATGGGATGTGAGAGGATATACATATGCGTGTGTGTATATATATGTATGTGCGGGTTTGGGAAGTGATAACATGTTAGATTAATCGCCTAATTGCATTGAGATATGCATGTATGTATAGATTAAAGTCTATGGAAAGCATGCTAAATAATACATGTTTAGTTATATGTTGTCTTGTATGCATATGTGGCTTTTATGCATGAGGTTCAGTATATATATAGGTGATTATATATATGGTTGCAGCGGTAGAAATGCATGCTAAGTATGAATTTAACTTTTGACGAGCATTTGAAAAGCATGAAATGTGCTAAGTGTTTTATATGTTCTTGATACATATGTGGGTGATGTAATATATATGTGTATATATATATTGTGATTGGAATGAGTGTTAGCTACTTGTAGTGAATACATGCATTTAATGAGAGTATGACTATATTTATGCTAGTATATGTGCATATGTGATTTATATACATGATTTGACATGTACGTGATTACATGTGGGTTCACATGAATGAAATGCATGCTATCTGTCTATAGAAAATGTATGCATTGGTTATAGCATGATAAAAATGTGCTAAGTTGAAGTGTTTGCATATATGAGGAATTATGCAGGTTTTGAACATGTATGTGCTATATGTGTTGGAATGTGATGAGAAGCATGCTAAATACTTCTTTTTAGTATTCATAAGCATGGGTTGAGGCATGAAAATATTATGCAGTGTATATATGCATTCATATTGCATGTATAGGAGGGAAATGACATATATGTGGTTATATGTGGGTTTGTGTAGAGAGCAATGCATGCTATGTTTTCTTTTGACTAGCGTAGGCATTGTGAGGCATGAACATTGAATGCTTGGTTGTTGTATGTTCGAAATGCGTATATGGTGCCGTTGTGAGAAAACGGGGAAGTGTGGTTGAATAACCTAGAGTAGGTCAATACTCGGTTAGGGTTGTGGTCATAAAGTGGGCAAATCATCCAGAGTAGGTCAATACTCGGTCACGATGAGAGCATTGGAGCGGTAACGTCATCTTGGAGTAGGTAAATACTCGATGACGGTGGTCTACTCACCTTGGAGTAGGTAAATACTCGGTGTGGACTCCAAAACGAGGCCCAATCACCTTGGAGTAGGTAAATACTCGGTGATTGTGGTTTATTCACCTTGGAGTATGTGATGACTCGGTGATAACTATCTAACCGCCTTGGAGTATGTGATGACTCGGCGAGGAAAACTATCTAACCACCTTGGAGTATGTGATGACTCGGTGATGAATTCCAAAACCAACTAATCACCTTGGAGTATGTGATGACTCGGTGGCGGTGTTGGAATTGTGTGGGAGGCGTCTCGGTCACATGATTGGTTAAGAATCATGTTAGGATATTGGGTTGAGTCCGGGAGAGGGACAAGTGTGTGAACTTGCTTACATTATCTATTGTGAAGCATGCCATGTGTTAAACGCATTCTTATATATGCGTTGTTTGTGACAGAACATGATATATGTTGGATGTCTATTACTTTTGAGCATGTTATATGGTTTAAATGCATCTTCATTGCATTTGGGATTGCTACTTGATGAGTAGGAGATGTGTTAGTCGAATTACATCGGTTATGTGAATGTGTTGACATATATGTTCTATATACATATTGATGCCTGATGTTTACTGCTTTCAAGCATGTTGAAAATGACTTCTAAAATCATGTGTTGTGGATTTTGTATATTCATATGTGCTAGAGTAGCCATATACATCATTAGTTCATGCATGCTAGGTGGGGCATGGTCTTAAATATTGTGATATATTTAAGTGCATGTATATTTTTGAGAATATGTGAGGATCGACCTGCTGCAGCGGTGATAGTATGGTTCTACATACCTTGTTGGGCCTTTGAGCTCACCCCCTCCCAGGTTTTGCAGGTGTTGCTGGTTTTGGAGTCAGTTGGGGAAACTGATAGCACCAGTTACAAAGGTAGTAATTAGATTCCTTAGAATCTAATTTATGTTCGGGATATTGGATAGATAGATGTATTACATTTGGATTAAATGTATGAGGCGATTACGTAGATTCAGTTCCTTCAGTTGTATTTATTCATGTGATGTATGTATTTAATACGGACATTCAAGGACTGAGGCATGTATATTTATGATTGTTTATGCATGTTGTAGAAATGTTGGGGGGACACGGGCCCAGAAGTGTCCATATTTATTGTTAGATATAAATGCTGGGGGGACACGTGCCCAGAAGTGTCCATATGAATTGTAAAGCAGGTGTAATATGCCAGGAGCTGATTATTTAGAATGGGTCATGCCCGATTTTCGTAAAAATAATAGGAAATCGAATTGTATGATCAGGTGGAGGTTATGTCGTGAGGGTGATCTCACGGGGTTCACACCTCAGTAATATGCTAGGGCTTCTACTTGCATGGCAACCTCATCTACCCGTGATATTTCATGCACTCCTCTACAAGGTTGGGTGGCCTTCCCTTTCCTCGTGGAGGAGCGTTGAGCTGAATTGTTGCTTAGGGTTTGAAAAAGTTTTCATGCCTCATCGGGGCTTTTCAAAAGATATCCACCCCCACACGCGGAGTCTATCATTTGTCTGTGTTGCTCACTCACCCCATCATAAAAACTTTGCACTAGCTGCCATTTTGGGACAGCATGATGCGGACAAGATTTCAAAAGATCCTTTAACCTCTCCCACGTCTCATGGAATTGTTCTTGGCAATTTGGGTGAATCCGGTGATTGCTCGCCGAATATCACTTGTCTTACCCATTGGGAAGTATTTTTTTAAGAACTCTATTTGCATCTCCGCCCAAGAATGGATTGAGTTCGGTTCTAAGGAGTTGAACCAACTTCTAGCTTTATCTTTTAGGGAGAAGAGGAACATACGCAACTTTAGATCATCCTCCGTAAAGTGTGGTACACGAATAGTGGAACACACGGAAAGGAAGTAATCTAAGTGCCGGTACGGATCCTCATTAGGTAGACCGTGGAAGCTATTAAGAAGATTGATGGTGGAGGACTTTATTTCGAATTGAGTTGCCGCTACATCCGGAAATTGGATACATGAAGGTACTTCAAATGTAGTCGGAAGGTAAAAGTCCATAAGCAACTCTCCTGGAGGAGGTGGTGGTGGAGGTGGTTGTTCATGATTAAAAGGAGGTAATCCGGGAGGTTGTCTCTCATTTGGATCCATGTTTTCAGTCCTAGGCAATATAGGGTCCCTAGAGGTTCCTCTACGTTGTCTAAGTGTTCGTTCAAGTTCAATGTTACACGGAAGCAAAGGAAGTGACAAGGACCGTCTACCTAGCATGCATTAACAATCGAACAACACCTCAATACACAAAGTAAAAATAATCTTTACAAAAAGAATGAATGAATTCAAACCACTAATTTTAGGTGTTATACTCACAAAGGGTTCCAAGTTTGCTTCTCTTTGATGCCCGCTATGTGGTATACCTAAAATCAAGAAGTTTGAGAAATAAGAACAAAATATATATACAAAAAGAATGAAAGAATTTCTAGCCTAAGAATTAAACCAGATTTAATCTTCCAATGGTGACAATAAAACCGTAGTCCCCGGCAACGGCACCAAAATTTTGATGTGGTTGAAACTAAATTATATTGTAAGCTTAATTTTTCCCTTTTTATCAAAATATAATTTAACCACTCGCAAGAGCACGAATCTTTGTAGATAAGGTTCTATATAGAGGGTATCGATCCCACGAGGATTAGTCGCAATTGTCTTGAAGGAAGATTAATTCTACTTTAATTCGGAAAACAGATTTTTGAATTTATGTTTAGACACTATTGCATGAATGAAATGACAAGAAAAGTAAGAGTTTAAAGTTGGGAGAGAGAACTAGGGTTGGTTTCCACCACTAGCCATTCACATGTTCATAAGTGTAGCAAGCATGGGATTTATTAATTAAATGCCTAACAATGTCATTAGGCTTGTGACCTCAATGGCATATCAAAAGATCAATGTGTGTGCTAACCTATCATAATCCATCTTCAACAAGCATAGCTCTTCAACCTAACTAACTACCTAATTACTCTACTCTCTAAGTGAACACTACATGCATCCAAACTACCTTGTCTTGGCATGGTCTATACAAATTAACATCACACATTCATTTAAACACCATTATCTAACCATCATTTGCACTTCTTGTGGAATATACAAATGTTGTGCATTCAAGTGACAAAATCTACTCTAAGACAAGAATAAATTCCATATCAAATGAATATATATAAGAGATGTATTTGTGTACATAATCACTAGGCTAAATAATCAACATTTAATTACAAATCCCAAGAGCTACAAAGATAAACAAGTTTACATGGCTAGGGGTTGAAACCAACACCCTAGTAGAAGAGTTAGTTGCTCATGGTTGCCTTGCACCCTTCCATTGATGAAGAGAATGAAGCTTCTTGGTCTGGTTCAGCTCTTCCTCCTCCTCTCCCGAAGGTCTCTCGTCTTGTATATTGCTGTGTGTTGAGAGAGATATATATGAAATATATGTGGCTTTTTGGTGCTTTTTGGCTCCTTTTTCTCCTTTGGGCCCCACCATATATATATATATATATCATTATATATATCTCTTGTATCAAGAAGGCCCCCAAAAGTCTTATTCAAGTCAGACAATCCCCCTAAGTCGTGCAAAAAGGGGGATTTTGTTGCAAGTGGGAGAGCAGGTGAGCAAGTGGCCAAGTGGGCTTTGCAGCATCTCGATTGATCGAGATTTCGATCAATCGAAATGAGATCTCGATCAATCGAGATTTCGATTAATCGATATCAACATCTCGATTGATCGAGATGCCTTGGCTGCATTTTCTGATTTCTTCTCTTGACTGCAGAAAGCTTCCAACTTTGCTCCATTTACTCCAATACCTGCAAGACATCAAAAACACAAAAATACCGTAAACATATCTCGGTAAACGCAAAAACAGAACTAACATATGCAATAAAGAGGGTTCAAATGCATAGAATTGAACACTTATCACGTTGGTATCTGGATTAGATACTGTTTTAGCCTTGCCAAGGCTTCACTTTGTTCAGCCCCCCATACTTCTCTTCCTTGAAATCGGATGGCCTCGAAGAAGGGTTTACATTTGTCCTACAATCAAAAGATGAATCTACTCAGAGCGGCAATGCGTCTTGTCAGGATCTGAACGTCCCTATGAGTCTTTGGTTCCTCGTTCTGGACAAAGGCTTTCACCTAAACAGGGCTCACTTCTATCCTTGTTCAGTTCATGATGTGCCAAGGAATTATTCTTAGGAAACGCCGAAGGTACATTTTGACGAGTTCAATCTCATATTATGGCTTCTCAGGGTGTTAAATACTTTATGTAGATGTTGCACGTGGTCTTCCCTCTTGGGACTTTTCACCACCATGTCATTTATATATCCCGTTCGGCAAGATGCACCTCATAAGTTAGTGAAGCATTGAATGGACTCCTTGCATCCTATGTATCCAGCCTATTCCCATTGTCATGTTATATGAAGAGCTAAAGTCGACAATGATGAAGGCCTCAGTCAGTGTTCTTGAGGCTACAGTAACTGGGAGCCTTACAACCCCTACTGGAGTCACTTATTTACTGTTGAAGCTTGAGTAGTTCAGTGGTAGGCCTGATGTATTCTAGTTCTAGGCCCATTTGTTGGAAGGCGGACAAAGTTAGAACATTGGTGCCACTCCTTGTGTCAACCAATACCCTTTTTACCTCACAGTTGGAGACGATGAGACTAATCATGAAAGGATCTTCGTCGGGTGTTTAGACCTTGCTCATGTCTTTGTCTATGAGGACGATCAATGTACTGGCTGAGCGATCATGTACTGAGCAGACTTCTCCAATTCTCTGGATCTTCTGGGCACTTCTGAGATTTGACCGCCTTTCAGACTCTCTTTTTTGGTCTGAGGCTGGTTGGCCATGAATAACATTGATAATCAGGACCGAAATGGTATTGAGCTGTTTGTTTGCCTTTTATTAGGGCTGATCACAAGTTCTTGCATTTTCTTCCTGAGTGACGTATTCCGCCAAACCTCTTTTTGCGATCAGGGTTTTGACTTACTGTCTTAAACTCCTGCACTTGTTGGTGGTATGACCGAAGTCGTTGTGGAGGGAACAATGTTATTCTTGTCCCTCTGCTCTAGTGGTTGCCTAATAGCCAAAGGGGGGCAAAAAATTCCTTTGCCCTTGTTTTCATAGTAAAGTCTGGCTAGGGTCACTTTTAGAGGGGTGTCCTTCTCCTTAATCTTTTGTCTTTTCATAACCTTGGGAGCAGATGAGGAAGGCGTGCGAGGTGGCCTCGCCTGTGCCACAGTGATTAAGGTTGATCATTGCGTTCTGGTTGCCTCATCTTCATCTATCCTTAGATACTTTTGGGCTCGAAAGTTCAATTTGTCCATATCCTTTAGGATGTTCTTTACTAGGGATCAATGGAAACCTTCTTTCAGGGAGACTGCTATCTTAAATGCTTCCACTGCAACGGTCTGATCGCATTAATCTATCATGGACATCTCCAAGTTAAAATGAGTGAGGAAAGATTTCAACGTCTCCCATTTAGCTTGTCTCATAGTGAACAACGAAGAGATCGCCCTTTTGCGTTCCTGGTTTCTCGTATACTGGGCTACGAACAGATCGCACAATTTATCAAAGTTTGGTATCGAACAGGGTGACTGTTCCTTGAATGAAAGTAGTGCTAGCCCAGACAGACTCGATGGGAAGATCTTGCACATAAGTGCATCGTTCTCGACGTCCAGTGTCATCTTCTATTGGTACTGGTAGATATGATCTACGAGGTTCGTTTTCCCATCAAAGGTAGCGAACGTTGGTAGAGTGAACCTCCTTGGCCTTTTGGTTCTGACTATATCTTCAGTGAAGGGGGATTCGGTCAACCAGGTGGTGGCGAGAGATCGATTGGCTGGATAGCCTGATCTGTCGCCCTTTAGCACGTCGATCTCCTGTTGCATCTGGATTCTCCACTTTGAGATGGATCACGGGGGATCGACTTGACCCTCACTGGGTCGATCGGGGTGATGCTGCCTGTTACCGGATCAATTGTGATGTGAGGCGCTTAGCGAGAGTTGCTCGAGCCGGCCCCTTTATTCCGTTATCACCTAGGGTTTCTTGCATTTTCGACGCGTTCCACCCTGTCCTGCAGATCTGTGATCTGTTGATGTAGAGCATCGTTCTGTTGGGTTAACTGCTGAACGCTAGGGCATGCCAGCGGATCCCGAGCCTTTGGCTGTATGGGTTGTATGGGTGGCGCCCTCCTTTGATTCCTAGGGGTCGACCCAATTCCGCTGCATCATAGGTATTTCTCCTCGTATTCACTATGGTTATCAGCTTTTTTTATTTGGTAAAACAACTAAACATTTCCCATAAACGGTACCAAAGTGCAGGTATAGAAAATTGTTTAATTGATAATCGCCAAACAGCTCAATGCACACACCCAAAAATCATGAACATAATGCTTTTAGAGAAAGAGAAAGATCTTGCAAGAGGTGGATTCGAGGATCTCTTTTATTGATAGTTTCATGAATAATTATACAAGTAGGAATTCAAATCTTTTTGGACTTGAATTTCCTTGTTGACAGCTAACTTTTCTCTTAAGGAATTTGTATTCCTTTTTGAGTTGTAAGTCTACTTTGGATTTGGGCTTTACAGCCTTGGGGTGAGGCGACTAGGCCCTTGACAACTAACAACCCATCTCTTTTGGGCTTTCTGCTGACACATGGACTCAAGCCGACACGGGTCTGGTCCATTTTCTGTATTAGTTCTGCCCATTATACCAAGTGTTAATTTTGCCACCACAATCGGGTAATAACGCCATTTGACGAATGTAAATTTATTGATATTGTTGTTTCTCTACCTTTTATACAAAAAATAAAATAAAATAAAGAAACCTGCAAACACTTAACTAAAAAGAATGTACAGTAGTAAGCAGGGTCGAACCACTCTCAAGTGAGATTTTAAATAAGATCAAATTCACACACTTAATTTAAATGATAAAAAATGAATATTTTAAAACAACTTTTATTTTAATTTTAGAATTATAATAAAATAAATAAAACTAATACTAATAAAATAAATCTCAAGTGAAGGGATCCATTACCACGAATCCAAATAAATAATTTTTTAATATTCTTATATAATTTTTTCTCCAATAAATAATATACTTCACCAATCTAATTATAACTTAGAAAGATAAAAAAATAAAAATTGGCTTAAGAAAAATAACTTGTTTATATACGAGAGAGTATCTTTACTCAAAGTTAGTTTCCAACATAAACATCTTTAAATTTCTAAACAAGTAATTTAATAAAAAAAAAATATTTGATAACTGAATTTATAATTCAACCTGTCTATTCACAATTGCTTAAATTAATACCTTCAGTTTTTTCAAAATATTAGAACCCCAAACCTTAAAACCTTTGAAACACTCGTATGCATCCACATGACAGAAACTATGGTCCAATCTTGTTTTGACCATAACCATTACCGAAAAATATAGAGTGCTCTAAAAAGTCCAACATCACCATTACCGAAAAATTGAAAAAAATATTGATTTTGGTTCTATGTTGGAAAAATTATACTAATCTCCCGAATAAATAAGTGAAATAACAGATACATTCCTTGTATTTTCAAAAATAACACTGACCTCCTCTGTTAGTATACTTTTTGTAACACTGATCTCCTTGTCAGCTTTACAGGTACAAAAATTGATGAAGTCATTGTATATTTGACCTGAAAATCTCAAAATACTCCTAAATGTATAAACGAACTAAAATACCCTCTTATTTGTTAATCGAAAAAATATTGATTTTGGTTCTATGTTGAAAAAATTACACTAATCTCCCCAATAAATAGGCGAAATAACAGATATCTCCCCTGTATTTTCAAAAATAACACTGACCTCCTCTGTTAGTATACCTTTTGTAACACTGATCTCCCTGTCACCTTTACAGATACAAAAATTGATGAAGTCATTATATATTTGACCTGAAAATCTCAAAATACTCCTAAATATATAAAAGAACTGAAACACCTCTCATTTGTTAATATTTTTGCCCTTTATCCAATTTATACGTAAAATAGCGCTCTCTCTCAGTACCACACTGACCTAGTAGTAGTCTTGACTGTTGAGTGCATTAATTACGTGTTTTTTATTTGTTTCTTTTATTAATCAGTCATCAAATTTAAAAATATAAAATTACACACATATATATATATGAAAGAATTAATGTAACTCGGTTAGATTCTTATCTGTATGTGTAGATGAAAGAATTAATGTAACTCGGTTAGATTCTTCACAAACTAACCTTGTACTCTGTATGTGTAGATATATATGTGTGTGTGTGTGTGTGTGTGTGTGTGTGTGTGTGAACGAATGAATGAATTCAGAGCTACCAAACAGAATCAAACTTATTCCCGTTCTCGAGTTACTTGGCAAAAGTGTAACCTAACAGAGAGAGAAAGAAAGAGATCTTGAGAGTCAGTCTAGGAAGGAAAGGAGTGGAGCGAGGATTTGGGCAATAAATTAGAGAGAGAAAGTATTCAAATTCCTTTAGATTTGCTTGTAAGTTTGAATTTCGAAAATGGGTCTTCCTTTTTTATATTTAGTCATCTGAGCTGTCTCTCAAACAAACAAACAAATTGGGTTTGAGAAAAATCCGAAGCTCTGACTCTCTCTCTCTCTCTCTCTCTCTATATATATATATATATATATCAACACACTCTCTCTCTATATATACACACACACACCATCTTTTACTGAATTATGGGTGTTCTTCTTTGCATATAAATTGCCGATCTCGACTCCATAACCCACTAGATTTTGCGTAATCTATAGGATTGGATACTTGGGTTCCTTTTGACCTGGGTTCTCTTAATTCCTCTAAAAATTTCGTATTTAGGTTCTCCTTCAAACCCTCAAATTTTGAAATTTTTTTTTAGATTGTATCTAAATTAATTATCTTGTGAAAATCATTTTTGCTCACATTTTAAGAATTATGTCATTGTTTGATATTATTAGATGGCCGAGACCAAGAATGGCTCAAGAGGAACATACCCAGAAGTATAGTGATAGTGATAGTGGTGGTGGTGGTGGTGGTGGTGGTAGATCTTCAAAAAAGTTGAAGCAGAAAAAAGTCCCACAAAGAGGACTTGGAGTTGCTCAGCTTGAGAAGATTAGATTAGAGGAATAACAGAAAAAAGATGCAGCTAATAATATTTAGTCAAACAATTCAATTGTATCGCCAAGCAATTCTTCATGTTTAGTTGTTCAACGTTAACAGAAGCAGAGCCAAAATTGCAAAGTGGGGAGGGCCAAAAGTAAGAAAAATTAAAAATAAAAATAAAAGTAATAATTTTTATGACAAAGATATGTTATAAATATTCAAAAATAGACAAAAAAAAAAAGAACGTTCTCATATTGATTAATCAAGTACATCATGTATAGATACAAAAATAGATATAATATTTTCTTAAGCAAGTTATTGAAGATGAACCCTACGATTCTTAAGAGAGTCAAATTCATTAACTATCGAATCTATATCAATATCTTCAGCAAGTTCTCTTTCAATGTTAAGAATCATGCAATCTGCAAGAAATTCATCACCCATCGTGTTGCAAAATTCATTTTTGACACGCTTCATTGCCGCTGCTCATTAGAAGTTGTCGCACTTTTTGATTTATCATTTTTCAATTTATAAAACGAAAACAAATTTTTCATCTTGCAATGTAAGTGTCTCAATAATCTAAAACAATAGAGGCTCATAATAGTGATAAATGAAACTATGAAAGAATATTTACAATAATAAATATGCTCCACCCAGCCAAACAAATAAATATTGAGTAACAAGTAAGCTCCATACGACGAAATAAATAAATATGAACAATAACAGATATGCCCCACACGACCAAACAAATAAATATGAACAATAATAGATATGTCTCACACGGCTAAACAAATAAATATATAATAACAAATAAGCCCCACATGACGAAACAAATAAATATGTCCCACACGGCCAAACAAATAAATATAAACAATAACAAATATGTCTCACACGGTCAAACAAATAGATAATTACATAACAAAATAAATGTGCGTCTGTACTCTTGTGCATACTCAATATTATTAGAAACACAATTCAGGGCCTATCTCAATAAACATTTTGAGAATTAGACACACACATACACACAACAAAAAGTCAAAAGTAGTCAAATGAAAAACACATGATCCCATCTTATAAGGGGCTATCACAACATAAGCAATTTATCAAATAAAATAAATTTGAAAGCAATCTAAACTAGGAAGTAGGAACTCACCGTTGCTAACTTTAAGGTATCTGTTATCAAGTTATCAGCTTTACCAGTGAACCTTTTTTTTTTTACAAGAGTTGCCCTTCTTTTTTTCTTCACAAGAGTTGCCCATTTGACTATGCACAATAAAACAAGATATGTGAGAGTGAAAGCATAAGAGAACAAACATTACCTAAAAATAAAAATAATTTTAAGTAAAAAAGGAAAAAAATCAAAATGCCCTTAAAGACAAAATTCAAATGCAGTCAATAAACAAACACAGCTGAAGAGATTCTCCTTTCAAAGAAGACCAAACATTTTCCTTTTTTTCTCGAAAATTAAAGATAAAAAAATATTTCCTTTAACAAAGTTGCTCATATTTAAAAATTAACCTTGAAATTACAAATGGAGAAATAATTAAACTCAACAGAGTACAAGAAATTTCACATTGATATATAAGTGAAACCATAAATTATGAGAAATTACTAGTTACCTCTTTAGTCTTTGGCTCTTTGTTTATCTCTGTTTGTCTCTCTACAAACAAAATCACGAAAAAATAATGTAATGATTGATGAAAGCTAAATGAGAGTCCTAGTCAAAAAATAAAAGGTTTGTGAGCTGGGCTACACTAGTGGGTTTCAACAAAACAAGTAGTAGTAAAAAAAAAAAAAATTTGGACCTAGGCTATAGCCCAGGTTAGCCCACCTTAAGTTCCACCCCTGCAACATACCAATTTTAGGCATGAAAGGAAAGATTGGGTCTTTTTACATTATCAGATTTTTTCAAATAAAATATAGTAGAAAGTACATGAATATAATTGCCTTTTCATCACTTTGTCAACTCACAACACTGAAAGGGGAGGTCAGTGTTATTTTTGAAAACACAGTAGGTATCTATTATTTCACCTATTTATAGGAGAGGTCAGTGTAATTTTTCCTTCCATGTTTAACCCCAACCAATCCGACCATTGTCAGTACAAGTTTGGGTTATTTTGATGCAAACAATGCCTCTCAATCCAACTTTTAAGATTATTTAAAATCAGGTATGTTGGAAAAAACTTCTTGATTCTAAAATTCTTTTCATTTAAAAGGTGTTTGAAGAATGCATTCAATAAAAAAAAAATTAAAAAGTTGTTTGGTGGATGCATTTTTTGAAATTTCTTCTACAATTAACACAATTTTATCCTTAATAATTACTCTCAATAAAGGAACAAGTTGGACAAAAATAAATTTGTTATTTAAAAATAAAGTAAATATCACTTACTCCCTAGAGATTTGTCAATATAATATATGCCTCCTCCTTATTTTTCATAATCTCACACACTTTCTCTGAGATTGTGATGCATGTAACGGACGCCCCCTTCCGTAACAGCAGCTAACATAGGCAAACAGAATCGGCTAACATCAGCTACAATAAACGGATCAGTTTTGCCCTACATATGAAATGACTTTTTTAACCTTGTTGATAAAGTAAATATTACTTATATACCATTAACTTATTAACTTAAATTTACAACCATTCCTTTTCACCCTTTCTTACGCATATATATAATTTTCTGTTTCTTTTTTTTTATTTCTTTTCTTTTCTTTTTTATTTTCATAATTTATATTCAGTTCTCTCTCTACATATTAATAGATATAAGGTGAGATAGATACAGAGAGAGAAATAGATGCCATCGTATGCATAGATTTTTGATTTAAGGGTGAGAATAACAGCAAGATTCCATTATTCTATTCCCACTGCCCATAGATTGTTGAGAAAAAGTCTTTGTCCTAGCTAGTCTATAAGAGTTTGTTGATAGTGGAGTAGTGCTGAACTAGTTTTCAGCTAGTTTATTTAGTGTTTTCTTATTGTACCAAGTCTTTAGTTTATTTCCAAGTGGTTTCTATTTTTATGCTTTTAACTGTTGATGTATTAGCCTATATAAAGGCCATTTATTTAATGAATTGATGTAGAGTTTCTAGTCTTTCCTCTTTCATCTGCTCTATTATAGTTTTACTTTCTAACAGTGGTATCAGAGCGTGAGAAAAGTAAAGTTGAGAGAAAAAGAGTGAGAAAAGTAAAGTTGAGAGCGCCAAACGAGTGTGAGATAGAGTCGTACAATAGCAGCTTCATTTCTATTTCACCTAATTTCTTATTTTTACAGCAGCAGTAGAAGAGAACGATGGCCTCTGAAACTTTTGTGCAACCAGCAATTCCACGTTTCGATGGTCACTATGACCATTGGAGCATGCTAATGGAGAATTTTTTTAGATCGAAGGAGTATTGGCATATTATTGAAGTTGGAGTGGCAGAACCAGCCACAGGCACCAAACTAATGGACTAGTAGAGAACTGATGTCGAAGGGCAAAAGTTGAAGGATCTCAAGGCAAATAACTATCTCTTTCAAGTGATTGATCGTTCAATCTTGGAAACCATTCTTTGCAAGGACACCTCCAAGCAAATTTGGGACTCCATAAAGAAGAAATTTCTGGGGACAGAAAGAGCGAAGCGGGTTCACCTTCAATCACTTCGTGCTAAATTTGAAGTTCTCCGAATGAAGACAGGTGAATCAGTTTCAGAATACATTTCGAGGACGATGGCAGTCATGAACAAGAGGCGGATTAATGGAGAAAAGCTCGAGGATGGTTTTGTTCAGATTAGTGGAGAAAAGCTCGAGGATATCACTATAGTTGAAAAGATTCTTCGATCCTTGACAGCAAAATTTAACTATGTTGTTTGTGTGATTGAAAAATAAAAGGAC
Organism: Cornus controversa; assembly: GCA_026545225.1. Taxonomy (NCBI): domain Eukaryota; kingdom Viridiplantae; phylum Streptophyta; class Magnoliopsida; order Cornales; family Cornaceae; genus Cornus; species Cornus controversa. The sequence goes on along the minus strand of CM048853.1, from coordinate 21,701,489 downwards.
ATCGACACATTCTCCATTGATGAGCTACAAAGCTCCCTGCTTGTCCATGAGCAGAAAATTATCTAGCAGGATAAGGAAGAACAAGACTTACAAGCTGCAACACATCCCAAAGGTTCAGGTCCTGGCTGAGGTAAATGGAAGGACAAAAATGATCATGCTAATGATTTAAGAGGAAAATGGAACAACTACTCAAATGGCTATAAATCGAAGTCTTCAAACAAGTCAAAAGTTGAATGTTTTTGATGTCACAGGTATGACCATTATAAGTCTGAGTGTTGAACTAATTTGAATAAGCAATGTGCAAAAAGATCTAATTTTGTAGAGAAAGAATAAGTTGTTTCCCTCTTGATGGCGAGTCATACGAATCAAGGCACCCACCAAAACTTGTGGTATATTGATAATGGCTGTAGTAATCATATGCGTGGGGACAAGTCAATGTTCTCGGACTTGGATGAAACATTTTGCAACTCTGTAACTTTTGGCGACAACTCCAAAGTTTCTGTCATGGGCAAAGAAAGTGTACGAATTCACTCCAAAGAAAAATCTGATCAGATTATTTCTAATGTCTTTTTTGTTCCAGAATTAAAAACCAACTTGCTTAGTGTTGGTCATCTTCAAGAGAAGGGATACGAGATCTTTATTAAAAATGGAGTTTGTCGGATCCAAGATGAGAAATTAGGCTAAATTGCTCAAATCAACATGATTACAAATTGAATGTTCCCGCTGCATCTAGACAACACTACTCAAAAATGTTTCTTTGCGAAACTGGTGGATGAGGGATGGTTGTGGCATTTTTGCTACGGACATCTGAATTTTGGTGGTCTAAAGACGCTACAACAGAAGAACGTGGTGACTGAACTTTCACGAATTCAAACTCCTCCTCAAATTTGTGAAGAATATGTTGGTGGTAAACAGCATCGAGATCATTTTCCTAAAGGAAAATCATGGAGAGCAAAGAAAGTGTTGGAGCTAGTTCACTATGATATATGTGGACCCATTAATCCAACATCAAATGGTGGAAAACGTTACTTTATAACGTTCATTAATGATTATAGTAAAAAAACTTGGGTGAATTTTTTACAGGAGAAATCTGAAGTTTTTTCAGCTTTCAAAAGCTTTAAGATGCTAGTCGAAAAAGAAGCAGGCAATCCTATTAAGATTTTTCACAGCAATCGTGGTGGAGAATACACCTCACAAGAATTTATAAATTTTTGTGAGAACCATGGTATTCAAAAGCAACTTATAGTAGCATATTCGCCACAGCAAAATGGCGTTTCAGAGAGGAAAAATCATACAATTCTAAACATGGTGCGGACTATTTTGTCAAAAGGTCATATCCCAAGAAGTTTTTGGCCTGAAGCAGTCATCTGGAGCATTCACATTTTGAACAGAAGTCTCACTCTAGTTGTTCAAAACGTGACACCTGGAGAAGCATGGAATGGTCGCAAACCAAGTGTCAACCACTTTAGAATCTTTGGTTGCATAGCATATGCTCATATTCCAGATCAAAAGAGGAAAAAGCTTGATGATAAGGGAGAAAAATGCATTTTTCTTGGTGTTAGTGAGATGTTAAAAGCATAAAAATTGTACAATCTTATCACCAAGAAAATTGTCATTAGTCTTGACGTAATTTTTGATGAAGGAAGATTCTGGGAATGGGATGAAAACACTACCAAACAACAAATACAAGCTGATTTTGATGGTGAAAATGAAGAAGATAGGCAGTAGCCCCTTCCAGCCGTCTTTGTACCTGAAATTCCACCAAGTGAAGTTCCAACTACCCCTGAAACTTCACCAACAACACCAGAATTTGATGAACAGGTTGACATAGCAGCTGGTTCAAGTTCTCATCGTGTTCGAAAGAGGCCAGCATAGATGTCAAATTATGAGGTAATCGAAATTGATCAATCTGAAGACCCACTCACTCACTTTGCTCTATTTTTAGATTGTGACCCTATAACTTTCGAAAGTGCTGTCAAAGAATCAAAATGGCGGAAGGCAATGGATGCTGAAATTGCAGCTATCGAACGAAATGATACTTGGGTGTTATCTGAACTTCCAAAAGGACACAAAACAATTGGTGTAAAGTGGGTTTACAAGACAAAGCTGAAAGAGAATAGTGAAGTTAACAAGTACAAAGCGTGCTTGGTGTTTAAGGGATATAAGCAAGAGTTTGGAGTGGACTATAAAGAAGTTTTTGCTCCGGTTGCAAGGCATGATACAATCAGATTGGTGATCGCGTTGGCAGCACATAATTCATGGCCTATCTTCCAATTGGATGTCAAATGGACATTCTTGCATGGAAACTTGGAGGAACATGTATTTGTTGATCAACCTCCTGGTTATATTAAGATTAAAAATGAGCATAAAATGTATAGATTAAAGAAAGCTCTTTATGGATTAAAACAAGCCCCACGGGCTTGGTATAGTCGCATTGAGGCTAATTTTGTGAAAGAATGATTTCAAAAATGTCCATATGAGCATACACTTTTTGTTAAAGTTAGTGATGGAGGGAAAATGCTCATTGTTTGCTTATATGTAGATGATCTTATATTTACTAGCAATGATAGTGTCATGTTTGAAAGGTTTAAGAAGTCTATGATGGTTGAATTTGAAATGTCTTGGTATGATGCATTATTTTCTTAGCATCAAAGTGGTGCAGTTTGCTACTGGAATTTTTATTTCTCAAAAGAAGTATGTGCGAGAGATTTTGAACAGGTTTCAAATGAAGGATTATAATCCTGTTAGTACACCAACTGAGTTTGGCTTGAAGCTAAACAAAGATCACGGAGGAAAAAAGGTGGATAGCACAATCTATAAGCAAATTGTGGGTAGTTTGATGTATTTAACTGCAACAAGACCAGACATAATGCACTAAGTGAGTCTAATTAGCAAATATATGGAGAATCCTATAGAGCTGCATTTTTTAGCTGCCAAGAAAATCTGTCGTTACTTGCAAGGAACTAAAGATTTTGGGCTGTTTTACAAGAAGGGTAAAAGATCAGATTTGATTGGGTTTACTGACAGCGACTATGCAGGAGATCAAGATGATAGGAGGAGCACTTTGGGTTATATTTTTATGTTGAGCACAAGGGCTGTTTCGTGGTCATCTAAGAAGCAACCAATCGTCACTTTGTCCACCACTAAAGTTGAATTTGTTGCTGCAACAACTTATGCTTGTCAAGTTATCTGGCTGAGGAAAATTCTTGAAGAGCTACATGTCAAGCAAGTGGGAGCTACTATAACTTGACAACAGCTCAACCATCAAATTCTCCAAAAATCCTATGCTACATAGAAGAAGCAAGTATATTGGCGTGAAGTATTATTTCTTAAGAGATCTAAGCAATAATGGAGTTATTAATCTTGTCTCCTGTAGAAGTGAAGACCAAGTTGTTGATATTCTTACTAAACCCCTCAAATTGGCTGCTTTTCTGAAGCTGAGGAAGTTACTTAGAGTTTCCACTCTAGAAGATTCAATTTAAGGGAGGATTATACGTATTTTAAACTGTATGTTTAAGCACATCAGTTTAAGGGAGGGCTTGTTAAGAAAAAATCTTTGTCCTAGCTAGTCTGTAGGAGTTTGTTGATAGTGGAGTAGTGCTGAACTAGTTTTCAGCTAGTTTATTTAGTATTTTCTTATTGTACCGAGTCTTTAGTTTATTTTCAAGTGGTTCCTATTTTTATGTTTTTAACTATTGATGTACTAGCCTATATAAAGGCCATTTATTTAATGAATTGATGTAGAGTTTCTAGTCTTTCCTCTTTCAACTACTCTATTATAGCTTTACTTTCTAACACAGACGGCCCCGAGGTACTACCACCCATTGGATGACAACCACCACCAAAACCACCCACATGGTGGCACGTCTGGCGGCACCACCACCAGCTACGTCTCAATTGCCCAGGTGGGTTATTGCGGTTCCAAGGTAGTAAAGGGTGTTGGCAACAGTACTAATTTCAATTTTTATTCTGTTGTGTGATAAACATTGAAAAGAAAGAGTTAATTAACATATATGGTTCAGTTTTAGATGTGCTGGTTATGAAAATTTAAACAAATTTTCATTTTAGTATGATATTCTCTCTATATCTTTGGTTTTTAGGAATGATGATTGAGAATTTTTACAATTGTTATTATCAATTTGCAAAATCAATGGAGTTCTATATTAATTTTACCTTAGTTATATATATGCAAAACTGAATAGGTAAGACTAAAAAGTAGTTCCGGAGGGGTGGTGAGAGGAAGAAGACAGTGATTGGACGGAGGAGTAGTATCTAGAAAACACGAATAGTTTACTGATCAGCGTTAAATGTTACGCATTCTAGCCTCTTAATTTGCATATTTTATTCTCTTAGTGATAGTTTATATGTGATTTTACTCTGTTTTTGTGTTTTCTGTCTTTTTCAGGGCCTTAATGATTATTTCAGATAAAACCATAATTTTGGACTTTTACAGATGATATCCAAGAAGGTTATATGATATGAAGTCTACATCGAATGGATCCATTCAACTTCATATTTTAACTCAAATCAGCCCAAGGAATAGGTCCAAGAGAATTATAACTCTTAAGAAGATTACGGGCCTAAAGCCCAATTCTGCGCATAATCTAGTTTTAATCCCATTTTGGAAAATGACCCGAAAGTCGTATTTTCGAGTGTCAATTAGACTTGGGTTGAAGAAAATTTGATTCTGGAGATATTTGTATTTCACAAAAATTTTGTGAATCGCACTAATTCAATGTCAAAATTGGATTTCAATTCAGACTAGATTTTCTCCTAAACACTTACCTATTTTCTTTTACTTGGAGAACACCTTAGAGGGCCTCTACATAAGAGAAAGAGATGAATAGAATTGGAGTGGTTTTTTTTAGGAGAAAAGAAGTAGAGGCCAAGGCAGAGAAGACATAGACAATCCGTATTTTATTTATTTTATTTTACTATGTCTTTTATTATTTTGTTATCTTCTTCTTCTACCATGTGTAACTAAGCTCCTCAACTAGGGTTGAGGAGGAAACCTCAATTAATGAAGTGAAGTTATTTTGTTCATTAATTGATTTTCATGTGTATGATTTAATTGCTTATGATTTTTGCTTCTTGTGATTAATTATTTTTTAGTTCTTTCACCATCTATATCATGTATATGTGGTAATTAGAAAGTATTATAATTAATCTAAGCTTGGGTTTGTATTTCTTAAAAGTGATAATCTTTGATCTTATATTTTTTATTAAATTGGATTCATAGGATGCTTAGAATTTTACACTAGTGAAGCGAAGGAAAATCTAGCTTTTTGATATATTTTTCATAGTGCTTTATTGTTAAATCTTGAGTAAGCAATAGATAGATTTCTTGATTGTTTGAATATTAGAAACTTCATGGATTTAATGGTGGTGGAATCCGAAACCTTAGTTATTTTCTTTATTTGATTTCAATTGTGTTATTTTATTTGCTTGTTAGTTTAATCTCTCTCAAATCAACCAACTTTTGTTTAAACTAGATTAGTTTTAAATTAATTTGAATTTGTATTAGTTTTTCTTCTCAAATCATTCCCTTGGGTTTGACCTCGTTCTTGCCGATCTACACTTCAATAGATTCGTACACTTGCGAGTTATTTTACATTTTCAAAATAACATCATTTACCGAGGGTGCCGTATTTGTGTCAGATATTCGGACATTGTGTCGGACACTTGAACACTCCTCAAACATTTTATAAAAGTGTTCTGATATTTTTCTTTTTAGGACACTTTTCAGACATTCCTTGACACTTTTAGGACACTTCTTACATATTTCTTGAACACGTGTCAGACACTTCGTAACAGTGATGTATATTGAAGTATTTCGAAAAAAATTATATACGACTAAATTATGTTTAAAAATATAAGCTAAATATATATAGAGGATTAAATAAGTCTGGTTCTTTAATCTATTTTAATCTATTTGTCTATTTTTGTTTATAAATTTGTTTGGTTATTAATTGTTTGATGATGAATAGAATTATTTTTGTAATATAGTCTTTTTTGTTTGTTAAATAATTATATATATTATATTATTATATTATTATTTTATAATCGTATCCTCGTCTTGTCCGTGTCCTTTTTTTAGAATTTTTTGTATCATCGTGTTTGTGTCTTGTGTCCGTATCAGTGCTTCCTAGAGTAGTAGTGATGATGGGTGGTGAAGGTCTTGGCCTTGTGTGACCGAGACATGTGGAATGTTTGTGGGTCCCTCAACTTTCTCATTCTTATGAATAAGAAATAGGTAATATAGTCTTTTTGGATTAGATACAAATCTCCATATATAACAATATATAATACATGGGCATAATGGTAAAATTATACACTATCGTTCCTCACTTGAATGACTGCCACTGACAGGGAGGCAGGTGGAATTATGAAACGTAGAGGGAAAGTATGTATTATATTGACAAATTTCAGGAGAGGTAAGTGATATTTATTCTAAAAATAAGGGTTAAGTGCATTAAACCCTCTGAACTATCTTCTCTTTCTCAAAAAATCCCCCTGAACTATCATTTGAACACTTAACCCCCTGAACTATTTTCTCTCTCTGCAATACACCCCAAATCATTAAATTGACATCCAAAATCTAACCTTAGTTGACACACGTGACCTATCCCAAATTTAAAATGCCAAAGATACTCTTATGACTCATTATAAATATAAATACACCTTATATCTCAGCCTCTACAACCAACATATCTTATTTTATTGTATTTTTCTTATATATATGTCTTTATATATATATATATATATATTATATTTATATTCATATTTATATATATATTTATTTATTATATTTTATAAAAGTGTTTTATTCTAATTGACTTATAATTTTGTATTTATTATATTATATTTTTATATTTTATATAATTGTTTTTATATATTGCTCTTATTTTATTGTATTTAATTCTTATATATATCTTTACATATATATATATATATATATTATATTTATTGTTATTATATATATCTTTATATTTATATACCTATATTTTTTATTTATTGTATTTTATAAAATATTTTTATTCTTATTGACTTATAATTTTGTATTTATTGTATTTTATTTATATTTTTTTATTTATTGTTTTTTATTTTGTTACATTTATATTTTTTGAGTAAGCAATTTTTTATTTATTGTATGTTCTAATTTTTTTATTCTTGTTCTTTTATGAAATTTTAATTTATTGTATTATATTATATTATATTATATTTTTGAGCAAGAAAAATTGTTATTTATTGTATTTTATAAAAAAATCATAAATGAAAACTTGAACTGAAAAATGAAATCGGAAACTAAAAGTTTCGTTATAAAGCTTTCAAATTATGCCTAAAGGTTGTCAAAATTTTGACCTCACTTTCATTTTTTTAGAAATGAAAACTACGTTACCAGATGTAATTTCTGCTATGACTTTAAAAAAAAATAAAAATGAAAGCTGAAATTTGAAATCGGAAGTGTTACCAAACAGAGCATTAGTCTACTTCACCAACAAGCATACATATTAACTAAAGACAAAAAAGTAATTTGGCTTTTCCCTTAAATGTTAGTTGACGATTTGTCCTTAAGTGTATGTTTCTTATAGTTCAAGGGATTTATTGAAATCTGGTGCTAGCTCAGAAGGGTTTAATGCATTTAACCCTAAAAATAATTTTGATTTCTTTTTAAAAGTAAGTTTTTTTCGGTTTCATTTGAATAGACTTTTTAAAATTTTGACTTTTATCAAAAATTCTTTCTTATTATTTCATCAAACATTTTAAAAATGACTTCTTGAATTTGAAAGCGGTTTCAAACTTCCAAAAAATAAAACTGAAATTTAGAGGCTGGGTGTAAGTAATAAAAGTTAAAACTCCTTGAACACGTAGAGCTCTGTCTAATTCCTTCTAGAAGTCTCGATGCGTCGGCAAGAAGCAATCACAATGGGCTCCTTTATTTATCTGTTTGCTTACAGATTAAGCAAGTATATATATTCATTAAAAGAAAGTAAAAGAAAGGGTCACATAGAAGACCAAAACCCCAACACGTGGAAACCACGTGTCAAGTAAATGTGCATATTTATACATGTCGAGACACACATTCGTACGTATAAGGTTGAGAAACGAAACAATATAAATGCTTATCGCTGAATAATGAAATTCAAGTGTTCCATCTATTGCTCTGTTGTTATACTACTGCTAGTATTACTCTCATCCTTCGTTTCTTTGCTCTCTGCGTCTGAATTTGAATCCCAGCTAGGGTTTTGCAACGAAGAAGATTTGATTCCAATGGCAACTCTCGGAGGAATACACGAGTCCCAGTCATCTCAGAACAGCGCCGACGTCGATAGCCTCGCACGTTTCGCAGTAGAAGAACACAACAAGAAAGAGGTATTTTTTCTTTTCCTTTTTTCTTCATATTATGCTTGCATTAGTTTTAATTTATATATTTGTGTGTGTATGTGTATTGCAATCGTTTGTTGCTAATTTCCATCTTTCTGACATTTGATGTATCAATTTTCATCATAAATCTGAGAAAGAGGTTCTTTTTCTTTTCCTTATTTCTTTATATTATACTTGCATTAGTTTCAATATGTGTGTGTTGCAATAATTAGTTGCTAATATCCAACTTCGTCACTTTTTGTGTATCAATTGGTATCATATATCTGTCAGGCTTATATAATTTGCTAAAGATTTAGTACTACATTTTTTTTTTTTTTTGGTTGCTTTGTTGAATTTGAGTCAACCAATTGAATCCTAATGTAGTCTATTCAATCTAATATGTATGTTCTTTTATTTTTCTCTTGAATGTAACCAATCGAATTTCTATATTACATTGGGAAGTTTTCGTTTGGACGTGTATGAAATAAGAAGGGTTCGGTTAAATGTGGCCTGGACTAAATTGAAATGGAGTTGTGCCTGAAGTTGCTTTCCATATTATATTTCACTAAAAGTTATTCTTTGTTGATCTAGTTTTATTTTTTACACTTAATTCAGAAAGCGTTGGCATGTTGCTTTTTTCCCCTTTGAAATTCATTGAAATCCACTATTGGGTTTGATCACTTGGACAAGGTCTGGGTTATGTTTGAAATTTATTCTCAATTTACTAATTAGCTGATTAGCATTCGTAATGGGGTCATAACATTTAGATCTACTCTTCAAAAATTTGGATCTGTTGAGAGTGAGATGATTATTTTTTTATTTTTTTGTTTCAAATCCAATCAATTTTCATATTATTGAAGGATTTTTCTTGCTCTCTTTCTTAATAATTTTACTATTGGCTGACATCCTACTGTTCCAAAGCCACTTACCATTTGACACTATGAAAGACTTGGACCCTGGTGGTTTTTGGTGGTGGTCTTTGAGTAATTATTTTTCCATCTCAAGACAGTCATTATTTGTAATGTGAGAGTACATGAAGTTGACATGCTTGCTTATGCATAGGCAAATACTAGGAGCTATAAACAAAACAACAACAATCAAACATTTTTTTCAACTACTTAGGGTCGAATCCTATGTTTCTATTCCGCTCTATTTAGGGTCATAGCCTCAGTCAATCCACATGCTATCATATCCTTCTTGACTAATTCTTTCCGCGTTAACTGTGGTCTTCCTCTTCGGCTGGTACTACCTTCAATGTGGACTATGTTACTTTTCCTAATGAGTGCACATAGAGGTCCTCTTTGCATATGTCCAAACTATCTTAACCGGTTTTCTCTCATATTTTATCTCCAACTTGTGCTACTCCAACCATCTCCCGAATGTGATTATTTATAATTCTATCATTTCTAGTCTTACCACACATCCATCTCAACATTTGCATTTCTACCACTCTCACTTTATGCAAATGTTATTTTCTAGTTGCCTGACATTCTGTACCATAAAACATGGTTGGTCTAATAGTTGTTCGATATAACTTCCCTTTCAATCATAAAGGGATACGTCTATCACACAATATACTAGATGTACTCCTCCATTTAACTCATCTTGCCTTGATTCTATGATTAACGTCATATCCAATTTTTCCTTCATCATGAATAATTGAGCCTTAATAGCGACAATGTTCACTTTTTTTGTATCTATTGATTCTCAATCCTCACTACATCCATATTTGTATTTCTAATTTTATTAAAGTTACACCCCATATGTTCAGTTTTATTTCTACCTTTCTTAAAACTTTTTAGTTCTAAAACTTTTTTCCAAACCTCCAATCTGGCATGAACTCCTTCTCTAGTCTCATTAACAAAAACAATATCATTGGCAAATAACATACATCAAGGAATCTCATCTTAGATCTGTCTTGTCGGCTCATCCATTACCAAGGCAAAAAAATAAGGGCTTAATACTGACCCTTGATGTAAGCCTATTGTAATTGGGAATTCATTTGTTTCCCCTATAGGCAATCTAATTATAGTTACACAACCATCATACATGTCCTTGGTGTTAATGTATTCGTTTGTGACTCCTCACTTTTCTAGAACCCTCCATATTAGATCTCTAATTACCCTATCTCAGGCTTTCTCCAAATCAATAAAAATCATATGGAGATCTCACTTCTTCTCTCTATAGCTTTTCATTAGTCTCCTCAATAAGTAAATAGCTTCTAGCGTTGACCTTCCCAGCCTGAATCCAAATTGATTCTCGTTCTCCGACACTTCCGTCTCTCGTCTTAGGCATTCAATCACTATCTCCCGAAGTTTCGTAGTGTGACTCATTAATTTAATACCATGGTAATTATTACAACTTTGTACGCCTCTTTTATTTTTATATATTGGCACTAGAATACTTTGGCGCCACTCATCCGACATCCCCTTAGTTGTTATTATCTTATTAAACAATTTTGTTAACCATGACAAGCCAACTTCTCCTAGACACTTTCACACCTTAATAGGAATGTCATCGGGTCCTAAAGTCCTCCCCGATTTCATCGTCGTCAAGGCATTTCTAGCCTCCCACTCCTTGATCCTATGGAAAAATATGTTGTCTCCATATTCTTCTAATCCTAGACTTCCTATGTGGTTTTCATTTAGCAATTTGTTAAAATAACTTTTCCACCTTTCTTTAATTTCATCGTCTTTTACTAAAACCTGTGAATCTCCACCCTTAAAGCATTTAATGTGGCTAAAATCTCTAGTTTTCCTCTCCCTTAGTTTAGCAAGTTTATATATATATTCTTCTCCGCATCTTTTGCGTCTAGTTTGGAATAAAAATCGTCATATGCTCTATGTTTTGCTTCACTTACTACTTTCTTAACTTCTCTATTTACTTTTTTATATATTTTGAAGGTTCCACAATTTTTAGTGTTTTGCCAAACTTTAAGTATTAAGGGAATGGCCATAGGAATGAGCGATGGTTTCATTATTTCTTCTCTTCCTAGTATGCCACTCAGGTGGACCTCTTTGACGATTACTGTTAATCTATAGTACCATACTGCCATTAGGCGCTGGAAAAAAGGGAGTTTGTCTTTGCTGGAACATAGTGCAAAAATGATTTGCTGAGCAACACAATGATGGAGAAGAAAAAACCTTAGTCTTTGATATCATATGAATGGTGCCTAAAAATCTTTCTAACCAATTAGTAGGAGTCTTTTAAGAATTGTGCATACTCATCAAGTTGCCTACTTATTCAGTGCATTTCTAGCGGAAGCTGATTTTTGGGTAAAAGGATGGCAATCCTTAAATCATTGTCTGCTTCCTGGACATCCATTACAGTTGTTATTGCTCTGGCATTATCTATTTCTTTCTTTTGGACTTCCTCTCTCTTATAATTTATTTATTTATTTAAACATATCTTTTGTTATTCTAAATACTCACTCATAGTATTCCTTTTTTGTTTTGGGAAGAATGCACTCCTTGAGTTTCTGAGGGTGGTGAAGACACGAGAACAGGTGGTTGCTGGTACTCTGCATCATCTAACTATTGAGGCTACTGATGCGGGTAAAAAGAAACTTTATGAGGCAAAGGTCTGGGTAAAACCATGGATGAACTTCAAGGAGTTGCAAGAATTCAAGCATGCAGGTGACATCCCCTCATTTACTCCTTCCGATCTTGGTGCTAAGAAAGGTACCTGACATTTTGAGGTTTATTTATTTTTTTTTTAACGACTTCTGAATTATAATTCATTTGATTGGTGTTGGTTTAAAGTTTTCATTATTGATCAATATTAACTTGATATGTTATCCTTTCTTTATTATGTTAAGGTAGCTGAGATATGAACTTGGTTTATTCTTAATTTAGCGTTCATTTGACTGATATCCATCTGGTATATTATGGTTTATGGGAAATATAATTTCCGAAACATCTCCATATGAGCACATACATTTTCACTGTTTCAGATTATTAGTCTGCAAAATGAACAGAATAATTGTACAATAATATCACATATCTTGTAATGTGACTCCCTCCTTTAAGACTTCTACCCTTTCATAGTTGGTCGAGTGTGTACCAACAATATAATTGAAGTAATTCTGTTTCTGGTTTTGATGCTTGTGTGTGTGTGTGTGTTGCGCGCATATGCGTGCATTTTCTTTTTTTAGTTTGCGTTGATTTATTTAGTTATTGATGTGAAGCTTCTCTTGGATATCATACTTGGACATGTTTTTCAAGAAATATAAAGTTTGGATAATATCTTCTGAAATTTAAGCAATGGAGTCAAATATACATATATATATATATAAGATCCACAATTAGTAAAGCTTATAGATATTATATGTTGTCATTAAACAACAAAGTTCTTACTGGTGGACTCTAAATATTTTAGGTCTCTTGAATGGATTTAACCATGTAGAAAAAGACCAATTAACGCCCTCTGAGGAATGATGCAGTTGAAGGTGTGCATGTTGCTTTAAAATTGTTACGAACTCTATCGAAGAAATTTTTGTTTTGAAAAAGTTTAGAAATAAAGTGTCCATATAATAAGATTTTAAAAGATCCCCATGCCAGCCATTAGATCAAGCACTCCTCCATTGGAGTTAGCTAAGTTGTTGACTACCTTAATGGTTATCATTTGACTCATCCTTCATAGCTTTGAGTGTTGTGCCTTTGTTTTTTTCAAAGGGCAGAAAATTCAATACATATATTTGTAGTGAGCTAAGTTGACTACCTTAATGGTGTCTACATCCTTACCTTCCTTTATGGTTGTGACTTTTGGTTGGAACCTAGGAGGTAGGGATTTAAGTATCTTCCTAATAGCTTTATTTTCAGGAATTGCATCTCCCAGGACATCGTTGCTATTTACTATATCCAATTTTTTTGTATAAAATTCATCATTTTTGTTTTCTGTTCTAAGATTCTCAAACTGTCAACTTTTGAATTTTAGAGATCTTAACTGGAGTTATACAGTCATGTGCCTTCTCTAGAATTTTCCATGCTTCCTAAGTACAATTACCAATTTTACCAAATTCAGTAGGATTAGCAGCAGTGTGCATTTGAAGCCCTGGAGTTATAGTTTGCTTCAGCAAGTTCCTTTTTTAACCAATCCGTACTTGGTTTTGGGACTCCATCTCTTTTAGGGTGTGTCCAACCATTCTTAACCATACCTTTTGATCTATAGATTTGAGAAAAGTTCTCTTTTGTGCTTTTCAATAGCTATAACTTGACCTTTCAAACAATATAGGGTGAAATATGGAACCACCTTCTTTAGCATTCCACGATCTTACTCATTAGATTTTTAATGGCAATTTTATTAAGTGAGATTCAAATTGTGTGCAAGTATAAACACTGATCAATCTTTCATGCTAGTCATAACAATCATTCAATCAAAAGTAAATTCTATAAAACAGAGTCTCCAAGCACACTGTTTGCTTCGTCAACAGATTTGCTCCTCTCAAATCTGCTTCTTCAATAGAAATTCTAATCTCTAGACTAGCCATCCACTTCGATCTTGGTTAATTGATTATTTGTTGATGTTGAACTCTTCAATACAGCTTCATAGCAGATGTAAACACTAGTATACTACACTCGCCAATCTAATGCACTATGATTGATGAATCCTAAAAGAAAAATATACACTCAGTTTTGCTTAAAATCTCTCTATCTTGCGTTTCTCTCCATATGTCCGTGCTTTTTGATATAATAGGGTATTTATAGACAAATCAAAGTAGTAGTTTTGGTATTCAAACCTAAAGAAAAACTGTTGTTCCAGATGGCTCGAACGACTTAGAATTAATGTCGATCGATCGATATGCAATCAGTTGCCTTTGGTTGATCAGTCAATAGATCGAAGTGTCTTGTGCACTATACTTGGTTTTTTTTTAGAATTTAGCAAGTTCTTGAAAACACTTTTGTGCAATTCAGTTAGGTTTTTCTAGAACCTAAACATCTAATCATGAATCCTAATATATGAACACATGAACCCTAGTTTGATGGGTGCATATGGTTGTGTCAATTTACCTTTGTATCTTTGGCTTAGAAGATTAAAATTCTAACATTTGTTGAAGCTTGTATCCCAAGTTTGACCTTGACCAAGAGGTAACTAACTTTACACTATTTTCAAACTAAGCTAGCAATAAAAATAAAAATACTAACTCTTAGTTTTGATTCACGAAATATGCCAACACAAGTCCCCATGCTTCTGCTTAACTTGCAACATGGTTGATGTCCTTTGCACTCCTGAACTCCCTAAGCACTGCAACTTTGCTTGAACTCTAGTTGATGATTGATGATGTGTTGACACCATTTATGGAGTATAATCTAGAAACAAAAGAAATTGAACTAAATATTATACAATTGAACACTCTCTTTTTTTTAATTATGACCCATGGGAATATCCCCATAATTTATTTCTGTACTTGTATCTTGTGTATAAATAATATATTTTAAAACATTTTTGCAAATTGTGGGCACCATTTGTGGTTTATTGTGGTTCTCTTGCAAATTTTCAAGCTAATAACATTGTGGGTTCAACATAATTTTGGTGGGGTGGAGTTTTTCATCATGCCAATACTTATTCTACTTTTTTGTAAATCAGGTGGCCACCCCCCAGGATGGCAAGCTGTGCCAGTCCATGATCCTCTGGTCAAGGATGCTGCAAATCATGCTGTTAAGACAATCCAGCAGAGATCGAACTCACTATTTCCCTATGAACTTCAAGACATTATTCATGCGAAAGCTGAGGTCAGCAACTGATGTGCTTTTGTTAATTTTACCTTTATCACTATATGTGGTATTAGCCACATAACATTGATTTTTTTATTTTTTGTTTTACTTAATCAAACATATGACATTGATGATTTGTTTGCTATTTTTTGAGCTGATTGGAGATGCCTTGAAATTAATATTTTCCATTAAATTGTACCGAACATTTGATGAAACTCAAAATGCATTAGATCATATTTAGGAATTAGGAGAATTAGGATTACTATCATTTTTGCTGGTTACTTGCATTTTTTTTTCCAATAATCTCATTATTGTGTTGTGATGAATGCCAGCAAATCTTTATGCCCAAGGATTACAATAAACGGGATGGATTGTTCTCTAAAGAGGCAATATATACATATATTGATATATATATATGCATGTTATAATGACAAATACATATATAGAGAGTGAATCAAAAGGCATAAGCTTGCATCGAGACCTTCATTTTCATCTTTCCCTATGTTTTCTTTCTGAATTTGCCTCATTCTTTAGACTATACTTGGTGTTATGCACACTAATATTTTATCTTTAAATAATTACCAAAGGAGGGGAAAAGAGAACATTTTGAGTATTTTTAATATAAGGTGGCATAAACATATGATGATGCATATACAGAGATGTAGGATATGTCAAAAGATTAGAGCTACTCCGGAAACCTTACAAAATGGTGAATGGATCATTAGGCAACCTTTTGATGTCATTGGTGGAAAAAAATAAGTTGAAAGGGTTTGTAACCTTACCTCAACCCACATTTGTTTAAAATCGTTCCGAGCATAGAACTACAGGTTGAGTCCTTCTGAAGCTGTCTATGGTTGAAATGATTGCCATTTGTTTTGGTTCATTTGCCTCTATTACATTTTTTCTTGTGGAGATGCACAGAACATGGATGATTATAACCAAAAATTGCACGAGAAGGTTCACGCAAAGTTTGAAGCAAGCACTGAAAGGAACATAAACGTGTTGTAAGTACTGGAGACAGGCCGAGTTTAGAAGAGATGTTTTGATTAATAAGTAAAAAGAAAAGATAGATATGTCAAGTTGGAAGGAATGCTGGCCAGAACGCATATATGATCAATTCACCGGGTGGTAGAGTTGGTGGTGCTTCAGCAATGCAATCTTTAATGTGGCTCATTTATAGGCATATTGTGGAGAGTACGATTATAGTCTAGAAACTTGTCTTTTTTCCAATCAGGGAGTTTGCTGCAGGAGGATCCAAAAAGGTCCATTTTGTGCTTCCCTCGTGATCCAAGCAAGCTTTCCCCCCTTCCTTTGTTGTGGGTCACGCTTCACCACAGGCACTGAATGAATGAAATGAGTGGAGATCTTCCTTCTCCCCTGCTAATTACCAAGAACTTCATTGCCACTAGTGGCGAAGAAAAATGAGACCATCCCACCCCAAAAAAAATCAAAGCTTAAGGCGATCGGCTTGGCTTAGAGAAATTTCCCGTTTCAGTTGTGGAAAGCCGTTTTTGACTTATTAATTACTAATGGGACAAATACGATTTCCTTGTTGGGTACCGGTCTTTTTAAGTGGTGAAAGTCAAGTTCCAGCGCTTACACAGCAGATTCATACCCTATTCTTAAGGCTAAGGTAGGTCATAGAGGGAGACTAGAAAAGCGGTCCACTGCAAGGATTATTGTTCCCTTCTATGTTGTTGCTAGCACATCAGTATAAAATATAGATGTCTCTAGTCTGTATATATAGTTGCAAATGTAAACGTGAATATAATTTTGTGTTCGAGTGAATCTATAATTTGAATTTTTGATACTTGATATGTAGTGAAGAAGACCGGTGATGCTTTGACAGATGCGGAATACTACATTTTTCATGGGATGTATGAACATGTTATTTATTCCAAAAATTGACTGATAGATGAGTTTTAAACTGTAATAACAGGTTATTGAGGAATCTTCCAAGTATGATATGCTTCTGAAGGTGAAGAGGGGAGACAAAGAAGAGAAGTACAAGGTCGAAGTACATAAGAATAATGAAGGTGCCTTCCATCTTAATCAGATGGAGCTGGATCACTCCTAAATTTGGAAGGTACCATCCAAAATGTAATCGAGGTAACATCATACTATATGGTATGTGAAAAATGTTGGTACTCTTTTATCTTTTGGCTTTTAAAATAATTGTATGATGTTAACTACTTTACTTTCACTCTCTCACTGGAAAGATTTTGCTTGTGGTTCTGATCTAGATCAGGGCCATTCTTGAGGCTCTCTCTCTCTCTCAAGGATGTTTGCTTGTGTTAGGTGTTGTATTATCACAATTCTGAATGGATTATGTACATTGCTTTCGATAACCCAATTTAAGGCTTTGTGTGGATTGACTTTTGAAAAACGACTTTCGACTTTTTAAGCTCAAAAGCCGTTTTGAAGAATGTTTGAATTGGTAAGGTGGAAGAGCTTCAGAGTCCAAAAAGAGCGCTACCAGCTTCCTCATTTAGTTTTTACTTCTCTTTTTTTTCTGTGTAAAAGCCAAAGCAAAAACTCTGCGAATCAAGGTCAAAGTATCACTAAAGAAATAAATGTTATTGAAAATGAGTTAAAATTTTTAAGTGAGTGACTTAATATTGAACACTTATAATTTTAAAAAAAGTATAGACAAATTGCACTAAACTCCCAGTGATTTCAAAATGTAACATATAAAAAACTCTTTGTGCTATTTTTGTCATCAAATAATTTTCCTATGCTTTCAAAAGTAGAAGGTGAGGCCTGAATGGAACAATAGGCAACCCCGTTATTTATAGCTTGAACTTATATGCCAAACAAACATCAATTTGTTCTTTGAGTAGTGTTATAGGACCGTTTCAAAAAAATTGATTACTACCGACATGCATATGTGACAGGTCATGTGTCAAATGAAGTGGGGCCTAATTTTAGTACTAACATATTCTAATGCCAGTCAACTTTTCATCTCCACGATCTAAAAACAAAGAAACACTCTCCTGTTCCTTTTCATCTTGCTTTGAAATTGAAGAACCAATCTTCAAGAAAACAAGGCCCATTATCTCTCTCCTCTCTCTAAACTCCATTCTCTGTCGACTAGCCAATGGAGTTGGAGTTAACATTGGAGATTGGAATGGCGCTCGGCAGGTGAACAACAAAGATGCAGACAACGGAGTGAACAGTCATGGTGGTGCACAACAGCGGACGAAGAGAGTGAGAATTTAAAGCTCCGGGGTGACCCAGATAATGGTTGTTCCAGGGAGACCTAGACGGTAAATGATGTTGAACTCGAGATTCTTCGGTGGTGATAACTGCCATGGGAGATGGTGGTGAAGCTTGATGATTTTCCTTTGGTGGTTTGGCAACAAAGCTTGGGTTGGAGGAGAGACCTTCAAAAGGTGGAGATGAGCTCGGTAGTGGTTGCGCTTCTCGGAGATGTTTGGCGAAAGAGAAACACATACAGAGGATGGGTCTTCACCGGTGAGTAGCTTCGATGGAGAGAATGGACTCTGGCAGTGGTATTTCACAATGAGGAGTCTTTGGTGAAGATAGCTGGCCAAAAAACTGTGCAGGATACTGTTCCGGTGGCAGTGGTGGTGGAATTGAAGTGAGAGGGAGCAAGCAAGAGAGATTGCCAAATTAGGGCTCATTCGAGATTGGGTGAGAGAACAAACGAGAGAGATTACGTGTCTAGCCATGTAGGTCAATTTTTAAGTCGAGTGTTAAATTTCGTCAATTGTATCATTTTCCTTATTCTTTTGATTGAAGTCCTTTTTTAGCCCATAGCTAGGCCTCACAATTTGTGTTTGCGGGTCATAATTGTGTCGTATCGACTATTCTGTTAAATAGCTCAATTCGAACATGACCTATTGAATAATCATGTCAGATACTCTCGACACAAACAAGACACATTTATTAAATGGATAACACAATACGGCTTGTATAACCCGTTTAATAAATGAGTTATTCATAACACAACTCGTTTAATGACTTGTTTAACATGTTTAACTTAAATGGGTAATGTAAACTAATTATTAACTTAAGAATAAAATACAAATATAATGAAAAAAAATAAGATAATAGATGACTAAATTCATAAACATGAGAATAATAGGAACAATACAATTACAATAAAGGTCAAATACAATATCTATATTTAAATAATAGAAATGTCAATAGTAATTGGGTTAAAACAGGTTACAAGTTTACTTGATACGATTATGACATAATTAATTAAACAGGTCTAATCGTGTTAAACGAGTTGAATTTCAAAACACGAACAAGACACGATTAATTAAACGGGTTAAAACAGGTTGACTCGATTATGACACGAACACAATTAAGATCAACTTAAGCCTATTAATTTCATGTCATGTTCGAGTCGTGTTGGCGGGTCACGTCGAATTTTGCCACCCCTACCCATAACCCATTCCAAGTCCGAACTCTAGCCCATTCCAAGCTCACAACCCACTATCCCAAAACCAAAGGCCTGGCTTGGATTTCTTAAAATGCCTTCAAGCCCAGTCCAACCTTGTTGAACAATCAAAGTCTGGCAGGCTTGGGTTTGGATTTCCAAAATTGCGAGCCGGACTAGTCCGACCCGTTATGTACCTTATGCTTGTCCATACCCATGGCCTGCTACATGGGTATGTGAAGAAAAAAACAAACGAGAGTCTAGTTTAATAAAATGATTTGTTCCTTTTTTTTTTTTTTTTAAGATAGTTGAGTAATGCTTAATAAGGTTTGAGCAAATATAAGATGAGGGAGTAAAAATCTGCTTTGATTTTAGGCAGGGAAGGGAAAAGACTACCACACTCTGCACTACAATTTATGTTGCCAAATTACCATAATAGTCATTGCAGTTATTAAAAGATATACTAACATCTTAATTGCCTTTGGTTATAAAATATATAGTAATTTACTTTCTTGATTCTTTTTAAAGGGTTAATTCATAAAACAATCTATACTATATATTTTAATCATATAACTTCCTTGTACTGATTAAACCCCGATAAACTTCAATGACATTTTCAAAATTTTATCAATGTTCTCTCAATCTATCAATTTGTTGTCCAACACAAATGAAAAGGACCCACGTGAATGGCATGTGTGAGGACAAGTTAGTCAATTCACGATATCACGAGATCAATTTTGTTAGTTCATGGATTTATTTGTTAGTTCAGGAGGCATAAAATGAATATGGCATTGAGGGGTTTTATGATTTAATCCCGATTTGAGAGAGAGGTTTATTGAAAATTGTTCCATTGTTTCTTCTCATTTCATCTTTATAATCAAATCTTCTTTGGTTCACTCATACATTGTTGCAGTGTAATCAAAAGTTAGAATTAACCCAATAACATATTTCAACTCTTGTTGTATTGATCCACTATTTTTAGTACACTGCAAAATACAGTATTGATATTGTGTGATTATAATTAAATAGTATCATTTGTTCAATAAAAGATGTCTTTAGACTCTAACTTCATTTTTCGTGCTAGCAAAAAGCAATATAGGTGCTTATGGAATGGGAGTGTTATCTCACTAATAATCCCGAATAAATATCTCAAAATATATCTCGAATTTATGTGGCAGGTGATATGGTAGGTAGTTAATCTAAAAATAGAAATTAACATGTATATTAGACCACCGAGACGACTCCGTGTATGAGAAAATTCCACCAATACTAACTCACAATTTAATTTTATCTCCTAAAATAATGCGTTATGTCACTGTTACATAGATTTGAGATACTTATTCGGGACGTGTAGCATTGCTCCTAATATAATCAATTACAAAGTGAATCTTTTTGTAACACTCCCACTGCAGTGAAATTGGATTAGCTTTTGAAAATCTTTATAAATCATGTTTGAATTGTGTTGGTTATCCAAATTGTATTATCTAATACACTTAAAAGGGGTTAATTCATAAAACCCATATAATTTATACATGTTTAAATCATATAAACCGCTTATACTAATTAAACTTCATTAACTTTTACGATGTTTTCAGAATTTCATCAATGTACTCTCAATTTGTCTAATTGCCGTCGAACACTAACCGGAAGGACCCATGTGAGTGGCATGTGCGAGGGAGAGTTAGTTAACCCCATTTTTTTTCATCACTTCTTAGCAAATTAAACATTAGTTGAAATTAATGTAATTAGCTAATTTGTTTAACCTTGCCTGATTCATAACTTGCTTGCTCTTCCCTTAATTGCCAATCAATAAATAAATTGCTTACGTTTATCTATGTTTCAACGTATATGAAACAGGATCACTCACAATTCACAACATGTGGCCATCTTTTATTTTCTAGGCACCACCATATATCATTTTCTTGCAGATATATACAAGTCTGACCTCACTTCTTTATCTTCAGTTACTCTAGAACAAGGATGACAAGAAGTTTTTTCACAAGTTTGCATTGTGACATTTTATTTTTGTCACTTCTTCTGTGGGGAAAGCTCTAGAGTATATATATATATATATATATATATATATATATATATACACACACACACACACACATATATTTTGCAATACTCATTTATTGTGAAACATATATTCACAGAGTGAGCCCAGTTCTCTCAGTTCATCTTCATTTCTTCATAACTTGTTTTCAATGGGTGAGCTTCATGTGATCTTCTTTCCATTCATGGCACATGGTCATATGATACCAACTCTGGACATGGCCAAACTATTTTCTTCACACGGTGTTAAAACAACCATAATCACCACTCCTCTTAATGCCCCTATCTTCACCAAACCAATCCAAAGAAGCAAAAAATTGGGTACCCGAATCTCTATCCGTGTCATCAAATTCCCTGCAGAGGAAGCTGGCTTGCCCCAAGGATACGAAAACGCCGATCAAGTCCACTCCGACGACATGATGATCCCCTTCTTCAAGGCCACTACAATGCTGCAAGAACCACTTGAGCATGTCCTAGAAGAAGCCCGTCCTGATTGCCTCGTCGCGGACATGTTCTTCCCTTGGGCAACTGATGTTGCAGCCAAGTTCGACATTCCTAGACTTGTTTTCCATGGGACCAATTTCTTCGCTCTATGTGCTTTGCAGAACCTTAGACTCTACAAGCCTCAGAGGAATGTGTCATCAGACTCCGAACCCTTCATTGTGCCTAACCTTCCTCACGAGGTTAAGTTGACTAGAATGCAACTGCCGGATTATGACAGAGAAGAGATTGAGTCAGACTTTAGCAAGTTGTTAGATGAAGTTATAGAGTCGGAGATGACAAGCTTTGGTGTTGTAGCTAACAGCTTCTACGAGCTTGAATCGGCTTATGCTGATCATTACCGGAGGGTTTTGGGTAGGAAGGCATGGCAGATAGGCCCGGTGTCCCTATGCAATAGAGAAGTTGAAGACAAAGCACAAAGAGGTAAAGAAACATCCATTGACAAACATGAGTGCTTGAAATGGCTAGACTCAAAGAAATCCAATTCGGTTGTTTATGTATGCTTTGGGAGTTTGGCTAACTTTGCTGCTTCCCAATTGTATGAGATTGCAATGGGACTTGAAGCTTCTGGACAAGAATTCATTTGGGTTGTGAGGAAAGGTAAGAATGAAGACGACAATGAAAATTGATTGCCGGAAGGATTTGAAGAGAGAGCGAAAGGTAGAGGCCTAATTATAAGAGGGTGGGAATCTCAAGTGTTGATTCTTGATCATGACGCGGTGGGAGGCTTTGTGACTCACTGTGGATGGAATTCGGTTATTGAAGGGGTGTCTGACGGGGTGCCAATGGTGGCGTGGCCGGTGTTTGCAGAGCAGTTCTTTAGTGAGAAGTTTATGATGGGTGAAGAGGCTGAGGAGAGGAGAAGAAGATCGAGGACACTTAAAGAGATGGCATGGAGGGCTGTTGAAGAAGGTGGATCATCTTACACTTATTTGGATGCTTTGATAAAAGAACTGAGTGCTTATGGCTCTTGAAGCAAGCAAGCATGGATAGGATATGTGCTTTACAATTGTTCTTGTATTAGTACATGAGGGTGGTGTTGGACCAATATCCTCTCTCCAGTGCAGTGGTGCGCGGGGATCAGTCAGCAGATGGGACCCACTATTGGGTTGATCTCGTCTTCTACAATATTGCGCTACAGAGGACACTGGAGAGGATTTTGATTCGTTATTGTTAATTTTTGAATTTGATTCAAATAAATGGGCATCGGCATGAAATTGTTCAGTGCACTGGACGTGCAGTGCAATAGAGAGGAGTGATCTTTCTCTTCTTTCTTTTTCCTACTTGAAAGTTCAAAGAAACGTGCACATAACAGAACTCTCGAACACTCGACTTTCTGTTTGAGAAGAAGAGATCATACTATCTAGGATTAATGAGATTGGCACTAAGTGGGGGTATCAATCAAGGTTCAAGAATTTGAAAAGGAAAAAAGAAATCAAGTTTCAAGCATAATATAAGTACAAGATGAGCAGTGAGAGAGAGAAGAGTTAAGAAATGAAAGAAACATGAAAAATAACAAAGATGCATCATGGAAAATTCAAAATCTCAATCCTTTTCCAATGTAATGTAAGAACACAATAGTTTTCATCATTAATTGAAACAGGTACAAGTATTATCTCCTTTACTTCTCAAAGTGAAGTTAAGAGTTTAAAGTGGGTAAAAGCTTGCATCTCAAATTGCATGGAAGTAAACACAAGGAAATTCTCCCTTTTTCACTCTAATTCGATCTATTATGTACTCTATCAACTCCAGAAATTAATTTAGAGTTAAGATTGGTAAGTCAGAACAAAACATATTAGAATAATGATTTATTTTTCAAATTCGAAGGTTTTCGAAAGTTAAGTTGGTGGGTCCATCACCATGACATCATGTGATGAGACCCCACCACCACATTCTGAAAATTTTGAATTCTGTATCATTACTCAACATTTTATCAATAAAATGTAACCAAATACCGAAAATATTTTAATCTGAAACAATAGAAGTGCTAAACCCTAACTATTTTCTTGGTCTGTTTTTTATTTTTCTTTTTTCATTTGAAACAAATTTTTTTATGGAGAAATGCCTATACTATTGACTATCTAATTTTAGTAATGTGACTTCCTCCCCTATTATATAGGTTGATGGTTTGAGCTCCCAATAAGGCAACAGTGGGTGCACAAACATGTTGGTTTTGTTTGTTTTTTTCCTTGCACATTGGTTTTATTTCTTTCATCTACATGAAATAGAAGAAAAGATCACATGCACTCTCAATACAACTAATTAAGCCCAATTATAGATGGAATGTATTGGCATTATGCACTGATAAATAAACAGAACAGTAAAAGAGAGAAAAAACTAACAAGTTTAAATGAACAGAATTTTAATTTTAATTTTTTTTTGTCACAATATAATTTGAATTGAATTCCCCAAAAATTCATGTGACCATAGACTTGCATGTTTCTATTTGAATGGACATAGAATTCTTTTTTTCTTTTCTTTTCCCCCCAAATCGAATGCCCTATAAATCATAATGTAGGCTTATAAAGGGGGAAGGGATGGAAACAGAACAACCTAATATAATTATTTCTGGAATATCTATCTGTCCATGAGAAGTGGCATGGAAACAGAACAACCTAATATAGGCTTATAAAGGGAGTCAAGTCAGCAATGATTTCTGGAATATGAAGAAAGAGTTTGCCCCTTCACAATCCTGTATTCCTCCTAATATTGAAAGAGTGAATCTGATATAGAGACCTAGATCAAACTGCAATGAAGAACAGGCTAGTGTAAGAAACCCTCTTGATAAGAACAAATCCAGCACTCTGGTTTGGAGTGTGTTCGTGGATATGGGAATCCTCACCCTATACTGTGTGGTGCATAGTCTCCAGAATACCAGAAAATAAGAACATAAAGAAGAAAGAACATATTTCAAGAAACCTACCTGCAAATATTTCTATGGTAAATATTAAATATTACTGGACTTGAACAGCATACCAGGGAGCTCTGCAAATGAGATGCCATATCCTAAAGGCTAGTTTGGTACGTCCATTCCACCTCTGATTCTCTTTCTCTTATTTGTTCTGCAAATGAGATGCCATATCCTAAAGGCTAGTTTGGTACGTCCATTCCACCTCTGATTCCCTTTCTCTTATTTGTTGTGTTACATTAGAAATGGAATGGTCATTCCTAGTCATTCCCTAAGAATGCTCATTCCAACAAAACCATTCCTCTTCTTGAACTATGGAATGACCATTCCATTCCCACTTCTTATTAAAATCACCTTCTCTCTCTTCATTAATTTCTCTCCCTCTTTTACAACTCACTCCCGAATATATATATATATTTAATAGGTATATAAAATTCATTTTTCTCTCTCTCTCTCTCTCTCTCTCGTGTGTGTGTGTGTGTGTGTGTGTGATAAGTAATTAGTATTAATTTCTCTCTGTATATAATATGTCTATTATATATCTGCCACACGCCTATATATATACATGTCACATGCCTATATATATAACTTGCTATATTTTAAGTTGTGAAAAAAAATTGTTTTATCACTTTCAATTTTTAATAAAGTATTAAATTTTTTCGTATAAAAGAGTAATCATTCCATTATATTCTTATTCTCATTCCATTCTCACTTCATTCCATTTCATTCCTCCGTACCAAACTAGCCCTAAGTGTGTTATTTAATTCTCACCCAGACTTAATAAAATATTGATCTAGAACTGTTGTCAGCAAATGGTACAATAGCAAACATATGGTGATACAGCTTCTGGTGGAATCAAAGAGAAAATCATGGTTACAGGAAGGGGGGGAAAAAAGAAAGAAAGAAAGAAATCTAAGGGGACTAGGCAATCCTTGTACCTTGTATAGGCTTCTTGCTAATCCGATCCAACAATTTGCATTCTAGCACAACCTTCAAATCATGGTTAGTTACTATTCTTCATCATAGTTTTCCTCATCCTCATCCAACCTTGAATTGAGATGTGCAAGATGAAGAGGGTCAATGGCCATTCTGTCCATTTCCGAAAGTGACCAGTCATGACATTCTTCGGTTTTAACCTCGGTAGGTCCCTCTGATGAGGCACAGGCCGCTACTGCTGTGGCTGTTCTATCTGCATTCACATCTAAACAGGCATTCAGAATGGAACTTTGAACTGCTGGATTGGCACCATCGCCGACATCAATATTCTCGTCTAATGATTGCTTTGAATTATTGTCCACCGGCTGTTGTGGACTTGGGTTTGGTTTGCTGCAATGCTGAATCGACGTGCAAGGGACAGATTCAACCTCATGTAGAGAAGACTCTCTGTCTGGCAATCGAGTGCCCCTGCCACGGCCTCTTCCCCTACCCCTGCCTCTTCCCCTGCCACTGCTGCCTGCATTGCTGATCATATGCTGTGATGAAGTGAAATATGTTCTCCTATTAATTAAATGAATTGGATTCCTAAACTATAACACAAGCAATGTAACATATTTGACATATGTTTAGAGGGTAATATCTATACACAACACATACAAACAGGACATGTTCCAAATAACAGTTTGAATTTGAAACTTGACTGTACTGCACATAACATCAACCATTTGCATGACGACTTCTCATTGCATAGAGAATACAACTCTTGCAAAATTTGACTTCTTGTTGAAGGACAAATCATTTTAAACCTTATTTTGCTAAAACAATTAAAAATTAAATTAAAGCATTCATATGGTCTCTTTTATTTTTATTTTGTTCCCTCTTCTTCAGAAAAAAACCTCTTCAGTGTGCAAAATTGGATGTCATTTACTTACATCCTCAGCTACACAGAAATGATCCAAACCTCACCCTTCTTGAATAGTAATTACATGAAGTAGGACAATTAATGGTCCGAATTCAACTGGTCAGATCCAAATTAGCAAAACCCAGTGGATCCTATGCAATCATGAATGATTTTGAATTTGATAATATTAAGCATTCAAATCAAATTTAACTATATATACTTTGTATTTGTTAAAATCACAATATTATCCTAAAAAACATGAATGTAATAAGTATTATCAGAATCAATCAAAATTGAATCAAATCTACCTTAAAATTGGTTTGGTTTTGATCATGATGTAACAAAAGAAAATGAGTCTAAATTTAAACCAAAAAACTAACATTCCAAATTTTTTTCCCAGGAATAGGGATCATTAAAAACCCTCGATAGCTTTAAAATTACACTCAAATTGACATCAAATAACCAAAACTGCAGATAGGTTAGAAACCAGGGGCAAAATAGGCATTTTAGGGAAAAATTAGGACTTGGCTCGAACAATCGAATGTGGATGGTGGTGTGCCAGACATATCTCATTGACATGACTCAACTGAACTTGGATCAAGGATAGTAGACTTCGATTGATTGGAAGGCCCTCGATTAATCGACCATGGCCAGATGTCAAAAAATAAATGACATTTGGCAAGGGGGACCATCCACCCCTCTAGATAGATAGTGGACTTGAACCAATTGACAGTGGACTTTAATCCATCAAGGTGTCCTCAATTGATCAAGCATAGCCAGATGTCAAAAATAAAAAGACACGTACCAGAGGGGCACCATGCACCCTCTATAGATAGGGGTCCCTCCACCGGTTTTGGGCCACCAAGAGAAAGTAGAGAGAAAGGAAGAGAAAAGAAAGAGAGAAGGATATGTGGAAGGAAGAGAGAGAAGATCACCAGAATTACTGTCAGTCTGAATAGTCAAGCAGGGCTTGCCAACAGTCTATCGTAGAGTCAGAATAGTTGGACTCCTGTCCTTCGAAGGTAGGGGATCTGGCATACACCACCCTCGATTAATGTGTTAAAATTCACTTGGATAAAATGTTATATGCTAGTAACAAATTTGTTGTTGCTCCATATGTATCATTATTGTGCTGTGATTGAAAGATACGGGTTACTGAATCGAACTCCGCCGACGAAGATTATGCGAATAAAAGCTACTTAAATAATATGTATATATGTAAATTATAACACTTGTAGATGGCATGTCATGTACGGACATATTGACGACACTAGCCATTATGTGTTATCATGGACTCAAGTCAATAGACACCAAATTTACACGAGAATTGACTAAAGATTTTCAATGTGAACTTTAAAAGGTTTGATGGATTACAAATGTGGCAATATATTGTAAGCCGGTCGGATTGTTGATGTGAAAACACAATGCAGCCAATATTAAGAATGAAAACTCAAACAAAATCATACTAGTTTAATACATCAAGAACCCCAATAAGAGAGGAGAAATCTAAAAACATGCGGTAAGGTTGTGTTGCAAGTTTGGTTGCTTTATCGCTTATTTCATTAAGTTTGATTTATGTCATTCGTTGTTTAGTTGTGATTTTCGATTGTTAGTTGTATCGATCATTTGGCTCCATTGCTATCTTTCGCTGTCGTTTCCTAGTATAAGTTGAAATTCCTTAGATGGTTGATCATTTCCTTGGATTCCAAGATGATGATGATTCAATTGTTGTTGGTCTCTGGTATTGTGTTGAGATTTGATTGTAGTTTGTTATGATTGTTGTTGTGGGAGCTGCCGATGGTGGACAGAAGGATTGGGGGACAATTCGGGATGTACGACCAGACATAGTTTGGGTATGGTGGCATCGTGGGAAGATTCCTTGATCTATATGGATTGACAGTCTCCATGCTGTGTTGTGGCATTTGGAACAAACCCGGGGACGTATGATCATGCATGTAGTTGGGAAGTCCAGAAATTACGGTGTTGTGGTGAGATAGGCAATGGCTGATAGAAAGACAGGTGACTTTACAGTGGTGTTGGGGGAAGATTCTCTGATCTGCATGAGCTGTCTCTCCAAACCACATTTTCAATATTACTCTGCCGTACTTCCTGTAGTTTAATCATCATATGGGTAAACTGCAATGAAAGGCATCAACAGTGGTCGCTTATACTGTCTGGTCCTTTTAGTAGTTTAACCAGCAAGTGGCGAAAAGGTCTGGTGGAGAGATACTATTTACAAAGAATACGGAATGATCTCACTTTTTCATTTCATGTGATTTAGAAATGGATGTCAAATGCTTTCCAAATAACTAAAGTCACTAGTCTATCCTAGAAACCATAGAGGAAAGGAAAACTTACAATCCTGCTCCTCTTTGATTCGTCGTCACTGTCATTGAAGTCATCTCCTGCAGCTTTTCTGGCAGAAGAGAAGTTAAGAATTATGTCGAATTTGTTAGTCTAGATAAAATAACAAGATTGGGAGGGAGAAATGAAAGGAATAAAAAAACAAAATTTTCAAACCTTCTCTTTGACATGGTTCGATCCTCGGAAGCAGCATCAGAATGACCATAGTCAGGAACCTTGCTAACAATTTCCCTCAGAAAATCGAACACATTATAGCTTTGCACACAGTGTTTTCTGCAGTTCAGATGCAGAACTTTGTCGGATCAAATTTAACATTAGGAAATATATATATATATAAATATATCAGCAGATACGTAAAAAGGAAAACCCCAAAATAATGGAAGGAAAGAAGGAGAAGCATGACATACATAATCTCTAGAAAATAAATGTGAATAGAATGCAACCAGATTGGAGATCACTAAAATGAACAGGATTGCAATGTAAGAACAACAACATTTCTCAGTTCAATTTGTTCAGTGGATTATCTTGTAGCAAAAAAATTATAGAAAAACAGAATCCGGTAGTTTTTTTCTCACATAGAACTATTAATACATCACATCATTATTAACATAAAGTCCCAAGGTATGGAAGAAGCTAGTCAACAGGCATATGTCCACTGCAAATGTCATGAATCATTTAAAATTTAGAGGAACATTTGGAAGTTAAAAGAAAAAAGGGAAAAAGAGGGAGAAAACTGAATAGGAGTTGGTAGAATAGCTAATCCTAGATGAAGCTATACTGTTATGAAAAAAGATACCACTGGACTTGGGCAATTTAAACTTAATATATACCATATAATGAATCTTAATATTTATTGAGTCTGCAAAACACTTCAGTCAGTTGCATTATCTTAGTCATTTATTTTTAGAGGATTCCTTTGAACAGTAGAAAATATTTTGACAGGCTTAGAGAGTATGACACAAATAGCTAAAAAATAATTTAACCATAACATGTTCTCTTTCCCTTTTTGCAACTATTTCTTGGAGCGACTGTAAGATGTAGGTCTTGGGACACACCAATAGTATATGTGGTGAGATCAAAACAATGGTATTTATATGTGGTGAGATCAAAACAATAGCATTTATGTTACCACTCAAACCATAATACTGTACAAATTGATTGCATGCTTTAATTCTGCATAGTTTCTTCATGCAGTGGGGATTATTTTCCAGCAAGTTTCGGAAAAGAAATTGCTAATCCGAGAAATTAGATAATCTAATCATATCAGTTTTTCTCCTGACACTGTTCTTTTTTTCTTTTTCTTTTTTTTGGAAACAGAGAAACCTTCCAATCACTGGCCCTTTGGACTTATGACTGCAAGGTAAATCTCAGATATGTGCAATCACCCGCAAACCACACTCATTTAAAACCCGGGTGTTTTTGCGCCTTGTGAGAATCGAACCCAAGACATCCGAGTTTACGGCTTGCCCCAGGAGACCCCTTACCACAGGATTTGTTTTCTTTTTCTCTTTTCCTTTTCAGCCATAACTCAACATCTTCCCAAATACTCATTATTATAAATGGGAACTCTCATATAAGTTTTTTTTGAGGCAGGTTGACTATTTAAGAAATCCAATTGATATATCAACAAAAAAAAAATTAAAATAACACCAATCCATGGAGTGAATGATTTTACTTTGGAAGTGTAGTTAGAGATTTTTATTTTTTTAAAATATATATATATATATATCTTGAGGGGAAAAAATAAAGCCTACCCAATTAACTGGTTAAAACTACTCTTTTGCATGTTGCTTTCAGCATGTATGGCACTTCAGCTGAAATGACATTATCATGGTGCTAAACATTCACCCATAGAAATGAAAGGAAAAGTGAAAATGAAACTAAATTTTTAAAAAAAATGTATTAGAATAGTTTAATTGCAAAACATAAAAGGTAACAATAGAAATGATAATGATATAAAGCAAGTCATAATTGTTGGAAAATTATATTTGGCCAACATTAGTGCAAGAAAAAAAAAGTCAAATTCAACATAGAAAACGATTTATAGAAACATGCACCTTCATCTTTATAAAGAAACAAAAAACATGTTGGCAAAGGCACTCTCAAAATTAAGTTTTTAGCAGAAAATTCTACTACAGAAATCAAAACAAAATTTGTTAAATCTAATTCTGAAAACAATATGCTCCATATGACATCTAAAAACTATCTGATGAAGTTTTAATACAATTTAAAACAAAAAATGTTTCAACCACTTTGCATTACAAGAAAATCATAAGAAAGAATGAAAAGCAAAAGCTTACAAATGATAGAGAGAACTCCTAACGTGCACACAGTACCTCAATTTTTAATTGAACCGACAGTATTAGCCAATACAATAATGAGTCATACAAAATTCACTTACAAATGCAACGCACTAACAGTCTTTGCTCCTCTCTGAAGGGTGATATCATACGTACGATCGCAAAGGTCTTGCAAAAATAATTCCAATGCTTTAGCTGCATTTCAGAAATGATAAGAGCTCATGAGATTTATACAAACGAACTGGCTAAAAGGTCAAAAACTAACAGCTACTCACAAACTAGAACAGGCACTGCCATGGCAATCTTTCCAACATCCTCATCAGTTTGCATTATCTTTTTAATCCGAGCCTGACAAGTAATAATATTTCCCATTAGGAAACAAGGATAAAATAAGAAACACTTCATTCATTAAGAAGACATAATACATGTAGAATATTAATTTAAATGTATTCATCCTTTCTCATTTACCATGAAAGCAAGCATCAAACCTCCCATATAATTTTTCCACGCACACACCTCCCATATTAAGGTTATAATGAGGTCTCTAGAAAATAATTACAATTGTATGGGCCAACTCCTGAAGATGACTAGATTCAACCCTTATGCAATTAAATATCCATTTAAAACTAAAACCAACTTGTTAATGTTTTGGCCTCTCTCTAATGCAACTAAACTGCAGTATGCTGCTGAGAGCCAAAAGATATATTAAAATTTTCCACCTTATCCTTGCATTTTCACAACAGTCCAGTAAAAGTTGAGAGTTCGTAAAACCGAAACCTGAGGCTCTGATAGAGAGTCGCGCAATGCCCCTGATCTAGACCTAGAGGGGGTTGAATAGGTCTTGTAGGTTGGATTAGTTCATTTTAACCATTTTTAAAATTTAAACAAAATTACCAGAAATTTAAATTCAAACCATAACAGAAAACTAAATCTACTCAATCCATCATCCAATCAACAAGAAAAGCATTGAGAAGAATAAAATTTCAAGATAAGAATTTAGCCTTATGGATTATCCCCCCATTCCCCCTTTCCACTTTCTCTAATAATAAGGTAAGCTCGTTGGATCCTCCTCATCCTAAGAACTCAAAGAAAAGAGTTATAAACAAGACAGATTTTTACGTGAAAACCCAACCAGAAAAACCATAGGACCCAGTCTAGACAAACCAACTCCATTATGAGAAAGATATATTGCAAACTTTTTCCCAAAACCCTAGAAATCCCTAGTTACCTCTTGACACAGATCAATTCACCAAACTCTCCTCGAGGCACACGATCCACCCGTCAATACCAGTGATTCAGCCTCAGCCACTAGTCCTCCAATTTAATCTCTTTTAATGAATTGATGATGATGTTAAACTCTTCAGATGAATTATGCAGTTGTAGATGTCAACACTCACCACTACTAAGAATGATATGCAGAAAAAAAAAAAATGATGCACAGAAATATATGATGCACTCTAGGACTCACAGATATGCTCTCTCTCTATACTCTAAATAAGTATTCTCTGTATATTGTATTCCACCTAAGTGTAGTGTATGGATAGGCAAAGTAAAGGTATATATATAGAGAAAGAGTAACATTTTTAGTGTTCTAAATTAAAAAGGAAACTGAATTTCCGCACTGCTTGATTGATCAAGGAGCTGGTCGGTCGATCAGCACAACTCCAAATTTAGTGGTCTAACTTGTATGTCGAAGCGTCCAACTCATTTTCGATCTGTAGAACCCAGCATTTTCTAATCAGCAAATAAGTTTGAACTTTTGAGTTAATCCTTTGTTGCTTTGTAATGTTTTGGGCTTGGGATTTCTTTTCGTGAAAAGCAGAAAACTTCGTTAGAAATATTGACAAAAAACACGTAGGGAGCCAAACACGTGTAAACGCAGTTTAAAGGAATGAACCAAAAGCATAAATCACCAGAAAATATATATATATATCAGTGTAGGGACTCGAAAACTTGCCTAAGATCTAATGTTGTAACATGTTTAAGCAACAATCTCTTCATCTAATGACTAATACACTGCACTATCACCCCCTAAAAGCAGCTTCTTCCTTTTCCTCCAAACAACCACATTTGCATAAGCATGGCTTCATCAGCATTTGACTTGACTTTCTTCAAAAATGCAGCCCACTTGCCAACAACCAATCAGAGCCTCCATCAAACCTGACATAACTTAAACTATACCAGAAAGTGTCAACATCGGGAACTAGAGGTCTCTAAAAACCACACTGAATCAGTCAGAGGATTATCCACCCTTCAGCTTCCTTGCACATGCAAATGCAATTAGGAAGCATTTTTTCCCTCAAGAGAAAAATAGTCCGCACACCTGCTTGCCAACAACCAATCATCGCATCCACTGACCTGGCATAACCACACCAAAGGAAAAAAAAAACAAGACACTTCAAATGGCACTTTACCCCCCCAAACATCTAAGGGAGCATGACTCAGATGCAGCATATAATACCTAACAAAAAGTTTTTCACCCCAAACTTACCACCAATCAGCCTATTTCCACTAATATAAGCAGCATGTATCTTCTTTTTTTTAAAAGCCACTAGTTGACTCTAAATGTTAATCCCAACAAGCATTGAATGTTTTGATAAAGGGAAATTCAACACCATCCAGTTACTCGTAATATAGTGTGCAATGCATGCCTCCAAACACAGAATTATACCAAAGGAGAAAGGAATTTCCAAAGGGGACATTTTCACATTAATTAGCATACAAAAGCGCATCTACCACCTACCATAAAACAAATACAACTAGAAAATTTCCCTATCCCTTTCTAATACCCTTCCACAACCAAAGTTACATAGAGCAGGTGCGAGAGTGGGAGAGAAAGTGGGAGTAGGAGCAAGAGTGGCAAATTCTTGAAAGGAATCCTACATGTATATGTGTGTACATATATAATATTGTATATATATGTATATTATACTTATTTTGCATACTAGTATATAAATATATACATATACATTTATAATGATTTTTTATCATAAACTTTTTATGACATATACATTTAATATTCAAAGGGCATGGCTTAAGGGTTTTTATTTTGGGCAAGTGAAGTAAGGATTATAGTTTAAAATTAAGATGTTGGGGTTATTACAGAGATAACAAAAATTGGACCTTCAGATAAGTATTTTTAGAATAAAGGCCACCACTACAAAATTCTCCATCTTCTACAGAGGAACAACTTGAGAGAGAATAAAGAATGGGTGGAAAGAAGAAAGACCCCGGGGTTGAAAAGCGCCAGGTATTTACACTTTTTAGTCCTTGTCCTCCTCACCTCCTCGTTCTAATTTTTACAACTTTTGTTGATGGGATCCAACAAACTGATTTCAAACAGATGACAAAGCTAGATCCTATTTGGACCATTGTGGACAGCTGGAGAACTGATGAATCATTGGACAGGGGATAGAGACAGGCAAGATGATTGAATCCACAAATCTGAAAATGCAATCCAAAGATCTACAAAATTGAATCCGTGAGCTATTGTCACATCTGCGCTAAAATAGTCGATCTGCAGTCAGAGCAAAAGAGCGGCAACCTAAAGACATGGATCATGCGGCTCAGTCCACAACACTACTCCACGTGGAATAAAAGAGCTTTGAATAAAACGAGCTTTTGAATTTCGAATCCACCGTTTTTTAGCAATGAATAAACAATATCCCAATCTACCAAATGAGAGTGACACAAGCGAAACCCAATTATGATTCACCATAATGAAAATCAGAACTAGAGGAGGACTGAATGGGTCTTTCAACCTCTTTTACTTTTAATTACCAAATAGAAATAATATGATAAACTTTTTATTATATGAGCACTTGTAATTCACACAACAAGTAATAAAAGAAACTAAAAGAAACAACATAATTTTAAGTGGAAGCCTATACGGGGAAAACCACATAGGTGTCGTCTCATGCAAACCAATCCACTAAGTCAGAGAAAGAGTACAACTATACCTATGATTCCAAATCCCAATACAATCAGAACCACTCGCCACAGATTTATTTCCGACGTACAACACTCACATCTAGTCCAATTTCCAATCAATCAGAACCACCAACATGCTTTCCATGTCTAATGTGATGACCACCTATGTTACATGGACTCGGTACTTGTGTCAGGTGCGGGTATGTATCAAAGAGTTGGACATGTCAAATCTACAAACTAAAGGAAACAGTGACAGTTCATATTATTTAATATTTTTATTTTATTTTTTAGATCAAAATAATGTCTTCATATACAGTGTTCAATATAAGCAATTCACTCGCTTTGAAACAATAATATAATAAAATTGAAGTATTTGATATATTTTTTAGGCACTTGCCAACCAAAGCATCAAACACATATCCCATACTCATGTCCGACACGGGTACTTCACCTACTTTTGAAAAAATGCATGTAATTCACTTCTCTCCTTTAATTATTGAATGGCACAACCTCCACAAAAACAACGTAGAGTGTTGATGAATTCTACCGCAGAGTTATTCACTTTAATCCATGATCACACTTAGAGTAACAACTCAATTACTCACACTAACTACGACGTTTGAATAATAGACTAACACTCACAAGCTCAGAATAAAATCTTTTAGTGTATTCAAAAAGTGAGCTTGAGTGTAAACACAACTCTATCGCTCCCTGTATGTTCTTATTCAATATATATTCATATTCTCTATTCATATCAACTTTAATGCATGACAAGCGTATGTATAGAGTCAAAATAATGTCAAAGATATGCACAAAAGTATCCCATACTCATGTCCGACACGGGTACTTCACCCACTTTCGAAAAGTGCATGTAATTCGCTTCTCTCCTTTAGTTATTGAATGGCACAGCCTCCACAAAAACAACGTAGAGTGTTGATGAATTCTACTACAGCATTGTTCACTTTAATCCATGGTCACACTCAGAGTAACAACTCAATTACTCACACTAACTGCGTGTTTGAATAATAGACTAAGGCCCTGTTTGGCAGAGCTTTTGCTTCGGCTTTTACGCAGAAGAAAAAGAGAAGTAAAAGCTAAATGAGAAAGCTTGTACCCACCAGCTTCCTTTGAACACTCTTTTTGGACTTTGAAACTTTTCGGCTTTACCAATCCAAATACTCTCCAAAACGGCTTTTGAGCTTGAAAAGCCGCTTTTCAAAAGCCAATTCAAATAGAGCCTAACACTCACAAGCTCACAATAAAATCTTTCAGTGTATTCAAAAAGTGAGCTTGAGTGTAAACACAACTTTAATGCAGGAAAAGCGTATGTATAGAGTCAAAATAATGTCGGAGATATGCATAAAAGAATCCTAATTCACATAGAAAATACTTTGGAAAATGTGCCAAAAAGAAACAAAATTAGAATCAGACTTGAACAATTGGTTGGTTTTCAAAACATTCCAATTGGTAAGCCACTATGAAGAAATGTACCGATAGGGAACTCAAATCAATCAATGGTTGCTCACTAGAGTAGAATGAGCTGACTAAAAAGTAAAATGAACCGTTAGTAGTTAGTTACCTACTCAATCCTAAGAATATACGATTGAATCCTACGACATTCCCCTTAAGCAACACGTAAGTGCCCAGGTGCAGTAAAGAGTAGGTAAGGGTTATTGTGCTTTCCTAGACGAGTGTGAGTAAAGAAGTTAGCCCAAATTGTAGGCTTAGGATAGGGACTTAGAATATAAGAACATTCACAGGATAGAGAATGTAGTGTATAGAGACTACGATTAGAAGGAAGATAATGACAACTATACAAAAATTTGACAAGTGGCACAAAAGTATTTTAATACTAACATATAAAAATTAAGAGTTGTAAAAATTACTGAGATATTAAATTAATGATCCATACCATGAAAGTTGGGGAGATAATGATTGATCAGCAACTAAGACGAGAAAAAGAGAGTGGAAAAAATTAGTGAATTTCCAATTCCTAAAGCTTACATCAAGGGTCGACCATATCTTTTGTCTTAGTTAGTAATGGATTAACTGACAAGACACATTCAGGATGAGATTTCGTGTTGTATGTTATTTATTAATGAAATTGTTTTAATTGATGAAACTAGAGAACAAATAAGTGCTAAATTGGAGGTTTGGAGGGAAACTTTAGAATTAGAAGGGTCTAAGATAAGTAGAAATGAAGCATGATAATGAAGTGTAATTTCAGTAAATCTAGAAGTACAAATAGAGAGGTAGTGAAGATTCAAGATCAAGAGGTACAAAAAAGTGCACATTTTCAATATTTAGACTCAATTATTCATAATGAAAGAGAAATTAGAGATGATTTAAATCATAGAATCAAGACAAGATAGGTTAAATGGAGGAGTGCATCCCACATATCATGTGATCAGCGTATCTCATTAAGATTAAAAGGAAATTTATATAAAACAGCTATTAGACCAGTTGGTCTTTATGGAATTGAATGCTGATAGCTAAGAAACAACATATGCATAAAATCAGTGTGGTGGAAATGTGAATGTTGAGATGGAAGTGCGTCAAAACAAGAAAGGATAGACTTAGAGAAAAAATGAGAGAAAATCGATTAAGATTGATTGGAGATGTACAAAGACCACTAAGTGTGCCAATTAGGATGAGTGACATGGTCTAGATTGAGGAAAATGTTAGGAAAAGGGGGACCAAATATAACATGGAAAAGTTAGTAAGGAATTATACAGTAACATGTGGTTTGATTGAGGCTATGACCCTGGATAGAAAAGAATGAAAAAATAAGATTAATGCAGCCGATCCCAAGTAGTTGGGAAAAAGACTTTATTGAGTTGAGTTGAGTTACCTACTCAAATTTGAATTTCTAACTCCATTACACTTCTATTTGAAAAGACTTTTCTTAGTCATGCCACTTAAAAGTTGCTGTTGTTGTGTGATATGTTGTTTACTTTATACTGACTTTTACTATATATTTGCTTGTTCGTTGAAATTAACTTTTTATTAACGTTAGTTAAGAATTAAAATTTAGTTTGAAGTAGTTAATTGAATTTTTTAAGATCAATTTACTCTCCTTCTAGGTCTAGTTAAGGGTATAGTGTCCTCTAATATATTAGAGCCTACGGTGTCGGTCCTGTCCCTGATTACCAACCCTTCAGGTGGTAAGTATGAACTTTTGGTTAAATACCTGCACTAAAAATAAGTTTGTTTCATTTTTGGGGTAATTTCACTTTTTTTTAAAATAATGATTCCCAAATTTTCTGACATAACATGTTATCTAGTCCCATTACTCTCCTTTCCTCCTTTGGACAACACTAAAATAAAACCAAAATATTGACAGAAACAATGGAAATCAGGTCCAATTGACAGCTTCT
The DNA here is from genome assembly GCA_026545225.1 of Cornus controversa. Taxonomy (NCBI): domain Eukaryota; kingdom Viridiplantae; phylum Streptophyta; class Magnoliopsida; order Cornales; family Cornaceae; genus Cornus; species Cornus controversa. The sequence goes on along the minus strand of CM048853.1, from coordinate 21,662,732 downwards.
GGCACAAGATAGAAAGTACCCAAATATATATATATATACACACACACCTCTTAAATACCTCCATGTTGAATTTTCTTTTTCTCTACCTTTCCTTTCGAAAACTCAACCCAAAATTTTCATTTTCATCTTTACATTCCATTATCTAAGCTGGAAACTCAATATTTCATCTCAACTAGTATAAAATACACAAAGGCCTCAAGGTTTAAAAAATAGTGCCACCTCCCTCCGCCATTTTTCTAGCAATGAATGACCAAATGGCAAAGGTATTACACTACGGGAGCACCCCTAAAAATTGTTGCTTACATCCCACCTAAATTGCTCCAAAACAAATATTATATCAGCAGCAAATAGAACCACCATTTAATTGCATTGGAAAAAACCATAAATGGTTAGCCGCCAGCTTCCTTTATGAGGCTTCAACAGCTGCATTTTGCACTACCACCCCTGACAGTACCAAAAACATTTACCACCATAGCCCATATGAAACTGTAAACTTCAAAATATCCATTACTACTACCTTCTTCCCTTTTACAAATAATGCCTCAACCTTCCCCTCGAAACCTCACCCTACACTCCCCTAAGCTTCAACAATTCCACCACAAGCACCCAAACCATAATGTTAAAAGCATTTCTAACTGCAAGATATTCAAAGGTCAAATTCCCACTATTTTTAGTAGTACCAAGTATTGCAAGCATTAACTTTCAAATCTGGATAAACTACCTCGGTAATAGGGATGTTCAAAAATAAATTTTCCAAAAAAAAGGAAGGGATCTTCAGCAGTAACTTATCAAGAGTTAGAAATATGATGTGCTGGAGATCAAATTCTCCCAACCCTCACCCTCAACAACTCTACCCATTTGATTTGACTCCGAACCCTCCTCCCTTAATTCCATCTTTACACCAAGTCAATGGTAATCAATATCTTGCTAAACTTGAATTAATGGTTTTCAGGAACTCTAAACCACCAACTCATTCTACAACCAAATCCACAATTGGGAACACAGAAGTTAAAAAGTGCTAGCCTGGAAACATTAAATTAAGGTGCTGATAAATTCACCTTTTTTACTCCTTTGATCCTTTCCTTTCTAGTTCCATTTTACACATGACTAAAAATTATTTATATGTTGAAATAAAACTTAAAGTTGACTGTTAGCAGCACTTATTCTATGTATTCAGATATGATCAAATGCAGGCATCAAGTAAGAGACTAACTTACCACTATTGCCCCTCTAAGCCTGAATGCAGGCAACTGAACACAAACAAAGCAATTGCCGGTGTATGTTTTAATTAAGTAAATGGTAAAAATGCAATTGCAAAATGAATCACACTTTTAAGTAAGAAAAGAGACAAGAATAGGCAGTGGGCTTCACATACATTTTTTTTATTTTTGATAGCCGAGTAAAAACCAGAGAAACTTCACTCTATACAAAACAAGTACAAAAAACAGGAAGCATTGCATCCTTCACAAAAATATTTAAATGATTAAATAATAAAAAGTAATTATAGCCCACTAACACCACTAAACAACCAATTAAATAACTACATATCCTACACCAAAAACCAACCTATTTAATGGAGGCTCCACAATTTTTTTCCAAATATTCTTGATAAACTAGAAAAGTCCATCCATAGAGAAAAGAGTACAAAAGATGAGAAGTATAACAATATAATATAAATCATGAGACAACAAAAACCAACTAAATCACGCAATCCTGACACCAAACCTTGAAATGATTGGTAGATCATGAGATAATCAGACATATGCACAAAACTGACAATCTGCCAGACAAAGACCAACAAAAACTGACCAGTATATATTTTCATTAGCATACATATTAAGTCTGGCATTTTGATGTAGGACAGCACAAAGAAACTCAAAATAATGTGGCCTACAAATGATTTTGTGGTGGCTAAGATTATGTAAAGCTTGTATCTTTAAGGTTTTTAAGAGTCAAAGAGAGGTTATGGGATTTGTAATGGGTTGGGATTTCCAAGGTATTGAAAGTAATAGCTTATAGGAAGTAAATGCAAGGAAGAAAGGGAGAAGAAGATGAAGAAACTGTACTCTAGAATTCTTTAAGATCACCCCTAAAGTCTAATCACACATCAAGCAAAGCTTCAGAACTCCTATCAAATTACCAAAACCTAACTCTTCTTTGAATAGGATACTTAAGATATATCTATAAGCTGTTTGGCCTCTCCTACCTTTATTACAACGTTCTAGACCTACTATAAACCACATGTAAAGATGCAAAAATTTGACTGAGAACATGACCCTTGAACCATCAACACCTTGACTCATAAACTATAAGACCAGCAACTCAACTCAATAAAGCCTTGTCCCAAACATTAGGATTGGCTAGATGATTCATATTTCTCCATTCGACAGCAGCTACTCTAAGACCATAGCCTCAGTTAAACCACACTTTAGCATATCTTTGTTTACTATCTCAACGTATGTTCATTTTGGTTTCTCCTTCCATGGCACATTGCCCATATTGAATGACTCAACCTTTTTTTTTTATATTAATGCTAATTTTCTACTAGTATAAATAAAACTACACTTGCAGCAAACAAACCTAAAATTAACATACGACAAGACTTGACTCAATCAAAAACTTCCATTACGGAAAATCTGAAGTGCTCTCCGTGTGTAAATCCTGGTTTACCTCTTTTCTTGTTTGCATGCTCTACAACACATTTCTATGAGCGATACTCTTGAAAAGCTCCTCTTAGGCTTAATTAATTTACAAAGAATACATCACCATTGGTATAGTACAGATATCCTACTAGCAAACAAAAAACTCATCAATCATCTCCGAAAAAACTTTAAAAAGCTACCTGTATATATAACAAAGTGTGTAAAAATCAAGCATTCATGGTTCAATAGAGAGCTTTGAAGCAGGACTTAACCCTCCCCTGCCAAATACAGTTTTGATACTTCTGTAGACAAATACTGAGGCAATATGTACTTTATAGCTCCTCATCTGTAAAAGGAACGAAACTAATTCCTGTCCACATAGGGAATCCCATCACAGCTGATCACCAATTCTAGTTAAATGATAGAAGAATAAATTCCAAAGAGGTACAATGATTGAAATGGCTCAAATTGATAAAACTAAATGAAAAAGTTTTCTCACAAGATCATTGTTCTATGAAGCAATTCAATACAAGATGACATTAATTTGAGATAAGAATTGGTGAAACAACATAAAACCTAAGAGCCGATGGAGAAGCTTATAGCATAAATTAAGCTGGCAATAACCTACAAAAGATGAATAAGGGATAAAAAAAATACTTTAACTGAACCTCATAATAGAGTAATAGACATATTGGACCTTCAATATTGTCCTATTTAATACCAATTGTGTAGAAGGATTCTAGTAAGATTTTTCCAAAAGTGTTCAAACTTTGAAAGTGAAGATAGAATCTAGAAGCCATTCCAAACTGTAATGTAATTTTGAAGTGCTGTATTTGAACCCTTAGCTTGTACATGGACATTTACAGACCAGGACAAACACTTTGTTGTCTAATTAAACGGATCGGCCACAAATTCTCAAAGAAGGGGCAAAATAATTGAACTGGGAGCACAACCAAAAAAGAAGAATTCGAAGGAACTGCAAGAGTCTGACTCTAGAACATATAACTAGATTCTCCTTAGATGTATTTTGATGCACAATTAGACTAAAACAAAATTATACCAACTAATAATAGGAATGCGACTGAGGCATCAAGCCATCAACAAATATCTAGTCTGCAACCTGATAGTCTAGCCAGACGTGGATCTTAAACCCTTGACCAGTGGCAAACATTGTAATCAGCTGGGAATCATCTCAAGCCCATACAACATAAGGAGGTCGAGCCCACATAACACAGCATAGTCACCTGGGGATATTGGTATGCATTAAATGAAACAACACTTCCTAATTGCTCTCTGCTTTCAAATAATCATCCCGAGAAGCAAAATTCCACATGTTTTCGAGTGGAATCCTCTACTCCAAAAACCAGAACAAAGAAACAGCATCTGAAACTGGAGGCAGAAGAAGGGACCCTCCTTTAAACATAAAACCTCGATTTGATACCAAGCCTAGAATTGCAACATCACCAACATGTATATTGATATATAGATCAGGTGACAAGTCCAAGAACTTCCAATCGCAGATATATAATCACAGATGAAGATTCATGTTAAAATGGACTACACACGGAATACTCAGCTCATCCATCAAAGTATACAAAAAGTTCCAAACCAAATACATAATGAGAATAACATAGCACTCCAAACCCCTAAAAAAGGGTTTCCATCAAATTCCCACAAAAACGCCAATAACAAAAACCAACTTTAGCTTACCCCTAGGAAACCAAAACCCCAATCACAACCATACCAACCATTACCAGTCCCAAGTCCAAAACAAAGCGTAACCCAGATCATATATCCGCGTAAATCAAAAACCATCAACTGATTGGTACTCGAAAAGAGGGGAAATGATATCATATATGTATCAGTATCTATATGTGTTTTCTTTTATACATATAAACAACAAAAAGAGAAGTAGATGAAGAAGAACAGAGAGGAACTTACAGCAGGGAAACGGGTACCGAGCTTCTTCCTCATGGTGTCAGATTTGGGCCATAATTCGGATATAAATTAAAATAGAAATAGGACGAGAAGCAAAAAGATATATATATTAAATCTAATCGATTCAGAACACTATCATTGCCCTTATCATTATCACATCATAAGTAGAATCTATGATTTTCAGATCCGATAGTATTTACAGAGAAATTTTGGCCTGCAACAGCTTATCGAGCTCCGTACGAGTTTGACACAGAAATTTAATAGAGTAAAAATAACGACTTAGATTATAAATAATAAAACTAAAATAATACTCATATATATTTATATATAATAAGTATATATCAGTGCAGCATATGCTGTTGTAATGATGGACGAAGACAGTCTTGTTACCCAAAGTTTAGACCGCCCAGTTGCAGAAGGTCTTTGTTACTAGGGTAATGATACCACGCCGGAATTGGGTTTTAGACACTCCAATGACCAACCGTTTGGGGAGCCTCCGACTCCACCATCAGAAGGACTTTATTGATAAGGTTTTCATAAAAAATAAAGAATTTTGCTAAAAAAAATTTCGAAAATGTTTGGCGAGTGTATTTTTTAAATATATTTTAATTTTTAAATTATTTTTTCTTAACAAAATTATTTAATTTTGTGGTTTAAATTAAGTCATATTAACATCTTGTTAAATTCAAATTTAAAACTTTTATTACAACTAAATTTAAATTGGTACGTGTTAAAATTGAACAAAATGATGTGATTGCAACTCTTAGAAAGCGCGAAGTTCACAATAAAAGTGGAAATGATGGTAGTAAAAGGTAGTAGTGGAGGTGGCAAAGGAGGTAGTAATGGTGGTGGGAGGTGGTGGTGGTGGTGGCGGAGGTGGATAGCGATGGCGGTGGTGGTGGTGCTGCTGGTGGCAATGGCAGCGGTGGTGTTGGTGGAGGTGGTAGTAGTGGTGGTGGTGGTGGAAGACAGCGGTGATGGAAGAAGGAAGGACCAATAGATAATATTACATAATTTTGTTAGTATATAAAAGCACATGGACAAATTAATAAAATAACAAATGTATTTAAAAAAAAAAAATTGGCTTCCTAAAAGGAGATTCTAAAAACAATATTTTTTTATTTCTCTGAAATGGACTTTCTGACCACCGACTTCTTCAAAAAGGCCTTTATATACGTATAACCAAACGTTACATTTTTTAAAAAAAGACTTTTAATACTTGGAAGGACTTCTGGGGGACTCAGGAAGCTCCCCAAACAAGCACAAATAATTATGAAAAGGATAAGCGCTTATTCAATTAAGTGCTTTTGTTAACGCATTTTGAATATCTTTAAAAATTATAAGCACCATCTTAAATGTGGTAAAATTTTAAGTGATATTGACATTACTTATCACTGAAAGCTGAAATTTTTTTAAAATATTAAAAAAATATTTATTTTTTAATAACCACTTAAGAACTTCAACACTTAAAATTTAGCTCTTAAAATTTTTAGTATTTAATTTTTAGTTTTATCAAACAACACAATAACTTATAACATAGACTCTCTCTTCTCTTATATTATTTCAAAATTTTAATCAATATTTTTAACACCTCGCTGGATTTTAAAAATCAATAGACACTTGTATCATTTTTCTTGTTATTAGCATGGAGTTGCAACTGCTAACGCAAACATAAAGGCGGTGTAATAAAACTAGGTTAGCATGACGTAACAAAATCAGTTATTACAAACGTGAATTTTTTTATTTTTTATTTACCTTGCACATAAGTCCAAAATGCACTGATATGCAAATTTTTACAACATAATTCAATAAAAATAATTTTTAATAAAATTTAGGATTTTATTAAATTTCTGAGACCATTTAATGCAAGTGGTGATCTATTCATGAATTTGAAGTCATCATCATTATTAATAATGTGCAATTTTTATAATGTTTGAAAAGAAGTCATATATAACATTTATATGACAAAAAAGTTACTATTTGAGTGAAAATTAAAAAATAAAAAATAAATTTAAAAAATAAAATAAAAATTATATAATTTAATAACATGTTGTTTAAAATTAAATTATCATTTATAAATTTAAAAACATAAATAAGTATTTACCTCTTTGATATAAGGGCTAAATTTTGAAAAATGACTAGATTTGGAAGCTTGAAATGGTAATTAAGAACTATTCTTAAATATTTATAAATACATAATATGTTTAAGTTATGTTCAAAAAATAAATTTTGAAGTTAAGATTTAATTTTAAACTTAGATTTCAAGTTTTTATATGCTGGTGGTGCAAGGTTTTACTTTTGGAAGTAAGAAGGCATCTAAAAGCTATGGAGTGAAAAAGGTAATAAAGGTATAAATCAAGGATAAATTATATTAAGCACTTTTGAGATTTGGTCTAATTAAACATTGCATTTGTCACATCCCAAAATTTGGACCATTGGAACGCCCCCGGTCCGAGTCCGAACTCCAGGTTGTGAGGTGTCATGATTGTCCCGTCATCATCCCATATCCCTAAACAACCATAGCAATTATCATTGTATCACCTCCAACTCCAATCCTAACCACCGAGACTAATTATGTGGAAGTTTAACTAGTTCATCCTAAGTCCCTATGTGGGACACTTGAGCTCTAACTTCAACATTTAATCATCATGTTCATGCGGAAGCTCACTTACGCACCTACCATTATATCATAGTACATCCCCTAAGCCCTCACGCACTCAGCCCCAACTCATAAATCCTAATAGCCTTTAATTTGCTCATATTACAAGTTTCGGTCGGCTGATGGATATCCCATCAGTTGGCTGAAACCTGAGAGTTTCATAGGTCGGTTAACCATTTCTTTCAATTGGTTGAAAGTCTCCTTTCTGTCGACTGAAGGGGACATTCGATCGATTGAAACATGTCCTTGTAGAGCCTGAATTACAAATGTTTGGGATCTCAATAGTATCAGTCAGTTGATTGGTTAATCAGCTGGCTAAAACTCTCCAGAACTTGCTACTTTCCTGTTTTTAAGTCCCAAATATGTACAATTAATCACCCATAGGCTAATGGAACCTCCCAAATCACCATTTCCTCATCTCAAACATTCCCATAATTGCCATATAAACATAAATATAATTTAAATTATCATACTCACAATCCTAGCATTCATCTATTCCTTCCATAACCTCAATACATTCATTCAACTACCTAAATTCAAAGCTCACAAATGATTCAATCATCATACCACTAACACAGGCATAATTATTAGGGAAAGGTTTCTCATATGCTAGATTCTTAAACATATACACATAATTGAAAGATTACTCGTACATGCCTCAAAAGGTGTATTTCCATACATTTAACCATTATCCAAGCTATATACATGTTGTTATATAACATATTCATTCATATGTTCTCAAAATAACAAAATATCATATATATATATATATATATATATATATATATATATCCCAAAAATGAATTTAGTCCACATTTCGGACATGCATTCCAAAAATAGCTACTAAAGTGTTCCCAAAAGTCTGTCTATGCTCCACACCAACTCATTATTGGGGAGACTCTGCAACCTCCTTGTCATGCCCTGAAAAGAGTTTGTATACGTGGGATGAGCTCCTGTATGCTCAGTAGAAATGACTAAAACATAATTTCTAAAGTCTTGTGAATACCACATACCATGTAATTATATCAGACATATAATCATATTAGGCACAAAATCATATTCTAACATTCATGTCATGCACCATATGCTTTTTATGTAGTATGTCATGCCCCTTCCTTGTGCCTACACATACAACTAAGAATTCAAACTCCAATAAAGGCCCATCCGATATCCTATTCCTTTTTTCTTGAACACTCAAACTCCATCGTTGGTCCATTCGATTTTATACTTGAACTCCTTAGTCGGTCCATCCAGTGTTCCTAAGCCCTCTCACATACACCCTCATGACCATATATGTGCAATGCATGGACAATTCGTGTTGTCATACTCATGTCCACATTCCTTCATGTCAAGGCATTTATTTAACAATAAACACATGATTTACAACCATTTATATTCTTTAAGGCAATTTAATAAACACATAGTTATCATGCCCACATATATACATAAAATATGCATAATTCTCCACATTTGCACATAATATGCTATATAACCACATATAGTCTTTCAAAACACAACCACATATAATCATGGGAAGAAATCCTTATATTTCATAGCATAGCATGCTTTAACCTTGAAAAATACACAAATGCATATATATAGCTAATTGGATGCTATAGACACTCAATATACTCACACAAATTTCGAATTTCATGATTTAGGCATCCCTGCCTTAGTTTAGAAGAGATTCTAAACAAAACCCTCAAATCCACCAAACTCAAGATCACCCAAAACAAACTTTGTTCGGTTCAAAGGAAAGCCCCCAATATGTAAAACGAACTTTTCTTCCTTGGTGTCTTCTAATTCAAGACTTAAGCCTTTCAAAATCTAGAGAGAATGAAGAACACCTTTGGTCGACTGGTTAGAGAGAGAAACATGTGACTGAAATGTTATTTCTTGCTATTTATAGCCCTAGTTGTGCCAAATGACCAAAATGCCCCTAGTCACTTAACGTACCCTCTCAACCTCCGTTTTCAATTTTGAAAACTCATACGGTCCCAAAATCAATTCCTTATCTCTTCAAATAGTCCAAAATTTAAAATAATAATTTTTCTAAAAATATCAGATTTTCCTGGCTCACCCAACCTGCGTCCCAAGCCCCACCGACCCGAAAATCCCTACTTGGACCAAACTTTCCAAAGCCTTTAAACAAGTCCCCAAATATGCATTTCACATTTAAAACATGCATATAATCATTTAAATCACTTATATGACAATAAATGAAAATAAAAAGAAAATCGGTCAAAAATAGTCACGGTCTTTACAACCTCCTCAACTTAAAAGGATTTTGTCTCCAAAATTAGGCCATACCTGAAAGAAACAAGTCTAGATACCTGGATCTGACTTCCTGCTCCTGCTCCTACTCCAGCTCCTGATCCCTGGTAACCTCCTCAATATTGTGGTGATACCACAAGACTTTAACTAAATGAATGGTCTTACCCCTCAGAACTTGCTCTCGAGTATCAAGGATCTGAATTGGTCTCTCCTCGTAGGTGACATCAGCATCAACCTCAACGTCTACCCTACTCAAAACATGAGATGGATCAGGCTCATATTTCGTCAACATTAAAATGTGAAATACGTTGTGAACCTTTTCCAACTTTGGTGGCAAGGCCAATTTATAAGCCACTTCACTAACACACTTTAGGATCTCAAAAGGTCCAATGTATCTAGGCGATAACTTGCCACTTTACCCAAAATGCATTAATCCTTTCCGTGGTGAAACCTTAAGAAATACGTGGCATATCACCTCAAAGGATAATGGTTGTCTCCTCATATCGGCATAGTTCTTTTGTCGACTCTAAGACGTCAAAAATCGTTATCTAATCAGCTTGATCTTTTCAGTAGTTTCATGTACAATGTCTAGTCCTAAGACAGTTGTCTCGCCTACCTCAGTCCAACAAACTGGAGACCTACATGGTCTGTCATACAACGCTTTAAATGGTGTCATCTCGATACTAGCCTAACAACTATTAATGTATGCAAACTCCACAAGTGGTAAGTGGTCTTTCCAACCATTGCCAAAATCCAAGATACAAGCACGAAACATATTCTCTAATATCTGAATAATACGCTCTCACTGTTCGTCAGTATAAGGATGAAATGTCATGCTAAAATAAAACTTCGTGTCTAGCACTGTCTGAAACCCTTGCCAGAACCTCGAGGTAAATCGTGGATCCCTATTCGACATAATGGATACTGAAACTCCATATAACCTCACAATCTATTCCACATAGTGCCTACTAAGTCTCTTCACATCATCAAATAATCTCATAGGCAAGAAATGTGTTCTCTAAGTCAGTATCCACGATGACACAAACCATATCATTACCCTTGTTTGACCTTGGAAGTCCCATCACAAAATTCATAGTGATGTGCTCCCACTTCCACTCTGCCACTAGTAATGGTTGTAATAACCCAGCTGATTTCTAATGCTCTGTCTTCACTTGTTGATAAGTAACACATCTCGCTACAAACTATGCCACATATCTTTTTAATGGTCCAAAAAGTCCATGAATATGTTTGCCCAAGTTTTAATGTCAAAAGTGATAAGTAATGAATGTTATGCATTCAATGCCCCTAAAATTATATGAATTAGTGTCTTAGTAATATTTATTTAATGTTTTCATTAATAATTTTAATTTTTTTATGATTTCAGGTCATTAAGGGTAATTCTGATTAATAATGGTGCAAGTGGGCTACAGATGGTGCTATTTTAATAGGAAGTTGAAGCTTGACCCATGAGATATGTTTATATTGAAGATCCAAACTAAATAGACTGAAGAAATAATTTAGAAATGAATTTAAATAAAGAAAAGGAGCACGGGCCTATTCACATTGAAGATTGGGCCAATTTAGGCCTAAAAAATTTTGGATCCATTTTGGTATTCAGACCATAACTCTCTACACAATTGTCAAAATGACCCAAACTTCACCATGGTCGAAGGAAATTCAATTCTGTACATTTTCATATTTCACGAAAATTTCCTAGAACGGACTTTTATGGCACCTTTCTGCCCTATTTGCACAGCTGCCACTTTTTGGGCACAAATGCCACTTTTTTAGGCGCAGGTGCCTTTTCTTATGCGCATTTGCTACTTTGGGGAGACCAGATGTCTAGTGGGTGGGTGTTTTCTTTGCAAATTAAAAGGGAGAAAAGAGAGAAAATGAGGGTTTTTTTGGAGGAGAAACACACACAGAGATATACAGAGGCAATTCATGACGATATGGGCAAGAAGATGGCGATTTCATCTTTGTTCAAGCCTGGACCTCCGATCATGAGCAGCTAAACACCATTCCGGGGAAGTGACGCAACCCTAAACTTTCTTTCAATGTTTTAATTTGTATATTAATTTAGGAATGATTTAATTTGTGCATTGATTGTATATTCAAGACATAAACAATAGATGTGTTGTTGGTTTGAATTTTAATGGATTATTTCTTTACATATTGAATCTTGTTCTTGTAGAATGAACATAAGTTTGCATGATTAGGGTTTGGTTCTTTTCAACTTCTATGATTTTGTTAAGACGGGTTATACAATAGTTTTCACATATTGTTCAACTTAGAGTTTTGATAATTCGTACTAAGCGAAGATGGGTTATCATATCATTAGTTAGTCAGATGTATAGGCCATGCTAAGCAAAGACGATTTATGCTTAATTGTATGTTGAACGAATCATCTTGATAGAATTGAATTGGGCTTGTAGCCATTCTTTTCTGAATGCATAGATTAAACGTCCTAAATTAGTACAATTGTCATTGTTAGAAGGTTAGTGGTAAAGTCAGTTCCCAGGACCTTCTCTTCCTGATTAAATTTCATAAATTAAACTTACAAATAGCTTTAATTTTCTCAATTAAATTCAAGATCAAACATCAACAATTATTTTTCAATTATTTTAGAATTAATTTAAAGACTAAGTAACATAAAAATTCAACCTTGCAAGTCCTTGAGATTCGACATCCTCTATATAGCCCTGTCCTACGAGGACTCGATCTATTGTGAGTGGTTAAGTAAAATTGACACCACATCAATTTTTGGCGCCGTTGCCAAGGACTTGCTTGAATAGTTTTGGTGCATAGTCTTAAAAATTAGTTTTAATTTAATTGTTAAGTTAGGATTTTTCTTTATTCTTTTATGATCCATTTCATTTTTTTTTTCGAGTACATGTGCTTTTGGTTACAAACTGTGAATGGAGGAGTGCAATTCATCTAACTCTCTGTAAGTTTTTCATATTCAAATTACTTGTGCTTGTTTATTCTAGTTAATACTTTGCTTTCATTTGTTATCATTCTTTATTTTTATTTTATTTTAGTTTCTTTTCTTATTTATTTATTTATTCATTTACTTATTTTCTTTTTTTAATTAATTCTAGTCCTTACTTGTGGTATATGTTGGGTCGTCGGTCTCTAGACACACCAATAGTCCCATATAACCCTGAACTTGAAAGAACATTGCATCAACAAAGGGGAGAAATTAGGACCCAAGACTTAGAGAAAGAACATTTATCTGAAACTGAGATTGAAACTGTGGCTGAGAACAATCCTCGAGCCCTCAAGGAGCACTTCGCTCCTGGGGCATATACATCCCTATCCTGTATGCAATTGCCTAACGTCACAGCAGTAAACTATGAGATTAAGTCTAACACTATACAAATGCTCCCATCTTTCTATGGACTTCATAATGAGGATCCGTATAAGCATCTTGACGACTTCTTAAAAGTTTGTTCAACTGTCAAAATTTAAAAATTTTCTGATGATGCTTTACAAATGCGTCTTTTCCCATTCTCTTTAAAAGATAAAGCTAAAAACTGGTGAGATTCATTAACACCAAATACGATCACCTCTTGGGCACAATTGCAACAAGAGTTCCTCAAGAAATACTTTCCAATAAGGAAAAAAATTCTAATGAGGCGATCCATTACCAGTTTCTCCCAAATAAAAGGGGAGCAATTTCATGATACATGGGAGAGATATGGTGATTTACTTAGGAAGTGTCCCCATCATGATATTCCTAAGTGGCAACTTGTACAATTTTATTATAATGGTCTGATTAAGTTGTATAGGCAAATGGTAGATGCATCTTGTCGGGGTACATTCATGCTTAAGAATGAGGATGAGGCATGGACATTGTTTGTGAATCTGAGTGAAAATTCCACACAGCATGATTTTGCTAGTTAAGTTAGAATAAGTAGTTCTCGCAAAATTAGAGGAGCGTTTGAAATAGGCACGTCACTCGATGTCTCCACCAAAGTGCTTGAATTATTGAGAAAAGTAGATTAACTCATGGTGACTAGTCAATTTCAAACCCTTACTCCTATCCTACAGGAAGGATGTGGTATCTACACTAGCCCGTCACACTATTCCATAGATTGTCCCATGTGGAGGCAAATTTCTGAATCTAATCCAGAACAAGTCAATGCTGCTTTCTTTAGACCTGAAAATAATTCATACTCTAATACATATAATCCAAGTCTGAGGAATCATCCAAATCTTTCAAGGCGTAGTTCATCCCTAAAAAATCTAGTCCCAAGGGCCAGTCCCTAGGTCAGGTTTTCAGTCTGGTCATCAATCTACTCATCCTTCTTCCAATTTTGTGCCTCAGAATCAATATTATCATCAAACTGCTCAGTCTCCACCTTGGAGTTCAGCGTTTGAGGATAAAGTGTTAGCGACATTAGATAAACTTGATGCTCACACTTAGTTACTCGAAGCTAACACTCAATTACTTCATTCCCACTCTTAATCCATATCCAAGTTAGAGGCTCAAATGAGGCAGCTAGCTAACACTTTGAACCGTAGAGAGGAAGGGAAGTTATCAAGTCATCCAGTAGCTAATCCTAGAGGGTAATATGTAATTGATGATGCTACAACCAATGGCCATCACTATGAGTATGTTCAGGCTGTTACCACCTTGAGGAATAGGAAAATGATAGATAATAAGGTTGAAGGAAAGAGAGAGGTTGAGAGTGAAGTGGGAAAGAGTCCTAATCTGAATTCTGAAGTTAATAAGGCAACACCTTCTACACCTATTCCAACTTTTGAGACAACATTTGAGCCCAAAGCTCCATTCCCTACACGTCTTCAAGAGGTGGCACTGATGTGGTTTCAATTATACTTAACCACTCGCAATAGAACGAGTCCTCGTAGGACAGGGCTGTATAGAGGGTGTCGAACTTCAAGGGCTTGCAAGGTTGAATTGTTATGTTACTTAGTCTTGAATTAATTCTAAAATAATTAAAAACTAATTGTTGATGTTTGATCTTGATTTTAATTGAGAAAATTAAAGCTATTTATAAATTGGTGTTATGAAATTTAATCAGGAAGAGAAAGTCTTGGGAATTGACTTCACCACTAACCATCTGACAATGACAATTGTACTAATTTGGGACGTTTAATCTATGCATTCAGAAAAGAATGGCTACAAGCCCAATTCAATTCTATCAAGAGAATTCGTTCAACATTCAATTAAGCATAACTCGTCTTTGCTTAGCATGACCTATACATCTGACTAACTAATGATGTGATAACCCATCTTTGCTTAGTATGAATTATCAAAAATCTAAATTGAACGATATGTGAAAACTATTGTATAACCTGTCTTAATAAAATCACAAAAGTTGAAAAGAACCAAACCCTAATCATTGCAAATTTGAATTCATTCTACAAGAACAAGAATAAATGTGTAATGAATCAATACATTCAAATTGAAAACAATAGTACAGCTATTGTTTATGTCTCGGTTATACAATCAATGCACAAATTAAATAATTCCCAAATTAATATACAACTTATAACATTGAAAGACAGGTAAGGGTTACGTCACTTCCCCAAAATGGTGTTTAGCCGCTCATGATCGAATGTCCAAGCTTGAACGATGATGAAATCGCCATCCTCTTGTTCGTATTGTCACGAATCACCTCTGTATTTCTCTTTGTCTTTCTTCTCTCCAGAAAAAAAATCCCTAGTTTTTTCTCCTTTTCGCTGTTTTACTTTGCGGAACAAAACCCACGGGACACCTGGCCTCCCCAAAGTGGCAAGTGCGCATAAGAAAATGGCACTTGTGCCCCACAAAGTGGCATTTGCGCCCAAAAAGTGGCAGCTGCGCAAATAGGGCAGAAAGTTGCTAAAAACGTCCGTTTTAGAAAATTTTCGTGAAATATGAAATTATACAGAATTGAATTTCCTTCAACTATAATAGAGTTTGGGTCATTTTGACAATCGTGTAGGAGTTATGGTCTGAATACCAAAACGGATCCAGAACTTTTTAGGCCTGAATTGGCCCAATCTTCAATGCGAATTGGCCCGTGCTTCTTTCTTCCTTTAAATTCATTTCCAACCCATTTCTTCAGTACATTTAGTTTGGATCTTCAATATAAACACATCTCTCATGGGTCAAGCTTCTGTGATAACTAAATGAGCATTATTTGTAGCCCGATTTCACCATTATTAACTAGAATTACCCTTAATCACCTGGAATCATAAAAAGATTAAAATTATTAATAAAAACATAAAAGAAATATTACTAAGACACTAATTCATATAATTTTAGGGATATTGAATATGCAATATTCCTTACTTATCATACCCCCAAACTTACATATTGCAGTCTCTTAGTAATACAAAACTAACTATTTCCTCTTTCGTGAGAGATCCGATTGCATTTAGCATATGCAACAAGCCTTTTAAACTCCTAGGTTACCCCTAGTGAACGAGTGAAGTCTCGTGAGGGTTTCTAGAGATGTTACCCACAAACATGCCAAAATTCCTGTTTCAAACTTTAATCAAGACGAAGACTACAAAATGTAGTTAAAAGACTTGCATTCAAGAATACTTTCAAATTTCTAAATCCAATAATTCAAAACAATGGTTCTCACACAAAATTTACATCAATCATAACTCAAAGAAACTAACTCTAGCCCCCTCATGAAAAGTAAACTAGTATTCATCAATGTGGTTTAACCTAGCCCTGAGTGAGCAATTACAAGTTCCTTTAATTTATTGGATCCCCTTATTGAATGTATCACTCAAAACATGAACACATGCAGATTGTTTGAATTTTTTTTTTATTTACCTTTTTTTTTATATGGTTGTGCAATGCCCAGATTTATTAGGCATTCAAATTGATCCATGTAGCGAGCTTTCAGCCTGTGACTCCCAAACCAAATAGCTTTAGGGCACCAGGTTTCAAGATACCCCGACGGACCTAATAACTCGAATCAAAACGGCCACAAACCATAGACTAACCAATAACGCAATGCCCATGTTTATTAGGCTTTCAAATTGGTCCATGTAGCGAGCTTTCAGCCTGTGACTCCCAAACCAAATGGCTTTAAGGCACCAGGTTTCAAGATACCACTACAAGAAAAGTGAGTTTTTACGACATTCCTATATTTTGGCTCGTAGAAAGTACTTTTTACTAGGTTCACAAGAAACTCCTCATCATTATTTCATTAAAGTTCAAGCTTTCACGATGTTTTAATCAAATCCCCGTAAAAGAAAGTTTCTACGACGTCAGAAAGACCCCATTAATGTTTGCATATATTAACGGGGTAAATGTTAAACTTTAACGGGGACCAAAGAATCCCGTTAATAAGTACTAAAAAATTACACTTTAACGGAGTTTCTAGCACGATGTTTAATAAGCAATAAACTTTTCTGCTCATAAATTCACCACTCCCGCTGAACCCATTTACTATTTCTTCTTTATTCAGCCAAAGCCCTACAATACCACTTTCAAAATCCTCACTCTCTGTCGTAATCCATATTGCAAGTGATCTTGGTGATATACAGTCAGCAAAGTCCTAATCTATATTGTTGAAACCCCACGAAACCCTCACTCTAATCCAATTTGTTCTCACCAAAGCCCTAATCCACATTACTCATCAACCTTTATGAGCAATTTTGGGTTCATCTAGAGTCGATTTCGAGTTGTAACAAGTTTCATCAACCGATTTGGATCATTCAGAGTCGATTCTGAGTTCTAGCAAGCTTCATCAATTATTTTGGATCACGACTAGAAGGTCAAATTTTTTTTCTTTTACATATTTTGGGGATTTTTCAAAACTATTGTTTCGGTTCTTATTTTTTCTGTTGCAGATTTTTGTTTGATTTTTTATACTGATTCTTGTTTGGCCCATGACTGTAAATGCTTGCTTGTGATTACTACCCAGATTCTCAAAATTCATGTATGTTTGTGCGTGTATATATATATGTATATATATATATGTTTGCTTGTCTACCCAGATTCTCAAAATTTATGTATGTGTGTATATATATATATATATATATATATATAAATATATACGTACGATTGGCTTATTGTTTGAGCATTTCGGGTTCTTTTTTGCTATTGATTTTTGTTAGGTTGATGTGTGTCGATGTGTATTTGTCATTTGTCATTGAATGTGCATATTTGTGGGGGTATATATATATACACACATATACGTATGTATTTCATGGTTTGAGTCGATCTTGTTGGTTGTTTTGACTATTCTCAGGCAGAGCTTCGTATGCAAATTGTTTATTTAGTGTTCATCCATGTTTTGGTTTTATTCTTGTTCAGGTTTACAAGTGAACTTGGGATATGTGATTGGGTATATGGGTGTGTATAGGTGTAGCTATATGCTACGATTTTTTTGAGTTTTAAGGGATGTTTAAATTTGATTTCTTTGTCGATTCTCATTCCACTGAATATGGTTTACTGTTTGTTCATGTTAAAATTAAAAAAAAAAAACTTGTTAGTCTTTGAAATGTATCCCCCTTGCTTTAAGTTATTTGGCTAAACGAAATGAGTGACTATAAGCATATCATTTGTTGGGTCCTCATACTTATGAAGTGATTTAGTTGTATGACTGAACAAAATGTATACCCTTTACTTGTTGTAAAAGAGCATTCATATGTGATATTGTAGTTTCATGTGTGTATTTCTCATATGGACAATTTGATATTAAGAGATGGTTATATGAATTTGAGTTTTAGTTTGGCCTTATTAAATTTCCTGATTACTCCTATTTTTTTTTTTTGTAGTTGTGTGTGGTAATTGATTGGATTTGAACTTCCTTTTAAGTACTTTTTTTTTTGTTTACAATTGAACTTGTAAACTTTCCAGCTTGTGGCTTCTAAAGTGTGAACTTCTCCTAGAAATGTATCTTTCCTGCTGACTAATGTTGTTTTGACATTTTTATCTCTCTTAAGAGGGTGATTGGAGTTTGATGGGGCTTTGCTTTGATATGTTCATCTTTCCTGCTAATTGCAAACTCAAACATTTCTTGTATTTATATTGTGTGCAGGAAATGACAGAGATATTCTTAGAACAACTATATCAATTAAGAGCAAAGAAGTAGTATTTGAAAAGGAAAAAGATAGCCAAATTTCAGCATGCATGGTCCCATTGAAGTAATCATATTATTTGTTTATAGACAAATAGATAAAAATATCAAGACTTGCGAAGTAAGCAAAAGCTGCCACACACAACTAGTTGTCAAGAGTATGCTCATCTAGAGTACAAAATGGTAAGTGGTACTTACTCTCACAAATTATTGTGATTGAACCATAGACCTAACATGAAAATGGTGTTTGTGATTGATTTATGTTGTATCATTATTCTGCTCATGCATATTTTTCATTAATATTTGATGTTTCAATGACTAACTGACTGAAAGCATGCATTGAGCAAGTGTTTGAATCTTTTATGGTACTTTTTCAAAAAGAAGTTGTAGGCTGCAACTTGTTCACATAGAATTCTAAGGTTATAAACTAAGACTTAGGAACTAGTCTAATATTGAATTGATTGTCTTTCTTCAGTTTGTGAGTTTATTGTCTGGAAGTTTCATGCATTAGTATTACTCTTATTCCCACCCTCTTCTGATCCTCCTGGTCCGGCATATATATTCATGGAATATAATTTATTTTGTGTATAGAAATAAAAGAAGCTAACCTTCCACTGATGAGAAATATTCTACGTCAATGATGTTAAATATTACATTTTTACTGTAATATTAAGAGAGTTGATTCTCTATTTTTATGTTCTCCCCAACAAACTATTGAAAAAACTTGAATGAATTTTTGGGAGCATATATATATATATATATATATATATCTGAAGGTAGATTAAATTTTTTATATTATGAAATTATGATATGTGAATAACATCCTTGATTTGATAAAGAAATTGTATATAGAGAGACCATCTGAGATACTAAGAATTCATAATTTCTGGTGCTAGTAGAGTTAACTGACTCTAAAATCTTTAGTCTGAATTTCTGAAGCCAATGGATGAGAAGAGAGCATTTATTAAATACTTATACAAATAAATTACAAAGTAAAGAAAATAAATGAATTATTACAACGACAATCGAGTCCAAAACAGAGGTCATCCCATCATTAAGAGCTCGGTTTTCCTTTGCTTGTAGTTCAAAAAGAAACTGTTATTCCTACTCTTTTCATTGATTTGGTGTCTATGACTAATTTTTTCACCTTCAGTTACTCCAGCATTGAGGAAACTGAATGGGCTTAGGACTTTATTTGAATTCATTAACTCATTTGAGCAAGTTTTCATAGCACCTTCATTAGCCAATAGCCAACCAATTCTTCACATGTAGTACAAGACAGAGATGAAGTACATACTTGTTCTCATATCTCTAGATGGCCCATCCAAAACACCATTAGCCGCCTTATAACTGATGACTCTTACTCAACTTTTGGGCTTGCACTTAAATATCCCCATCAATCTAGTAACATGTTAACATGGCATCAACAACAAACTACAAATTAGCATCCTTGATTTGATAAAGAAATTGTATATAGGGAGACCATCTAAGATCCTAAAACATTATTCATAATTTCTGATGCTAGTAGAGTTAACTAACTCTAAAATCTTTAGTCTGAATTTCTGAAGCCAATGGATGAGAAGAGAGAATTGATTAAATACTTATAAAAATAAATTACAAAGTAAAGAAAATACATGAATTATTACAACAACAATCGAGTCCAAAACAGAGGTCATCCCATCATTAAGAGCTAGGTTTTCCTTTACTTGTAGCTCAAAAAGGAGCAGTTATTCCTACTCTCTTCATTGATTTGGTGTCTATGACTAATTTTTTCACTTTTAGTTACTCTAGCATTGAGAAAACTGAATGGGCTTAGGACTTTATCTGAATTCATTAACTCATCTAAGCAAGTTTTTATAACACCTTCATTAGCCAATAGCCAACCAATGTTTCACATGTAGTACAAGACAGAGACGAAGTACATACTTGTACTCATATCTCTAGATGGCCCAACCAAAACACCATTAGCAACCTTATAACTGATGACTCTTACTCAACTTTTGGGCTTGCACTTAAATATCCCCATCATTCTAGTAAAATATCGACATGGCATTAATAGCAAACTACAATGTCTAAGTAATGATTCAGTAAAAAAAACCAACAATTGTAGATAAAATATGGTCTATGAACCAGAAATATTGTATATGAATCAGTCAGAGGCCTATATGTATAGATCATTTCCCTTTCACATAGTGTACACACCAACTTTTTCCTCAATAACAAACCACTTGGTAGAAGCACAACTACATTCTCCAGAAACCATTCACAAAAATATGTCAAGTGACAGCCCATTGCCTGAGTACAACTTTGGAACTTTTTTGAATTCAGTTTAATATTTTTGTATAAATTTTTTAAAAAAAATTATAAATATATTCTAGTAAATCATTTAAATTCAGCTGGAAGCTCTAAAATGACTCGGTTCACCTGTAGTGAAATATAGTAGAAATACAAAATACAAGATAATGTTTATTTGAATATGATACTCTATATAAAGTGAAGGAATAGGGAAGAACAATTATGAATTATGTGATATTGTGTTTATAACTGTTATAAGGGATATTAAGGTTACTTGAATGTTACCACAAGAGACTATATAAAACTGTTGATAGGAAAAAAAATCAATGGAATTAGTGTAGTTCTAAAACTTTAATATATATATATATATATATATATATATATGTATATAGATAGATAATAGTAATTCTTGGTAAAAACATGATTAAGTTATACTATTTATATTACATAAAATTCTGATATGCCACTTTTCTTGACTAGTCTTCTATCAAGATATTGATTTAATGCATTTAAATAGACAAGTCCTTGCTAATGATAAATTATTGTGTCTATATATGGTCTACTAAGATTGTAATTTACCATGTCTTATTCTACTGTCTATTAAGATCATAAACTACTATGTTGTGTAGGCATAAGGTTTAAAATGACTACAAGTTTCTCTGTTACCTTGCGTTCTTTACTTGGTGCCTAAACTGGTTATTTTGATATATGATTTACTTATAGGACCTTATATTACTTGTTGCCTTAGTTGACGATTTACTTGATGTGTGAGTTAATAGGACTCTAAACTGCCAATTTGTATGACATTAAGATAGGAACTATATATTGTTTCCTTGTTAGATGGCTGCCATCATAAGTTCATATATTAATCTTGCTTCAAGCTAGCTGCTTGGTAGATGTGTAGTGGATTGAAACTTACACCATCATGTTTCAATTAGTTGTTGCTTCAAAATTGTGCTCCAAGTAGATGTAAAGTACCACGATGCCTTTCAACAATAACAAAAAAAGTACCACAATGCCTTTACATGGGAAAAAGAATGGAACAATAACATATAAAATTGAAAATTCCTCTGTTTTTTCTCACATTCTTTTTTTCCTCCAGTTTTTTTGGAAAATGATTTCATTTTACTTTCTCTCTCTTCCTTTTTCATAGGTAAGTAACAAATGGAATCCATTATTGTCCATTAGAGTTAAATCCTCAGATGTATATTTAAAAGGAATGAGAGATATTATTTTTTCTAAACTCTTAAATAATGAATATACTGATATCTAGACTCTTCAGACTAAGGGATCTATCCCATATAGAAGTTCCTAATTCCATGACTAACAACTAGTTATATAGAAAATGGAATATGCTTGAGAGAATTATAAAGTAACTCATTTTATTCATGTTCATTCCTTTGGTTTTCTTGTACATCTTCTCAGGTTTCTTTTCCTTATTTTTGCCTTGCTGTGAGATTTGTTGGATATCAGCATAATGACTATGGTTTTTTTGCTGCTATTAGTATGTAGTTTAGCCAATGTGCCAGTTTCTTTGTACCCTATTTGGTTAGCTTTTGGAGTCTATTGTCTTCTACTGTTATGTTGGTGGCATATTGCTTTGTTCATGGATAGAGATGATATATGAGATGATGATAGCTGAATGTCTTAGGCATTAACTAAGAGTGATGTTGATAATATTATGGGACTTTTATTATAGGCATATTTGTTCTCAATTTGCTATTATTGATCTCAAATCATATAGTAGGCAGATAATTCACTTTGTACTCTTTGTTTTAAGAGAAGTTGGTATTTTAGGCAAAGAAGAAAATATTTTTTCATGATATAAGTCCTTTGTTCTTTTAAGCTTGCAGTGAGGATGAGGTTTAGAACCTATAATAGCTTAGATGCGGGAAGATATATGATACTTGTGGAATGACATGTAGGTTTTGCAATGCTTATTACTTCAGCAAAGCTAGTAAAATCCATATTCCAGTTGGATTCAGAGTGTGTGTTTTGACACTACTTCAATACAAATGTAGAAAAAATTACATCCCCTGAATACCTTGTGAAGTGTAATATTGGATCAACTGCTCTACCATAGGGATCGTTATAAACCAAGGAGTTTAATTGACTGAATAGGCACGAATCTACTCGTAAATATTTTTTATTTTTTTATAGGACACATAAAATATTGTACATATATAATGACAATCATAAACATCATTTCCATGGGCTTGCACAAAGCATCCAAGTTTGTATTCCTATATCTAGTAATGTTTTTCTGCCCATCTAAACTCAGGTCATGTGGAAAAGGCCCTACTAAATCTTTACAGTTTTAAGTCCTTTGGAACTATTAAACCTAATCTTTAGCATTATTAACACTACCGTCCCACTCAAACCAAGATTCATAATCAGTAACAGATTTGATTAATACTAAGCATCTCATTATAATGATTCAAATGGTCCTTTTAATATGTTTCAGTTGTTGTTGAAAGATAATGGCTATTGGTGTACTGGTTGGATAATGTTGTGTGAATTTGTTGGTGATGTGTTTGAGTTTCTTTTATGTTTGGTAAGTTGATGTGTATCATGCTGAAATAATGAACTTGATGCAATAAATAAGAAAGATGCAAATGAAGATTGACAGATGGGGAGAAACTTTGACCTTGTCTTGGTAGATTAATATATGTATAAGTAAACATAGAAAAAAGAAATAAAGAGAAATAGATGTAAAAAGAGAAAATAGTGAAAGAAATAGAAGTTAATTTCTAGATCTCTAAATTTAGGATTCTAGAAGAAAAGTGTTCTATGTTTGGAAAGCACATTCCAAAAATGCAAATCTGCTGAAGTATTAACATTTTTATGTAAGATTTTCATTAAGTAGTCATTTCATTTAAGCTATTGCTTGTGTGTTTCAATTCTAATTTCAAAATTTTATGTATTCATTCACAACTTCTTTCTTTTATTGTCAAATTGTTTCATCCATAGTTTCTTGTTACCAACCATGATATTGAAACAGGGGGATTGTGATCTTCAGAAAGATTTCTACACCTATGCAAATCTAGTATTAATATAGTGTCACTAGTTTACCACATAAGATGTAAATTTTTAAAAATTTTTACACATGCCATAATTACCAACCAACATATCCTTGAGAGAGAGAGAGATTTATAAATATATACACTGAGTGAGAGATAGAGAGAGGTTCGATCAGCCATTTTTTCCCACTTAGTTGACTCTGCCTATTTTTTTTTATATGTGGAGTTTTAAATTGTCAATTTATTTTCTTTAATGTTGATAGCATAAACCATGGTTATACTGAGAATCTTGGTTAAATAATCAATTACTAGATTTTATTAAACGAAAATAGAATAATTATGAATTAAACCTTGAATCTTTGTGTTGGTGAACTTCTAAACACTCATATATGAAGAATATGCACACATGGAGTATATGAACGATTCTCGTGTGAGACATTATGTTGGTGAACTTTGAATGCTTAATGCATTTGTTTATGTGTATACATAAATGATATGGTTGAAGTGTGTATATATAGGTCACAGATTATATATATATATATATATATATATATATATATATATATATATATATATATATATATATATATATATATGGAAGGGTGAGATTAGGTTAATATGCTCACAAGATTGAAACCTAAAAAATCATATAAATGGATAATGTGAAAGATTGAATAGAAAACATGTACTGTTTGGGGTATCTAGAGGTGTGTGTGTTTATATATATATACAAAAACCCTAATTAATTAAGAATGAAAAAAATATCCTAATGTGGAGAGTAGAAAAGGAGAATAAATAATCTAATGTCTAATGATTAATCCCACTCAAATGTGTGAATTAGCATAATGGACTTAATCATGGTAAAATAAGTGATTTTAAATGAGGTTTAGGTAGGGTAATTAAGTCTTGATGTAAACTTGGAGTTTTATCTATTATCTTGGACACCAAAAATTGGCCACACCATTAATAAAATCAATCAAAACAAATGAATTCTTGATGCAATGAAAATATAGCCTGATTATTTATGTTTTCTGATATACTTGTATGGTGACAGGTATAACCTAGAATACCGCCAAAGGCTAGGTTAGTTTGTTACCAGGTTTTTTAGCATCCTGTATAGATGCAAGATACATTAGATTTTTTTTCCTCAGAGATTTTAAGTTGGAGGTGTCAAAGGCAATCTTGAAATTTTTTTCCACCATGTAAGAAGTGTGTCTTATGATAGTGGTAGCTTTAACCAAGGTATTGTGTGACCACATCTGGTGGGGACTCATATAAGCTGTCAAGTCATCAATTTTACCAGAAGGATCTATCTTTTGTACCAACACCTCATGGTTGGTTACTTGAACCATTTTTAAATGACATTCATGATTCACCAATTTTGAACTATGAATAGTGTGCTTGCTGGATTGAGTTGATTCTATTTAGTCATTTGTTTATTCTTACTCATTTTCTTTCTTTAATTTTTTTCCCTTCAAGTTCTTGACATTATTAGCATACTGAAATTGAGGCTTGTGTGTGCAGTAATTGCTTGGATTTTGTATAGCTTAATATCTACCATGAACAATGAGGTGGGAAAACTATCGGAAAAATTGAATGTCAACAATGTGAAGATCGACGTATAGGAGTGAGGAGTGCTAGCTTTTTAAATTGAATGATAATTGTACATTGATGAATTGTTTAACAAGAGTGCTAGAAAATTGGTAGTGTTTTTGAAAATGGATTTCCTTTTTTTTTTTCTTTTGGCACATTGAACATTGATGAATTGTGAAAATGTACGTCTTTAATCTTTTGATATGTATAATGGTGTATTTCAATATATTATTTTAGTTATTGGAATGAAGTGAGATTTGTTAGCATTGTATAGTGTTTAATTGTAATTTTTGAAAATACAGGTTATATGTGGATGATTAGGTAACATTTGAGGGTGTTTTTATTAAAAACAATGATATGTTATTAACAGGGAGCAACAAGCCCCATAAATAAAGAGTCGTCAATATTTAGATGTATTAACGAGGGACTAGGTATGACGTAAATGAATTATTAACGAGAAATTATGCACATCGTAAATAAATTTATTTTGTAGACACAACTTTTTGACGAGGAATATTTTTCTTTTTTATGAGAGGCCAGATATGACGTAATTAATTATTAACGAGGGAATTTGCATATTGTAAATAAATTTATTACGTAGACAATATGTATATTAACGGGGAATATTTTACTTTTTTACGAGATTTAGTTTCTCTCGTAAAAAGTTAAGAGTATTTACGGGATCGTAATAGATGTGGGTTGGGTGTGCGTCGTGAATGACTTTTCACGACGTTTTTGGCTTCTCGTAAAAGGCCTTCTTTCTTGTAGTGTACCCCGACGGACCTAATAACTCGAACCAAAACGGCCACAAACCACAGGAAATTTTATTATTATTATTATTATTAAATTTTTTTTTACAAGTGTAGCATGCTTAAAATGTTTATTCTCAAGGGGTACCAACTTATATTCAGTACACATAATTGATACTCAAAGTCAAGTACAAACCCCACTAACTCTACTAGTGTGCATGTGAATTGTGAAAAGAACAAGAGTCAACCACTCCAAGTCATGTCAATGCAAATAACGACTTCAAACCACTGCATTCAAACCATAATTTCTAGAAATTTTACACATACTCCACAATTGCAAGTCAAGAACCTACATAAAGTATTAAACTCTTGAATGATGTTAAAACAAAACAACCTATAAAAAGAAAACTACCAAATAATTCCTAAAAATCAATAAAATAAAAAAAATTCCCTAAAATATGCCACTACTTCACCTTCATATTTAAAACACAAGAAATGTATCGCCTTACCCCCAAACTTGAATGGCACAATGTCCTCAATGTACAAGGAAGAGAAGCATAGATGAGAGTCAGAACGATATTACTATGAATAGTGGAGTGGACTGGCAGCAAACCAGTAGCTTGAAAGTTAACAATGTTGTTCCCCCCAAAACTTGGATGCAATATCCTGTCAAAAGACACCATTATACAAGCCAAGTGAAATGAATGGGTCCATAATAAGGAACATAAATAATGAACAGGCAGAAAACAAATAACGAAAGCTTTTTTTTTTTTGCATTCATTCTCTAAACTGGTGGTTCCCAATTGTCCAAGATGCATATGTGATAAGATATTGATTATCCAGATACTCTAACGTATAGAGTATAAAGGGGCTACCTTTCCTTAGTAAAGTCATACTGTGTTGAAACAATCTCGACAGTATTAGGTATTGAAATCAGACTTTAAAAAACGAAAATTATCAACTGTATCAAGCATATGACAAAATATAGAATTGATACTACATATATAGTCAGGGAATGGAAGGCAAAAAATTTATTATTGATGTATTTATTTAAATTTAATTGTCATAAAAATATTTTATATTATTTTATTTTTATTTTTTATTTTATTATTATTATTATTATTTTTTTGAAACTAACAAATACACAAAATCCATAAAATAAAATTTAAACGAAAAGAAGAAAATAAAAATAAAAAAGAAAAAGAAAATGTCCTGCCTTACCCCCACAGTGAAACCACCAATACCAGATCGTCCTTTTGCGGGGCAGACATCGGCGCTCCCCCAAAGTGAGCATGCTCGAATTGCTTAGCTAACTCAACAAGCATCTTTTGAGTTTGGAGCTGATCCTCATGTGCTTGATGAAAATGGGCATTCATGTCTGCACGTAATCTCTCAATCTCACCAGTAAGATAATTATAGTGTGCCTGGGTCATAACAAAAGGTGTTGGGTGGCCCCCCCGGGCAACCTGCGGTAGGCACATCCACATCACCCCTTATCGGAGTTTCCTCAACTACTGGTTCTGCAACAATGTCTATCCGGGCTCTTACTGCTCTAGGTAACCTGCTGGTGCTCTTTGTCCAGTCTGTAAGAGAAAAAACAACGATGCCTCTCTCTGTTGGCTTGGAGGCGGCAATCAAGAAATCATAATGTTGTAGTATTTTGGTGATTAAATAGGGAAATGGAAGGGTCCAATTCTTTGCCGACTCTTTACTTTTCTGAACCAGCCCATCGTAAATTGTGTAGAACTGTCCCCAAATGATGGCAGGGATCGAGATCCACTACTTAACATAAAAGGTATAGAGAGCTTCTAGAATTGATCCGCACCTCTGACTTGAATGCCCCAATGGATGAATGTTACGAGATAGGACAGAATCCACAAACCATATCTGTCTGGGAAGTCGAGAACGGGTTGTGGCATTCCTCTTATTATCAGCATATTGCCCATTACACATGTTTTGTATTATACCATGAAGATCGATGTTGGAGAACTCTTTAAAAGTATTTCACAAATGTTGGGTGTATCATCCCAAACCCCTAATGCCGCATCCACCACATCTATCTCAACTCGAATGTCATGCCCATCTATGGAGGAAAATAACACCCCCTGTTCATCTTTTGAAGATGTCATATTATGATAAAATAGCCGAACCAGGCGAGGGTAATAGACATTGGATGCTGGAGTAAACAATGGCTCCAAAAGTCTATCTCTGAATGCTTACACTCCCCATTTCGTATCGTCATGATCGACGAAATCATCTACCATGAATGTAGTCTCTGGAGTAATTTTTCGCGAAGCCCATTCCTCTCGCACCAAATCCTTAGCGCTCTGGACAAGCTTCGGAGGTGGTGGATTGGAGGAAAAGATGCCTTTCCTGGTCATTGGGAGAAGGTAAAGTGATGGGTAATGTGTTCCAGCACTTGGTGAGCACCGGGGCCAAAGCCAAAAAAAAAATCAACCTATGATGTAGATTAGGGTGTAATTGCTGGTAGATGAACTGCCACTGATAGAAGCTGATGTGCAAGGAGGTCAATGCTGACTGGTGCATGTGGTGGATGTGCATATGCTGGTGCGTAGTCTAGGACTGAGAGGGCTGCTGATGGTCGTACTGGGGCTTGGGGTGAGAGGCGCAGGTGCACTGATGGGGGCCCAGGTGCTCACAGAGATGCGTTGCGGTGAGGCTGGAGGGTGCACAGTTGTGCGCAAAAGGGTATTGCGGTGCGGCTAGAGGGTGCGCAGGTGCGCTGGCAGATGTGCAGTTGTGTACTGGCTAAGGCCCAGGTGTGCGTGCTGGGGCACAGTTGCATTATGGCTGCTCTCCTGGTGCACCGCTGTTACGCTGTTGCATGCAGCTGGTGCAGTAGGAGGCTCGCCCTGCTGCGCTACTGTGCACGGCTTCTGGTGTAAGGTTAAGGGAGTGGATGCGTTGTTGCTGGTGCAAGGCTACTGGCGGCTGGATGCCCTGTTGCACGTTAGGGTTTGATTGGGGCTGTTAGTGGTTGAAGATGACGTATATGCGCAACTTTTAGGAAACAAAATGGGCTACGGGCTTTTGTCATGGGCCACTACAAAATGCACATATGCACAACTTATAGTGATCCTCCTATGCAATTGCGTCTTGTGGGCAGTAGGTTTAGGCAAAGACTATCTTTAATTGAGCAAATGCATTCTAGCAGGGGCTACTACGCTTGTTGTCCAGTATACTCTCCTTGAAACTTGTAATTGTGCATAGGCGCTTTCGGAAATGCTTTTGCACTTATTAACCAATAGGTTTACCTGAACTCATCAGTAAACAAATTAAAAAAAATTCAAACATAAAAAAAAAATGAACTTCAAAACTCAACGAAACATATACAACATATAAAAAAAAAAAAAAAAAAATAGAATAGAAAATAGTAATAATAAAAATAATAATAAGAAGTAAAAAAATAAAATAATAATAATAAAATAAAATAATAAAAATTAGAACTAAATAAATGAATAAATAAATAAATAAATAAAATAAAAACAAAAATCAAACACTCTATACTAAAAAAAAAAAAATTAAAATAATTACATTAAGCAAACCAAGTTTAACGTCCAGGCCTGACGGACACCAACATTCACTCATCAAAATAAACGGGATCCACCAACTCGATGACCTTCGCGTTTTCACTAAGCACCTCATTCTCAATGCAAAGTTTTTATCTCTGACCATTCACTTTTAGGACTTTACCATCCTTGATATTTTGAATGTCAACTACTCCATGTGGAGACACGGATAAGAGAACATAAGGGCCTTCCCATCTTGAACGAAGCTTACCAGGAAAAAAATGTAGTTTAGAATTATATAACCACACTTTTTGCCCAGGTTCAAAGGGCTTTCGCATAATGTGTTTGTCATGGAATGCCTATGTTCTTGCTTTATAAATTTTTGCACTCTCGTAAGCATCATTACGCAATTCTTCCAATTCATTCAACTGGAGTCGACGACTAGAGCCTTCTAATTGCATATCAAAATTAAACTTTTTAATTGCACACATTGCTTTATGTTCTAATTCGACTGGGAGGTGACAAGGCTTCCCATAAATAAATCGGTATGGCGACATGCCAATGGGAGTCTTGTAAGCTGTACGATATGCCCAAAGAGCATCGTTACGCCTCAATGACCAGTCTTTTCTATCAGGCTGAACCATTTTCTCTAAAAATTTTTTAATCTCCCTATTTGACAGTTCAACTTGCCCACTAGTTTGGGGGTGGTAGGGGGTGGCAACCTTATGAGTGACAAAGTACTTAAAAAGTAAAGTTCTAAAAAACCTATTATAGAAATGCTTACCTCCATCACTTATAATTGCCCTTGGCGTCCCAAAATGACTGAAAATATTTTCTTGAATGAGTTTAATCACCACTTTGTGATCGTTCGTTCTGGTAGCCACCGCCTCAACCCATTTCGAGACGTAGTTGACCCCAACTAGAATATATTCAAATCCAAAGGAGATTGGGAATGGTCCCATAAAATCAATGTCCTAAATATCAAATATCTCTACAACTATTATAGGGTTAAGTGACATCATATCTCTCCTTGTCATGGCCCCTAACCGTTGACATCTCACGCACGCCCTACAAAATTGGTAAGAGTCCTTAAAGATTGAAGGCCTGTAAAAACCACATTGTAGAACCTTAAATGCAGTTTTTCAAGCACTGAAGTGCCCGCCACATGCTAAGGTATGACAAAAGGTAAGCACATTGTGGACCTCATGCTCAGGTATACAACGCCGGATCATTTGATCCGAACAATATTTAAACATGTTAGGGTCCTCCCAATAATAGGACTTGACCTGGGCACAAAAACGGTCTTTTCATGTTTGAACCAATGTGAAGGAGTTTTACCTATTACTAAGTAATTCACAATGTCAGCAAACCATGGTTCCTTCTCATGAGTGATTGCAAATAGTTATTCATCAGGGAAGGAATCACATATAAGAGGTGGATTGCATATCGACTCGACGAGAATACGAGAAAGATCGTCGGCAACCACATTCTCAAAACCCTTTTTATCCCTAATTTCATTATCAAACTCTTGTAACAAGAGAATCCATCTAATGAGTTGGGGTTTGGTTTCCTTTTTGGTCAAAAAATGTTTGAGAGCAACATGGTCAAAAAACACTACAACTTTGGACCCTAGAAGATATGATTGAAATTTGTATAAGGCAAACACCACAGCTAGCAACTCTTTCTCGGTAGTGGTGTAATTCATTTGAGCACCTAAGAGAGTTTTACTAGCATAGTACATCACAATTGGCAACCTTTCTTTTCGTTGCCCCAAAACAGCACCCACAGCATAGTCTGAGGCATCACACATAATTTTAAATGGTAATGACCAATTGGGGGGTTGCATGATGGGGGACAGAAGATAGAAGTGACCTAAGCTTTTTGAAGGCTTCTAGACATGCACTATCAAAGTGGAAAGGAACGTCTTTAGTGAGTATATTACACAATGGTTGTGCTATCTTACTAAAGTCCTTGATAAACCTACGATAAAAATCTGCATGCCCTAAAAAGGAACGAATACCCCTTACCGAATTTGGTGGAGCTAGTTTAGAGATAAGCTCAACCTTAGCCTGACCAGCTTCTATGCCCCTACCTAACACTATGTGACCTAACACTATACCCTCTTGAACTATAAAATGGCTCTTTTCCCAGCTTAACACCAAGTTGGTGTCTTTACAACGTTTAAACACAAGGGTTAAATACTTCAGGCGACTATCAAATGAATCCCCAAAGACTAAAAAGTCATCCATAAAAACTTTGAGAAACTTCTCTACCATGTCTGAGAAGATAGACATCATAAACCTTTGAAAAGTAGCGGGTGCATTACACAACCCAAAAGGCATCCGTTTATATGCATATGTACCAAACGGACATGTGAAAGTCATTTTCTCTTGGTCATTAGGATCGACTGCCACTTGGTTATACCCATAATAACCATCTAGAAAATAATAGAAACTCTGAACTGTAAGTCTCTCTAAGATTTGATCAATGAATGACAAGGGAAAATGATCTTTTCGAGTGTTTGAATTCAACTTCCTATAGTCGATACATACCCTCTACCCAGTAGTGGTTCGTTGTGGTACAAGCTCTCCCTCAGAATTTGGAACCACAGTGATTCCAGACTTTTTGGGCACAACTTGAGTGGGACTCACCCACTTGCTATTAGAGATTGGATAAATGATACCCGCATCTAACAACTTCACCACTTCATTCATCACTACCTCTTTCATGTTGGGATTTAAACGACGTTGGGCTTCTCTCGAAGGTTTAGCAACTTCCTCTAGATGAATTTGATGCATACACACTGAAGGATCTATACCCTTAAGGTCTGTCACACACTATTCTATGGCTTCTCTATGTTCCCTAAGGACACTCAAAAACTCACTCTCTTGGTCACTAGACAGGCTAGAGGAAATGATGTCCAGAAGAGTTTTGTTTAGTCCTAAGAAAACATACTTAAGATTGTCTGGTAAAGGTTTTAGCTCTAGCTCAGGAGGAGACACTAAGGATGGAATCGGCGGAGTATTGGACAATCTAGGCAATGGTTCCTTAGCTGATCTCCAAGGCAAAAAATTAGCACTAGTTACACTTCCTAACAGAGAATTTACCTCACAGATATTCTGATTTACATTAAACTCCTCACAATCAAAATGGGCTAAACATGCCTTTAAAGGGTCTGTGATTAAAATAAGTGAAAGTGAATTTTTTACAGCCTCTTCTATAAAGTCTACAACATAGCACTCATTTTCATCTGCATGATGTTGAGATGCATTAAAGGCATTTAACCGCACCTTCATATTCCCAAAAGAAATATTCATAACCCTCGTTCGACAATTAATGCAAACATTAGCCGTGGCTAAGAAAGGACGACCTAGAATCACAGGAATGGACTTCATAGGATCAGGTACAGGTTCTGTGTCTAGGACAATGAAATCGATTGGGAAATAAAATTTATCCACTTTTATTAACACATCCTTAATAATCCCACGTGGTTGTTTTATTGATCTGTCTACTAATTGTAAAACAACTGACGTGGGATTAAGCTCACCCAATCCCAACTGCAAGTACATTGAGTAAGGGATAAGATTCACACTCACCCCTAAATCAAGTAGTGCCCTATCAACACCAACATCCCCTATAACACAAGATATAGTGGGTGCACTTGGATCTTTAAACTTAGGGGGGGTGTTATGCTGAATAATCGAGCTCACTTGCTCGGTAAGAAAGATTTTTATTGGGACACTTCCCCTTGAATTACGCTTTTGAGTGCATAAATCTTTCAAGAACTTTGCATATGTTGAGATTTGTTTTATAGCATCAAGGAGAAGAACATTTATTTTTATCTGTTTAAAAACTTTCATCATATCTTGCACTTTCTCCCCTTGTTTCCCAAAAGGTGCCAACTCCTTGAGACGTGTAGGGAATGGAGCTTTAGGCTCAAATGTTGTCTCAAGAGTTTGAGTAGGTGAAGAAAGTGTTGCCTTATTAATTTTAGACTCTAGATTATGACTCTTTTCTATTTCACTCTCAACCTCTTTCTTCTCTTCCACCTTATTATCTAACACTCTCCCACTCCTTAAGATGGTAATAGCCTGAACATGCTCATGATGATGGTCACTGGCAGCGGCATCATCAATTGCATATTGCCCTCTAGGATTAGTTACTAGTTGACTTGGCAACTTTCCTTCCTCTCTATGATTAAAAGTATTAGCTAGTTACCCTATTTGAGCCTCTAACTTAGATATAGATTGAGAGTGAGAATGAAGTAACTGAGTGTTCGATTCAAGTAACTGAGTGCGAGTGTCAAGTTTATCTAATGTCGCTAACACTTTATCCTCAAACACTAAATTCCAAGGTGGAGGCTGGGAAGTTTGATGATAATATTGATTCTGAGGCATATTAGAAGAAGGATAAGCAGATTGACGATCCGACTGAAAACCTGACATAGGGACTGGTCCTTGGGACAAGATTGTTTAGAGATGGACTACGCCATGAGAGATTTGGATGATTCCTCAAACCTGGATTATATGTATTAGAATATGGATTGTTTCCAGGTCTAGAGAAAACAACATTAACTTGTTTTGGATTGGATTCAGAAATTTACGCCGACATGAGACAATCTATGGAATAGTGCAGATACCACATTATTCTTGTAAGATAGGAGAAAGGGTCAAAAATTGACTAGTCGCCATAAGTTGATCGACTTTTCTCGATAATTCATCCATTTTGGTGGAGACATCGAGTGATGTGCCTATTTTGAACGCTCCTCCAGTTTTGCGAGAATTACTTGTTCTAACTCGACTGGTGGAATCATGTTATGTGAAATTTTCACTCAGATTCACAAACAATGTCCATGCCTCATCCTCATTCTTAAGCATGAATGTACCCCCACAAGTTGAATCTACCATTTGCCTATATGACTCAATCAGCCCATCATAAAAAAGTTGTACAAGTTGTCACTTAGGAATATCATGATGAGGGCACTTCCTAAGCAAATCACCATATTCTCCCATGTATTATGAAATTGCTCCCCTTCTATTTGGGAAAAACTGGTAATGGATCGCCTCATTTGATTTGTTTTCCCTATTAGAAAGTATTTCTTGAGGAACTCTTGTTGTAATTGTGCCCAAGAGGTGATCGTATTCGGTGTGAATGAATTCCACCAGTTTTTAGCTTTATCTTTTAGAGAGAATGGGAAAAGACGTATCCGTAAAGCATCATCAGAAAAATTTTGAATTTTAACAGTTGAACAAACTTCTAAGATGATGTTTATACAGATCCTCATTATTAAGTCCATAGAAAGATGGGAGCATTTGTATAACGCTAGACTTCATCTCATAATTTACTGCTATGACGTTAGGCAATTGCATGCATGATGGGGATGTATATGTGCCAGGAGCGAAGTGCTCCTTGAGGGCTCTAGGATTGTTCTCAGCCATAGTTTCAGTTTCATTTTTAGATAAATGTTCTTCCTCTAAGTCTTGGGTCCTAATTTCTCCCCTTTGTTGATGTAAAGTTCTTTCAAGTTCAGGGTTATATGGGACTATTGGTGTGTTTAGAGACCGATGACCCAACATATACCACAAGTAAGAACTATGAACTAATTAAAAATTAAAAATAAATAAATGAAAAAATAAATAAATAAAATAAAATAAATAAGAAAAGAAACTAAAAAAAATAGAAAAAAAATAACAACTAAAAAAAATAAAATAAATTAATAATAAATGAGAGCAAAGTACTAATTTGAATGAACAATCACAAGTAATTTGAATATGAAAAGCTCACAGAAAGTTACGATGAATTTCACTCCTCTGTTCACGGTTCGTAACCAAAAGCACCTGTACTCGAAAAATAAGAAAAAAAGAAATGGATCAGAAAAGAATAAAGCAAAATCCTAACTTAACAATTAAATTAAAACTAATCTTTAAGACTAGGCACCAAAACTATTTAAGCAAGTCCCCGGCAACGGTGCCAAAAATTGATGTGGTTTCAATTCTACTTAACCACTCGCAATAGAACGAGTCTTCGTAGGACAGGGCTATATAGAGGGTGTCGAACCTCCAAGACTTGCAACGTTGAATTGCTTTGTTACTTAGTCTTGAATTAATTCTAAAATAATTAGAAACTAATTGTTGATGTTTGATCTTGATTTTAATTGAGAAAATTAAAGTTATTTATAAATTGATGTTCTGAAATTTAATCAGGAAGAGAAAGTCCTGGGAATTGACTTCACCACTAACCCTCTGACAATGACAATTGTACTAAGTTGGGACGTTTAATCTACGCATTCAGAAAAGAATGACTATAAGCCCAATTCAATTCTATCAAGAGAATTTGTTCAACATTGAATTAAGCATAACTCGCCTTCACTTAGCATGGCCTATACATCTGACTAACTAATGATGTAATAATCCATCTTTGCTTAGTATGCATTATCAAAAATCTAAATTGAACGATATGTGAAAACTATTGTATAACATGTCTTAACAAAATCACAGAAGTTAAAAAGAACCAAACCCTAATCATTGCAAATTTGAATTCATTCTACAAGAACAAGAATAAATGTGTAATGAATTAATACATTCAAATTGAAAGCAATAGTACAGCTATTGTTTATGTCTCGGTTATAGAATCAATGCACAAATTAAATAATTCTCAAATTAATATACAACTTAAAACATTGAAAGATAGGTAAGGGTTACGTCACTTCCCCGGAATGGTGTTTAGCTGCTCATGATCGGATGTCCAAGCTTGAACAATGATGAAATCGCCATCTTCTTGTCCGTATCGTCACGAATCGCCTCTGTATTTCTTCTTTCCAGAAAAAAAATCCCTAGTTTTTTCTCCTTTTCGTTGTTTTACTTTATGAAACAAAACCCACGGGACACCTGGCCTCCCCAAAGCGGCATTTGCGCATAAGAAAATGGCACTTGCACCTCACAAAGTGGCATTTGCGTCCAAAAAGTGGCAGCTGCGCAAATAGGGCAGAAAGTTGCTGAAAACGTCCATTTTAGGAAATTTGTTATGAAATATGAAATTGTATAGAATTAAATTTCCTTCAACTATAGCAGATACAGAGTTATGGTCTGAATTCCAAAATGGGTCTAGAACTTTTTAGGCCTGAATTGGCCCAATCTTCAATGCGAATTGGCCCGTTCTCCTTTTGTTCCTTTAAATTCATTTTCAGCCCATTTCTTCAGTCCATTTAGTTTGGATCTTCAATATAAACATATCTCTCATGGGTCAAGTTTCAGTGATAACTAAATGAGCACTATTTGTAGCCCGATTTCACCATTATTAACCAGAATTACCCTTAATCATCTGAAATCATAAAAAGATTAAAATTATTAATAAAAATATAAAAGAAATATTACTAATACACTAATTCATATAATTTTAGGGATGTTGAATATGCAATATTCATTGCTTATTAGGCATCTTTTGGGAAAGAAAGGGAAAAAGTGCAAGATATGATGGAAGTTTTTAAGCAAGTAAAAATAAATCTTCCTCTCCTTGATGCTATAAAATAAATTTCAGCATATGCAAAGTTTTTGAAAGATTTATGCACTTAAAAGCATAATTCAAGGGGTAGTGTCCCAAAGAAAATCTTTCTCACCGAGCAAGTAAGCTCGATTATTCAGCATAACACTCCTCCTAAGTTCAAAGATCCTGGTGCTCCTATTATTTCTTGTATTATTGGTGTTTATGA
The DNA here is from genome assembly GCA_026545225.1 of Cornus controversa. NCBI lineage: Eukaryota > Viridiplantae > Streptophyta > Magnoliopsida > Cornales > Cornaceae > Cornus > Cornus controversa. Next base: position 21,625,268 of record CM048853.1, on the reverse strand, counting down.
GATTGATAGAGCACTCCTTGACTTAGGAGCTAGTGTTAATCTGTTACCTTACTCGGTGTATTTGCAATTACGGTTGGGTGAGCTTCAACCCATGTCGGTTGTATTACAACTTGTTAATCGATCTGTGAAACAATCATGTGGTATAATTGAAGATGTCATAATTAAGGTGGATAAGTTCTATTTTCATGTGGATTTCATTATTCTTGACACAGAACTTGTCCCTAACCCAAAGAAATCTATTCCAGTGATTCTCGGTCCTCCTTTCTTAGCCATGGCTAATGCAAACATTAATTGTCGTACTAGAGCCGTGAATATTTCTTTTAGGAACATGAAAGTAAAATTGAATATCTTTAATGCCACTCCGCATTCCCCTGATGAGTCTGAGTGCTTTGTTTTAGATGTCATAGAGGAGTTTGTTATGGAATCAGTTCCCCCTATCTTGCCTAAAGACTCTTTAGATACTTGTTTGACTCATTTTGGTTGTGAGAGCTTTGATGTAAGGTAACACATTAGTGAAAGTACTTCCTTACTGCATGCCACCAGTTTAGATTCTTCGCCATTGAAAGAAGCTAAAGATTTTGCACCCTTACTTTTAACTACACTTCTCATTCATTCCTTAGAGTCACCCTTTCAATTTGAGTTGAAGCCTTTACCAAATAAACTCGAATATGCATTCTTAGGATTTAATGACACTTTTCTAGTTTTTAATGCACCCAATGTGTCTAGCAACCAAGAGAGTGAGCTTTTAAGTGTGCTTAAGGAGCATAAGGAGACGATAAGATGGCGTATATCAAATTTAAAAGGGGACTAGGATAGATTCGAGTTACGTCTAGCCTAGATGTTAAACTTGGCTCCTTGGGGGTATTTTGTATCCCCATGTATGTTAGATATTTAGTATTTTTGGTAGTTTAGTAGGATTTATTTTATTTATGATTATTATTATTATTATTTTATTTTGTTTTAGTGATTTTGTGTTTTTGTTCATTGTGTAAAAAAAAAAAAAAAATTTGCCCTCCATTCTCTGACAATGTATGTAATACCAATTCTATATTTTGTCATATGTTTGATAAAGTTGATGATTTCCGTTTATTAAAGTCTAGTTTCAATATCCAATACTGTCGAGATTGCTTCAACACAGTTTGACTTTACTAAGGAAATGCAGTCCCTTTGTACTCTATATGTTAGAGTGTCTAGTTAATCAATATCTTATCACATATACATCTTGAAAAATTGGAAACCACCAGTTCAGAGAATGAATGAAAAAAAAAATTAGCTGCTTGTTTTATGCATTTTAGTTTTTTTTTTCTTATTATTGCCTCATTCATTTCACTTGGCTTGTATAGTGGTGTCTTTTGACAGGATGTTGCATCCAAGTTTGGGGGGGAACACCATTGTTAACTTCAAGCTACTGGTTTGCAATCTGTCCACTCCACTATTTATGGTAATATTGTTCTGACTCTCATCTATGATTCTCTTCTGTGTACATTGAGGACACTGTACCACTCAAGTTTGGGGATAAGGCGATACATTTTATGTGTTTTAAATATGAAAGTGAAGTAGTGGCATGCTTTAGGGAACTTTTTATTTTATTTATTTTTAGGAATTGTTTAGTAGTTTCTTTTATAGGTTGTTTTGTTTTAACATCAATCAAGAGCTTAATACTTTACATAGGTTCTTGACTTGCAATTGTATAGTATGTGTAAAATTTCTAAAACTTGTGGTTTGAATGCAGTGGTTTAAAGCGTTATTTGCATTGACATGACTTGTAGTGGTTGACTCTAATTCTTTTCACAGTTCACAAGCACACTAGCAGAGTTGGTGGGGTATGTACTTGGCTTTGAGTTATCAGTTATGTGTGCTGACTATAAGTTGATATCCCTTGAGAATAAACATTTTAAGTATGATACACTTGTAAAAATAAATAAATAAATAAATGACCTGTGGTTTGTGGCCGTTTTGATTCGAGTTATTAGGTCCGTTGGGGTATCTTGAAACTAGTGCCCTAAAGCCATTTGGTTTGGGAGTCACTGACTGAAAACTTACTATATGGATCAATTCGAAAGCCTAATAAACCTGAGCATTGCATCATTAGTTAGTCTGTGGTTTGTGGCCATTTTGGTTCAAGTTATTAAGCCCGTCGAGGTATCTTAAAACCTAGTGCCCTAAAGCCATTTGGTTTGGGAGTCATTGGCTGAAAGCTTGTTACATGGATCAATTCGAAAGCCTAATAAACCTGGGCATTGCACAACCATAAATAAATAAAAAATAAAATAAATAAAATAATTTTTTTTTTGCATGTGTTCATGTTTTGAGTGATAAATTCAATAAGGGGATCCAATGAATTGAAGGAATTTATAATTGCTCACTCACAGTCGAGTTAAACCACATTGATGAATGCTAGTTTACTTTTCACGAGGGGCTAGAGTTGGTTTCTTTGAGTTGTGTTGATGTAAATTTTGTATGAGAACCATTGTTTTGAATTATGGGATTTAGGGATTTAAAAGTATTCTTGAAAGCGTGTCTTTTAACTGCATTTTGTAGTCTTCATCTTGATCAATGTTTGAAACATGAATTTTTGCATGTTTGTGGGTAACATCTCTGGAAAATCTCACGAGACTTCACTCGTCCACTAAGGGTAACCTAGGGGTTTAAAAGGCTTATTGCATATACTAAATGCATCTGAATCTCCCACGAAAGAGGGAGTAGTTTAATTGTTTTATTTTATTTTTTGTTTTGTATTGCGAAGGTACTAGCAATATTTAAGTTTGGGGGTGTGATAAGTGATGAATGTTACACATTCAATACCCCTAAAATTATATGAATTAGCATCTTAGTAATATTTATTTAATGTTTTTATTAGTAATTTTAATTTTTTCATGATTTTAGGTGATTAAGGGTAATTCTGATTAATAATGGTGCAAGCAGGCTACAGATGGTGCTATTTTAGTAGGAAACTAAAGCTTGACCCATGAGATATGTTTATATTGGAGATCCCAACTAAATAGACTGAAGAAATTGGCTGAAAATGTATTTAAATGAAGAAAAGGAGTACGGGCCTATTAACATTAAAGATTGGGCCAATTCAGGCCTTAAAAGTTCTGGACCCATTTTGGTATTCAGACCATAACTCTGTACACGATTGTCAAAATGACCCAAACTTTGTGTAAGTTGAAGAAAATTCAATTCTGTACATTTTCATATTTCACGAAAATTTCCTCAAACGGACTTTTACGGCACCTTTCTGCCCTATTTGCGTAGCTGCCACTTTTTGGGCGCAAATGCCACTTTTTTAGGCGCATGTGCCTTTTCTTATGTGTATTTGCCACTTTGGGTAGGCCAGATGTCCCGTGGGTGTTTGTTTAACAAAGTAAAAGGGAGAAAAGAGAGAAAATTAGGGTATTTTTGGAACAGAAACACACAGAGAGATATAGAGACGCGATTCATAACGATATGGGCAAAAAGATGGCGATTTCATCTTCGTTCAAGCCTGGATCTCCGATCATGAGCGGCTAAACACCATTCTGGGGAAGTGACATAACTCTAACCTATCTTTCAATATTTTAATTTGTATATTAATTTGGAAATAATTTCATTTGTGCATTGATTGTATAATCAAGGCATAAACAATAATTGTGCTGTTGATTTGAATTTTAATGTATTATTTCATTACATATTGAATCTTGTTCTTGTAGAATGAATGTAAGTTTGCATGATTAGGGTTTGATTTTTTTCAACTTCTGTGATTTTGTTAAGATGGGTTATACAATAGTTTTTACATATTGTTCAACTTAGAGTTTTGATAATTCGTACAAAGCGAAGATGGGTTATCATATCATTAATGAGTCAGATGTATAGGTCATGCTAAATGAAGACAAGTTATGCATAATTGTATGTTGAACGAATTCTCTTGATAGAATTGAATTGGGCTTGTAGCCATTCTTTTCTGAATGCATAGATTAAACGTCCTAAATTAGTACAATTGTCATTGTTAGAAGGTTAGTGGTGAAGTCAGTTCCCAGGACCTTCTCTTCCTGATTAAATTTCATAAATTAAATTTACAAATAGCTTTAATTTTCTCAATTAAATTCAAGATCAAACATCAACAATTATTTTCCAATTATTTTAGAATTAATTTAAAGACTAAGTAACATAAAAATTCAACCTTGCAAGTTCTTGAGGTTCGACACCCTTTATATAGTCTTGTCCTACGAGGACTCGTTCTATTGCGAGTGGTTAAGTAAAATTGACACCACATCAAAAAGGATCTGTAGGGGAATTAGTGTCATTTTACATTAAATGCATTTACTAGCCTTAATTTATGATTTAAATTAATTGCCTTACTCTATTATATTTTTTCATGTATTTGCACTAAACTAATTGGTGGGACAATTCTGTCAAATTCTCAAAGAAGGGCATTTTAGAAATTGTTTCTAGCGCAACAAAGTGCAGGGGTAATTTTGGAAATTAAAGTCATTAGGGTTTGTAGTCTTTATAATAGGTGAAATTCAAAATGAAAAGAAAAAGAGGCTGAGATAGTATAGTGTAATTCGGTGCTGATATATTGTGAGGATGTGAGAAAGGGGTATAAAGCAAGATAGTGAGAGAAAGTGTGTGGGTTGTGTGATATCGGCGCTTGATACAAAAACTTGAACTAGAGGAAAATGAGAGAGGAATAGAAAAAATGAATGGAAAACTCAAACAGGTATAAGGTTTTTCATGGTCTTGAGATTAAGGTGTGAGATATAAGTGTGCGAGTGTGTAAAGAGAGAAGGATTTCTGGTGTGTGACTGACTATGTGAGTGCTTAGAGTGAGAAACAACAAGAGATGGTGAGAGTTTAGAGAGAGAAATTGAGTCGATGTCCATCATCATCATTGAATGATTTTATTCCAGTTGACATCGTAGTTTCAAGCTGAGGCTTCGTTCATCATGAACATCAATCGAGGCTCTATTTGATTGAGTCTTTGGTTCGCGCTTGAATCTCTGTTCTTCGTCTGTTGGCAACATCAATCGGTTGATCGTCGTCTTCTAGAACATATATCTGTTCATCGTTCATCTGAAATCACCTTGGCTGGTTCATCTGCCCAGCTTAAATTGTGGTTCTATTTTCTGGGTTTTTAATTATTGACTCCATTTTCTAGTGAATCATTCACGGTTCTTCTTCTATTCGTCATTTTTGACTCACTCAAACACACTCACAAAATTTAGTATAATCTCTTCTAATCTCAGTTCTTTTATTTCTCACTTCAAATGAGCTATAATGATTAAGTATATATGTATATGCACACTCTCATTGCGCACTCATTGAGACTTTATTGTTGCACACACATAACATAGACGCATTATCTTTTTTGAAAATATGTTTTGGACATATTATTTGCTGAAAATCTGTGTTAACTATTCTATATTATAAAGTTTTGTTCTAAGTTTTGTTTTCTATGTTGCTGAATTGTTCAACTTGTTGCCATAAATCTATAGTTGCTGAAATTGGTTTTGGCTGTTCTAAAACTCTATGTTGCAGAAATTTGTTTTGCTTTCCAAACTTTTAATTTCTGAATTCTGTTCTGCTGGAAATATGTTGATGAAAATCTAATTTACAAATTTGTTTTCCTTGAATATAATCTGTCTCAGAAATCTACTTGAATATATGTTGAATTTGAGCCTTGCTAATTAAGATTCTATTTGCTAAAAATATATGTTGACTTTGGTTTTTATTAAGTTCTAATTGCTAAACATGCATCCATAATTTCCATCCTACTAAAGTCTACTCTAGTCGTAGTTGTGTCCATTTTAAGAATAGGTACAAAGACAAAGAAATACCAGGACCATTGTTTGAAGTGAATTCCAAGCTGAATGGTTGTTCAAGAAGTTAAGAACAGGATTCCTAGAAAGAGTATTCTACTACAAGTCTATTACAGCTACACTCAAGGGTGTACATATTGAAGCCTATCACAGCAGAAGTTCAAGGGTCATTATCTATCAAGAATTCAAGTGGCTGTGACATTATCAAGCTGGACTTTGAACGCTAACAATCAAAGCTTGAAGAGTTGTTGTTTACTACATCGAATTGACTCCACATTCACTATATATATTCCAAGTATGGGGATACTTTGGACAGGGGGAGTGTGAGTAATTGGTGAGAGATAGCTTTGGCTTTGGAAAGCCTGGGCTGGGTTGGGAGCGGAAAAGCTATTGTGAGGATTGGTGAGAGTGGTTTAGGCCTAGGGAGGCTATGAATTGGGTTGAGTGCTGGAGTGATTATGTGGTGAGATGGGTGAGTGTGAGAGTGATTGGAAGATTACTGTACTACCCTTTCAGACATAGTGGAGCTCAGTTCGAGCCTGCGGGCCAAGAGGTTTTTCACCCCATATTGGGGTTTTCCTCTATAAATCTCTGTGTCAAGTTTATGTGATTTGAGTTTGCCATTCTTAGAGCAATTTTAGGAAGAAAAATGGAAGAACCTATTCACTCCCTCCCCCTCTAGGTTCATCAATTGTTATCGAAGCCCAAGTCTGCATTTATTGGTTTAACTACCTGCAGTAAAGATCCTAAGTATGATTGATGACAGTTTTACTCACAAGGCTCCTATTTTTAATGGCACTAGCTTTGACACTTGGAGGACTAAAATGGTTTCTTACTGTCCATCTCCTATGATGTTTTGGATGTTATATTAGAAGGGGTTATCATCATTGATCCTGCAAACCCCTCAGCAGCTGATAAGATTGCAAAATTAGTCGATGGGAAGGCTAGAAATGCCTTATACAAAGCATTGCAAAAGCAAGAATTCACAAGAGTCAAAAATTGCAAAAGTGCAAAGGAAATTTGGGACTCACTTGTAACTACATATGAAGGAAGCAACAACATCAAGGAAAATAAGATTCAACTTCATCAAGTCAAGTTCGATGGTCTTAAGATGTATGAAAAAGAAAATGTGGTAAATTACTTCTTCAGAGTCAAAGAGATTGTAAACGATATGAGGGCCCTGGGTGAACAGATTGAAGACAAAGTGGTGTGCAAAAAGATACTGCGCACTATGACCGATATGTTCAATCCCAAGGTCACCATTCTAGAAGACAAAGACATCTCTAAACTCAACATTGATAAGATGGAGTAATCTCTCACAGCTTATGAGATGAGAATTAGACCACCTACTCAATCAAGGAGAGAGTCAGCTCTAAAAGCAAAAGAAGTGGAGGCTCCAATTGAAAATGAATCAAATTCTGATGACTCTGAAGACGAAATGACTTACATAGCAAGAAAGTTCAAAAAATTCAAAATGAGGCGAAAGGCAAAGCAATAATAAGGACAAGGTTGTTTTGCATGTGGATAGTAAGGTCACTACATAGCTAACCGCAATATAAAGGAAAGGGTAAGAAAAATGTATTTTACACCAGTTAGGATTGAAGCTCAGAAGAAGAACAACAAGAATCATCTGATGAGAATGATGAAGAGGCATACTTATTTATGGCCTTACAAGTATCAGATATGGCAAGTTCAGATTTTGAGAGTGAAAAAGAACCTGATGTTGATGAAGTCCTTGCAGAATGTGAATGGTTGGTATAGAAGTGTAGTGAACAAAGAAGCAATTGAAAAGGGCCAACTCAGAGCTGAAAAAGTCAAAGGAGTTCGTATAAAGCACTTAAGGGTAAAATTGTCTACTTTATGTGCCATTTCACTTACTGTGTGCTATCTAACAAAATACTGGACTCAAGAATCAAATTGGAGCACCAAAAGGTGCAAATTAGAACTGAATTCATTTCTTGAGGAGGGATCTCAAAAGATGCATGAGATTTGGGAAAAATCAATGAGGCAATTAGGCAAAATTGGTATTGGCTTTGACGACAAAGCCACTCAGGTGAAATCAAATAAATCCCATTCAATTTTTGTTAGAGCTGGGAATGGTAATATATATACTTCATATCCTATTGTTGATGTAGCTAGTAGACCAAAATTTGAAATTCTATTTAATGCTTATCATCAATCTAGGATTAAGAATGCATATTCTAGAATTACATATTCACTCAATAAGCCAGGCCTCTGTGCCTCAGGAAGCATAGAGTGTTCGCATCTAAAAAGTGTGTAAGTTTGAGCAATAAAGAACAATTGGCTCATTTAAGTTCGTAGCCTAATGAGCTCGGTTATTAAGTTCGAGGGGTGTTTCTTCACCTAATGCCCTAAAATCATTTAGTTTGGGAGTCATTGACCCAACGCTACAACATGGGCTTACTAGAAAGCTTAAGGGACTTAGGCATTGCACAGTTGGTTGTACTTAAGTGTTTGTAAATATTTTTGCAGTTAATATTATGCTTTGGTGATATGTTTCAAAAAGTTGTTTCTTTTAAGAACGAATGTTCTATTTATTCTCCATTTACGACAATAAATCACGCATTGAAATGTATGTTCACCTTTCAAAGAGGATTTTAGGGTTTGCACTTGTATGTGTATCGAACTGACCATTATGTGGTGAATGTCGCCTAATTCTGATTTCCAAGGGTTTATATCTATTGATGTCCCTATAACTCCATAATACTTGTTGCATTTGTCATTTTGAACATCAATTGGGGTATCACTCTTTTTTAGATGATGACTAAGCAAACCACCATTTTTGCATATTTTTGTGAGTTTAACAAGCTTGTTAAATCCAATGAGATTTCACTCATCCACTAGAGGTGTCTAGGGATTTAAAAGGCTTGTTGCATTCGCTAAATGTAGCCGTGTTTCCCATGAAAGCGAAAGTAGAGTAGTTGCTTTATTATTATTATTTTTTTGTATTGCTAAGGGACTAGCAATATCTAAGTTTGAGGGTGTGATAAGCGTTGGACGTTATACATTCTCACGCCTTTACTTATGTATTTTAATCTCATAACTGCACATATAGTATAGTTTTTACGTGTTTTCATGTTTTTGATGATTTCAGGTTCAAACTCAAAATTCGGTGCAATTTGACTCATTTATCAGTTCAAGAATGCATTCATATGTCTTATCGTGCTTTATAGAAAGTCCACATCAAGTAATAGTGAATGGTGTGTCAAGACTAGAGTTGAAAAACTGAAGAGTTGAAGAACTGTAGAAGAAGGAAATATCGATGCATCAAAGTATCCACTTCAATGCATCACAAATTCCTGTAGAAGATATTTTTGGAAGATATTTTCCTCTTCTTGGCCACTTGTCTCATTTCTTCTAGAAGATGCCTTGGATGAAAATTCAGTGATCTTTTGAGCCTCAAATCAGATATATAGCAAAATAATATGTAATAGATAGATATACCACAATTCTTCTAATATAAAGCATATATAGAATTCTAGAGAGAGAAAGTAAAGTTCTAGAGAGGGAAAGCTTTAAAGAGGGTTTTGTAAGGCCTTGAAGACCATTTTAAGCATGGGATCATCTCTGTCTATGGAGTGCTTCCAGCCCACCATGATCAACTAATCCTTCTCTAGGGGTTTGATAAGCCCTAGTCTTGTAAAAATGTTCTAACTTTAGTGAATTGGAGTTTTTGTGTAATTTTTGTGTATATGTATCTTGCCTTGAGCCTTATGAGTAATATAAGTTTACAAATTCTTCATGTTTATCTGAGTAATTTATCTTTCTTGTCTTAGAACGCTTATTTTTCTTACATGATCTTCAAACACTTATAGTTCCACAAGGACTACATATGATGGCTTGATATTAGTTTTCACTTTAACATGCATAGCTAGATTTGCATAATTCATGCTAAGAGATGGTAAATTGGCTACACTTAGTTAATTAGATATTTAGGTAAGTAGGTAGGTAGGGAATTTACACGCATCGAAGATGAATTATAGTATTTTAAGGTGCATGTATCCTCTTGAAGATAGCATTGTAGGCTACAAACCATTTGCACCACTTAGTACACAATTACATGGATTCTAGCAATTTATTATAAGTATGACATACTACGAGGCTAGTGGTGAAGTCTAGACCCTAGTCCTTTACTCTTCTCTCAAACTTCGCATTTTAGTTATCTTTTATGCTTTTGAAGTAGAGTAAGAAAGCAACCAACACTTGGTTGTGATTTAAATGAGAATCAACCCTCGACCTTTAGTGAATTATTCCTACGTAGTCTTTGTGGGATCGACACCCTCAACTTAGAGCCCTATCCTTCAAGGATTCGTTCTATTGTGAGTGGTAAATATAAATTACAAAATTCCGCACACAACACAAACTCGCAAATCTAGGCATTGAATTTTCTACTCCTACTACCATCTTTTGTGATAATCAAACTACGATTGTTATTAGTAAGAACCACACTTTACATAATCGAAGCAAACATATAGACATCAAATATCACTTCTTGAGGGACAATGTGCAAAAAAGAAACATTTTTATCCAGTATATCAATATTGCACAATTAGCAAATATTATGACCAAGCCCTTGCCCCCGACATGGTTTGAGACATTCCATAGTGCCTTAGGCCTCACTTTTCCTCCCCGCTACTCTATTTTACTACCTTTTTGACTTTCATTTTCAAAAATGGGGAGAAAGAAGTTAGGGTAAGAGGTTAGGTTTTTTACATTAAAAGGCAAAAAGAGGAGATTGATGGTCTAGAAGCCTATGAGTATGTTTGCCCAAGTTTTAATGTCAAAAGGATCTGTAGGGGCATTAGTGTCATTTTACATTAAATGCATTTAGTAGCCTTAATTTTATGATTTAAATTAATTTCCTTGCTCTAGTATATTTTTTCAGGTATTTGCACTGACCTAATTGTAGGGGCAATTCTGTCAAATTCTCAAAGAAGGGCGCTTTGAAAATTATTTCTAGGCCAATAAAGTGCAGGAATAATTTTAGAAATTAAAGTCATTAGGGTTTCTTGTGTTTACAATAGGGTTTCTTGTATTTACAATACGTTGTGAACATTGTCCAATTGTGGTGGCATGACCAATTTATAAGCCACCTCACCGACACACTCAAGAATCTTGAATGGTCCAATATATATTGGTGACAACTTGTCACTCCGCCCAAATTGCATTAACCCTTTCTGTGGTGAAACCTTCAGAAACACATAGTCTCCCACGTCAAAGGATAACGGTCTCCTCCTCCGATCGGCATAGCTCTTTTGCCTACTATGGGCAGTCAATAATCGCTGTTTAATCAACTTGATCTTTTTTGTAGTCTCATGTACAGTATTTGGTCCTACGGATACAGTCTCACCCACCTCAGTCCAACAAACTAGAGATCTTCAAGGTCTGTCGTACAATGCCTTAAATGGTATCATCTCAATACTGGCCTGATAATTATTGTTGTACGCAAACTCCACAAGTGGCAAATGGTCTTTCCAACCACCGCCAAAATTAAGAATACAAGCGCGAAACATATCCTCCAATATCTAAATAGTATGCTCCAACTGTCCGTCGATCTGAGGATGGAATGTTGTGATAAAATATAACTTGGTGCCCAACACTATCTGAAATCCCTACCAAAATCTCGACGTGAACTGTGGATCCCTATTCGATACAATGGATACTGGAACCCTATGTAGTCTCACAATCTGCTCTACATATTGCTTACTGAGCCTTCTCATATCATCATTCAACCTTATAGGCAAGAAGTGAGCTATTTTGGCCAATCTATCCATAACAACCCAAACTGTATCATTGCCCTTGTTTGATCTCAAAAGACTCATCACAAAATCCATGATAATATGTTCCCATTTCCACTTTGCCATTGATAATGGTTGCAACAACCCAGTTGGCTTTTGATGTTCTGCCTTTACTTATTGACAAGTAAGGCATCTCACCACAAACTGTGCCACATCTTTCTTCATACCTTGCCACCAATATTGGTGCCTTACATTGTGGTACAGTTTTGTTTCACTAGGATGAACTGTAAAATGAGAATGATGAAATTCTTATAATACGTCATCACGACAATTAGAAGGAACCACCGTCAATCCTCTGAATGCAAGATCTAATCTCTCACTGTCATACCACCAGTAATCTATGAGTGAATAGCCTCCAACTCACTATCTCCCTTCTATGCCTCGATCACCCTTCTCATAAGCATAGGTTGATCTACCAAGCTAAATAATGTAGCTAACTCATTATTATCACTGAAATACAACCCCAACTTTGAAAAATCTTTCGTCATTTTCCATTCCTATATAGCTATGCTAGCTAGAGTTCTCTAAGACTTTCTGCTCAAAGCATCTGCCACTACATTTTCTTTCCTTGGATGGTATTGTAAATTAAAATTATAATCCTCCACCCATCGCCTCTGTCTCATATTCAAGTCCTTTGGGGAGAAAAGATACTTGAGACTCTTGCGATCCAAATACACCTCAATCTCTCACCATACAAGTTGTGTCTCCACCCTTTCAATGGCAAGATCACCGCTGCTAACTCCAAGTTATGCGTAGGATAGTTGTGCTTGTGAGTCTTTAATTATCTAGACCTGTAAGCAACTACTCCATCACATTGCATCGAGACACAACCTAGCCCAATCCCCGGAGCATCACAATAGATTAGATTAACCCTAAAGAATCTAGCACCAAGTTCAGGACCTTACATCCCACTAGTTTCACAATCTCATTACATCATATCTCATTACATTCCTCCACTCCAAGGAACTGATTAACGGTTAGAAAGAAGTCCTTCCATATCACACTTTACTCTAGGCAACCCTCACTAATGAGAGTTTGAGGTCACCTACAATTACTTATAGTAGCCGTACAGCGGTCTCGACCTGCTGTGTCGATTATGTCCATATTGTCTATCTTTTCCCCCTCATGGAAAATAATCGTCCTCACTTTAGACAACACATGTCAGGGTCCTCAGCCATAATCAACTTATCCTTCACTTTACATCATATCCACATTTATGATTCAACCTTTCATTTCGTTTCACATAATTCAAATGTCTTATTTTTTAATGTACAGTGTCATCACATGTCCATTACCTCAAAAGGAATTAAGTTAATTCCAAGTCCTCATTATACTATCTTAATAGTACACCTTAGACACACTTTATCTAGAATCCCAGTATCACAATACCACTAATTGTCTTAGTCAATTAACTGACTTCTGGTTCTCAATAATTGTGTAAAGATTGCAACGCTAATATAAACCACTACCAAACTTTCGGTTTAGAAAACATTAAGGTAATCATACCTTTCCCCCTAATCCTAGACTCACACTCTCAAAGTCTATCACAACATCACAATCTATTCAAGTTCAAACCTCTACCTAGGTTTACCAAATCCTCAAACCAGAATTTCTAAGTGGCGACAATAAGTCACTACTACCCATACAACACATAATGAGACACTAAATTACAATGCTCAGTCACATGAATCATATATTCTAGATAGCACATAACATAGAACATGTTAAATCACATACAACTCACACCATACATGACATGACATATGATGTATCTAAACAAACCAATACCCCAACCCTCGAGCTAAAACTAGGAAAATATCGTTGACCACATATGGTCTTAGTATACCCTCTGCCTGAGCAAATGTGAAAACACGGCCCAGTTCCCCTAGTATACTAACACATACTAAAATGTACCACATCAAGAGTGGTTGTCTCAATCCTCAATCTTAAATGAATCCATAATCATTTCTCATCCTTTGTCCAAGGTATTCATACCTAAGGCTTTGATAAGCTATATGTCAACACATAATTCCAATCTAAAACATGATTAGACTTCACCCTACGTCCTTAGTTTTTCAACCTATTACTTTGACGTAATCTTAGTGCTCAATGTACCACTTCAAATCCAAACGCAATCTGACCATTACCTTTTTGTCCCGAGGTATTCCAACCTAGTGCTTTACTAACAATGCGGATATCGCCAAATCCTTTCAAATCAAGACATGGTTCAACCTTTACCCGTCGTCCCTAGGTATTCAAACCTAGTGCTCTAAGAAACTACATATTAACATATAATTCTAACCAACACGTGGTTGGACCCTCACCCTTTGTCCTTAGGTTTTTGGACCTAACGCTTTGATACCATGCTGTCACGCCTCGATCTCTGATTCCCAAAAATTGAGTGTGATTGGGTTTACCGAACCACACTTTGAACCACAATCCCTCTTGATATCATATTTTGATACCAAGACTTCACCTCAATACTCTCACTAAGGTACCATACTTTGGCACTAAAACTATCACGCCCCAATTTTGAGTCACCGAAAACTGAGGGTGAACCCATCCATTAACCCTAATGTACCCTTCTTATTCTCAATTATCGTGAAAGCTTAACTCTATTCTTGCACATGGACATGCACAACTCAACCTCAACCAACCTCAATGGGCCCCACGTCAAGCCACATTGCATATTCCACATTTTGGTGGACTGCAAAATTTTGCACGATTGAAACATAGGTTTCACACGATCAATAATTCGCACGATCAAAAATCACATTTTGCATGATCGAAATGGTTCGCTCAATCGAAGTGTTATTGAATTTTGTCATTACTTAGGACTTTTGCCATTTAAAAACCCTGCAATTTTTTGCATGATCATAAATGGATTTTTGCATAATCAAAGGAGTTCTATTATGCAAAATGGACATTTAGCATGATCAAAATGCCTTCTACTAAAAATCCTGTACTTTTATAATTATTCCATTTTATGCCCCCACAATCCATTCTAGCAACCTAAACTCATCCACATATGTCCACACAACTGCTCAAACATTAATAGAATGCTATAACATCATTAATAGGTTTCAAACACATACAATGATTCATTCCCCAGAGATGCAACCTGCCACTCATGTAATTACTCTATTCCAGAACTCAACTTATGGTGAGACTGGAATTTGAAATTGAAACATACACCATTGGATAGATAATTTAAAAATACTCAATTTTAAAAAAAACTACACTCAATTCCGATCTAAAATGAATGAGTTATTCCCAATTGAATTTCGGACACAGTAGAATATTTCGATTATGCGAAATTGCCATTTTGCACAATCGAAATTGCACTCTGTAAAATTTTCTACAATCTGATACATTGGCCATTTTGAGTCCAAATCTCATCCTAACAACCTAGGATCATTCATACCTCATTCTAATTATCTACACATGATATATCATCATATGCATAGTTCAAATTATCCATTTGGATCACTATGATCTCATAATCCTCATACATTTCTTACAAAATCATACATGTCCTTATATACATCCACAAGTTATCCTCATATACTTACATACATGAATTTCAAATATAAACAATTTTTATATATTGTGAATAAAACTACAACATTAACATAGTCACATGCCACATGTTGACATGAATAGCCAAAAATACATAATCCATACATAAACCTCAAAAACATCTTAAAAACATGCTCTTATGAGGTCCAAGTGACTAATCAAGTCCTTCCCATCCATCATCAATGCCTTACCTACAAAATGTTTGGGGGGAGAGGGGTGAGCAACTCAACGACTCAGTAAGAACACCCCAACCCACCTAGGCATCGACCCGATACTAACCTACATGTCACTACACAATAAGGCATACCAATGTCCTCATGCCAACCAACTCAATTCAACACATGTATCATGCTTAACAAGTTAATAACATAAGAATACAAGATATATACAACTTCTCAGTCATAATCTGATACATATGCATGATTGGTCCACTCCGACGACACTAGTGTTATGGGGCAACTCCAATGGTCACACATTGATGACATTATATAAGCCTTGCATTAGTGATTGGGCAACTCTGATGATCGCTATACTTGGTGTATCATTTGGCATATCTGACGATCATCCCATTGAGAGTATTCTCACCAATTCAAACACATGTTTGGCTATCTCCAAATTCCATGTACTAGTTGGACAACACTCTGATATACATGTTCTGATATACATGTGTACATACTTATAAGGCACATACACCTCACATAACATCTATTTATCATGCTCTTCAATGTACATTCTTGCTATAATAAATGCTACCATGTATTTCATTATCACATTCTACATATAGCCACATATGTGTTTCAAAGCATGCATATCATTCACATATGCCTATAATTTACAACTTAGCAAACTTATCATGCTTTTCCAATTCACATTCACACCATAGCATGCATTCAATCCACGTACACTTTCTATAACCAACATATAACTACATATATGCTGCAAGTTATGCATGCTAACCACATATGCATACAATGCTTCAAACAACAAAACATATTCTCATTCATATACATTGCATGTATAACATCACAATTCATCATATATCATGTAATGCATAATTCGAGCATGTAAATGTAAAGAGGAAAGGAAAATTTATCCAACTCCCACCACTCACCCATACATACTAACACAATTCACACACTCCCAATCTTACCAACACCCTAGAATCGATGACTAAGAGTGAAATAGCACCCCTACCTCAAGTTTGGAGCCTTCCTCTAGTAAACCCTAGGATTACCAAACTCCAAGTTCTTCAAATGTGCAACTTCTTTCCGTAGAACCGTAGATCGGGTCAAGGAAAACACATTTTCCTTCTTGGACGAAGCCCAAATCAAACTTCATTCACCCTCCATTTTTAGAATTCTCAAATGGGACACTTTGAACCCACCAATGTGAAGAGGGAGATGAGGGGAGCACACTTGTCTTTTGGAGTAAACTCCAAATCTCACTTTAAAGTGTTCAAATCAAAGGAAGAAGGTTGGAGAAGAAGGAGAGCTAAGAACTCTTCAATGGCAGAATTATATCTCTATATGTTCTATCTCAGCCATATACATATAGTGTATTGACACCTCACTAAGGGCAAATGACCATTTTGCCCTTAGGTTACTTAATTTACCTTCCCGGGCTTCGTTTTTGATTCTGAAAGCTTCTACAGTCTCGAAATCACTTTCTTAAATCATTAAAAATTTTGTTATGTCCAAATTCAAAAATAATTATTTACTAGAAAATTCACGAAATCCCGGGCCCACCGGGACTGCGTCCCAAGACCCCATTAACAAAAAAAGTCAAACTTCTTCAAATATTTCAAAAACTTTCAAAAACCTCTAATTAACCTTCCAAACTTGTTTTCCACTCTCAAAACATTCATAACATCATTTTAAAATGATTTATAGTGAAAATGATGAAAATCGAAAAATCGGTCAAATTTGGTTTCGATCTCTACAGTCCATGACTAAAAGAGAAGAAACACATGTACCTTAAGTTTGGAGCTTTAGTTTGGAGCTTTCCTCTAGCAAACCTTAAAATCGTGAAACTTCAATTTTCTCCAAATCCCATTTTCTTTCCATAGAATCGTAAATCGGGACAAGGATAACAAACTTTCCTTTTTAGACAAAGCCCGAATTCGAACTCTCACTACCCTCAACTTTTGGAACTCACTAATGGGGGACTTTGAACCCACCAAAGTGAAGAGGAAGAAGAGGGGAGCAACTTTCTCTCTTTAAGCAAGCCTCAAATCTCACTCTGAGGTGTTCAAAATAAAGGAAAAATATGAGAAAGAAGGAGAGCTTGGTGGAGCTTTAATGGCTGACTTCTCTATCTCCCTAATATGTCCCAGAAATATACATATAAGTGTATTGACAACTTACTAGGTGCAAAATGACTATTTTGCCCTTAAGTTACTTAACGTACCTCCCGAACTTCATTTTCGATTTCGAAAGTGGCTATAGCTCCTAAAATCACTTCATTGGCTCATTAAAAATTTCACTTGGTCCAAAATTAAAAATAAATATTTTTTAAAAAAATTTTAGATTTCTGGGCCCACCCGACCCGCTTCCCAAGCCCCGTTGACCTAAAATTCTCAAACTTACCTAAACGCTCTCAAAACTATTCAGAACCTCTAAACAAGTCCCCAAACATATTTTTCACATTCAAAACATGTTAAACATCTTTTAAAATAAATTTATAACAAAATTGATAAATAAAAAGAAAATCGATCAAAATTAGACCTGGTCTCTATAGTGATTTGCTGATCCACTTATATATTGATCCTGGATGTAATTTTGTCATTAGTAATCTACAGTCTATTACTTTCAATTTGGTGGAAGTTACCCCCCAAGTGCCTTACGGGTAAAGAACTTATTCCGAACCCAAGAAAATGATTAACTCAACTTTCAATATGCAAAAAGGATCTGTTATGCCCACAAAAAAAGGCCAGCTCGACTGTGGCATACAAAATATTGCATGATTTGCATTCAAATTAGGAAGTTAAATCATATAATTACTTAATATTAATAATGTGTAACTTTACTACCAACTACTTACACTTGGTTAGAATATGTGTCAGAACTTATTTTCTGAGTTATCTTAAATGATACTCCCTCTCTCCCCAATTACTTGTCCCTTTTGGAGAATTGTGACTGTGAGTCATAGTTTCCCAAAAGGGACAAGTAATTGAGGACATAGGGAGTATAAAACATGCTTTGATAATTGATATTAGAGCAAATTGTGCAACAATTTTTTGTCTTTTTTAGGTAAGTTTACTTTTCAAACCAAAAAAAGGATTTTGAATATAAAAGATTTATAATGCAATTCAGAAGTGTGCTCTCAAGTGCACCTCAAATACCAAGCAAGTAAGAAAAAGAGTAAGATGTTGTTTGATAACCCAATTCAACACTTAATTATAAATGAATTAAGTTCTTATCTAATTAAGTGCCTCAATTTGACAATAAGTGTCAGATTAACTTATAATCGAATGTTGAAAACCTAAAATCTGTTTTTATTTATTTATTATTTTGAATACTTAACTCTAATAACCCAATATGTTAAGTAACACAATAAAAAGAAATTCAAGCAAAACTAGATAAAAAAAAAATGAGCTTATAAAATGGTTGCTAAACAGATTGTGTAATATAAGTTGCAATAGACAACAACAATTATGTGCATATCATTGAAAGGAACCTCAAAATTAAGAGGAATGCGTGACGTTGTATAAGTTGGGATATTTAAGTACCTTCTAAGAATACAAGTTCCATCTAAGCATGATTAATTGCTTGTAGTCCGCATGTTCTTTTTAAATTTCAAAAAGTTAGCATTTTTCCATAAATAAAAAGTAAATATTTGTCATGGTTATATATACTTGGGAGAGTTATAACTGAATTAAACATATAAACCACAAGATAACATGTATTCTTTTAATGAATTTTTCCCTTATCAGATGCGTTTAATGCTTAATTGGCTATGCATTTTTAAAATTTTCCGTTTTACTTTTTAAAAAACGGTACTAATAAATGTCAATCAGTATCCATCTTCTACCCATGTCCTTATAATTTTTTCTCTTATATTGCCAATCAAAACAAATCCTTTATGCTTTGCTCTTAATTGTTACACTTTAAACATACCTTTCATTACCATGCTCTGAAATTGAATGATTTTTCAAAACTATACTCACGAATCGGCTTGTGTTGAGCAGGTTTGTGCCTAAACTGCATGAAAGTAGGTGCACTGATTGTCACATTAACAGGAGATACAGAAATAGTAATTACAAGTATATATTTGGAATTATTGCATGTAAACTTTGTCAAGACACACACAATCACAGCAAGCTTAATTCCTCATCTTAATGGTAATGTGTTTATATAACGCCCATGCACTGATTCTACAAGGAAGATATATTTCCATATATAAGGGATTGAGCATTAATTAACTCCCTCTCTATATATAATTAAAGAACCTACCATCTCTCACCATGCTTGTACAAGAATTCAACCCTAAAAAAGGTACTTGTGATCATTCATCATCATGTCCATGGAAGCACAAACCACAGAAGATCAATGTCCTTCAGATGATTCAAGCATTTCAGCAGCAGCATCTGAAGGAACTGATCCATACAAAGACAAGAAGAATATGAAACTCAAAGAAAAAGTTTCCGAAGAATCGGAGACAAAGTCGTTCTGCCTCCTCCTCGATCTGAAACTGTCGAACAGTCAAAGTCAAGAAGAGTCAAAGCACCACCCAGAACTCGATCTGTTGAACCCATTGAACAAGGGTTCGGGTTCTTCTCAGGCAAGCGAGTCGTCAAATGAGGCGAGACGGGATGAGAAGCGGTCTGAGCGGTCTAGGGTTTTCTCCTGCAACTTCTGCAAAAGAGAGTTCTCTACTTCTCAAGCACTTGGTGGACACCAAAACGCGCATAAACAAGAGCGAGCCTTCGCGAAACGGAGGCATGGGATGGATGTCAAGCCTTTCGGTCACCCAACCCAAGCCTATCACTACTTTCCTTATTCAAGTTACACTCACCATCATGTCCCTTTGTATGGCTCATTCAATAATAGATTATCATCTTCACTGCTTGGGGTCAGACCAGACTCCATGATTCACAAATCATGGTCCGGGTCTCGTTTTGGCTGCGACGGGTGGTCTAGGCCGGCCTTGATGAACCCACAACAATCCTTTGATAGACTAAGGATCATGGAAGCTGCTACTAATCAGTCACATAATAATAATAATAATAATAATAATAACAATGGTGGGTTTGGTGTTGGAGGCTCTTCTAATTTGTTTGGAGCAAGTACTGGTTCTTCTTCAACAATGGTTGCTTGTTTGAATGATACAGTTGCGAATAAGGCACATGAAGGTGACACTAGTGCTGCAAAAGTAGACCAATCGGAATGTGAACGTTCCGAATCAACGGAACTCGATTTGAATCTCAAGCTTTGATTACTGCTTAGTTTTACATTATTATTATATGTTTATATGATTTATGTTTTGGATTGTGTTTTAAGACGTACGGTTTGAATTTCCATAAATCTTGCATGGATTTCACTTTAATTGTGACAATATTAGTTATTTGTCTCACTAAATTAATGCTCAATCTTTTTGACATTTATTTCATTGATTTATTATGGATGAGTCATGCAAAAAAAAAAAGAACTCCTCATCCTCGTACCATCCCAAAATCTGGGTCAATCATTAAGTTTATATTTACAGATCTACATATATCTATCTATATATGTGTGTTTATTTCTTTAACAATACAAGATGTTATTAGATAAATCCTCAACCAAGTTAAAATTTATGTAGAATATGTTGAAAATTAAACATTATGTAAAATTTTTTTGGGAAAACTACACTTAAACAAAGTTGGGAGGCCTAAATTACAAAGTGGTCAATTTTTAAAATTTATTTTTCACATTGTTTGAATGAAACAAAATAATCACATGCGCATTGAAAATTATTAAAGTCCAAATTGCCCTTCAATATCTTATTCCAACCCACACTAATCTCTGTTTGATTTCTGTGTTACTGAATGAGTGTTTTTATCCTATATAAGGGAAGAAGCCCAAGTAGAGGGACCCTCAAGAAGATAAATATAACTACTAGTTTCGGCTATCTTTCCTGTTCAAATAAAGCAAGTGGACTAACTCTAAGGTAGCTTGCTTTCCAGGTGTCGATATAGGTAGGGCAGCTCATAGAAATTCAACATATCATTGTCTTTTCGTCTCACGGGAAGAAAATCAAATTTATTGCAAAGCACCACTACCTAGATAAATTATTAGTCATTGATCATCTCTCATCACAAAAATATGGTCTCTTATTTTCCTCTAGTGAACTGTTTTTTTTACTTTTCAAGAAAAAATAAAAAAATAGTGAACTAATTTTTTAATTGTATGGCAAATTCATATGTCAATGGTTCTTAATTTTGAGGTTTTTTAAATGAGATGAAGGGTTTCACTAGTCACTTTTTTAAGTTGTCATTATCAACTATTAATTCATATGTGCTTGTTGAAATATGTTCTTAATTCGATTTAGTGAATAGACATATTCTATGTAGAATGACTCATAACTCATTTGCTAATAAAGCTCAAATTTTGTTTGTATTTGCATATATACTTGAAATTTATAAGAGTTTACTTATGAAATTTGGATTTTTCTTATCACCCAAACACATTTGAAAAATCTACTTCATTCACATCCATATATAGTTGTTGTGTTGTGATACCACAAGTGTATATCCACTTGCATTAATCTAAAATGAAAAAAAAAGTTGGTTGTCATTCAGGGTTGACATATTAGACATCTAATTTTGACTACTTTACTATATATAACATACTCATAAGTGCTTGTATAACATATATTTTGCTTTACTTTATGAGTTTGTTTCAATTCTATATATTTTCTCAATTTCTTGAGTGAAGGAGTTATTTGATTTAAGAAGGATAATTTTATATTTTGTAATAAGAGATTGAAGGGTATTTTGGATCTGAATAATAATTTTCAATGTATATGTAATTATTTTGCTTTACTTTATCGGTTGTTTTAGTTCCAAATATTTTCTTAATTTCTTGAGTGCAGGAGTTATTTGATTTAAAAAAGATAATTTGATATTTTGAAATAAGAGATTGAATGACATTTTGAATCTGAATAATAATTTTCAATGTATATGTAATTATTTTGCTTAATTCAACCAAAGTGAAAAATAACTTTTTAAAATAGATCACTTTGTAATTTAGGCCTCCTAACTTTATTTAAGTGTAGTCTTTTCTTCTTTTTTAAAATAAAAAAGAAAAAAAACAAATAAATAAAAAGAAATTTAATTACCAAAAGGCCCAAGGAAACAATAAAAAGAAAGTTACCATGGAAATAATGTTTTTTCCTTCTTTTGTCAAAAAGTTGACTTCAAGAGTAAGTTTTGCTTGTTACAAGGTGACTTTCAACTATTCAAGAGTAGGTTTTGCTGTCACTTGCTATTATTAAAAGACTTCCTTATATGACCTTTTGGGTATATGACTTATTAAGGAATTAGTGTTCTAATCCAATTAGGGTTGCCTCATTTTCTCTGCATTTACTTTTTCTCGAGTTCTTACAATACTCAATCGTGTAGTGGACTTTTCAATAAACTTCTTTTATTGGAATTAATCAAATGATCATGTGAAATTACGTGTTTAACCTTTCAATTTTCATATATATATATATATATATATAAGTGGTATTAATTAATAGAACAGTGTTTGGTTTGACTGGTCAGCTGGGATCATTCAAATATTTTTCTGTAAATAAATCAATCAAATAAATTTCCTGTTCAATAATAGTAGATACAAAATCATATTTCTAGCATATATATCTTATTATGAGATTTTATTTTGTTGAAGTGGACAAGTAACTGAATATTTGAAATTTGAAATTGTTAAATTATTTGAAATAGAAAAGGAATTGTATATGGGTTGTACATAATAATAGTAGATTTCAGTCGCAGTTGACTACTCCATGACTGTGTGTTGTGATTATTTTCTCTTTCTCACAGCTGTAAAATTGAATATTAAAAGAAAAATAAGCTGTCCAATTATTCATTCTAAAATTTAAATGCTTTGCTTTCACTTGGGTTAGCTTCTCCATTTCGCTTTGATGGTTTTGTTTTGATATGTTTTTGTGGATTTTTTTTTTTTTTTTTTGGGGATATTTTTTAAATGTTGATTATGTATGTCTTGCTTTGGAGGCTTTGTTTCCTCTCCTTCTAGGCCATCCGCCCCACATCGGAGTCCGCGCAAGTTCAGATGCCAATATAGATATTGTTTTAGGAAAACAATTTAAATTTGACTAAATTTACGATAAATTTTATAAAAACAATTTGGTATAGTTAAATAAATACAATCATAATAACAAAAATATTGTTAAAATTTGAAATTATCATAAAAAATAAAGAAAAAATAAAAATTATAACTAATAAAAAATATTTATTTCTATATATTTATTATTAATCGGGATGAATTTAGGATATGTTGGCTTTTAAACTCTCTTGTCAAATTTGTCCCATAACCTTATTAAGATGATCCAAAATTCGTCCAAATAGGAACGGATGGATTAAATTGACATCCTTAAGACAATCTCCGATTTGCCTCTTGTTATTGAGTTCCTTTTTATATAGTTAATCTTCCTAGGCTTATTTTAAGTGGTAACTCTTTTTCCTTTTTACTACTAGGTCGAGGGTCTGATGGGAAAAACTTTAAATTAATTTCATTTTATTTTATATCAAAATGAAAAATGATTATTTGCTGTAAAATCATAGTTTTTTTTTTTTGGGAATTTCAGGTAAGTATTGTATTAGGGTATAAAAGTCTAACGTATTGTGTTTGGACTGTAGTAAAGGCTACCATGAATGAATAACAAAATATTTCTCTATCTATGGGATGGTGAAAATGAAATAATTATTTAGGTCCCACATATACTATCTAATAGATAAGGAAGTTATCCGGTTTCCATTCGGTGATAACTTTCACCATACATATCATTACTCGCGATGGAAATGAGTGCATGGATAATATTAATTAGACATTGATCACAATTTAGGTAAATATCATAGAAAATAACTATGTTGTTATTCCATAACCTCATTTCCATCGCCAAAGGTTATATAGTCTCGTGGTATTTCTTCACATTTCAAAGTGAGACTTCATGTCTTCTTAGGGACAAGTGAGTGCATGTGTTATTTGTGAGGATAATAATAATAATAAAATGATAAATATCATTAACACCCCCTAAGATTTGATGTATTGTCATGCGGTTACAACTTCGTGAAATTTTCTCACAAACATCCCCTATGGTTTGTTCTGTATATCACAAACACCCCCTCCTGCCAAAAGTACATTGTGTCAGAGCACTTTTCAAGGGTGAAATGACCTTATTGCCCTTTGACTTTTGACATAATCCTTTTGAATACTAAATTCACTCATTTAGTCTTTTGTAATAGACCATAATATCCCTTTAAACAACCATATATATATATACTATAATATATATACTATAAAGCCAACAATTTTTGGATAAAAAAACCAACAATAAAAGTTTTCACATTATTAAAAATTGGATATCTATGTAATTTCAAAAGTCTACCCTCCCCATCTTCTCTCTCTATCATTTCGGTGATGCCAATTGTCCTCTACGTCATCTAACATCCTCTCTCTCTCGCTCAATGAAATTACAAGTGTTTGCTGCCAGCAGGAACTACGTCATCACCGGCAACTACAAAACCCACCACCCTAACCCCAAACCTGGCAATGCCACCACAATCATAGTCAACACCACCACCACAATCCTAACCCACACCGATACAACAACAATCCCCATCCCCACATCGGTGGTGCCACCACAACCACAATCGACACCACCACCACAATCCCAACCCACATCGGTGGCACCACAATCCCCATCCCCACATCAGTGGCGACACCACCACCATCCCAACCCACACCAACAGTAATGAATCTCCACACTCTCTCAATATATATATGTCACACATGTATACTATGTGTGATAGAGAGGGCGAGAGAGAGAAAGAAAATGAAATTGTTATCTCATCCAACTATTGGAGCAACAGCTTCAGAGGGTCGTTGCTGTCAGATTCATCTGTCGACGGCGCCATCAAATTGTTAGAGGTAGTCTTCTAGCTACTCATCCATTGCCTTGTCATTGGCTTCAAAGAAAGTGGGTTAGAGAGAGACAACTTAGAGAAAATTAGGTTTAGATTTATTTTGATTTCTAATTACACTAATAAAATTAGGTTTTTTCTTGTTTAACATGGATTTTTGGTTTTTTCTATATATACAACAAGTAGATAATGAGAGCTATTTTTTTGTGATTAGGGATGGTGGCATGGTTTGTGGCAGTGGTTGTCACTGGTGGTAGTGGTTGGAGGAGGAGATGAGAGAGAAAGAATAGTGGCAGTCATGAGGGGAAATTGTCATTTCCCGATTATGATATTTTTGTATTAAAATTTATTTAAATAATCAAGGGCAATCATGACATTTCACTTATTAAAAAATTAAAAATTCTGACAAGGAGTGTTGGTAATGAAATTACACAAAGTTGTTGCCATGTGACAGTACATCAAACCTCAGGGGGTGTTGTGATATTTACCAAAAAAAAAAAGAGAAACTACATTCACCTTTCCATTAAAATGAAAAATCTGAGCATGCACCAAAATTAATGCTAATAATTAAGCCAGATGTATTAATCCAATTAATAAACAATTCTCATTAATCCATATCTGAGATGAGTTGGGTCTTTGTCCCAGAAGTCTAGTTTAGAGGCTTTTAGGATAGAAACGGATAGGATTCATTTATGATCACGTGTAATAGCCAAAATCGAAGTGCAAAGTAAATCAATCCAACTCAAAATCAACCAAAATGGGACTTAAACAAATTAAGGTGAAGGTAAGTCTCACATCTTGTTCCACACTATATAGATACCATCTGTTACGACATGCCCCACACCGTATAGATATTGTTGGCTTTGCACACTTTTCTCTCGATGCTCACAATTTTGCTTAAAATACGTCTACAAGGTTAGGGGATATCCATATATAAAAGTCTCGACAACCTCTACCCAGGCGATGTGGGATATCATAGTAAATGTGTGCAATTGTATGTGTATATGATGACACCAATATTTTAAAGTATTTATTTTTTATTTTTCAATAATTTTGAAAAACTAAAAATGTTCAAAAAGAAAAAAGTTGATTGGTTAAAAATTTTCAAAATCAGATAGTGATAATGTACTAATACATTATTTTCTTGCCCTGATGCACTGAATTCCAATAGCCCTTATGCACCATATACGCAGCGCATGCATTATGCATAAATTGGTAGTAAGCATAATATACTAGACTACTACTACATGATTTCCATATCCACGCATCAAGGCCAAAATGAAGTAAGTTTAGTTTTCAAACTCAATTGGACTTAGATTTTAATCAAACTTTGGTAAACATGTTTCAATACTTTCTTATCAGAGTCGACTATAAAAAAATCTTTACAAATATATATGTGGTTTACATATTTGACAAGAACTTCTTCAATGCTTATGCATAATTAAGCTTTTTGAGAGAATAAGTGCTTCTATTTAGCCTTGAGCTATACATTCACACCTTTTGCATATTGAGTGCTAGGATTGTGTATTCAAGTCTAATAATTGACATTATACACATCCAATAATATACATCTTTATTGTTTAACAGCAAGTTTGTCTAAACTACTAGTTAGAAAAGCACATCATTGTATGGTGATTACTTGCATTGGCATGGATCAATGTGGTTGATAACCCCGAAAGCATTGGAATTATAGACGACTGAGGGTCAGAGGAAAATCAATGACAAGTGATTCAAGAAACTTGAAGAATACTAAAGGGACTGAAAGTTGTTATACACTTTTTCAGAGATGTGAATTTATTTGCCTTAAGATGAGGCATTGTTATAAATACATGCATAAAAAATATATTAGTGAATGACCACCACAACCATCTCCTTCTCTAAAGTCTCACCTATTGGTGTGCTAAACTAATTGGTTGTAACCTTTGTTTTTTGCATTTTCTACTCATTATGATTGAAACCTATAAAAGGAGGTCCTGACAACATGAATGGAATAAGTTTTGAGAGATCAAATTCCATATATGTTCTTATTGATACCCAAAAGTAGCGTGACATGTGACTGCCACTTTGGTAGTGACATGGGTAGAAATCAATATGTATATGGAAAGAGAAATAGATTAACCAAGAGATATTAGTGGAATTGGACTCTATCAAGAGTCTATAGAAAATGATGACTCTGAAGGCTGATAGAAATAGAATCATGGATGTTTTGGACTCTTGAAGCTTCATCATTGACTTTGACATGCATGGACTTTATATATACCCTTGTAAGTGCCAATCTTCAATGTAAACTGATCAATTATATATACATACATATACATATATATACATATATACATACATATGTATATATGTATATGTATGTATATATAATTGATCAGTTTACATTGAAGATTGGCACTTACAAGGGTATTTTATATTATCGGGAAGGTATTTGCTAAATTTTAGACTCTGTGAAGGCTAACAACTACGACAGTAAGGCTGGCTGTGTGGATGAGTCCAAGTGTGACATGGACTCTTTGAGAGTCTAGGAGAGGAGCTATATTAGCTTGTTACATACAAGATCAGTTATACATAGGTCACGTTAATACACTACAATCAATGGGACTTAAAGACACGGTGCATTAGGATATATTTTGTTTATCTCTTTTTATTTCTCTTTTATTTCATTAATTATCTTGTGACTTAGGGTTAGAATTAATGATGTAAGTTTTCCTATAAATATATGCAGGGAACTCTATATTAAGGGTTCCACAACCACTTCAAAAATAATTGCATCACGTGCAATCCTTCTCAAACACAATATTCTCCCAGAATATTGCTCTGATGTCTACTTATTCTATATCTCCTTCATAAATTTCTTGCTCTCTGCCTCCTCTAATTAGTCTATCTGTCTATATCTCCCTCACATTCTATCTCTCTACTTGCTATTATTATCTCTCTCCTTTTACCTCCCTCCTTGCTACAATTCAATCTTATAATTCTTTGCACATATTAAAAGTCCTCTTAATTGAGGCAAAAAATAACTCAAGATGAAGTTTGGTATTCTCTCTCCCTAACTAATCGTCTAATCTAACACAACCTTCAAAGGAGATACTTGGGTTCAACCAACTGATTTTATATCAATTTCACAACTCTCGCACGCCCGCACATTCGTTGACATTTCAATCGGCCTGTATGGCCGATTAATTGATCGAACATATTTTGGCATGCCAAGTGGGACTGTGAAAGTGCTAAAGAATTGAGAATATTCCGCCTAAGCCAAGGACTATGTCGAACGCCACCATTGGTAATGATGAGCAAGAGGAATAAATCTCTTCGCCTTTAGGGGTCCTACAGCCAACCCGTCATATCTAACAATCCTAATGGATGCTATAAAAGCAATACATGTCCAAATCGGTGAGTTTTAGACCACCATGGGTCAAATGGACGAGAGGATAACCTAGAATAACGCTCGTTTTAAAGATCGTTTGGAAGAAATTCATACTTCATTGAGAAAATCAGCTATTTAGAACAGGCCGATCAATCAAAACTTTAGTGTGCAAGGTTCGGCTTATTAGCTGAATACTTGATAGGCTGACCAGTTAAAATGGAAAGGTCCAATACTACCTTTGCCTCAGCCTTCTGCACACATCATTGTACCATTGAGTAGCTCTCAGCCTGTTGGAGTGGAAAATCAGCAACTGATTATGGTTATGAATAGACGGCTACATGATAATCTGAATCCACATCCGTAGGTAATTCCTCTTAATAACCCCTCAAGTCCAATTGACCCCAGGGGAAATGGTAATATAGGAAGAAGGTTAGATCTACCGATTACACTAGCACTCGAGGGGTAGGTCAAAAATCATCAGCCATTGAGGTGGCATAAACATGATCAGTCAAATCAGTCAGTAATCCTTCCAAAGAACTTGCCAATAATTTGCTCAAAAGTTCAGCCACAATTGAATAATTCTATATACAAACAATTACCACCGGCAGCACATCAGCTGCCAATTGATTATGTGATAAGTGTATCAATTAAAATTACTACACTTAGCAATAGAATGAATTCCTTACAGAATTGGGTATCGAAAGGGGTGTCGAACCTCAGGGATTCTGGTCTGAATGAATTGGATAACTGGAACTAATTCTAATTAAATTTTAAAGAAAAGAATTTTGATTTCTATATTTAACTAAATTAAAGAAGCAATTAAAATAAAATAAAAGGAAATAGAATGTGTAGAAAATATGAGATAAGTCTAGGTTTATTGACTTCACCACTAACTTCACAATCAAGGGCTAATTGAACTAACTATGGAAAATTATACCATGCATAAGTGGTGTCAGTGGTTACAAGCTTACCTCAATTCATCAAGAAGATAACATATGATTAAGGCTAAGTCATGGACTATTTTCGACTGGCATGGGCCATCTGCCTAATGATAGGCAGGCGTTGAATGTTACGCATTCTAGCCTCTTAACTTATATATTTTATTCTCTTAGTGATAGATTATTTTGTTATTTTACTTTGTTTTAGTATTTTCTGTATTTTCAGGGCCTTAATGATTATTTTAGTTAAAACCAAGCTTTTGGGCTTTTAAAGAAGACATCCAAGAGGGTTAGATGAAGCCTACATCAAAGGGATCCATTCAACTCCATAATTTAACTCAAATCAGCCCAAGATAGAGGTCCAAGAGAATTACAGCTGCTTAAGAAGGTTTCGCGCCTGAAGCCCAAATCTGCGTTTAATACAATCTTAATCCCGTTTAGGAAAATGGACCAGAAATCTTATTTTTGAGCCTCAAATCGACATAATTTTCGCATAGGGTTGAACGAAATTTGATTCTGCACACTTTGTATTTCACAAAAATTCCGTAAATCGAACTTCTAGTGGGTCAAAAGTTGGGCCGAAGTCAGCAGGAAAAAGTCACCTAATTAGTGCTGCGGGAAACCTTAATTTATTCCTAATTGGATTAGGACTTTGGTGTATTCTCTTGGGGAATAAAGTGAAGAATAAGAGGCTGAGTTTGAGGAGAGATAAGGGAGATAACAGAGATTGGAGAGTCTGAGAGGGCTGAGAAGAGAACAAAAATATATTTGTAAAGCCATTGGAGAACGAAGTCATATGTATAATTCATGAAGATGATGCCTTCTTCCCCAACAGTTGAAGCTTCTTCTTCTACCATGAGCGGCTAGTTCATCCACTAGGGTTTTGATGTAGCCCTAACAAAGCATCAATGGTTTGATTGTTTTAATTATTGGGGACCTTTATATACATGCATAGATTGTGTAATTCAGATGATTCTTATTATAGAATTGAGCAATAAAAGTCTTGTAAATTCAATCTCAATGATTTCTTATCTTGTCTTAGATATTTAGTTATTGTTATTGAACTCAATCTCTCTTATTTTCTGTGATTATGAGAGCGATTATTACACAATGGTAATCACTGAATATATTATTAAGAGTTTTGATGGATTATGTCTAGAGAAGATGAACCATACTGCACCCTAAATTATAGTAGTTAGACAGATGGCCCATGCCAATCGAAGATAGTCCATGGCTTAGCCTTAATCATATGTTATCTTCTTGACGGATGAAGGTGAGCTTGTAGTCACCGACACCACTTTTGCATGATATAATTTTCCATAGTTGATTCAATTAACCATTGATTGTGGAGTTAGTGGTGAAGTCAAATACCCTAGATTTCTCTCATATTATCTTCACTATCTATTTACTTTGATTTATTTTATTTTATCTTTTTAATTAGTTTAAAAATTAGAATTCTTTTCTTATAAATTTAATTAGAATTAATTCAGTATTCCAACTCATTAGACCATAATCCCTGAGGTACGATACCCCTTTCGATAGCCCTAATCTGCAAGGAATTCATTCTTTTGCGAAGTGTAGAAATTTTTAATTGATATACTTTTTGAGTCACACTCACACACGAATCATCTAACTACTCTAATCTAGGGTGCAGTATGGTCCATCTTCTTTAGGCATACTCCATCAATGCTTTTAATGATATATTCAGTGCTTACCATTGTGTAATAATTGCTCTCATAATCATAGAAAATAAGAAAGATTGAGTTCAATAACAATAACTAAATATCTAAAATAAGATAAAAAAATTATTAAAACTAAATTTATAAGCCTTTTATAGCTCAATTCTATAATAAGAATTCGCTAAATTACATAATCTATGCATGAATACAAAAATCTCCAATAATTAAAACAATCAAACTATTGATGCTTAGTTAGGGCTACATCAAAACCCTAGTGGATGAACTAGCCACTTATGAAAGAAGAAGACGCTTCAACGGTTAAGGAAGAAGGCATCATCTTCATAAAATATGCGCAAGACTTCGTTCTCCAATGGTTCTCCACTCAAAAGCTCTGCAAAATATGTCTTCAAAGGTGTCTAAAATGTCCCTCAAAATAGTCTCTAATTTGCCACTTTATGCCCCCAAGAGAATACATCAAGTCTTAACCCAATTAGGAATTAATTAGGTTTTCCCGCTGCACTAAACAGGTGGGTTTTTCTACTGATGTTCGGCCCAATTTTTGACCCACTATAAGTCCAAATAACAAAATTTTCGTGAAATACAAAAGTATCCAGAATCAAAATTTGTTCAACTTTTGCAAAAATTAAGTCGATTTGAGGTTCAGAAAGAAGACTTCTGGGCTACTTTCCAAAATGGGATTAAAATTGTATTAAGCGCAAAATACTGCTTCAGGCCCGTAATCTCCTTAAGCAGCTGTAATTCTCTTGGACCACTTCCTTGGGCTATTTGAGTTAAAATATAGAGTTGAATGAATCCATTTGATGTAGGCTTCATCTAACCCTCTTGCAAGT
The DNA here is from genome assembly GCA_026545225.1 of Cornus controversa. Taxonomy (NCBI): domain Eukaryota; kingdom Viridiplantae; phylum Streptophyta; class Magnoliopsida; order Cornales; family Cornaceae; genus Cornus; species Cornus controversa. The sequence goes on along the minus strand of CM048853.1, from coordinate 21,593,093 downwards.
CATCTTTAAAAGCCCAAAATCATAGTTTTAACTGAAATAATCATTTAAGGCCCTGAAAATACAGAAAACACTAAAATAAAGTAAAATCACAAAATAATCTATCACTAAGAGAATAAAATACAAAAATTAAGAGGCTATAATGCATAACATTCAAAGCCGATGACACCCCCAAACTTACATATTGCTAGTCCCTTAGCAATAAAATAAAATAAAATAAAACTAAAACAAAGGAAACTAACAAATACTAACTAAACTACCCAACTCCACTTTCGTGGGAGAAATGATTAGATTTGCCATATGCAACAAGCCTTTAAACCCTTAGGTTCCTCCTAGTGGACGAGTTATAGTCTCGTAAGGGTTTCCAGAAATGTTACTTACAAACATTCAAAATTTATGTTTAAACATTTAATCAAGAAGAAGATCACAATACATAGGTACAAACTTCCATTCAAGAATAATTCCAAATTTTCAAATTCTAAAAATCAAATCAATGGTCCCCACACGTAATTCACATCAACAAATTCCAAAGCAACCAATTCTAGCTCCCTCATGATAATTGAACTAACAGTCATCTCATGTAGCATAGCCCAGCTCCGAATATATTAGATCACATACCCCTTCAACTCACTAGTTCCCCTTATTGAAATGATACTTCCAAACATGAATACATGACTTTTTATTTTTTCATCATTATTTTTTCATTGTTTTATTGTTTGTACAGTGTCTTGATCTATTATGCTTTCTGAAAGACCCATGTAGCAAGCTTTCAGTCGATGACTCCAAACCAGATGGCTTTAGAGCACTAGGCGTTAAGACACCCCGAAGAACCTAATTACTCAAATCAGTCAGGCTACAAACCAAGACAACCAATGCTCATCTTTTCTCACCCCTTCACTTTTGACGCGAACAATTCGTGCTTCCGAAGGCATAGATGCCTGGTTACTCATGAAAATGATCAAATTGATTTTCTATTCATCACACATTTTTTTCTTTTTTCTTCTTTTCTCATTGAAGTCAGGTAAAACATATCATTGGTACTCATTCTCAAGAGATACTAATTAATATCAAGCATATGTAACACAATAACTCAGAACGTAAGTTTATACCTCACAAGATTATGCTAGTGTGCCTGTGCCTGTGAGAAAAATAAAACCAATTACCCCAATGTATGTCAATGCAAACAATGATTAAAACCACTTAATTTAACCCACAGTTTTCAAAATTTTGAAACATAATAAAAAATTGCAAGTTATGCACCTACATAAGGTATTAATCCCTTGAATAATGTAAAATCATTCTCTCTAAAAACAAAACAAAAGAAAATAAGAAAACAAATTAAGAAAATAAAATAAAAAAACCTAAACAAGAAGAATTTCATACAAAATTTTCCTATATTGAAAATAAAGCACATAAAAGGCATTGCCTCACCCTCAAACTTAAACTGTACATTATCCCCAATGTACACCCAATAAAGCATAGAGAAGAGTAGGAACGATAGTACCATGGCCGTGGTATAGTGGAAAGAAAATTGAGCAAACCAGTTACGTGAAGGCACTACAATCACACCCCCAAACTTGGATGCAACAACCTATAAAAACAAACCACTATACCCCACCAACCAAGTAAAATAGCATGGGTGAAAATAAATATGAAATAGAAAACTAAAAACTAGAAATTAAAAAATATAAATAAATATATATGTATTTTTTTTAAACTGAAAATAAATAAATAAAAAAACTAAAACAGAAAGAAAAATAAAAATAAAAAATAAAACAAAAAAGACAAGATAAGTACCTCCAAATCAAGGATGTGGTTGTGACTGAGCATCTGGGTCCAGGTTCGCCTAGCGCATCAAAGCACGCCGCATCCTCCTCATCTCTTTCTGATCCTAGCGAGTCTCACGATAGTGATCCGCCATCTCTGTCTGCATAACTCCAAACTGTGCAGAGACCTCAGTCAGTAAGGTGCCAAACTGGGCAGTCAACCCATCAATCTGCTCCTCTAGATAACCATAATCATGTCCGCCAGCTTGTCCATGAACATTTTCTTCCTCAGCTTCCATCTCTTCCGGATCTTCCATTGGTGGTGGTACGTCTACAACTACCCCTCCCTAAGCTAATCTAGACACTTCACCTGGTGCAACAATGACCCTTTCATGCATATGTGATCTGCTCATGTTCTAGTCATGTGTGCCATAATGAATATCTCGTGAACAAGCAAGCTCATCCTTATGAACTGCATATTCCTGTGCAATGAGCAACTGGTGAATGATAGTAGGGAATGAAAATTCCTAGTCACTCGCACTATTTGGTGCCTTGGCCACAACCTTTGAATAAAATTTCTCAATTTGGCCCTAGACGATCTGTTGGAATGATAGCCAATGCCCAAAGTGTATGGCATATAAAGCTCAAAGGAACTCTTGACACCTCTTAATTTTGTGCCCAATAGGACACACATTCTTGTATAAAACAATATCAAGGAACCATAGATGACTCGGCATGGAGGACTTTGAAGCTACATTATGTTTTAGCCCAGAGAATTAGTTAGCACATAACCATGCAACCAAATTACCCACCAACAAATCATCAGGTAAAGGAGTGTAGTTGTTGGTCAAATCATTCGGGCATTCATGAGGACAACCCATGGCAATAGCAATAGATGACATGTCAACCCGAACTTGTGGTCCATCCATCGAAGAAATAAGCACGCTTCGCTCATCAGGTTTTGGCATTAAGTTCTGATAAAAGACTTTGACGAGCCTCAGGTATATAGTATTAGAGGATGGAACAAAAATCAAAGTAGTCCGACGATGACGGATGTTAGAAATACCCCATTATGTCTTGGGAAACATAGCATAAAGTTCGGTGATATCAAATGTCGCTTCAAATTTCAAAGCCCGTGGATGTCATCTCTCATGTATCCCTTCTCGGCGGGATCTAGAGGTACCCGATGTCGGATCATGTCATGCTCGGCGAGCATTACGTGAGCTTGAAGTACCTTGGTTACTTGCTCTCTTTGGTGTCATAGAAATAGAAAAAGTTTGGTTGAGAAATTTTGACAAACACTTGGCGTGCACAATTAAAGTACCTCCTTCAACCTCTTATTCTGACAACTTTTTAACCCCAATTCGAACAATTAAATCAACCAATAATGTCCCCCAAAATTTTTCTTCAAAAGCCCTCAAAAAGGTTGTCTCAATTTTGCAAAATAAAAACTCTACTTACTTTAATGAAGAAGTTAAGAAAGTAAGAGTTTTCTTGAGAACTAGAGATGATCAATCTGGTTTTGATGTTGTTGATGATGATGATTAATGATAAATACTTGTATGAGAATCACCAATTGAAGAAATTATAGTCCCGATTGATGTAGGAGTCAAAGTGGAGCACCAAGTCTTCAAGGAAACAAGTAGGAGCAAAGAAGTTGGAAAGGGGGGGCATATTAAGCTAGAAAATTTGTCTAGCTCCCAAACAAGCTGGGGCGGTCGATCCCCCCTTGGCTGGGTGATCGATCCCCCAGCTGATTGCCTGCTCATGTAGAGAAAAAAATGGGGGTGATCAATTCCCTCTGCTGATGCCTGTTGGAGCTTCTATCGCCCATGGTCAACCGGGATGTGTATTTTGGCCTAGTGATCACCCAAGGTCAACTAAGAGCTCATTTTTTCACTCGTTTTGAGTCCAAATACCTCGGTACACCTCTTGGCATCCTCTAGAAGCAACTTATACATAAAAACTTAAAGAAAACACATCAAAACGTAGCTAAAAGTGAAAGAAAATTTAGAAAACATAAACTAAAAATTGAAATCAAAGAAAAATAAAAATAGTAAAGGATAAAAATACATACAAATCCTACAATTTAATGTCTATAGGCATCTATCAACTCTCTGAAAGGATTAAGTAGGATAGACGGGATCCGTCAAGCCGACGGACTTCACGTCTCTTGTTGGCACAAATCCTTCTTCATAATGCTTCAACCTTTGCCCATTAACCTTTATCAAAGCATTATTTTCCAAAATCTGAATCTCCACTGCACCGTGAGGAAAAACTGAAATCATTGGGAACGGTCCATCCCACCTTGAACGTAACTTCCCTGGAAATAATTGAAGCTTTGAATTAAAGAGCCACACTTTATCACCTGAAGAGAAAGACTTTCGTGAGATATGTCTATCATGGAACGCCTTTATCCTCTCTTTATAAATGCATGAAATTTTATAAGCATCACGTTTGAACTCTTCCAATCCATTCAACTACAACTTTCTCTCTTTTCCAACCCTCTTCGCATCAAAGTTGAACTTTCGGATTAGCCAATACCTTGTGCTCGATTTCTACTGGAAGATGACACGCTTTCCTATACACCAATCGATATGGCGACATACCAATAGGAGTCTTATAAGTAGTCCAATATGCCCACAGTGCCTCACTCAACCGCAATGACTAATCCCTTCTATCTGGTCTCACTATTTTCTCTAGGATGTGGTTAATTTCTTGATTGGACAGCTCCACTTGCCCACTCGTCAGAGAATGATAAGGAGTCGTCACTTTATGTGTCACTGAATATTTAGCAAGTAAATCCCTCAAGAATTTATTACAAAAGTGGGAACCACGATCACTAATCAGGGCTCGAGGAATTCCGAATCGATTGAAAATATTGTCGTGCATAAATTTGATTACCACCTTGTAATCATTGGTTCGAGTCGCAATGGCCTCCACCCATTTGAAAACATAATCCACACCAACTAGAATATACTCGTAGCCAAAAGAGGACAGAAAGGGTCCCATGAAATCAATTCCCCAAACATCAAAAATCTCCACCTCCAAAATGGGGATCATTGGCATCATATCTCATCTGGACATAGAACCTAACCTTTGACATCAATTACAAAGTTTATAAAGACATAGGCATCATGAAACAAAGAAGGCCAGAAAAATCCACATTGAAGTACCTTTACCGCCATCTTTCTTGCACTAAAATGACCTCCACATGCTAAAGAATGGCAGAATTTAAGAACATCTTAAAACACATGGTCTGGGACACACTGATGAATAATTTGGTCTGGACAATATTTAAACAATTCAGGATCCTCCCAAAAGTAACGATGAACTTTAAAGAAGAATCTGCCATGCTCTCGCTTGGTCCAGCCTCATGGCACATTTCCCTTGGCCAAATAATTCACAATATCTGTATACCACGACATTGAATTGTCGGATACTCCAAACAATTGCTCATCCCGAAGTGACTCAAGCAGTTTAGCACACATGAAATTTATCACAATATTAAAGAATCGATCTTCTAGCACGTTCTCTTCCTTCTTTTTTTCTTGAACCTTTATTTCATCTTGAGGCTCACACATATCCACCGAATCTATGAAGAAAACATTAGACTGGTCTGGAGGGTTCTCTACAACATTGAAAATATTGAGTTTCACCTTCATGTTGCCAAATGAAATATCCATAATCCCCGACTTACAATTTATGCAAGCATTTGTAGTTGCTAGGAAAGGTCGACCAAGGATGACTGGAATGTGCCTCCTTGAATTATGAACTAGCTCAGTGTCAAGTACAATGAAATCAACTAGAAAATAGAACTTGTCCACTTTAATGAGCACATCTTCAATGATCCCACAGGGTTGCTTTGTTGATCTATCTACAAATTACAACACCACTAAGGTAGGTTTCAATTCTCTCAAGCCTAATTGTAGGTAGACTGAATACGGCAGGAAGTTCACACTTGCACCCAAATCAAGAAAAACTTTATCCACATGGTGCTCCCCAATGATGCATGAGATAGTTGGAGCTCCATTGTACTTGGGAGGAGTGCAATAATGAATAATGGAACTCACTTATGTGGCAGCATCACCTTCTTTGGCACAAGACTTTTAGAACGTCTCTTCTGAGTGCACAAGTCTTTCAAAAATTTGGCATAAGGAGGAATCTGCTTGATGGCATCAATGAGTGGTAAATTAATCTTTACTTGTCGAAATACTTCCATCATGTTATGCAGCTTGTCCCCTTACTTCCCCAACTTGGATGCTTCAAGAAAAAATTGTGGGAAAGGAGCCTTAGGCTCATAAGAAGTTTTAACACTTGGACTTGTGATCACTTCTTCTTCTTTCTTTCCCCCACCTTATTATCAATCACTTTTCCACTTCTCAAAGTGGTAATGGCTTGAACATGCTCATGATGTGGGTTACTAGTAGAAGATTGCAACCCTCTAGGATTGGTAACTGGTTGACTAGGGAGTTTCCCTTCTTCTCTTCTACTCAATGCATTAGTAATTTGTCCAAACTGAGATTCCAATTTGGTAATAAATTGAGAATGAGAATGTACTAGTTGAGCAGTAGATTGTACTATCTCTACAATGAAGTTGAGCTTCTCAAACTTTGTTAGGGCAAGTGTCAGCTTGTCTTCAATAGCAGAAATTTTTTGTGTCATAGGAACTTGTGTTTGAAACTGCTGTTGAAGTACATAATTCCTAGGCTGATATATAGGTTGCATTGTTGCCGTTTGGTTACTGTAGGAAAAACCAAGATGATTCCTCCATGTTGGATTGTAAGTATTACCTTGTGGGGGATTCATTAGTCCATTAAATGCAGCTTAGACTTGCTCATGTTGAAGAACAGAAAATTGCCCAACAGATGGACAATTGTTCACATTATGCATAGGACTAGAGAAAAATTCACAAGGGCCTAGCAATGAAAGATTTGAAACAGAAGGAGATTGATTGGCAGCCATAATTGGTGTACCTTCTATGCAATTAAATCAATATTGGCTGGCATAGCTTCTGTAGAACCAACCTCAAAAATTCTATCAGTCTTCCTTATAGTGGCAGGTCTGCTAGAACGAGTAGAGGACACATGCTGTAGAGAGTTGTCACTAAGATTTTCAAATAAGGTCCATGCCTCTTCTTCACTCTTCAACATAAAAGTACCTCCACAGGATGTATCGACCATCCGTCTGTTGGCTTTTGTCAGCCCTTCATAAAAACTCTGCACTAATTGCCACTTAGGAACCTGATGATGAGGACACTTCCCAAGAAGGTCCTTGAATCTTTCCCATGTCTCATAGAATTGTTCCCCCTCATGTTGGGAGAAACCAGTGATAGCTCATCTGAACTGATTGGTCTTCCCTATCGGAAAATACTTCTTAAGGAACTCATGTTGCATTTGAGTCTAAGTCGTGATAAAACTTGCCGGTAGAGAATTGAACCAATACTTTTCTTTGTCCTTCAAGGAGAATGGAAAATTTCTCATTTTGAAAGCATCTTCAAAGAAGTTGTGAATTTTGGTAGTTGAGCACACTTCAATGAATTCATCTAGATGCTTGTAAGGGTCCTCTTGAGTTAGTTTGAAAGATGATGGAAGCATCTGAATAATGCTGGACTTGATCTCATAATTTTGTGCTGTGACATTAGGCAGTTGGAAACCGGTTGGTGAAGTGTATGTCTCAGGAATATAGTAGTCCCTGAGCAATCTAGCCCTCTCCCCAGCAGCATTAGGAACAATGTTGTTATTCCTTTCTTCTGCCATGTCTTCAATGAATTCTTCCTCTTATACAATGGTGTCAACAGGGATGTTCCTTTATTATCTAAGAGTACGTTCAGGCTCAAGATCAAGATGTATCAAAGGATCAGCTACAGAACGACGACCTTGTATATATTAACAAAAATACCTTAAAAGAAAACAAAAAAAATATTAAAAGCAAAATATAAAAATTTCCTAAACTAAAAATTCAATTAAAATTAATTGTCTAAAATCCAATCAATCAAATAAATAATCTCCGACAACGATGCCAAAAATTGATTATGTGAAAAGTGTATCAATTAAAATTACCACACTTCGCAATAGAACGAATTTCTTGCAGAATAGGGCTATCGAAAGGGGTGTCGAATCTCAGGGATTTTGGTCTGAATGAGTTAGATAACTGGACCTAATTCTAATTGAATTTTAAAGAAAAGAATTTTGATTTTTATATTTAACTAAATTAAAGAAACAATTAAAATAGTACAAAAGGAAATAGAAAGTGTAGAAAATATGAGATAAGTCTAGGGTTATTGAATTCACTGGTAACTTCACAATCAATGGCCAATTGAACTAACTATGGGGAATTATACCATGCATAAGTGGTGTCAGTGTCTACAAGCTCACCTCCATCCGTCAAAAAGATAACATATGATTAAGGTTAAGTCATGGACTATCTTTGATTGGCATGGGCCATCTGCCTAACTACTCTAATCTAGGGTCCAGGATGGTCCATCTTCTTTAGGCATACTCCATCAAAACTTTTAATGATATATTCAGTGATTACCCTTGTGTAATAATCGCTCTCATAATCACAGAAAATAAGAGAGATTGAGTTCAATAACAACAACTAAATATCTAAGACAAGATAAGAAATCATTGAAACTGAATTTATAAGACTTTTATAGCTTAATTCTATAATAAGAATCCTCTAAATTACACGATCTATGCATGAATACAAAAATTCTCAATAATTGAAACAAACAAACCATTTATGCTTAGTTAAGCTACATCAAAACCCTAGTGGATGAACTAGCCGCTCATGGTAGAAGAAGACGTTTCAACGGTTGAGGAAGAAGGCATCATCTTCATGAAATATGCACAAGACTTCATTCTCCAATGGTTCTCCACTCCAAAGCTCTACAAAATATGTCTTCAAAGGTGTCCAAAAGCTCCCCTAAAATAGTCCGTAATTCACCACTTTATGCCCCCAAGAGCATACATCAAGTCTTAATCCAATTAGGAATTAATTAGTTTTTTTTGTAGCACTAAACATGGGGGGTTTTTCTATTGACATTCGGCCTAACTTTTGACCCAATATAAGTCCAATTCACGAAATCTTCGTGAATTACAAAAGTGTCCAGAATCAAATTTTGTTCAACTTAAGCGAAAATTAAGTCGATTTTAGGCTCAGAAAGAAGACTTCTGGACTATTTTCCAAAATGGGATTAAAATTGTATTAAGCGCAGAATTGGGTTTCAGGCCCGTAATCTCCTTAAGCAGCTGTAATTTTCTTAGATCTCTTCCTTTGGCTGATTTGAGATGAAATATGAAGTTGATTGGATCCATTTGATGTAGGCTTCATTTAACCCTTTTGCATGTCAACTTTAAAAGCCCAAAATCATAGTTTTAACTGAAATAATTATTAAGGCCCTGAAAATACATAAAACACTAAAATGAAGTAAAATCACAAAATAATCTATCACTAAGAGAATAAAATACAAAAATTAAGAAACTAGAATGCGTAACATTCAATGCCGATCACACCCCCGAACTTACATATTGCTAGTCCCTTAGCAATATAATAAAACAAAATTAAAACAAAGGAAACTAACAAACACTAATTAAACTACCCAACCCCACTTTCGTAGGAGAAACAATTGCATTTCACATATGCAACAAGCCTTTAAACCCCTAGGTTACCCCTATTGGACAAGTTATAGTCTCATAAGAGTTTCCAGAAATATTTCCCACAAAAATTCAAAATTTATGTTTAAACATTTAATCAAGTAGAAGATTACAATACATAGTTACGAACTTGCATTCAAGAATAATTTCTAATTTTCAAATTCTATAATTCAAATCAATGGTTTACACACATAATTCACATCAACATATTTCAAAGCAACCAATTCTAGCTCCCTTATGATAAGTGAACTAGTAGTAATCTCATGTAGCATAACCCAACTTCGAATATATTAGATCACATACTCGTTCAACTCACTAGCTCCCCTCATTGACATGATACTTCCAAACATGAATACATGACTTTTTCATTTTTTTCATCATTTTTTTTTCATTGCTTTATTGATTGTGCAATGTCTTAATCTATTAACCTTTTTGAAAGACCCATGTAGTAAGCTTTCAGTCAATGACTCCCAAACCAGATGGCTTTAGGGCACTAGGCGTTAAGACACCTTGAAGAACCTAATTACTCGAATTAGTTAGTCTATAAACCAAGACAACCAATGCTCATCTATTCTCACCCTTTCACTTTTGACGCGAACACTCCGTGCTTCCTAAGGCATAGATGCCTGGTTACTCATGAAAAAAATTAAATTGATTTATTATTCATCACATATGTTTTTCTTTTTTCTTCTTTTCTCATTGAAGTCAAGTAAAACATATCATTGGTGCTCATTCTCAAGAGATACTAATTAATATAACACAATAACTCAGAGCATAAGTTTATACCTCACAAGATTATACTAGTGTGCCTGTTCATGTGAGAAAATTAAAACCAATTACCCCAAGGTATGTCAGTGCAAACAATGATTAGAACCACTTAATTTAAACCACAATTTTCAAAATTTTAAAACATACTCAAAAATTGCAAGTTACGCACCTACATAAGGTATTAATCCCTTGAATAATGTAAAAACATTATCTCTAAAAATAAAACAAAAGAAAATAAGAAAACAAATTGAGAAAATAAAATAAAAAAACCTAAACAAGAAGAATTTCATACAAAATTTTCCCATATTGCAAATAAAGCACATAAAAGGCATCGCCTCACTCCCAAACTTAAACTGTACATTATTCCCAATGTACACCCAATAAAGCATAGAGAAGAGTAAGAACGATTGTACCATGACCGTGGAGTAGTGGAAAGAAAATTGAGCAAACCAGCTGCATGAAGGCACTACAAGCACACCCCCAACCTTGGATGCAACAACCTGTGAAAACAAACCACTCTATCCCACCAACCAAGTGAAATAGCATGGGTGAAAATTAATATGAAATAGAAAACTAAAAAATAGAATATAAAATATATATATTTATTTATTTTTTGAAATTAAAAATAAATAAATAAAAAAACTAAAATAGAAAGAAAAATAAAAATAAAAATAAAACAAAATACACAAGATAAGTACCTCCACATCAAGAATGTGGTGAGCATCTGGGTCCAGGTTCACCTGGTGCATCAAAGCATGTGGCATCCTCCTCATTTCTTTCTGTTCCTGGCGAGTCTCACGATAGTGATCCGCCATCTCTGTTCGCATAACTCCAAACTATGCGAGGACCTCAGTCTGTAAGGTGTCAAACTGGGTGGTCAACCCAGCAATATGCCCCTCTAGATAACCATAATCATGTCTGCCAACTTGTGCATGGACATTATCTTCCTCACCTTCCATCTCCTCCGGTTCCTCCACTGGTGGTGGTACGTCTACAACTACCCCTCCCTAGGCCAATCTAGACACTTCACCCGGTGCAGCAATGACCCTTTCATGCATATGTGATCTGCTCATGTTCCAGTCATGTGTGCCATAATGAATCTCTCGTGAACAAGCAAGCTCATCCTTATAAACTGCATATCCCTGTGCAATAAGCAACTGGTGAATGATAGTAGGGAATGAAAACTCCCAGTCACTCGCACTATCTGGTGCCTTGGCCACAACCTTTGAATTAAACTTCTCAATTTAGCCTAGACGATCTGTGGGAATGACAGCCAATGCCCAAAGTGTATGACATATAAAGCTCGAAGGAACTCTTGACGCCTCTCAGTTTTGTGCCCAATTGGACACACATTCTTTTATAAAATGTCATCAAGAAACCATAGATGACTCAGCATAGAGGACTTTGAAGCCGCATTATGTTTGGCCTGGAGAATTGGTTAGCACACAACCGTGCAACCAAATTACCCACCGACAAATCATCAGGTAAAGGAGTGTATGTGTTGGTCAAATCATCTGGGCATTCATGAGGAAAGCCCATGGGAATAGCAATAGATGACATATCAACCTGAACTTGTGCTCCATCCACCGAAGAAATAAGCACGCCCCGCTCATTAGGTTTTGGCATTAAGTTCTGATTTTGATGAGCCTCGAGTATATGGTGGTAGAGGATGGAATAGAAATTGAAGTCGTCTGACGACGATGAATGTTAGAAATACCCTATAGTGTCTCAGAAAATATATCATAAAGTTCAGCGATATCAAACATCGCTTCAAATTTCAAAGCCCGAGGATGGCATCTCTCATGTATCCCTTCTCGACGGGATCTAGAGGTACCCAATGTTGGATCATGTCATGCTCGGTGAGCATTATGTGAGCTTAAAGCACCTTGGTTACTTGCTCTCTTTGGTGCCATATAAATAGAAAAAGTTTGGTTGAGGAATTTTGACAAACACTTGGCGTGCATAATTAAAGTACCTCCTTCGACCTTTTCTTCCAGCAACTTTTTCACCCCAATTCAAACAATTCAATCCACCAATAATGTCCCCCAAACTTGGTCTTCAAAAGCCCTCAAAAAGGTTGGCTCAATTTTGCAAAATAAAAACTCTACTTACTTTGATGAAGAACTTGAGAAAGTAAGAGTTTTCTTGAGAACTAGAGATGATCAATCTGGTTTTGATGTTGTTGATGATGATGATTAATGATAAATACTTATATGAGAATCACCAATTGAAGAAATTATAGTCCCAACTGATGTAAGAGTCAAAGTGGAGCACCAAGTCTTCAAGGAAGCAAGTAGGAGCAAAGAAGTTGGAGAGGGGTGCATATAGAGCTAGAAAATTCGGCTAGCCCCTAAACAAGCTGGGGAAATCGATCCCCCCTTGACTGGGCAATCGATCCCCCAGCTCATTGCCTACTCATGTAGAGAAAAAATGGGGGTGATCAATCCTCCTTCAAAAGGGCGATCGATCCCCCCTGCTGATGCCTGTTGAAGCCTCAGCCTCTATGACAGATAAAGAGCTTTCTCAGCTAGTAAAGGAATTTCTTCCACAAACTTAAGCACTTGTTCAGCTGTAAGTGTCTCTGCCACAACTTTCACTGGAAGAAAGTGAGGAAAGTTATTTTCTTCCAATTTTTCTAAGCAACCATATATTTTGCAAGAGAAGTTTCGTGCTAAAAGTAAATCTTTGGATCCCGAAGGACAAAAATTGTGATGGGGATGAAGCCAAGCACGCTGATGAAAATAAATCGGCTAGAATATCAGAATGCTAGGTTGAAAGTGATATCTAATTCTCAGCTAGAACAATCATTGGTTGAAAGATTTCTCTTATCCCGTCTTCCTCAATCTAAGTTCAAGAAAAGATAGGGACAAATGAGAAGATGGAAGCCAAACATGGTTAATATAATAGGAAAAGCATGAAAGAGAAATAATCGGCCACTAGTGGTAAATGAAAAATAAAGAATTAATCAGCCTACCCAGGACAGAGGCCAATTGGCTGATTCAGAAAATTGACAAAGTTATTTTCTTCCAATTCTGGAAGAAAACCCAACTAAGGGTTTTGATGGAGAAAGCATGGCCGATCAACCATGTATTTGCTCAGAAAATGAAGAAATTTATCCTCCACGTAAGCCTCCTGACGTCAGGGGGCAATAAGGTTAGATAGAGGTGAAGTCAAACTCGTGGAAAAAAATAAATCGGTTAGTGAATACAAAGTTGTATGTGGCTGATTTCATGTTGCATAATGAAAATTATAAGACTAGAATACCAACATCGGCCAGTGTGAAGAAGAGACTGGTTGATGCTGACTTGAAAGAATTGCCCAAAGACATAAATCGACTGAGGATTGAACTTCTTTGGCCAATAGATTAATAAATTCAAGTATATTGGAACAATATCATTCTACAAGTAGTTCGATTGGCCAACATGACATTACATAATAACTTGATCTTGGCCGATCACAACCATGTCATACTAAATTTGGATAATGCAGTCCTTCTTGAGTGTATAGATGGCTGATGATTGTCAGCTAACTTTTTGGCTAGCTAAGCAAGAATCGTTATTAGGGAACTTTAAAGGAAGAATGGAAGGTCATGATTAGCCAGTGTAATAGGGCTGACTTTAAATAAAGACTACTTTAATGGTAATCCAGAATAAATGGAGTACACATTATTTTAAAGTCCTGTTGTTTGTTATTCCCTCACAAATCCCAGTTTGATCAACCATAGTTATGAAAGGTTCCTTCTAATATAATTTTAAATTTCAAAAATCTTGTTGGCTTGATCAACCATAATACATTTGAAATTGGGGGGCAATTGTTGATACTCAAAAGTGGCATAACACGTGGCTACCGCTTTGGTAGTGACATGGCAGAAATCAGTATATACATAGAAAGAGAAATAGATTAACCAAAAGATATTAGTGGAATTGGACTCTATCAAAAGTCTATAGAAATGATAACTTTGAAGGCTGATAGAAATAAACTTATGGATGTTTTGCACTCTTAAAACTTCATCATTGACTTTGGATTATGCATGGACTTTATATATATATATATATATATAGTTGATCAGTTTACATTAAAGATGAGCTCTTACAAGAGTATGTTATTGTTCGATCAATTAATCAGCTAGGCAATCGGATTAAATTGTCAGCGTGTGTGTAGGTGTGCCAAAGCCATTAAGTCATCTCGATAGAAAATCAGTTGGTCGAACACAAGTATCTCTTTTGACTGTTATGTTAGATTAGGCGATTGGCTAGGGAGAGAGAATACCAAACTCCCTATTAAGTTTTGTTTTGCCTCAATTAAGAGGAATTTTAATATGCACAAAGAATTACGAGACTGAATCGTAGCAAGAGGGAGGTAAAAGGATGGAGTTAGCAAGGAGGGAGGTATAAATTGAGGGAGATGTAGATAGATAGACTAATTAGAGGAGGCAGGGAGTAAGAAATTTATGAGAGAGATGTAGAATAAGTAGATATCAGAGCAATATTCTAGGAGAATATTATGTTTGAGAAGAATTGCATATGATGCAATGTTTTTGAAGTGGTACCGATAAGCTCTAGTTAATCAAATCAACCATAGTGAGCATTTAGATTTACTGGTTAAGTGCATTTATACTTCCTAATTCTGTCGTAACTGAGGTTAAGAACATCTTTAGAGCATTTTCATTATTAGGTACAAAGCTGAGAAAATCTGGATGTAAATTTGCTCAGAGTAAGATTTGTAAACCTATATCTGAATGGGGATTAGGACTTCAAAACCTATCTATTCTAAACAAGGTACCAGTGATCATAAGACATCTATAGACTAACAATCAAAAACTAGAACAACCATTAGGAGTCGAATGGGTAAGTCCTACATAATCAAGAATAATAACATCGGAGAATTTGTCACGCCCCGGTTTCCGACACCCGGTTAGGAGCGAGGGAAACGGGGGTGAACCCGTAATTTCACCTCAAGTTCCCACAACTTAATCTCATTTTAATCTATTCTATTGCGGAAGCATTCTATATGTACACCCTTCAGGTGACATAAGATCATCAATGGCCCTTGCAATTGATTTTCACGAAAATCGGGCATGACCCATTCTAAATAATCAGCTCCTGTCATATAACACCTGCTTTACAATTCATATGGACACTTCTGGGCACGTGTCCCCCCAATATTTCTACAACATGCATGATAGAATCAAAAATATACATGCCTCAGTCCTTGAATGTCCGTATTACATCTATACATCACATGAATGAAATACATCTGAAGAAACTGAATCACCATAATCACTCCATACATCTAATCCAAATGTCCTAGTTATACATTAAATTCTAAAGAATTTAACTACTACCTCTGCCACCGGTACTATGAGTCCTCTAACTGACTCCGAAATCAGCAATACCTGCAAAACCTGGGAGGGGGTGAGCTCAAAGGCTCAACAAGGTATATAGAACCATACTATCATCGCAGCAGCAGGTCGATCCTCACATATTCTCAAAAATATACATGCACTTAAATATATCACGATATTTAAAGTCATGCCCCTCCTAGTATACATGAACCAACAATGCACATGGCAGTTTTTGCATTTATGAACATTTAAATCAACTATACATGACTTATGAAAATCATTTACAACATGTTCAAGGCAGTACACATCCCACGTCATTATGTATAGAAAACATATATGAACAGAAACATTTACATGAACAATGTAAATCAAATACCACGTCACCTACTCAACAAGATCCATTGAATCATGCATAAATGCACATGCTCATGCATTTTTACCCAAACATCCACATTTCTCAAATCATGCATGATGCTTCACATACAGTGCAAATACATACGTATATAACTCACACCAAACTAATTCATAGGGGGCTTTCTCATCACTCCAATAGTAAGGGTCTCTTCGGCACCCAAACTCTGCTTGTGCTTTATCGGGTTACTAACCCGAAGGGAGCACCTCCTCTTGGCCAAGTTTTGGGTCTTTCACCCTAGGGGCCATCCCCTTATCTTAATTTCACACTCCTGCCCCAAAATCATATATATAGTGCATATATTCACACCCATGCACTTATCCACACCATGAATGCATTTTTGTCAAATCAATGCATTTTCCTTTCACATCAAGATTGTCACAATGTCATCACACTCATATCATGGAAATCGTCATGCTTATGCATTTTTCAAGAAAGTCATTTCTTTCATGCATAAATCTGTAAACACCACATCTTCACGTTTTCACCAATAAACACACTTTTCATGGAAATCATTCATAATCACATTTGCACATACACAACATATATATAGATGTCACATCTTGCATATAATCACATGTATACGTATATTAGCATAAATATAATCATGCTTTCATTCCAATCATGCATTTACTACGAGCAACCAACATGCATTCTTACAACTATATATAATCACGCAAACATATATATATATATATATATATATATATATATATATATCATGTCACCCATATAGGTAGTAAAAACATACATAACATTTCACATATTTCATGCTTTTCCAATATCCTTCTATGCCATAATCAATTTAACATCCATCTCTACTACTGCACCACATATATAATCACGGATATACTTACATATATTCAACTCATGTATAAGAATCATATAGGCATGCAAGGCAACATCTAGCTAAATATATATACATAATCTAGCATACTTTACATGGCTCAATCCCTAAACATGCATATAACAATGCAAATCAACATCAGAATCTAACAATGCTCTTACCCTCCAAGCCCACACATATATATATATATACCCACATATATATGTATCCTCACATCCCACGTATATATATATATATATATAAACACCTTTATATATATATATGCACATACATACATGCAAACGCCACATATGACTAAATTAAGAACATATGTAAAATAAATCAGCATATTTAAAATATACATAGAGATAGAGGCAAGAATCAACTTGCCTTAGGTCCTGATTTTTCTGTGCCCGCGCCTGCCAAGCGGCCTATTTCCATGCTCGACCCGGTCCTGTGTCGAAGTCCATACGAACAATTCCATCGGGCCACTTCATTTTCCTTTTTAATTTCCATGCTTGGTCCAATTTAATTAGGCCCAAGAATAATCACAACTATCTTCAACCCAATCAATTTGCCCAAACCTAATTTAGCAGCCCATACATACATATTTAACTTGGGATCAAATACCAAGCCAAATTCATGGCTGTCCAACAAGGCCCCAAATATCATCAATTACCAACTCACTTGGTTTATACAGTTGCCACCAACAGCCATAGCTACCGGCCGATCCACCTAGTCACACCACCACGTACAAACCCATGGCTTCACCTAACCCATCAATAACCCAACCGAGTTCACCTTCCTACGACACCCAAACCCGTGAGCACCACACCCACGACTAGCCCAAGGAAGCCCAGCCGTGAACTGACCCACGACCACCCAATCGAAACCCATTACCACCATCAAACACCCACTCAACCAATCTTCAACCTCAGCCATGGCTGTCCCGCGAAGAAGGACCCAACCCTGTACAACCCAGCTGTTGCCAACCTCAAAGGAACGAACCGAAACTCGCCGGAACCACCGTTGAAGACCAGCTATGAGAACCCAGTCGGAGACCCAACACAAACCAACGACCGAACCTAGCCGTTGGACAGCTGCCACCGTGAAATCGAAGGCTCTCCACCCCCGACAGTCTCCTCCAACCGCCAGCAACCACCGCTCCACAGCCGTGAACCGGAACCCCCTGCCGGAAAAGACCGCTGCCGCTCGTCGCACCAGCCGAGAAACCGCCTTCAGCTGCGCCAAACACGGCCCAGCCGTGTCTCCTCCACCATCGCCGCCGCAAGCCACCTCCACCGTGAGCGGTCGGCAGCCCCCAGTCACCGCCGCCGGTGCTCCTCCTCTCACGACTCCCGATCTCCCTTCCTCGGTTTCTCTTTCTCTCTCCCCGACTCCTCCTTCTCTCTCTTTCTTTCTTTTCTTTTTCTTTTCTTTTCTTCCTTTCTTCTTTTTTTCTTCTTTTCTCTTTTTCTTTTCTTTTCTTCTTTCTTCCCAGCCGACAGCTTGGTCTTCTCCTCTTATCCTTATTCTTTCTTTAATTGTAAACCACTAGTCTTCAAATAATTCTCCTCCACATGTCTTATATCTACATATATAATATATACATAATACACCACATGGGAACCCACTAACACATATACACCTATACGTAAATACTTTACACATATACTTGTACATATATATGCCCATACATATACACAATTTTATGTGTATATATAATAATGTAGGTACTTAATAGATATATTTATAATTTAATATAAATATATCCCTTATATATATATATATCCATATATATATATATATATATATATATATATATATATATACACGTATCCTCCGGCATTATTATAATTCCACGTACAAAATCTTCTCCATGTCTTTATAAATATATAATTCCATGTATATATATCCACCTTTGTTCCGAATTTAACTTATTCGAAAAAAATAAATTCGGTCAAAATTCACCCAGAACCGGTCAAAATAATTCCGGTCCTTACAGAATTAAACATATCTCAAAACTATTTTCAAAGTTAGAAAAGGCTTCTTCAGCTTTGGGGCTTAGTTAGAAGTGATTCGTTGGTAAGTGTATCAATTAAATTACCACACTTCGCAATAGAACGAATTCCTTACAGAATAGGGCTATCGAAAGGGGTGTCGAACCTCAGGGACTATGGTCTGAATGAGTTGGTATACAAAATTAATTCTAATAAAATTTGGAAATAATAGTGATGTAGTGTCAATTTAACTTAACCACTCGTAATAGAACGAGTCCTCATAGGACAGGGCTATATTGAGGGTGTCAAACCTTAAGGGCTTGTAAGGTTGAATTGTTATGTTACTTAGTCTTTGGATTAATTCTAAAATAATTATTGATGTTTGATCTTGAATTTAATTGAGAAAATTAAAGGTATTTATAAATGTATTTTATGAAATTTAATTAGGAAGAGAAGGTCTTCGGAATTGACTTCACCACTAACCTTCTAACACTGACAATTGAACTAATTTGGGACATTTAATCTATGCATTTAGAAAAGAATGGCTACAAGCCAAATTCAATTCTATCAAGAGAATTCGTTCAACCTACAATTAAGCATAACTCATATTCGCTTAGCATTACCTATACATCTGACTAACTAATGATATGATAACCCATCTTTGCTTAGTACGAATTATCAAAACTCTAAGTTGAACGATCTGTGAAAATTATTGTATAATCCGTCTTAACAAAATCATATAAGTTGAAAAGAACCAACCCTAATCATGCAAATTTACATTCATTCTACAAGAACAAGAGTCAATATACAATGAAATAATCAATTAAAATTCAAACTAACAGCACAACTGTTGTGTAAGTCTTGGTTATATAATCAATGCACAAATTAAATCGCTCCCAAATTAATATACAAATTCAAATATTGAAAGATAGGTTAGGGTTATGTCACTTCCCTGGAATGGTGTTTAGCCGCTCATGATCGGAGGTCCAGGCTTGAACGATGATGAAATCGCCATCATCTTGCCCATATCGTCATGAATCGCCTTTGTATATCTCCCTGTGTTTCTCCCCTCCAGAATATCCCCATT
Organism: Cornus controversa; assembly: GCA_026545225.1. Taxonomy (NCBI): domain Eukaryota; kingdom Viridiplantae; phylum Streptophyta; class Magnoliopsida; order Cornales; family Cornaceae; genus Cornus; species Cornus controversa. Next base: position 21,573,235 of record CM048853.1, on the reverse strand, counting down.
TTCTTTCTTTTCTCCCCTTTTACTTTACGAAGAAAACACAAACGGGACACCTCACCTTCCAAAAGTGGGAAATGCGGATAAGAAAATGGCACCTGCACCTCAAAAAGTGGCATTTGCGCCCAAAAAGTGACAATTGCGCAAATAGGGCAGAAAGTTATCGTAAACGTCCGTTTTAGAAAATTTTTGTGAAACATGGAATTGTACAGAATTGAATTTCCTTCGACCAAAATGAGTTTGGATCATTTTGACAATCGTGTACGGAGTTATGGTCTGAATACCAAAACGGGTGCAGAACTTTTTAGGCCTGAATTGGCCCAATCTTTAATATGAATAGGCCCATGCTCCTTTTCTTCATTTAAATTCATTTCCAGTCCATTTCTTCAGTCCATTTAGTTTGAATCTTCAATATAAACATATCTCATAAGTCAAACTTCAGCTTCCTGCTAAAATAGCACCATATGTAGCCCGATTGCGCCATTACTAATCAGAATTACCCTTAATCACTTGAAATCATGAAAAGATTAAAATTATTAATAAAAACATGAAATAAATATTACTAAGATAATAATTCATATAATTTTAGGGCCATTGAATATGCAACATTCATTGCTCATCAAATAGGTTGCTGATTTTTATATCTAAATTAACTAAAGAAGCAATTAAAATGAATCAAAAGAAACTAGAGAGTAGAAAATATGAGATGAATCTAGGGTTATTGACTTCACCACTAACTTCACAATCAATGACCAATTGAACTAATTATGGAGAATTATACCATGCATAAGTGGTGTCAGTGGCTACAAGCTCACCTCCATCAGTTAAGAAGATAACATATGATTAAGGCTAAGTTATGGACTATCTTCGATTGGCATGGGCCATCTACCTAACTACTCTACTCTAGGGTGCAGTATGGTCCATCTTCTCTAGGTATAATCCATCAAAGCTTTTAATGATATATTCAGTGAAAACTATTATGTAATAATCGCTCTCATGATCACAGAAAATAAGAGAGATTGAGTTCAATAACAATAATGAAATATCTAAGACAATATAAGAAATTATTGAAATTGAATTTATAAGATTTTTATTGCTCAATTTTATAAGAAGAATCCTCTAAATTACACAATCTATGTATGAATACAAAAATCCCAAATAATTAGAATAATCAAACCATTGATGCTTAGTTAGGGTTACATCAAAACCCTAGTGGATGAACTAGCCGCTCATGGTAGAAGAGACAGCTTCAACTGTTGAGGAAGAAGGCATCATCTCCATGGAATACGTGCAAAACTTCATTCTCCAATGGTTCTTCACTCCAAAGCTCCGCGAATTCTGTCCAAAAGACTCTCAAAAGTCTTTCTCAAAAACTCTTTAATTCACCACTTTAAACCCCCAAGAGAATCCATAAAGTCCTAACCCAATTAGGAGATAATTAGGGTGTTCCAGCAGCACTAAACAGGTGGATTTTTCTGCTGAAGTTTGGCCCAACTTTTGACCCACTAGAAGTCCAATTCACGAAATTTTTGTGTAATACAAAAGTGTCCAGAATCGAATTTCGTTTAACCCATGCAACAATTAAGTTGAATTGACACTCAAAAATATGACTTTCAGGTTATTTTTCAAAACGAGATTAAAACTGTATTAAGCGCAGAATTAGGCTTCCGACCCGTAATACCCTTAAGCAGTTATAATTCCCTTGGACCACTTTCTTGGACTGATTTGAGTTAAAATATGGAGTTGAATGGATCCACTTGATGTAGGCTTCATATAACCCTCTTGGATATCATCTTTAAAAGCCCAAAATCATTGTTTTAACTGAAATAATTATTAAGGTCTTGAAAATACAGAAAACACTAAAACGAAGTAAAATGGCAAATAATCTATCACTAAGAGAATAAAATATGCAAATTAAAAGGCTAGAATGCGCAATATTCAATGCCGATCAAGAAGCCTTATCAAGTTCACAGTAGTCAATGGAACTAACACTCTATTGTGGTTTGATAATTAGCCGCCAAACCTCTATTTAAGCCTCACAAGTATTCCCCTCTCAGTGTCGTTCATCTCCAATGGATCTTGGTTTTTCTCTCCATCGTTGCCCTATTTAATCCCAAATTATATACAACAATATTTCACCTCCAAACACTTTGATAGAAAACTCAAAAGATGGCTCCATCTCATTCTGGCTTCTTCTCTTTGCATCACACCACTATATTTTTCTCCCAACCTTGACCCCTATTGTTTGCTCCCATTTGGTGTGGATTTCTCCATGCGTTCCTCCAATGGCTTTATTGTTTGGCTTGTTATCCTTAATCGTTTGCTCACTTTGGATCAAAAGGGAATGGAATTTCTTTATATCTAAAACACATGCCACCTTTGTTTTAATGCTTATGAATCTCATTCTCACCCCTTAATTCTCTTGTTGTATGATAACCCATATTTTTAATTAGGCTTGAATCATGGAGATGAATTGAAATTAGAGACGATTACAATTAATTGGGTGACTTGTATAACTATTTGGTTGTCCTTGTATCAATTACTAGATATAGAGAGTTAAAAGAGTTGGTGTTAATTCCTAAAACTCAATCCACGTGTCAAGCTTCATGAAATCAATATGACACATGTATGAAAATATTTAAACACTTGTAGGAGAGGCCTCACACACTTGCGTTATATCAAAATAATTAGAAGAAAAAAAGAAAGAAAGAGATTAGAGAAAATGAGAGAGAGAAAGAGAAGGAAATAGAGAAACAGAAGAAAAAAAATTGATTATGGGATCTAGAGAGAGAGAGTTATGGCCATTAGTTTGGAGAGAGAGAAGACAATAGAAGAAGAACAAGAAGAAGATGATAATGAGGAAAAAAGGAATCACCTAGACAAGGCAAGTTGATTCTTGCCTATATTTCTTGTATATATATATATATATATATGATTTAATTTGTTGTTAAATATAATCCAAGTTATAAATCTATATGAGTAAATATTGATTATAATTACTAGATATACACATAATTATATAGGTTGGAGGGTTTGAGGAATACATCTATAGCATTTTTTAATTTTTGCCTATGTTTTTGTATATATCTACATATGTATTGATAGTATTACATGTCGCACCCACAAGAGCTGCTGGGACACATCCCCTGAGAAGGACGTTGGGTTGCTAGCAGTTCTCCATGTATCACGACAGGGTCGGCGCATGTTGAGTTTGTTTAGAATAGGAACGAATGGATGTGTTCTTGGAGTCGCCACCTAACATTGAGTTCTAGTGTTCTTGGTCACCTAAAATGTAGAAATCTAAGTGTGGGCCCTTTTTGAAAAGTATGAATACCATCTGGTCTTTCAATAACTAAATTAATAGATTTGGGGGTTTGGTTATGTGTGAGAAAGGTGTTGGGCACGCCACTACATTTACCTAATTTCAAAGATGTTTCCTATTTCAAAGACGTTGTGTTTGTGAGAATGGGGGATCTATTATGTTTCTACAGAAGGGGAAGAAAGGATAGGGGAGTATGGGGAAAAAGTGACTAAACCTAGGGTTGCCAGAGCTGCCTACGTATCTTGTTGAAGGGAATCAAGTCAAACGTAGTTCCAATGACCTAAGTTGAGGGAATGTATGAAAGTGGATGAAGTGATTGAATGGAAGTGGAATAGATGGAAAAAAAAAGGTAGTCAGACCAAATTTAGGGATGCCTAAACTGGCTACATATCTCGAAGGAGGAAATCATGTCAATCGTAGTTCGATTAAAGTGTGGAATAAGTTTAAGGTCCCCAAAGACCGCAACTTGATCTTCAATGAGTTGTGAATGACCTAATTAAATGTAATGGGTTATGGTACCTAAGGACCACAACTCGATCATCAAAGAGTCATGGATGACCTGATTGAACGCAATGAGATATGGTACCCAAGGACCGCAGATTGATATTCAACGAGTTGTGGATGACTCAGTTAAACAAAATGGGTTACAATACCCAAAGACCACAGCTTGATCTTCAACAATCCATGGATGAATTGGTTAAACATAATGGGTTATGATACCCAAGGATTGCAACTTGATTTTTAATAAGCTAGATGACCCCGATCGAACACAATGGGTTATGGTACCCAAGGACCGTAAATTTGACTTAAATGAACCCTAGATGGTTTGATTGAAATCGAGATGAGTCAAGGGACCCAAAGATATGATTGCAATGGGTTTAAGGTCCCCAAAGACCATGAATTAAAATTGAAGTGAGTCAAGGGACTCAAATGGGTTTCAAGTTTCCATGACCGCGAATTGAACTTGAATGAATCATGGATGGTTCGATCAAAATTGAAGTGAATCAAGGGACTTGAATGATCTTTGAGATTGTGCCTAGAGATGGAAACTATACTTAGGATGCCTAAGGCTTGGATCATAACAAGTGCTGATCATGTCATTAAAATTTGAACGAGTGTTGATTATGTAAGTATTGAACCTATGAGCATGTATCAAGCAAGTTTTGAATATGTAAGCATGAAAACATGTGTTATGCAAGTATTGATCATGTAATCATGAATCCTGGCTGGGTTAGTGTTTTTTGTGTCCATGGTGTGCACCTCGGTAGGTTATTTTGTTGGGGCTGTGAACTTAATCACACTTCCTGGCCTTTTTATGAGCTAAACTGGATTGAAAGAGCAAGTGTTGGTGGAGATCATATTAAAATTATCGTCATGACACGTTTCTTGATTAAGATCTGGTAATGGACCATGTTCTTGCGAATTGATGGGAGGGTCATTAAATTCATCACACCACCTTATGGGGATAATAAGTTATGTTGACTAAGCATATGTCAAAATAATGAGCTTGATATAGTAGGCCTTGGGAGAATTTTTAGATTTCACCCATACGACATCGTCTGGCTTCTTCTCCCACCTTCTCATTTTGTTTTCATCATCAACGTCTGAGTAACTATCAAAGCTAATAAAGATAGGATCATTGTCACTCCCATCTGAGGGGCTATCGAGGCAGAGTATTCTGATTTCTTCTTTGTAAGGACCCTTATGGGTGGGTGCGAGGCACTAGGTCGTGAATCTATCAGAACTCCATAGTTAAGTGTGTTTAGTTGGGAGTAGTACCAGATGGGTGACCCTAGGGAAGTCTTTAGTTCGGGGGAGCCAAAAGTAGACACTATTGTGTTGGGTAAGGGTGGGGTGTCACTTTCTTCCAAGGAGTCATTAAAGCTGATTATCATATGTTCTCTATTACCTCATTTCGAAAGGTTACTCAAGCTAAGTTCCTCATCATTGCCTTCTTGAAAGGTATCAAAGCTAGATTATTTGTCATCCTCTTCTAGATAGGTATTGAAGCTGAGCTCTTCATCATCCACCTCCTAGAGGATCTTGTCATGATCTTCTTCCCAATTATCTAAATTAGTGTCTTCACAAAACTTAACCTAGTGTGCGTCCATATAACTTAGTTTTCCATGCCTCCTTCTAGATGACTCATTGAGTTTAACTGTTATGGTTTCCCATTCTGAAAGTACCCACATCGTCGCAGTTCTCGGGCTCTAGTGATAGATAGTTCTCTTTTCCCATACTACTTTCTTGTCTTCTTCTATAAGTACAGGGTTGTTCATTGTGTCGAAGTCTATGTTCATTGGTATCATGATCTATCTGCCTTGTCCTTTCATGGTCATGTAATGTGCCTTTGTTGCAAAATTTTTGAGGCTCAGTGTAAGATCAACCATAAACTCTTCCTCGTAAGTTATGTTCACATCATATGGAGGCAACGGATTCTTGTCGACATTAGGTTCATCGTGCTTAGCCAGAGTGATCAACCCTGCTTCAATTAGGTTTTGGATCTTATGCTTAAGAGTGAAGCAACTTTCTATGAAGTGTCCTGGAGCCCCAAAATGGTACTCATAGTGTTGGGCTAGATCATTACTCTTTGGCAATTGATTCGGCATAGGTCTTGTAGGGATGGGAGGTATCTGCCCTTTGAGGAGTGCATAGGTTTCACTGTATTAGCACCCGAAGGTCCCGAACTACCCTTTCTGCTGCCTTTTTTTAGTGAATTATGCTAACTGAGGGATTTGAACCTTGGATGTAACATTTCTGGTGGGTAAGATGGTAGGCACGTTACCCTCTTTTTGCTCACTTTTCTTTATCGTTGTGGCCCAATAAGTGGTTCAGTAAGGATAATCTTTTCAGTTGCTACACCAATATCAAAATTTTCACCTTGAATGATTAGCTCAGAGAAACTTGTGTTGGTGAATGTATTGGGATTGTGTTCCCTTTATAGCACCAATTGGGATGTTATGGCATTGGATTATCAATAAGAATTTATTTTCTTATCAAAGACACTATTTATATATTATGAATGCTATGTATTGATTCGATTCAAGACCCGAATCATAGTGTCATTACGCAACGACTTGGTGCATGCGTGGTATGGTTACCAAACTGGGGAGCATAAGTCACTTATATTGCATTATAATAAAGTGTTTTTTTGTTCGGCAATAGAGGGTGGACTCCCTAAGATTGTCCAGGAAGCCCATCAGCATGTTTGCCTAGGTTTTAATGTCAAAAAAGATCGGCAGGGGCATTATTGTCATTTCTCTTTAAATGCTTATAGTGGGTATAATTTTCATGAATTATTTAATTGTCCTATTATAATTATATATTTTTCCATGTCTATGCACTAACCAACTTATAGGGGCAATATGGTAATTTTCCAAATAGAGGCAAATTTGGGAATTTCACACATTAGGATGAGAAATCCTAGTAGCAACTTATACTATTAGGAGTATAAAGATAAGATTTAAAATCATTTTTAGGGCAAGCCGCATATATACAAAAGAGAGAGTGGATGTACAATGCAATTTTGGTAGTAATATTCCATTTCAGCTGAAAAATGTAGTCAGATGTTTGGGGCAATATAAGTGATCAAGGGGTAGTAACTCATATTACGGGAGCAAACTTTGCGCAGAGTTGCATTACTATTAATGCATGGCTCCGCAATTTCTTATGGGCGCAAGCATCTTAGGTAATTTAGTCTTCTGGTTCTCCCTTATCTACATATGGCCTTTTTTTTTTTTCTTTCCTAAATGCTCATTTTGTATGAGCTTTTAGTTTAATGTTTTTATTCAGCGGACATGATTATTGGCAAGAACTTACTGAATCCATCGTTTGGGCTCATAATAAATTAAAAGTTGCTCCTGATACTTAGCCTAGAGCCTTGAGCATTGTACAAGGACTTGCTATAAGAGTAACCCATTCATTACCTTCTGGGTGGAATTGCCACAACGTAAACGTTCTTCTTAGCCAGAATTGTTACAGTAGGATAATGGCTAGGAGGATTTGAAAAGCATTAGGGAATTAAGATTTCCAAGGTTTAGTACTCACACTATTGCATTGATGGGACCCCTATATCTTGTGCCAGAGAAATTATTCACTGTTAGTAGCTATCGACTCAGTAGGATAATGGCCAGGAGGATTTGAAAAGCATTATGGCGTTAAGATTTCCAAGGTTTAGTACTCACACTATTGCATTGATGTATATCTTGTCCCGAAGAAATTATTCATTGTTAGTGGCTACCGACTCAGTAGTATAATGGCCAGAAGGATTTGAAAAGCATTATAGCATTAAGATTTCCAAGGTTTAGTACTCACACTATTGCATTAATGGGACCCCTGTTTCTTGTGCTGGAGAAATTATTCGTTGTCGCTGGCTACCAACTTTGTAGTACCCTGGCCAATAAACACTCACTAATTCACGATTGGCCCAAAGTAGTTTTTTTTTTCTTTTTTCTTTTTAGGTACAAGGAAAAGTTCCACATTGTAGTTGAATGTGGATGCCTTTATGGAGCTGCTTATGATCTTGCCCTTTGAGAGGGATGACAGTCACTTGCCCATTTGAGAGCTTGGTCTGAAGATGTATAACAATATTGTCATAAATTAGAGGCGTCATGCATGAATTCATATATTGATGTTGTTAACTTTGTCCAGGAATCTTGCATGAATGAAGAGGCAAAGAGTGGATTGTAGCCGAGGATGATCTGCTGGCAACTCCGACCACCATTTAGTTTGGCAAATTGCTCTTGGTTACACATTTGGCTCTTTGCTTGTCATGTAAGCGTTCAGAGACGGATGCAAAAAATATTGGTTTGGTAAATGGAAAAATTCTTCGTTTGGCAAATTGTTCTTTTGTTGATCATTTTCTTGTTACACGTGTTAGACACCCATAAGTGCACACCCTTTTGATTGATAATTATTATAGAATTCAAAATCCCTTTCCTTCGATAATATTGATTACATCATTTGTACAAGGTTTATATATGACCTGCCAAGGAGGATAGGATGTATCAGCACTCTAGCTATGACCCATCAAATTGTCAGTCACAAACCAAAAATTAAAACCATCAATCAAACCTCTTTGCCCCTGAAATATTAAAATGAGCCATAACTGCAAGAGAAGACATAGTACATGAATCTTGGGATCATTCTTAATGTGACATGCAAAACAAAATATAGCAGGCAGCAAAAACTGTCACTTGTTTTCTAGTGTTTTATCCAATATTCCTTCTAGGTTTTCTAATAGTAACATAAATAAAAGTTGCCTAGATTTGAATAAAAATATGTGCATTTATCCTTGTACTCGAATTCACATTATTGGGAAAATGAACTTCAACAAAATTTCCTTCAAGCTAACTGTCAATTTCAATGCAGAAGTAATTTATTTTCAGAATTGATAATCAGATAATTAAGTTTCCACTATCGAGCTTTTAAATTTTCCACCCAGAATGAATAGCAACAACTCCCCCGACAAGATTTTCATATTCAACATTCTGAAACCCAGCATCTGCAATCATTGAAGCAAATTTCTCCTGCAATCATAAATTATAGTAGAGATTATTGAAGTAAAACCAAAATACTCAACCTCGCATTAGGTTGTGTTGTACTCCATTGAGTAGTTTAAAATAACTACCAGCCAAGTTCTACACACCTTGCATTAACTTGTCATAATCCATTGAGTAGTTTAAAAAATACTACCGCCAAGTTCTGCACCTCTCGGACTAGACTAATTGTATGAATTAGCACAGTACTATGTTAATTAGAGAAAAAGTTTTTGAGCAGCAACTAAGACTTGAAAAAAGTGTTGGAAAATCCATTTGTATTTATACCATAAGGTCAATAATGGAAACATCTAGTTGCTAAGAAGACTAAATCTCCATATAGTTTCAATAGACTTGAAGAAAGCCCATAATATGTTCTATAGAAACAATATATTGGGTTTATAAAAGAAACGAGTCACAAGTAGATACATTGCTCGGTAAAAGGCATGTACCATAAAGTTATGACTATAGTAAGAACCATAAAGTTATGACTACAGTAAGAACAAACTGCAAGAGAAACAAGTGAATTGTCAATCACTGTAGGCTAACAAGATACCTTCAGAATGAGGTTCTGTATAGTATATTTTATCTTAAGCCATTATATTTTATCTTAGTTATGAATAAACTAACAAGACATCTTCAGGATGAGGTTCCGTACAGTATTCATTTACCCACCCCAAATAGTTGAGATTAGGTCTTGTTAAGTAAAATATTGATACTTATTTCTAGATCCAAGAAATGACTATATTTCTTGATGATCCTATTAAGCTGTCTTCCTTGAATGAAACCTATATATATTTGTAGTCACCATATACTGCTTCAGATATAAAATAAATATTCAAATTTCGACAAAGCTAAGTTCATATACTTGTGTAATTATGCTTATTTGATTTTCCTATTAGTATCTATATGTTATGTGTAATTGAAGTTGTCAAGTGACATGACACGGCTCAATCCTACAGCAACTGAAGCACAGGGATCATTCGGTAGAACTATGCATGCACGTGCACACTCACAAAGAGAGAGAGAGAGAGTACACGTTTAGAAGTTCCACTGAAAAAGAGAAACCCCAACTACGCAGATCGAATTGTTTTCTCTGAAATGCTGTTTATGGCAGGAACTAACCTGAGGGGGAAAGCGGCGAATACTCTCAACTAAGTACTGATAAGATTCCCGATCACTTGTGACAAGCTCTCCTATGGCTGGAATTACCGAAAATGAATAGTAATCATAACTGCAAAAGAATAACCCAATATTGTCAATTAAGTATTTATTGAGTTTATCAAGAAATAAAAGAAGGTGCAATACACGCACACACAAAAGCTTTGCTCCAGTGTAAGTAACAATTAGTTGAGAACAGAAAACTACAGAAACAAAAATCTGCATTCTATGCATGCATCAAATTTCAAGGTTAGCACATACATGGGGGAACCTGCAGGAAGGGTATTCCCATAGATTTCATATAGATGATAACCTTTAAGTTTGATAATTCCATACATTTTTAATATAAAGTTTAAGTCATAGGTACTCACAGCTGCTTAAAAACTGGAACTTCTACATGGCTCAATTCGAGGCAGAGGAATCTTCCCCCCCGTTTAAGTACCCTGATAAACAAAGCAAGACCATAAATGTAGCATACCAACATTTATTTGAGAGCAAAAAAGCGTCATAAAAACAAGAAAAAAAGAAAGTAAACACACAAAATAACCAAACAGACATGATAAAAAAATTTAATGACATGATTCTTTTTTGGGAAATTTACCTCCAAGTTCTACTTTTCCAATCAAAAGACAAATAACTCCTATAAATTTCTCATTAGGACCAATAAGTCCTACTTTTGATTTTTTTTTCCCCATTTAAGTTCTAAATCACTAAAACTTCCATTTATACCCTTGCTAAATTAGATTAAAATTTAGGCTCAACTTTAATTTGTACCTTTACAAAATTAAGATATAAAATTCACATAAAAGGGAAAGATAATATTTTCTTATTTTTCTAGAATATTTTTTTATATATATTAAAGTTGTCATAAATATTACACAAGATTTTTTAATTATATTTCTTGAAACTCATATTGCAATATTCATTAATCAACTAAAACTTGAAGGATTTATAAAAAAAAATTATATTATATATCAATTTTTCAATTTATATTTACAAAATTTTACTTCTATTTACTGACGGTATAAATGAAACATTTAGTGATTTAGCACTTAAATGGAAAGTTTTCAAAAGTAGGACTTATTGGGCCTAATGAGAAATTTATTGGAATTCTTTGTCTTTTGATGGGAAAAGTAGGACTTAGTGGGAATTTTTCCTTCTTTTTTAGATATTACGCAGTGGCAGTAAAAGTAATGTTAATCCTTACAATCAAAATTATAATCTCTCTTCAGATTTTACAAAATGAACAATCTTATTTTTATGAAAATCGATGTGGCTTCCATTCTCAACAGTAACCAAATCAGTTGCTCCAAGGTAGCAAACTTATAATAGATTTACGCACTTTTGCTGACAGGATCTACCACCAGTGAGAATCTATCTTTTAGAGAGCTACCATAGAATTAGCAACAATTTATTCAAAAATGTCTGACAATGTGGGATTAAAGCATGATTTTCACCTGACATTACATCTCAAGTTGCCTACCAATAGTCTATATGCAAATTTCTAGTCATTATATTCATTGTATGCATACATACATGATATTATATCAACTATGTATATAGATATATCGACATTTATATGTATCAAGGCAATCACATGCAATATTGTACAGATAAACATATCTATACAAGTAGATGCTCTAAAGGTATTTTAGCCTAAAGGCATATTGAAATTTGCATGTGCAAGTTGTGCTCTTGGTCCCACTATTGCTGTGGTCAACGGTTTAGATATTTAGGTGTGCGCATAGCACATGCAGGCACATTCCAAGCAAGGAAAATTTCATAAATAGAAAAATCAACCCAAAACAATGAGAACAATTAGATTTAACTCGTCTTAATCCATTTTCTAAGCTCTTTGAGAATAGATGGTCCATAGTCCTATAGAAAAAAGCATGAATATAAAATCCTCTGGCTACAGGATCTCATAAGTAGACAATTCGTTGGTAGTTCCAACCTCTTCTAATCATGGCAAGACCGTGATATACAAGCAGAGTCAAACACCTAAACTGAAGGCCATAATACATTAGGGCTCAATTATTTTATCATAATGTCACCTGTTTTTTTTAAAAAAAAATCTGCAAGAATTGTTCTAAAGATGATGAAATTTAACATGTTTGAATGTTACTATATGTTGAAACCATAAATGTTTAAAATGACACTAATTGACATCTAAATCAATAGAATAATAAAAATTGAAGGGAAAAAACTGTAAGTTATGGATATATAACAGGACTACAAGAGTGATGGTGGTTTCACTAGTCCTGATTACCAAGTTAATACATCAGTCCCTGCCTCATGCTTGTATATTAACTGTTGTAATTGATAAGCTGCTACTTACCAAAAAATATAAAACTTATAACCTGCTAATACAACCAGGCCAATGTGTAAGAAGTTACCTATAAGCTTCGGCAAGAACTTTTTCTATGTGAGTTACATTCCTAATCCCAAATGCAATTGTATAACCATCCATCGAATAGTCATCAAATTGCAGAGCCTCTGCATCTCCCTCCACCCATACGAGGGATCTGTCTTCTCCAAGTCCTGCATAAGTCAGAAGACAACTCTTATTATTAAATGGAAACAGGACATATTGTCCAGTAAAACATGGCTCTAAAATTCTCAATTTCACTCCTCTACAACATATATATGCTTCACTTGATGTCAAGTTCACTCCTCAAATATTACCTCTCTCTTGGGCACGCTTTTTACCAACATTCAACATATTTGAGTTAATGTCACATACATATATTCGGGTTTCTTCATGTAAATTATCTTCAAGAACGTGGTGCATGGCTCTTCGGGAGACATTGTTAATAGTTTCCATAATCCTGAAAGCAACGTCCCCTGAAAAAAAAATAACCAACCTTTTTAATTCAAACTCATATATAACTCATATGGGTGTTCAAACCAACAATGAAAAAAGTTAGTTTCACATTTAATCTACATAATATGAAGCATTTTAATATAGGAGACGAGTTTCATTCATACCACGAGAGTGGATAATATCTCCTTTTCAATTTAACATTTTCATCATTCAAAATTCGCAGCTCAGAGCATTAAGCACCGCTGAACTTCGATAAAGCACCACATTCTAGTAATAATTACAGTTACGTTTAACTTCACAAAAATATGATAACTGACTTATATCTTGGGCAAGATATATCTATAAAAATTGAATCCTTAAAGTTACAGATGCATTAGGGCATCACTAGAACTACATATAAACATACATAGAGGTTTATTAAGTGTTTGTTTATGGGGGTGGAGGAAAATCAATATTGAATCTTTATGTACAACTTTATATCATCCAAATTAAGTGAAACCACAAGTCTTTAAAATAGAAAAGCTAATCTCTAAATAAACTCCTATTGTAGCCCATGCTACAGAATCAACAGCTTTATTTATGACACCAACAATTAAGAATTGTTTTCCTCTAGTTATTGATCCACAAACTTTAACATTTGAACTTCCTTAATGGAGTAGTTCATGAGTTGTATTGTTGCCCTGCTGCCCAAAATCATTTTGTTCCAAAGCTATACTTCAGTTTCTCTTTCAAAGCATATAATATATTGCCTTCATCTCATCCATACCCCTCATGCTCCCCATTTTAGTTCGTATACCACACTAACCAAAGAATGACATTACATACAACTATTGAATAAACAAAGCTAACCTGTTCCACCAGCAACATCAAGGTGCTTCATTCCAGGAAATGGGTTCAACTTGGAAACCAATCTGACAGAGTTACCAAATAACATGGATTGTAAAAAAACAAAGGGTAAAACATTGCAAATTTAAATAAATGCAAAGGTTCTTCACCATAAAAATAACCTATCCTTCCATAATCTATGTAATCCTCCACTCATCAGATCATTCATAAGGTCATAGTTTGAAGCAACACTGCTAAAGACGTTGCCAACCATTTGGCTTTTCTCTTCTTCCGGTACTTCTTTAAATCCTGAAAAAATGGGTATGTCAACATATCATCCAAACCTGATGATGCGAAACAAACTGATACAATGTGGCACATCATAACCACTTAGCACAGCTGATGAAAGATGAAAAAGTTATAACCTACTTATATATAACACAGAGAGAGATGGATAAACATACCGAAGCTGGTAGCATGAGAATGCAACATAGAAACAGGAGGGAACCTGGGCAATAGCTTACTCCTTAAATTCCGACTAATCATTCTCAGTGCCATAGGTGCGACTAAACCTGTTGGATTACCATTCAGTTCTCACAAAAGAAAGGGTTTTTTTTTCATATTATTTAATGGAACTTGTTCTCTTTCAGAATACAAAATCAGTCAATTGAAACTGGAAATACAAGACTTTAAGATGCGATACACAAAGACACAAAATGCATTATGATTGTTTTATTGGGATTTTACAGTTTGAGAAATGGAAGAAACCCTAAAATTGAAAGTTTCATGAAAATTCATGTCCCAAAAAGATTTTTTTGTATTTTAAAAAAAAATGACGAGAGATCAAACTCAATCTAAGACTAAAGGAAAAGAAAAACAATTATTGATTTCTGAGGAGAATAAGAGAGAACCTGAATCGAGAGAGTTGCAAATGGGATATTTTAGTGAATTTTAATTCACCGCATTTGCTTCGCAGGAACAAGTTGAAACAGAGATGATTAAGAGTTTGGTTCAGGGTTTGGATACGGAGAGATGGCGATATATCCATGAGAACGAGGGTTAGGAGGGTTACGAGCCTAGTAGTGGCATGTTTGAGCTCGGCTCGGCAGTGTAGGAGGGTGTTCGAGCTCGAATCGAGCTCTAACCTCAAGTGTTCGAGTTCGGCTTGGTCAGGTTCACGAGCTTTCCGAGCTCGTCTCGAAACTCGTATAGAGATACAGATATTACACACACACAAAACACACACATGCACAGATCGATCATACACATATTACACACACGCATATGCACAATGCACATATCTGTCAAACTAAATTACCATCAAAAGAAATTTCATACGAAATTATTGAAAGTAGAAATACCTGGAAAATCACCGATCTCGTCAAATCCACTGCTCTGATCTCGCCAAAGCCATTGTCACCATCCGCCCATGCCACGAGAGAGAGAGAGAGCAAACACAAAATACAGATCGGCAGTCGTGAGTTGGGACTTAGGATGTAGAGAGAGGAGTGCTGGCTGTGCGGCTAGGGTTGAGAGTAACTGAATGGTTAAAGAATATATATAGATGGGCTTTCAAAACATGGGCTTAGGTTTGAGCTATGTTAATTCTCTTGGACTTGGTCCATTTTTTGTTTAAAAATTTTGGTAATGCATTTTATTAATTTGGTTGGGCTGGGCTTAAATAAGTTTAAAAGAATATGCTTGTGATTGGGTTGGACAAATGCATGGCCTGTGATTGGGTTGAGTTGGACTAAAGTTATAAGTTTAAAAGAAAATAAACGACCTAAAGTTATATATATACATATTCACGAGCTACAATCGAGCCTATTTAACGACTTTGTTCACGAACATGTTCACAAATTAACGAGCCGAGTAGAGGGGTGTTTGAGATTGGTTCGTTTATTAATCAAACACATATATTTTGTTTGGGCTCGGTTCGTTTAATAAATAAACGATCACGAATCGAGCACAACTCGAGTCAAACTCGAGCTGCTTATCGAACACTCAGGCTCGTTTGCAGCCCTAGTGGTAGCTAGGTATCAATTAACTAATGAATAACAACACAAGACACTTTGAATAATGCTGCCTAAAGTTTAAGTTGATGAATTTTGATAGGTTAGGTTAGGTTGCATATTTAATGGAATAGAAAGTAGAAGAATGGTTGGAGGCATTGAGGATTTTAAAGGGTCAGAATTTGCTTCATCTTAGAAATAACTACTTGAACTCTTATTGGAAATTATGGATAATGTTTCAATGTTAATTTGAAAGCCAAATGAACAAGGGAAATAGTTGGCTTTGCTTCAAATTATTGTTTATAGCTCTCCAAACAAGTTATTTTGCAAGTGTATTCTCCAAATCTTGTAAAAAAAAAATATTAGTTGTAACTTCCCTCCTTCATTTCTTTTCCAAATATTTAGGGGCTGTTTGGTAATGCTGTCAAATTTTATTTTCTGATTTCTGAAAAATTAAATCTAAAAATCTGTTGTGTTGTCATTTCTGGGAAAATCAGAATATGTTTGGTAACGTCGCTATTGAAATTTTGAAGCACAAATCTAAAAATATGTTTGGTAACCCAAAATTAATTATTTTTAAAAAAAATAGTAACATCTTTGACTAAAAATTGTGTTTGAG
This sequence comes from Cornus controversa, assembly GCA_026545225.1. NCBI lineage: Eukaryota > Viridiplantae > Streptophyta > Magnoliopsida > Cornales > Cornaceae > Cornus > Cornus controversa. The sequence continues at coordinate 21,556,941 of CM048853.1, read as the reverse complement.
TAATATGGTTCCAACTCACTTTAACCAACATAAATGTGATATTACATATTTTATGTATATTCTTTCCTCCGAAATTATATTTGTTAAGACTTTATTTTAGATTTTGGTAATTGTCATAAATTCTAACTATTTAAATGTTTTTGGTAATTGTCATATGTTATTATATATACTCATTTTATTTTCTTTTATATTTTTATATTATATATAACTCTTATTTTATTGTATTTTCTTCTTATATATATATATATATATATATATATATTATTGTATTTTATAAAAAAATTATTCTTATTCACTTATAATTTTGTATTTATTGTATTTTATTTATATTATTTTATTTTTATTTTTCATATTTTATTTTGTTATATTTATATTTTTTGAGTAACCAATTTTTTTTTGTATTTTTTAATTTTTTTATTCTTGTTTTTTATAAAATTTAAATTTATTGTATTATATTATATTATATTTTTGAGCAACCAAAATTTTATTTATTGTATTTTATAAAAAATTAGAAATAAAAACTTGAACTGAAAAATGAAAATTGAAACCGAAAGCTTTGTTATGAAGCTTTCAAATTATGCCTGAGGATTGTCAAAATTTTTAACATCACTTTCATTTTTTTAGAAATGAAAACTACGTTACCAAACGTGATTTCTACTGTGACTTCTAAAAATATATAAATGAATGTTGAAATCTGAAATCGGAAGTGTTACCAAACAAGACCTTAGATTGTGTTTGGGAGGGCTTCCTAGGGGCTTCAAATGGGTTTTCAAGCCCAAGAAACCCTTTGCCACAAAGAAAATGAATTCTAATAGAAGTTGAAGTTCCAAAAGGTCCGTTTAAGGAAATAAATATAACTTTTATTTACTCGTAAAAAAATTTAGTTTGAACTTTTTTAGTCTTACTTTTGAAATTAAAATATTGTGAAACAATAGATTTTATTGTAACATATTATTACTCTATTTACATTTACATATACATGTATAAACTCCATTATATTAGTTCAAGAGAGAAACAAAAAAAAATATTGCACTAATGTCTCCTCATAAAAAAGAAAAAGAAAATTTACACAACTATTTCCTCATATTTAATAAAAATACACGAACCTTCCTTGCGAATCATTTTGTGGATGGGTGTGTACAAGAGAAAATATCTATAATTATTGTTAATCTCCATTAGCGAGCCTTCAGAGCACTTAGAAGGAGAGAGAACTAGAGTATTATGAAACCAAGACGACAAAAATGCCAACAACAACAATGATATCATATATGCTAATAGTTTTGGTTTTTACTTGTTAAATGACAAATTCTACAATTACTCCTTTAAATTATTAAAGTATTTTTCTATTTTGTGTTGGGATTGCGTGCATGTAAAGTCAACTTATAGATAGTGACATGTCTAATAATAAATCAGATTTGTTTAGTGTTTTACATACATATACGATGAATGCTTGCATTGGTTAATTCATGAGATGAAATAAGATTCCACTAACTATGTAAGAATGATTTAGATGCATAGAAAGAGTCTCATGCATATGAAAATATAAATCACTAATTTACATAATAATAAATATTGTTCACATTCAATAATATAATTGAATTATGCATATATAAAAACCATGTGCGATGCATGTAACTTGAACTCTTTAGATGATCGTAATTAAACTAAGAATAAAGTTGTGAGTCATAGTTTCCAAAGTACCCATATATTTTGGAATAGATGGAGTATTCATTTGTTGGAGTTTCCAATTTGAAAGCATTACTTGTCGTGAGTCATAGTTCCCAAAGTACCCAAGAATTTTGGGACGGAGGGAGTATTATTTAGTCTCAGCACCCCAAAATTTGGCTTAGGAATGGAATCTTTCATCTATGGACTCCACTTCAATATTTCTACACTTGTATTGACCTAAAAGTGATGCAGGACAAGTACGGCTTCTTCAATATCAAAATTGATGTAGAATGAGAGAAAGTGAGAGGGAAACTTTTGGTGTTCCTAAGTGCTACACTTTATGAAAACTAAACTATCAAGCACGAGACTTCTGTTGTTCTTAAGTGCTACGATTTACATAAAGCATTTGACTCTTATGCCCTGAGAGTGGTAGCTAGCCAAAGCTTTAGGGAAATTAGTTACGTAGAGTCGGCTTCTTTTAGTGTATATAACTATTACTCGTAAAATAATTGAGTATATGATAATTGATTGGGCATTTGCATCAAGTATTTAAGTTAGTAATCAAAAGCACTATAGTACTGCTACAGTGAGCTCTACTGGGCTAACATAATATTTGTGGATACATAAATAGAGAAAAAGGTTCTTAGGCAAAAGGAATGGTGCAAGACCCTCCCCCAAAATAGGAAAAGAAAAAATGAAAAAGAAGATAAAAACTGAAAGAACATATATTTGGTAATTGATTTATCATGCAGTTGATTGCTCAAAACACTAAAAAGTAAAAGAAAATTTGATTGATGCACTTTACTCCATACAGTCACTAAGATTTGGCTGATGACAGTGAGGAATAGAATGCAAAGTGGTTTTAATCTAAATTTTACTTTTCTTTATAATCCAAAAGGAGAATTTTACAGAATGTTTTGAAAAAATTCTTTGAATATTTGATAAGAAGGCTTATATGACATTACACAAATTATATTAACATCTATTTTAATAAAATAAAATAAAATAAATAAGAAAAATCTGGAATTAGATTGAGACTAGTATTTGATACTATTTTCTTAAGACAATTGACGTTTCGCATGGTGATGTACAAACCCAATGGCGCTTGTCTCCCAGGATACAACTATTTTTCTTCAATTAGTAGTAGAACTCCAAACTAATTGAATCGGTGAACCAACAATTGTGAAATACTCTCTCTTTGACTCGAATCGGACTAAAAATGAAGTTGAAATTGAAAATGGAATCAATTTGGACCACTTGGTTCGACCCATGCATCTTGGCGAATCATGTGGTTTGAACTCTCTTGATATGAGTTAATTTGGCTTGAACCCACTTGGGGTCATAGGAGAGGAGAGAAGTTTTTATAATGATTTTCTTGAAGTTTTGAATGAATGAATTGCATTTGCCGAATATGATATTTGTAGGAAAGTGGTGAGACACTGGCTCAGTCTCAATAGGTATTGGGTGCACCCATTTAATTAAATAGGCATGGGTTGCACCCTTTATTAGTTAACCACCCACACACCTTTTCATGTCTTAACTGCCATCCTATGTGCCTAGCCCATATGACCGACATGAATTCTAGACAAGTCCAAACCACATACTTAATAGGGTTAAATACAATGACATCCTTTGGGGTTTGGCCTAATTAGACTCGGTTGAAATCTTTCAAAAATTGAGCACTCATCTCCCCTCTAACAGAATTAGCCTGATGGATGTTAATTTTTGCAATGATTTTACCTTGATACCCCTATATTTTTAATCTAGAAAAAGACAAAATATCTCTTCCTGTTAAATGACCAAATTGCCCACCTAAAATGAAAATGACACGGCCATTTTGATGCTTGCCTTAGGCCATGTTTCACAGAAATAGTAAATGGATTAAACCCATTTTAAATGGGTCTTAATATCAAACCCATCTATAAGAAATCATCCCTCTCTCTAGCAAATCTATGAAATGCCTCTCTATCTCTGTGGTCTGAGAATCGTGTTTCTCTCTCTGCCCAACTTGGGTTATTAAAACATGTAAATTGGTATGCCAATAGAAATATATTGAAACAAAACATGTATTTATGTATAGCTTGTAAAATGGATTAGAAATATTAAACCAATGGATTCATGGGTGAAAATGTGTGTATGTATATATATAGATATAGACATGTTGTGGGTGAGGTACCCATATGTCTCATGGTATGCAATTAAGAAATCTATTATTGATTACTAGAAACTTTTGGTTCTATCTGTGTGTTAATGGATTTAGATTTAAACACCCATGATTTTGGGTACAAATAGTTAAGTGTATATAGTTTAGAGGTTGCTTATGAATTGGAATGCAATCTGAAGTTGCTGGTTGTTTAGGTACACCATATTCACTGCATGAGTGAGTAGACCAAAGGATCTGTTCAGTTATGTTGTTGATTAACACAACCCATTAAGCTTATAATTATAATTAATGATTTAAAATTAGCACGATCTTGAGATTGATTTGTGGATGATGGAGGTTCTAGTTGGTTGGTGGTGCTCCATATTTGATGGTCTGTTAAGAGAAAATTAATGAAGGGATGTTTGAGAACCCTAATTCTTTATAGGTTTAAATTTATTCTTTTAGGCCACAAATGTCATGCCCCGAATACCAATACCCAAATCGATATAGGAAAGAAAGGTGATTAAATCAAAACTCATCACACGTCAATACCCAAATCGATATAAGAACTCAAGGGTGAGAATGCGGAACATCAACATATCTATCTATTAATCACTCCTTAACCCTATTTACACTTTGATACCATATTGTCACACTTGTATTATAATGATCAGATTATTTTTGACCGATTTTGGGTGATTTTTGACCGTATTTTCTTTTTCTGAATTATTTAATTTTAAAAAGATGCGAATATATATATATATATATATATATATATATATTATGAAATTATATATATATAGATAGAGGATGTGGATGTGGATATATATATATATACACGGTAGATGTATTTATATTAAATTATAAATATATGTGAAGATACATGTAGATTATTATGTATATGTGTATATGTATTTAAGTATGTTCACATGTAATGTTATATATATAGATATATAATATATTTATGATATGAGTGGAGGAGAGTGATTGGGGGAAAACATGTGGTGTACAAAAGAGGATAAGAATTGAAATGAAAGAAGGCCATGTGGGTGTCGGCTAGCAGAAGGAAAAAGAGGAGAAAAAGAAAAGAAGAAAAGAGAAAGAAAAGGAAAAGGAAAGAGAAGAAAGAGCTGAGAGAGTTTTAGAGAGGCTTTCTAGAAAGAGAAACCAAGAAGATGAAGGTGACGAGCTAATGGAGGCTCGGCTGGGCATGGAGGCTGCCAGGGGTGGTGGGCCTTCGATTTCACATTGGTGGCTGTCCGACGGTTGATGATGGATGGGTTTGATCGCCGGTTGGTTTGTGTTAGGTCTCCGAATGGGTTCCCGTGGCTGGGTCTTCACATAGTGGTTCCATGAGAGCTCAGCAGTGACTTGGCTGAGGATGGTTTGGTGATGGGTTCGCATGGTGTTTACATGTTGACGTGAAGGTGATTTCATTGATGGTGGACTTGGACAAGGAAAATGGATTTGAGGTTTGGGCTTGCCTAATTAATTGGATTGAACATGGTTTGTGAATTAGACTCATAAAATGGGTTGGATCAAGCTTTGGATTTGCAAAAGGAAAATGGTTCAGTGGATTGTTTGCGTGGACTATGGCATGGGACTGGACCGCGATCGGATTTAGGCCGCATTGCAGGCGCAGACTCATTAAGATCGGAACTTAAGGCAAGTTGATTCTTGCCTCTATCTCCTATATAAATATACATTTAATTTATATACATTATGGTATATGTGCATATGTGTTGATGATATTTATATATATGGGTGTATATATATAAATGTGAATATTTGATTAATTGATGCACATTTGAATATATATGCCTTTATTTGGAGCATGCAAATTGGTATTTATTTTACATTGTTATATGTAAATGTTTATATATATATAAATATATATATATATATATATATATGTTTATTGAGCATGAACATGTTGAAAAATGATTTTAAAAAAAATCATGAATATTTGATTATTATGCCATGCTAGGTATAATTCTAGGACATGAATTGAATGTTATTGCATTGTTTATGTGCGTGTGAATGTTGCACATGTATTGAATTGATTGATCATGCCACAATGTGTTTGGATGATGATTTTGGGATTTAATGTCACGTTTAAGGGTATTGTCCCTTGAGGTAAATCCTTATATATTGGCCAATTAGGGTGGTCACCGGCAGGTTAGTATTCTGGAAAGAACCAATAGGAACGTTATCAATGATACGTGTCCTATTTGATGCCTAGTGCGTGCCACAAACATGTGACTTGAAGGGTGTCTTGTGAGTCAATCCCTCTTTGATGATTTCGATATTTTGGTTTATATACTTTGGAATTGAAAGCATATTAAATAAATGCTTGTTTTTATATTCAGATACGTAAATGAATTTTTATGTGCATGTATTTAAATTAATAGCATGCGACATGGTAATTGTTTTACATTTTTTTTATGTAAATGTTTTATATATATGTTTCTATATAAATATAATGAAGTGAATGTTTATTACTTGGTGAGCAGGCTGAAAATGAATTTCACAAATCACGTGTAGTAGATTTATATGTTCATATGTGCTAGAATTTTCATATGCATTGTTAGGTCATGTATGCTACGAAAAACATGATTTTAAATATTGTGATACATAAATTTGTATATTTTGAGAATATGTGAGAATTGACCTGCTGAAACAGTAATAGTATGCTCAACTTACCTTGTTGAACTTTGAGCTCATCCCCTTAGGTTTTGCAGGTATTGCTAATGACATGGAGTCAGTTGAATGATTGATAGTACCGGTTGAAGAGTAGTGAATAAATTCTAATAGAATTTAATTTATGTCCATAATATTGGATAGATGAGTTTATCTTTGGATTAAATGTATTGGACATTTATGTTGGATAATTTCTCCAGTTGTATTTATATATTCGGTTTGTATATGAGATGAATATTCAAGTTTGATTTATTTAAATTGGAGAAATAATGATTTTTCTTAAAATAAAAGAAAATTGGGATTTTTGTGAATAATTGAGGTTTCATTAAATCACCTCCAATTTCTAAGGGTGTTAGAAATTTGGGGAGTGACATGTATTCTAGATATTGGACCCCTCGCAGGACACTCATACAAACTAATAGTCCAACTCAGCTCAAACAACACCTTAAGTGCTTCGATTAATCAAATGTGGAGCTTCGATTAATTGAAGTGCTGCGATTAATCGTACTTCTTGCAAAACTTCAATTGAAACACACAGGTTTTGTGACGGCCCAAAATTCTGACCATTGGGACTCCCCCAGTCTGAGCCCAATCTTTAAGTTGTGAGGTGTCATGATCGTCCAATCGTCATCCCACGACCCGAACAACCATAGCAGATACCATCTATCACTCTCGATTTTGATCCGAACCCCCAAGATGATTACTCGTCACAAAAGCTTTTTCATTATCATAACATCAATTCCCAAATGGAATGTCACATAAGATTAATCAATCTAAGTTGTAATCTCATAATCTATCAAAAGCATTATCTTGTACATCAATATCATTATATTCAATAACTACTCTCATTATAGGACCTTACATGTTCACCATGCACACCTGTTCACTCATTTCATCTCACTCAGTATCTAGACATTACAATGTATCGTAACCCATATTACGATCCATCGTAATCTACGATGCATCGCCCAAGTATCGTAATAAGGTGCGAAACACATTATTTTTGACAACAAATTCCCCTCAATAATACGATGTATCGTAATCCAACATGCAATGCATCACAACATTTTGATACATCATAATTCATGTTACGATGCATCGTAACATGCATTACGATCCATTGTAACCCTGTGGTCAGCAGCCTCTCCACACCCAACACTTGGTCCATTTCACACTTTCTCAACTCAATTAATCCCACAATTATCATGCATGTATAATTGGATATAACTGAAAATATTGATCCTCATTCACATTATTTAGCATTCACCATGCTCAAACATTGTAATTAAATGTATGTAATCATAAAGCATAATCATAAACATGTTCTCAAAATATTAAATGTCATATACATTATCAAAATATACATATAGTCCACATCCTGGACATGCATTCAAATATAAATACTATGTTTTCTCAAATACAAGCTAGTTATGGTTCATGCCAACTCACTGTTAGGGAAACTCTACTACCTCCTTGCCATTTTCTGAAAAGAGTTAATACTCATGGGATGAGCTCCAACATGCTCAGTAGAATTGTTTAAAACACAACTCCACAAGTTCCGTGAATACCTTATAAATATATATTTACATTTAATCATATTATGCATATAATCGCATATTTCAACCATATCATGAGCTACATGTAATGCCACATGATATGTACTTCTCCCTCATCCTTTCTTCACACAACCATTAGAATCCAATAACAGGGTCATCCAATCCTATCTAATTGGGACTCTGATAACAGGTCTATCCCATTGTTTCTTTATAGGACTCTAATTACTAGGCCATCCTATTCCCTCATCAAAAGTACTCCAATAACAGGGCCATCTAGTTACGCTCACCACCCTCACCATATGCTTGCCATTCATGAAGATGGATTTCACATGTTCATGGCAATACGTGTATGTAGCATAGAAGGTAACATAGTAACCACTTGACATGCTTGCACATTTCTATATAAGTCTCCCAAGCAATCACATTGAACTTGTATCACATTTTTCACATCTCATAACATTTATATCGATAGTCAACATGTTTTACATCTAATCATGCTCTTTAAGGCAATTTATCAAATATATGAGCATCACATACACATATACACATGAAACACATATAATTCTCTCACATTTCTCATTCAACATACCATATAATCACATGTAACATTTATAAACACATAATTATATCACCTCACATTGAGAATTCATTCAATTGTATAATCTAGCATGCTTTAGTTTTGAAAAATATCTAATTATACACATATAACCAATTGGTACCATAGACAACCAATATACTCACACAAACCTCGAATTTCATGCTTTAGGCATCTCTACCTCAATTTAGAAGCTTCTAAATAAAATTCTCAATTCTCACCAAAATCAACTTTTTTCGAATTTAGTTTCGAACCGATCAATCTCGAGCCCTCGTCGTGTAAATCAACTTTCCCTTCTTCGGTTTTTTTCAATTTACGTTTCAAGTTTCTCAATTTTAAGAGAGAAGGAAGAAGAAGAATGTAGAGATATATAATTTCTCTTGCTTGGCTGTTATAATGAGAGAATGAATATGTTGAATTGCTCTCTTGTATTTATATCCCTAACCTCTCTTATTTACCAAAACACCACTAGTCACTTACCGTACTTTCCCGGACTCCGTTTTCACTTTCGATAACTCATATGGACTCAAAATCGATTCCACAGTTTATCAAATATTTTTTTGTGTCTAATCTCAGAATTTGGTGTCATTCTGAAACTTTTAGATTTTCTGAGCTCACCTGACCCAAAAAACTCAAATTTCGCCAAACGCTCCCAAAACTTCCTCGGACCCTTATACAAGTCCCCAAACATGTTTTTCACATTTAAAACACACATATAATAATTTAAATCATTTATATAACAATAAATAAAAATAAAATAAAACCAACCAAAAATGGTCGCGGTTCTTACAACCTACCCAACTTTAAAGGATTTCGTCCCTAAAATCAGGCCATACCTGAAGCAAACAAGTTCAGATACTTAGAAAGAATCTACCACTCTCGCTCCTAGGTAGCCTCCTCAACATTATGATGATGCCACAAGACTTTGGCCAATGGAATGGTATTACCTCTCAGAACTTGCTCTCAACTGTCAAGAATCTAAAATTGTCTCTCCTCATAAGTAACATCCTCATCAACCTCAACATCTACCCAACTCAAGACATGTGATGGACCAGGTTCGTATTTCCTCAACATCAAAATATGGAATATGTTATGAACCTTCTCCAACTGTGGTGGCAAAGCCAATCTATAAGCTACTTCATCGACACACTCTAGGATCTCAAAAGGTCTAATTTATCTAGGCAATAACTTGCCACTCCGTCCAAAATGCATCAATCCCTTCCGTGGTGAAACCTTAAGAAATACGCGGTCTCCCACCTCAAAGGATAACGGTCGCCTCCTCCTATTAGCATAACTCTTTTGTTGACTCTGAGCTATCAACAACCGCTGTCTAATCAGTTTGATCTTTCAGTAGTCTCATGCACAATGTCTGGTTCTAAGACTGCTGTCTCGCCCACCTCAATCCAACAAACTAGAGATCTACAAGGTCTACTATAAAACACCTTAAATGTTACTGTCTCAATACTCGTCAGGTAACTATTATTGTTTGCAAACTTCATAAGTGGCAAATTGTCCTCCCAACCACTGCCAAAATCCATAATACAAACACGAAGCATATCCTCTAAAATCTTACTGGTATGCTTTGACTGTCTGTCAGTCTGAGGATGAAATGTTGTGCTAAAATGCAACTCCGTGTCTAACATTGTTTGACATCCCTGCCAGAACCTTGAGGTAAATCGTGGATCCCTATCCGACACAATGGATACCAAAACTCTATGTAGCCTCACAATCTACTCCACATACTACCTACTAAGTCTCCTCACTTATCTATTAACCTCATAGGCAAGAAGTGTGCTATTTTGGTCAATCTATCGACAACAACCCAAACTGTATCATTGCCCTTGTTTGACCTTGGAAGCCTCGTGATAAATTTCATAGTGATCTGTTCCCACTTCCATTCTGCCACTGGTAACGGTTGTAATAACCCAACTAGTTTTTGATGTTCTACTTTCATTTGCTGACAAGTAAGGTAACTTGCTACAAACTATGCCATATCTCTCTTCATACCCCGCCACCAATACTAGTGTCTCAAATTGTGATACATCTTCGTACCACCAGGACGGACTGCAAAACGAGAGTGATAAAAATCCCATAATAAATCCTCACGATAGTCAGAAGGAACTATCATCAATCATCTGAATCGTAGACCCCTATCAGAATGCAAGGTCCAATCTTTACCATCGTACCACTAACAATCTGTGAATGAATGGCCTCTAACTCACTATCCCATTTCTATGCCTCAATCACCTTGTTCACAAATATAGTCTGACCTACCAAGCTAAATAACATAGCTGGCACACTATCATCACTAAAATACAATCCCAACTTTGAGAAATCTTCCATCATCTTTCATTCCCGTATGGCTATGCTAGTTAGTGTCCTGTGAGACTTTCTGCTCAATGCATTTGCCATTACATTTGTTTTTCCTAGATGATATTGTAAATCAAAGTTGTAATCCTCCATATATTCAACCCATCGTCTGGTCTCATGTTTAAGCCCTTTTGGGATAAAAGGTACTTGAGACTCTTGTGATCCAAATACACCTAGAATCTTTCACCATACAAGTAATGTCTCCACCCTTTCAAGGCAAATATCACCGCATATGATAATTATGCTCGTGATTCTTTAATTGCCTAGACGCATAAGCAACTACTCCATCACATTGCATTAACACACAACCTAGCCCGTTCTTCGAAGCATCACAATAAATCACATACCCCAGGCCACGTTCGAGTATCACCAAAATAGGAGTTGTGGTTAACTGTTTCTTCAATTCATGAAATGCTAACTCACAAGCTTCGTTCCACACCAACTTCACACCTTTACGAGTTAGTCATGTCATAGGGGCTACAATACTAGAGAAGTCTTCCACAAACCTTTTATAGTAGTCCGATAAGCCAAGAAAACTCTAAATTTCAAAGACACTCTTTGGACTTTCCCAACTCATCACAGCCTCGATTTTAGATGGATCTATTGAAACTCCACCACTAGAAATAACATATCCAAGGAACTTCACCTCTTGGAACTAAAATTCACACTTTTCATACTTAGCATATGATAGAGTGTTTGACTCCAGTTGTGACACGTGTAAACATAGAAGTTGAGACTGACGTGACATGGGAAAAAGGTATACTTTGACTAGGACTTTCCTCTCTCTAAATAAGTCTGGGGAACTGAAGAGTCAATCTCCTACTGGGACACGTTCCCATTTAACTACTATAAATACAAAAAGACGATTCATGTACCAGGTATGCAATTAATACCCTCTGAGTGTCCTTCTAAATTCAATAAGCCTTTCTGATTTATGACTTGATCGTTGGAGCGTAGTCGGCTGGAACCACACTGGTGTCCATCCAATTACCCTTCTCTTGTCTTTTTTATAGGTTGGCGTTTGACCAACTCGGGGTGAATTTTTGCTTCATCAGTTGGCGCCGTCTGTGGGAACTGTCACAAACTTGACTGTTCTACCCAAAACATATATGAAGCATGATGCACCTATAATCTAGGCTAGAGACTATAGTTGGGCAGGACCCTCCTGTAGGACAATACCCCCTGCCAGACAGGACCCTCCTACTGGCCACAACCTTCTAGCTGGACAAGATCCGCTTGCCACCCCAGACTTTCCAAGTCACAATTTGATGATAACAAGAGCACGAGGCATACAGTCCCCTGGTCAAGGAGACTTCCCTGGGGCATGCCCCGGAGTCCCAAATAACCAAGAGCACGTCATAGCGTTGGAATACTAACTTTAGAACTTGAATCAAAGTCTGACTCAAATACTCCAATAGAATGCGACAATACTGCAACGCCTCCCTCCTATAGCACCGGTGATGTCCAAAAGGTCACCTTAGGTCAGTTGATCCAGAAAGGAATTATGTTGGACGAGATAGTGGGGTTCTGGCAGACGACGCGGCCCGAAGCTGAGTTAGAAGCGATCAAGAAGGGACAAATCCCATTAACCTAGCCCCACCTGAGAGAGCTCGTGCCCAAGGGGATTCGGAGTCCAGGGCTCATACTTACAGAGATTCAAGGCATCTAGGAAAAACTGCCTATTATGATATAAAGATGCAGGACCTTAGAGCCAAGGTAGAGAGCATGGCTCAAGCCATAAAGGGGAAATGCCCTACTATAGTGGAGGATCTAGTCCAACAAAACAACCTCCCTTTTATCGCAGGAATAATGAATTGTCCTTTGCCCAGTAAGTTCAAGATGCCCATCCTTAAAAACTTTGACGGGACCAAGGACCCGCTAAACCATCTGGAGACCTATAAGACTCTGATGTACCTCCAAGAAGTACCAGATGAAATCATGTGCAGAGCCTTCCCCACTACATTAAAAGGTTCTGCTCGAGCATGGTTTAACAGGTTGAAACCTGCATCTATACATTCCTTCAAAGAACTGAGGCAGTTGTTTGTGAGCAACTTTATTGCCACTCGAAGGTACAGAAAGCCCACTACTTATCTTTTGAACATAAGACAGACTAAGGGGGAATCGTTGCAAGACTACATCAACCGATTTAACAGGGAGATGTTGCAAGTCGATGCCTTGAAAGACAAAGTAGTAATTATCGTATTCATAGGAGGACTGCAACTTTCAAAGTTCTTGTACTCAATCTCTAAACAACCACTAGAAAGTATGTCAGAACTACATATAAAATTCCAAAAGTACATGAATGCCAAGGATGCCCTAGATGCATAGAGGGAAAAAGGAAATAGTGACAGAAAGACGGATAGGAAAAGGAGGGATTCTAGTGAGGAAGATAGAGACCCCAAGTATGGTAAGACAACGCGAGAATAGAGAGATAGATCATCGCGCCAAGCTAAGGGATTCAATTTCATCCATTTAAACACGTCGATAAACCAAATCTTCCTTTACATCTAAGATGACCCGACTATGACATGGCCCCCAAAGCTAAGAACTAATCATATTAAGAGATCCCGCGACAAGTATTACAGATTTCACCGCGATCATGGATATGACATAGATAAGTGCATGGACTTAAAAAGGCAAATTAAAATTTTAATTTGTAGGGGCCGGTTGTGTAGATTTGTTGTTGGAAATGAGAGGGGGCACAGAACCACCCATAAGAAGGCAAAGACGACAACACTCGGAGAAATCTGCCATTTGGAGAAATTAGAGTTATCTTAGGTGGACTTGCAAGTGACGGAGAATCCAAAGTGGCTCGCAAGGCACATGTGAGGAAAATTAAAAGTTTCTATGAAGTGGGTGAGGTGAGCTAATCACCCCCTAAAGCCAAGCTCCCCCTACTGGATGATCAGATCATAACCTTCTCAGAGGGTGATGCGAGAGGAATCTAGCAACCACATGACGATGCCCTAGTGGTTACGCTGATTATCGTCAATTTCACAATTAGGCGAGTATTGATTGATAGTGGCAGTTCTGCTGACATTCTATTTGTGGGAGCCTTCGACCGGATGAACATTGGTAGGGAAAGAATCAAGCCTACTAAATCCCTACTTATTGGGTTCTCTGGAGAGAAATTCTTTCCACTTGGTATTATGACCTTCTAGTCACTACTGGCACAAGCCTAAGGCAAGTCACTAAGATGATAAACTTTTTTGTAGTAGATTGCCCTTCTACATACAATATTATCATGGGAAGAGTTACGTTGAATGTCATAAAGGCAGTTACCTCTACTTACCATCTCCTCGTATGGTTCCCTACTGACCATGGCATTGGGGAGCTAAGGGGAAATCAAGTCACTACCAAAAATGCTACGCCACTTCCCTGAAAGAGAAAAAGATGTTAGAGATATTAAGTGTAGAGGGCATAGAAGTCAAAAATAAAGAAGAAAATAGGCCAGACTATGGGTGGCAGTGTATTAGCAAGCCATATCTTAACACTACAGTGCTCGAGCCAAGCAAAGGAGTTTTCAGTTTGGAGGATGAGTTTTTAGCTTGGAGTCCTAGTCCTACATGAAGTAACTCAGGCAACCAAACCCCCAGGCACAGAGAAACTGGCTCCTAAATGGGATCAGAGTTATCTAAACTTAACCATAGGGGGCATATTGATTGGAGACATTAGAAGGGAGACAGTTGGTCCATCCTTGGAATGCTGAGCATCTGAGGAAATACCACTAGTAAGAATTTTTTTTAAAAGTTTCATTTAATTTAATAGTTTCAGCTAAAAATTAGTTTAGTATTGAGCCTTAAGAAGAAGCAAATAGATGTGGGTCATTCTCACAAGGGCAACAAGCCCAATCAACACCATCAATTATTGTACCTACTGGATATATATGGTCTAGAGTGGTTTGCTTCAACTGTCAGAAGCTCGAACATTATAGGTCCGAATATACTAAAGGGCAGACTACTACAGTGGTAGATAAGAAGTGCTACCATTATCAGCAGATGGGGCACATTAGTTGGAGTTGTCCACAGAAGAAGAGTACTCAGAGTGGGGTTGGTCCACAGTTGGGCTTTAGGGTATTGCCACCACCACACACAGTGCCATCTATTTAGAGTTCGCGGCATCGACTAGAGGAGCCACGACTAGTGCTCTTAGTTAGCAGTCTGGACATCAGGGTATGGGACAGTAGGGCCAAAGAGCATAAGGTCGTGCCTTCACTCTTGTTCCATCAGAGACCTCGATAGGACCGTTAGTGGTCTGAGGTATATTCCTTATATCTAGCTCATGGGCTAGGGTTTTAGTGGACTCGGGTGCATCATATTCATTCATTTTATATGCATTTACTTGTGCTTTGGGGTTGGAGGTGTCATCCTTGGACTTGGTTTTATCCATTGATACACCAGTTAAAGGTAGAGTGACTTTAGGAAATGTTTGTCGGTCTTGTGAGATCGAGATTTTTAGACATCGGTTAGTGTTTAACTTCATTCTCCTGTACATGTCTAGTTTCAATGTGATATTGGGTATGAATTGGCTATCTACCTTCAATGCCAATATTGATTACTATAGGAGGAGAGTGACCTAGTGTACACCAGAGGGTGTTAGTATTTACTTTGTGGGAGAGCGAGATGACTTTTACTTGTCGTCTTCGCATGGTCTTACTGATCGGGAAGGACTTAGGTGTTTCTTAGCAAGCTTGCTAGTTGATGGTGATGATGGGACATTTGGAGAGCTTCATCGTATGCTATGTGAGTTTGTGGATGTATTTTTGGGGAACTTGACAGAATTACCTCTGAAAAGAGAAGTGGAGTTTATTATAGAACTTGCTCCAGGTACCGCGCCCATTTCTATGGCACCGTACCGAATGACACCAGTTGAATTGAAAGAGATAAATGATCAATTACAAGAGCTACTAGACAAAGGATTTGTACGTCCTAGTACTTCACCTTGGGGAGCTTTGATTTTTTTTGCTAAGAAGAGGGACGGGTCCTTGTGGCTTTGTATTGACTATCAAAAGTTGAATCGGGCAACAATCAAGAATAAGTACCCTTTGCCAAGGATAGATGATTTGTTTGATCAACTGAAGGGTTCTAAATGTTTCTCAAAGATTGACTTGAGATCGGGCTATTATCAGTTAGGGATTAAAGAGGTAGACATTCAGAAACAATACGGACACTATAAGTTTTTGGTGATGTCGATTGGTTTGACAAATGCACCGACAACATTCATGAATTTGATGAACCGAGTGTTCAATGTGTATTTAGACAAGTTTGTAGTCGTTGATTCATGTGTGAGTGTATCAATTAAAAATTACCACACTTCACAATAGAACGAATTCCTTACAGAATAGGGCTATCGAAAGGGGTGTCGAACCTCAGGGATTATGGTCTGATGAGTTGGAATACGGAATTAATTCTAATTAAATTTATAAAGAGAAGAAATCTAATTTTTAAACTAATTAAAAAGTAAAATAAAATAAATCAAAGTAAATAGAAAGTGAAGATAATATGAGAGAAATCTACAGTATTAGACTTCACCACTAACTCCATAATCAATGGTCAATTGAATCAACTATGAGGAATTACATCATGCATAAGTGGTGTCGGTGGCTACAAGCTCACCTTCATCCATCTAGAAGATAACATATGATTAAGGCTAAGTCATGGACTATCTTCGATTGGCATGGGCCATCTGCCTAACTACTCTAATCTAGGGTGCAGTATGGTTCATCTTCTCTAGGTATAATCCATCAAAGCTTTTAATGATATATTCAATTATTACCATTGTGTAATAATCGCTCTCATGATCACTGAAAATAAGAGAGATTGAGTTCAATAACAACAACTAAATATCTAAGACAAGATAAGAAATCATTGAAACTGAATTTACAAGACTTTTATTGCTCAATTCTATAATAAGAATCCTCTAAATTACACAATCTATGCATGTATATAAAGGTCCCCAATAATTAAAATAATCAAACCATTGATGTTTTGTTAGGGCTACATAAAAATCCTAGTGGATGAACTAGCCGCTCATGGTAGAAGAAGAAGTTTCAACTGTTGAGGAAGAAGACATCATCTTCATAAATTATGCGTATGACTTCGTTCTCCAATGGCTCTGCCAAGTATGTCTTCTGTTCTGTCCAAACCTCTCTCAGACTCTCCAATCTCTCCAATCACCTCCTCTACTCAGCCTCTAATTTTTCACTTTATGCCCCAAGAGAATACACCAAAATCCTAATCCAATTAGGAATTAATTAGGTTTTCCCGCAGCACTAATCAGGTAGGTTTTTTCTACTGACGTTTGGCCCAACTTTTGACCCACTAGAAGTTTGATTCATGAAATTTTTGTGAAATACAAAAGTGTGCAGAATAGAATTTTGTTCAACTTATATAAAAATTAAGTCGATTTGAGGCTCAGAAATAACACTTCTGGTCCATTTTCCAAAATAGGATTAAGACTGTATTATGCGCAGATTTGGGCTTTAGGCCCGAAACCTTCTTAAGCAGCTGTAATTCTCTTGGACCTCTTCCTTGGGCTGAGTTGAGTTGAAATAAATAGTTGAATGAATCTCCTTGAAGTAGGCTTCATCTAACCATCTTGGATGTCTTCTTTAAAAGCCCAAAATCATGGTTTTAACTAAAATAATCATTAAGGCCCTGAAAATACAGAAAACACTAAAACGAAGTAAAATCACAAAATAATCTATCACTAAGAGAATAAAATACATAAGTTAAGAGGCTATAATGCGTAGCATTCAACGCCTATCAATCGTGTTCGTTGATGACATCCTAGTGTACTCATCTTCGGTAGAGGAGTACGAGGGTCACTAGAGGATATTATTACAACTTCTAAGAGAGAACCAATTATATGCCAAATACGAGAAGTGTGAGTTTTGGCTAACAGATATGAGGTTCCTTGGGCATGTTGTGTCCGAATGAGGAGTTTTCGTGGATCCATCCACGATAGAGGTGGTGATGAGTTGGAAAAGACCTAAAAGCGTATTTGAGATACGAAGCTTCTTGGGATTGACCGAATATTATCAGAGATTTGAAAAAGACTTTTTGAGGTTAGCAGCACCAATGACCAAGCTCACTTGAAAAGGAGTAAAATTTGTGTGGAATGATGTTTGTGAGTATGCATTTATGGAATTGAAGAGTCGTTTAACTTCGGGACCAATTTTAATTATTCTAAAATGTGGGTTAGGGTACATAATCTATTACGACACTTCACGACTTGGTTTAGGATGTGTGTTGATGCAAACCAAAAGAGTAGTGGCATATGGTTCAAGACAATTGAAAACTTATGAACAAAATTACCTGACTCATAATTTAGAGTTGGCGGCGATGATCTTTGCACTCAAAGTGTGGAAATATTACTTGTATAGTGAGAAGTTTGACTTATAATATCATTTGGGAAAGGCCAATGTGGTAGCGGATGCATTGAGTAAGAAGGCCAATGTGGTAGCGAATGGTACTAAGATGTACCATAACCTACGCCGATAGTATTGGTGGAAAGGTATGAAGTAGCTCAGTTTGTAACGAGGTGCCTCATTTGTCAACAAATGAAAGACGAGCATCAGAGGCTAGCGAGATTATTACAGCCATTGCCTGTGGCAATGTAGAAGTGGGAGCATGTCACTATAAACTTTGTGACGGGGCTTCCAAGGTCGAGGAAGAGTCAGGATACAGTTTGGGTGGTCGTCGATAGACTAACCAAGGTGGCTCACTTTATTCTTATCCAAGTGACCGATGATGTGGATACTCTTAGTAGATTGTACATTTAACATATCTTTAGACTTCATAGCGTGCCAGTTTCTATTGTTTCGGATAGAGACCCACGATTTACATCTCAGTTTTGGTAAAGTTTCCAAGCAACACTTGATATGAACCTCCACTTTTGTACGACTTTTCATCCTCAAATGGATGGTCAGTCGGAACATACTATACAGATTCTAGAGGATATGCTAGGAGTGTGTGTACTTGATCTTCAGGGAAGTTGGGAGGATCACCTTCCATTAGTAGAGTTTATATACAATAATAGCTATCAAGCTAGCATTAAGATGGCTCCATTTGAGGCTTTGTATGGTAGGCCGTGTAGGTCACCTGTCTGTTGGACTGAGGTCAGAGAAATAGTTTTCTTAGGGCCAAATTTAGTTCGAGAGACTACGGAGAATATCAAGATAATAAAGCAGTGGTTGTTTATGTCTCAGAGTCATCAGAAAAATTATGCCGCTAGGAGACAGTGGCCATTAGCATTTGAGGTGGGGACCATATCTTCCTAAAGGTCTCACCATAGAGAGGTTTGATGAGGTCTGCTTGTAGTGGCAAGCTAGTGCCATGATTTATTACACCATTTAAGATTTTGGATCGGGTAGTAGAGGTTGCATATCGCTTGGCATTGCCCCCGCAAATGTCAAGTGTGCATAATGATAAGCGTTGAATGTATACATTCTCACGCCTTTACTTGTATATTTTAATCTCATAGATGCACATATTATATAGTTGTCATGCGTTTGTATGTTTTCGATGATTTCATGTTCAAAGTCAGAATTAAGTGTAATTTGACTTCTTTATCAGTGCAAAAATGCATTACTATTTTCAATCGTACTTCATTGAAGGTCTACATCAAGGAATAGTGAATGGTGTGTCAAGACCGGAGTCGAGAAGCTAAAGAGTTGAAGAATTACAGAGCAAGAAAGTTTGATGCATCAAATGTAAGCTTCGATGCATCGAAGTACCCACTTTGATGCATCACAAATTCTTGCAGAAGATATTATTTTGAAGATATTTTCTCCACTTGGTCACTTGTCTAAATTCTTCTAAAAGGAGCCTTGCACAAATTTTCTGTGATCTTTTGAGCCTCAAGTTAGATATATAGAGAGAAAAGATGTAACATATAGATATATCACTTTTCTTGCAAGAAAGAACAAATAGAAAAATTCTAGAGAGAGAAAGCAAAGTTCTAGAGAGGGAAAGCTTCAAAGAGGGCTTTGTAAGGCCTTGAAGATTGTTTTGAGCATGACTTCACCTCTATCTATGGAGTGTTTCCAGCACACCATGATCAACTAACACCTTCTCTAGGATTTGGATGAGCCATAGCTTGTAACTATGTTCTAATTTTAGTAAATTGGGGTTTTTATATATATTTGTGTATATGTACCTTGCCTTGAGTATTATATAAATATAAGTTATAAATTCCATATGTTCATGTGTTAAAATTTATCCTTCTTGCCTTAGAATGCTTAATTTCCTCACTTGATCTTCAAACACTTGTAGCTCCACAAGGACTACAAGTGATGGCTTGATACTAGTTTTCATTTTCACATGTATAGCTAGATTTGCATAGTCCATGCTTAGAGATGGTAAATTAGCTACACTTAGTTAATTAGGTAAGTAGATAGGTAGGGAATTTGCACGTAACGAAGATGGACTATAGTATTTTAAGGTGCATATATCCTCTTGACGGTAGCATTGTAGGCCACAAACCAAATGCACCATTTAGTGCACATTTGCATAAACTCCCCGATTTATTATAAGTTTGACATGTTATAAGGCTAGTGGTAAAGTTCTTAACCCTAGTCCTTTATCTTCTCTTAACTCCATCAATTTAATTATCATTTATGCTTTTAAAGTAGAGTGAACAAATAACCTAAAACTTGTTTATAAGTTAAATGAGAAGCAACCTTTGATCTTTAGCAAATTATTCCTACGTAGTCTCTATAGGACTGACACCCTTAACTTGGAATCTTATCCTTCAAGGATTCGTTATATTACGAGTGGTAAATATAAATATAAATTTGATACGCACAAGAAGGCCACATCATATAACACTTTCCATATATCTATGTTGAGAAAGTATGTACTAGATCTTTCATATGTGCTTGATTGGACAGACCTTGAGGTGGAGGAGGACGTGTCGTATAAGGAGAGACCGATTCAGGTCTGGATACTAGAGAGCAAGTGCTTCAGGGCAAGACCATTCATTTGGTTAAAGTACTTTGGAGGCATCACGGAGTAGAAGATGCTACGTGGGAGTGGGAACAAGAAGTCCGCTCAAAGTACCCCTAATTGTTCACCACTTGAGATATATTTCTAATTTCGAGAATGAAATTCCTTCAAGGTTGGAAGGTTGTAGAGACCAGGTCTAATTTTGACCAGTGTCCATTTTAAGCATCATTTTTGCCCTAATTGCATTTTAGATGATGTTTAGCATCTTTTAATTGTGAAAAACATGTTTGGGGAGTTATATTAAGGTTTTAGAAAGTTTTAGGAACATTTGGAAAAGTTTTACTTTTTGGGTCAACGGGGTCCTGGGACAAAGTTTAGTGGGCCCGAGAATTTGAAAAAAATTATAAGAAAATCTTATTTTTGGTTATGGACCAAACAAAATGTTTAGAAAGTTAAGGAAGTGATTTTTGAGGCATAGCCACCTTTGAAATCAAAAACGGAGCTCAGGAGGGTACGTTAAATGATTTAGGGGCGTTTTGGTCATTTCACACCCCAAGTGGTGATATAAATATCTAGAGGGGCTGAGATATTTCAT
Organism: Cornus controversa; assembly: GCA_026545225.1. Lineage (NCBI taxonomy): Eukaryota > Viridiplantae > Streptophyta > Magnoliopsida > Cornales > Cornaceae > Cornus > Cornus controversa. The sequence goes on along the minus strand of CM048853.1, from coordinate 21,535,367 downwards.
TTTCCAGCAATCTGTCTCTCTCTAACTCTCCCATTTCATCTCTTTCCATTCTCTCTACATTTTGGAGACTTTGCGCTTTTATTTTGGATTTTTCGAAGAATGATTGTTTCTCGGACTAAGGGCTTCGATTTGAACTGAACAAAAGACATTTTCAGTAAGGTGAAGAGGGCTAAAAATTTGAGACTTAGCTTTTAAGCTTAGGATTTGAGGTAGGGGTGTAAAATTCTTCTTTATTTTGATTCTATAGGTCACATACTTGTGACATGAATGTTATTTTGAGATTTTGTGAAAATATGAATTTGTGCATATATATACCTATTGAGATTATGTATTGTGCATGACTTAGTGATATTTATAAATCCATATTACAAATTATGTTCATTGAGAAGCATTGTGAAAGTTAATTCCATATGTAGAGTAAAGGCATGAAAAGAATATTTTCTTGAAAATGCATTGGTTGTGATTTCCATGAAATGGGTGATTTTCATTATAACAAGATTCAGGTGAAAGTGTGTGCATAAACTTAACATAAGTTATGCATTTGGTGAGAATTATGAAAACTGTGAAATTTGTGCATTTATGTGATAAGTGTACATTATGTGAAAATCACGTTTTTGGTGCATGTGTGAGAATTAAGAATGGCTCGGAGCCCTAGGATGTAGGACCCAAAACTTGGCCAAGTGAATGTCACTTCCGTCGGGTTAGTAACCCGTAGAGTGTAAGCAGAGTTTATGATTTCGAATAAACCTTTACTATAAAATTGTGACAAGCAGAAGTCCTCAGTTGAATTGATTTCTGGATTTTATGTGATGTGAGTTTACTTGTGAATTATGACTTTATATAAAGTGTTATATATTAAAATGTGGAGCATCACTCATGATTTCTAAAACTTGTATGTTTTAAGTGTGAAAAGCATGGATACTTGTCATATAGTCATGTAGAGATTTCATATGCATTCATGCATGGTTGCCTGAGTTAAGATAGAGTTGGGTGGATAATTCCTATTGGGCATAGTTGTATGCTCACCCCCCTCCCCCAAAATCTTTTCAGATAAAGCTCCATTAGAGGACAAGGCATAGAGCTTAGAGTGGATTTTGAGCTTCTTTTTGGATTCCTTCTGGACATATGTATATAGAGGTCCATGCCGGCTTTTGGTATGTCGACTATAGCTTTTGTGCTGCCTTTACATTTGGTTCCTTTTACGTATACGAACTTTAAATGTAAATGCCACATCTGGCACAACTTGAAATCTTGGAAAATATATGTTTTATGAATTCCTTCATGTATAACTTATGGAAGATGTAGGTATGATGAATCTTTTGAACTTCTTCATGTATGACTTTGAGAATGGTATGAGCAATGGACCTTTTTGTATTTTTCATGTATGGAAATGTGGGAATCGTTTTGAAAATGAGGATTGTATATTTCTTAGCTTGCTATGTATATTACAAATCATTATGGACGTTAAGCCACAAGGGAATGAATGATTTAGAATAGAATTGTGAAATGCATGTACCAAGTCTTTATAAGGTGCAAACACATGAATTTTGTGGAGTTTTATTCATGTTTTGGGTTGGAAATGAGTGTGTGAATATAAAGAAGACTTATACATTTGTAAAAATCAAGTTTGAGGCATTTTTGAACTTTCGGTTGCCTAGTCTCTGCAGCAGCCGACGAAAACTGTGAGATACCGAACATTTGCAAATAAGGTACCTGTTTCAAAAGATTGAAGGAAGGCTTCAGCCAACCGAAAGCTCCCTTTTGACCGACCAAAGCTACCCTTCAACTGACCGACAGAATTAGAAACCTGAAAGTCAGTTGAACCCAGGTTTCAGCCGACTGAAACCTGGACATAATTGGAAATCTTCAAACTTTAGAATATAAGCGAGTATGTATGGACGCATAGACCAGCGTGGGACCCATTGTGATGGGTATTGATGAGTATACACCAATGTAATGGCGTACGTAAAGAAAGCTTTCACATCATTTGATTTTGAGATAATTGTGTGTGAGATTAGAGATATGAGATGAGAGCGTGACAACTTGGTATCAGAGCATGGTATCATAGTAGAGTTATTAAAGAATAGTGGTTCGGACATTGATTTCACCGTTCACCCCTCTTTTCCCTCACTCTTAACCGGGTGTCAGAAATCAGAGCGTGACGGTCAGGATACATGTTTGTCATCTATATTTGTTTTGTATTGGTGTTTGAATTTGATCTCTTTCTTGAAATTAACACAATTGCGTTTCTATGGAATTTTATATTTTTAAAAAATTATGTTTGCTTTACATATATATTAATGTATATGTACATTAATGTATATGTAAAACAAGCATTTTTGTTTAAAATACACTTTTTACCACGGGCTTAGCCTGTGGTAGAAAGTTTACTTTCTACCACACGTTGAGGCCGCTTTAGAAAACGGACTTTCAACTATGGGCTTGGCCAATGGTGGAAAGTAAGTTTCTAACACAGGCTTAGCCCGTGGTTGAAAGATCCTTAGCAATAACAACTATGACACTTGATACCAAGATGAGCGAAAACCGTCGAAAAAGTCTTTTTTGCCCACCGTAAAAAACCTATTTTGTTGTAGTTGTTGTGGTGTATGGCTCTCGACTGTTGAAAACACATGAGCAAAATTACCCTACTCATGACTTAGAGTTGGTGGCGTTAATTTTTGCATTGAAAATGTGGAGGTGTTACTTGTTTGAGGAAAAGTTTGAGTTGTTCTCCGATCACAAGGTACTTGAACTTGAGGCAACGAAGATGGATGAAGTATATGGAAGATTATGACTTTGATCTACAGTATCACCCAGGAAAGGCTAATGTTGTAGCCGATGCCTTGACTAGAAAGTCACATGGTAGCTTGGCGAGCATTTTTATATGTAAGTGAAAAATGATGGAAGATATTTCATAAATGGGATTTTACTTCAGTAAAAGTGAAGATGGAGAACTCACGACATTGATCACACTTATTGCTCCACCGAATTTGTTGGTTTGTTCTTTTTCTCCACACCCCATTTGAGATCTCTGCTTGACTAATGTTTTTCCACCACGTAATTCTATTTTTATCATGGATAGTTCAGAGGTTCATAACTCTTTTTTCCATTGTTCCTGGCATAAAGAATCTAATAAATATTCATATATTCTTTGTATAATTTTCATTTCATGGGGGTTTATAGGATTCATGCATGGTTGTTCCTACTTAGTTTTCCTTGTTAATGGTACAACATGAGTGTTTTTTTCTTTTTATGATCGACACTTGCCATATATTTTATATAAGAAAATATATATGTTTACAGTGATCTTCCATTTATTCATATATATCAAAATTTCAAACCACAATTTCATTATTATGAGTTTAATTTATTCACAGATGGAAAAGCTTTTGTACTTCCAGATGTTGTCAAATACTTGAACGAGTGAAATTGCTCAAGGAAGAGAAGAAAATCGAGAAATTGGTTGTTTTGTCTTTTTAAACTCTTGATGGTTAGACTTCTTATGAATAGTTAGTGCTTGAAGCAAAAGTTTGGATAAGTTTTTTATGCTTTTTTTTTTGGTTGGGACGACTTCACTGATTTCGACATATTTAATTTATTTAAACTTTTAAATTAAAAATGAAGTCATTTTATTTAAAATTAACACATTTACTTCATAAGGAAATAAAATATTTTTCCATTTCAATGACTCCAAATCGATTTCAACGTAGTTAATTTGCATTTTCAAACTTCAGTTTAAATTTTCAACGTTTCAATTCAATAAAAATTAAAAAATATCAAATTCAAATTTTGAAATTTAGAAATTTCATTAATGAGTGTATACGATTCTTACATTTATGTATAAACAATGAAGTAATTTGGTGTATGAGGAATATTTACAAAGTATGATGAGTGAGATAGAAAACTTATATAATAAGTTATTTATTTTATTTTTTAAACATACAAATAATTAAAAATAATGAAAAAATTTTACAAAAATTAAAATCAACAAAAAATCAACACTAGTAATTCTAAAATAAAAAAGTCAATTCGGATTTTTAACATAATTAAGTTGAAACATTTAATTGACAAAACACTATATTTCATTTATTTTTGACTTATTTAATTTATTAAGCCTTAAATTGAAAAATAAGTCATTTTATTTGAAATTAGAATGTTTACTTCATAAATAAATAAAATATTTTACCATTTCATTGACTCCAATTCGATTTTCAACAAAGTCAATTTGTCTTTTCAAAATTGAATTTTAATTTTAAAAGTTTTGTTCCAATGAAAATTAAAAAATATCAAATTCAATTCTTGAGTTCAAGACGTAGCTTTAGTAGGACTCATTTAGTACGACTAATTTTGATTAAAATGAAACTTTGAATAATAAAACTAATTGCGCTAAAATGAGAATTAACTGCGCTGAAAATAGAATTAAAGTAGCTGGAAATTAGAATTATGTTGTTTATATAAGAACTAAATGTTATCTCCTAATCCAACCATAAACCTTGAAATTAATTAAATATGTCAAATACGTTAAAAGAAAATACCCAAGTGTTATTTTTTGTGATTTAAATGATATATGAATGTAAACTTTTTTGAATTAGTTGGGTTGAAAACTTCAACTATTTGCATTGAATGATATATATTATAAACATTTTAGATTTTATAAAAATTCAACACACTTAATATTAGAGTGATAATTTATAAAAATAAAAATATAAAAGTTTCTATTTATTTGTAATATTATTTTATTACCTTTCTTTAACCACTGGAAGACTTATTTTGCCTGTCTTTAGTGTAAGGCCAAGAGATATAATATTATTATATTAGATTCTTCTAGTTTTGGAAAGAGTTTTAATATTATTTTATTAGTTTTTTTTTTTATTTGTGAGTTAATAAGTAGAACTCATTTAGTACAACTTTTAATTTGGATTGAAATGTAGCTTTGAATAATAAAACTGATTGTGCTAAAATGAAAATTGACTGCGTTGAAAATAAAATTTAAGTTGCTGAAAAATATAACTATGTTATTTATTTAAGAACCTAATGAGTTGATTTTGAATTAAATGTCTCCTAATTTTGAACCTTGAAATTAATTATGTCAAATATGTCGAAAAATGTACTCTAAGATTAATTTTTATGATTTAAATGATACATGAATCTAAACTTTTTCGAATTAGTTGCATTTAAAACTTTTTATAGTTCATATAGATTCAACGCTCTTAATATTAGTGTGAGAATTTATAAAAATTAAAATATAAAAAGTTACTATTTATTTGTAATATTATTTTATTACCTTTCTTTACCATTGGAAGAGTTATATTATTTTTCTTTAATGTTGGAAAGAGATATGATATTATTATATTAGATTTTTTTATTTTTGGAAAGATTTATAATATTATTTTATTTTGGTAGCTTTAGTAGGACTCTTAATTTTGATTGAAATGAAGTTTTGAATAATAAAATTTATTGTGTTGAAAGTAGAATTGAAGTCGCTGAAAACTAGTGTTATTCATTTAAGAATCAAATGTGTTGATTTTGTATTAAATGTCTCTTAATCCAATTTTAAAACTTGAAATTAATTAAATACGTTAAAAGAAGTACTCAAATATTATTTCTTGTGATTTAAATGATATATGAATGTAAACTTTTTCGAATTAGTTGCAATGATAACTTTAAGTACTTGTGTTGAATGATATATGAATGTAAACTTTTTAGAATTTATATTAATTCAACATACTTAATATTAGAGTTAGAATTTATAAAAATAAAAATATAAAAAATTACTATTTATTTATAATATTATTTTATTACCTTTCTTTACTCGTTGGTATTTTCCCAGTTAAATGTTTCGATTTGAATGTTAATTTTTTTCTGAATTAAGTGCATTAAAAACTTGAATTAATTTTATTAAAATTATGAATTAATTTATTTATTTATGAATTATTGGTGTTTATTTTTACTTGATTTCATATTTTGTATGTGTTTTTTTTCAGTATTTGTAATTATTTACGTGTTTTAAACATATAAAAATTCATTATGAAATTTTTTTTATCTCACTTATCATACTTTGTAAATATTCATCACACACTAAACTACTTCAATGGTTATAGAGAAATGTAAGAATCTAATGTAATGTACACTCATTAATGAATTTTTTTAAAATTCAAGAATGGATTTGATATTTTTTAATTCAATTTTATAAAAACAAATTGATTTCATTGAAAATCGAATTGGAGTCAATGAAATTGCATAATATTTTATTTATTTATGAAGTAAATGTTCTAATTTTAAGTAAAATGACTTATTTTTTAGTTTAAGGCTTAAATAAATTAAATACATTGAAAAAATAAAATATAGTGTTTTTTCAATTAAATATTTGAAATTAAATGTCAAATTTTTGAATCAAGTGCATTGAAAACCCAAATTAACTGTTAGAAATCCGAATTGGTTTTATTTTAGAATTATTGATGTTGATTTTTTGTTGATTTCATATTTTGTAAGTTACTTTTTCATTATTTGTAATTATTTGTGTGTTTTAAGAATAAGAAAAATCATTATAAAAGTTTTCTATCTCACTCATCATACTTTATAAATATACGTTACATACCAAATTACTTTATTGGTTATACTTAAATCTAAGAATCTAATGTAATTTAGATTCATTAATAAATTTTCTAAATTTAAAGAATTGTATTTGAATTTTTTTAATTTTCATTGAATTGAGACTTTGAAAATTTAAACCGAAAGGGAAATTGACTTGGTTGAAATCTAATCCCTTGAAATGGAAAAATATGCTATTTATGTATGTAGCAAATGTGTTAGTTTTATATAAAAATAACTTTTTTTTTCAATTTGAAGGCTTAAGATAAATTAAATGTGTCTATTAAAAATATGGTATTTTCTCAATTAAATGTTTCGATTTAAATATCATTTTTTTTTAATTGAGTGCATTGAAAACTCAAATTAGTTGTATTTAAATCCGAATTGAATTTTTGAGTGCAATAGATTAAAAATCTTTGATAAATTTTTACTTCATCAGAGGGAATTAGTAAAAAATTTAAATTTAAAGAATTTAGTTTTTAAAAAATATATATTGTTTATCTAAATTTCAATACACTATGATCATAGTTTTAACATTGTGGACAATAGCTGCATAGTGTGTGGGCAGTTTCAGTTTTCAATTGATTGAACTATTAATTTTGTATTGCAAAATTCTAAAGAGTTTATATTCATATATCATTTAATACAAGTTGAAGTTTTCAACGCATCTAAGTCAAAAAAAGTTTACATTCATGTATTATTTAAATCCCAAAAAATAATATTTGATGTATTTAATTAATTTTAAAGTTTAAGATTGAATTCGGAGACATTAAATACAAAATAAACACATTTAATTATTAAATAAACAATATAGTTCTAGTTTTTAGCGACTTCAAATCTATTTTAAGCCTAGTCAATTTGACTTTAATCATTTTAACGCAATCAATTTGATTATTCAAAGCTTCATTTTCAATCAAGATTAAGATTCCACTAAATGAGTCCTACACATCAACTTCTCACAAGTAAATAAATTTAATAAAATAATATTATAACTCCTTTCAAAACTAAAAAATTTAATACAGTAATACTATATTTCTTCCCAAAACTAAGGAAAGGTAATATAATTCGTCAATGGGTAAAGAAATATAATAAAATAATATTATAAATAAATAGTAAATTTTTATTTTTAAAATTTCTCACTCTAATATTAAGTGTGTTGAATGAATATATATAAATTCTAAAAAGTTACATTCATATATCATTCAAAGTAACTAGTTCAAGTTTTCAACACAACTAATTCAAAAAAATTTACATTCGTGTATCACTCAAATCACAAGAAATAATATTTGACATATTTAATTAATTTCAGGTTTAAGATTGGATATGGAGGCATTTAATACAAAATCAACACATTTGATTATTAAATGAACAACATAATTCTAATTTTTAGTGACTTCAATTCTATTTTCAGCACAATCAATTCTCATTTTAGCACAATTAATTTTATTATTTAAAACTTCATTTCAAGCAAAATTAAGAGTCTTGCATAAGGAATCCTACTAAAAGCACCCGAACGCATTAGTTCCTCGCTAGTAAAAAAAAAAAATCAAATATAATAATATTACATCTTTTCGCAACACTAAAGAAAGGTAATACAACTCTTCCCACGAGTAAAGAAAGGTAATAAAACAATATTATAAATAAATAATAAATTAAATCTTTCAATGGGTAAAGAAAGTGTGAGTTACACGGTACGAAAACGGTTGAGTTAATTTAGAGTGAGATGTTAATCCTTAGACCTAGATGGGGGGTGAATAGGTCTTCTTGCCCTATTTTTATTATTGATTAATTTCCCACAATGTTTATAAATTAAGCATCCAAACCAATCACAAAATAAATAAAGCAAGTAAGGAAAGTTAGAGATGACATCAGAAATTTTACGTGAAAACCCTAGGCAGGGAAAAACCACGGGGGTGAGGCAGAAAACCCTAGAGAAACTAATTCACTATCTCAAAGCAAAGTATAATAGACTTTGTCCCAGACTCACACTCACACCCACTCCACTCTGACAAGAACTTCGATGCGGAACACCTCAGGATTACAATTATGACTCCCTTATCCAACTGTTGCAGATTCCCGGCTAACGTCTCAATTCTTCCAGAAGGGTAGTTGAAAGAACACAAATACTCCTCAAGTATCTTGTTCCATTCGTAGTGATTGTTTCTCCTCATCTTCAGATAAAATCAAGTAGTATCAAGGAACCACCTTTGCTGCTCTGATCAAACTGTATAAACTGATGATGTCTTTGAGAATTCGATTGATTAGACTGTGAAAATCATCACAACTTTAACACTCTGTGTGTGCGCTCTCAAAAATATAAACAAAGAATTTGAGAAAAAAAATCATTTGTAAGAAAAATATATCTCAATGTTATCTCTCTCTAGAATATGAATTTTTGTTTCGTTGAAAGCTTAATGAGATAGAAATCATATGGGTTTTTATAGAGATTAAAAAGCCCAATTTTTCTTTAAAACAAAGAAGTTAAAATCCAATAGGAAACAAGTCCCCACAATTTTAGAAAGTTCTGGGTCAAAACCAGGTCAAAACTGGACTAAAGAGGCTAATTTTCGCAGAACAGCCAAGTTGGACTAGTCCGGGCTTTACTTGGACTGGTCCAAGCCCTGTAGCAATCTCATGTAGAGATGTTGAGACCTCTTGGATCAGTACAACCTTCACTTCGACCGGTCCAACTATGTTGATGCTCAATTTTGAGATCCTAAAAGCTCTTGGACTGGTCCAGGAAAAACTTGGACCGGTCCAACCTTGAAAAATATGAAAATATGACTTTGAAACTCTATTTTTCAAGACCCAAAAACACATTTTAAAAACCTATGTGTCCTCACCAACTTACTTGGACTAAATGATACTTAAATCATGATCAACGATCCATGTTCACTTGTAGTCACTTGAATGATTCAATCAACCAAAGTCTTTGTTGAAGCACTCTTTAGATGATGCACTGGTGAAGAACACACTCCAAGCTCTCAGTCTTCAACTCCACGGGGGTGAGGCAAAAAATTCCAGAGAAACTAATCCATTATCTCGAAGCAAAGTATAACAGACTATGTCCCAGACTCACACCCACTCCACTATAACAAGAAGTTCGATGCAGAATACCTCAGGATTACAATTGCAACTCCTTCGTCCAACTGCTGCATATTCTCGACTAACGTCTCAATTCTTCCAAAAGGGTAACTGAAAGAATACAAATACTCCTCAAGTTTCTTGTTTCCTTCGTAATGATTGTTTCTCCTCCTCTTCAAATAAAATCAAGTAGTATCAAGGAACCACCTCTACTGCTCTGATCAAACTATATAGATTGATGATGTCTTTAAGAATCCAGTTGATCAAATTGTGAAGAGCATCATAACTTAAACACTCTGTGTGTGTGTGCTCTCAAAAATATAAACAAAGAATTTGGGGGAAAAAAATTATTTGTAAAAAAAATATATCTCAATGTTATCTCTCTCTAGAATATGAATTTTTGTTCCGTTTAAAGCTTAATGAGAGATAAATCATATGAGATTTTTATAGAGATTAAAAATCCAATTTTTTCTTGAAAAACAAGTTAAAATCCAATAGGAAATAAGTCCCCATGATTTTAAAAAGTTCTAGGTCAAAACTGGACTAAAGAGGCTAATTTTCGTAGAGCAACAAAGTTGAACGGGTCCAGGCTTTACTTGGACCTATCAATTCCTTATAGCAATCTCATGTAGAGATGCTGAGACCTCTTTGACCAGTCCAGCCTTCACTTGGACTGGTCCAACTATGTTGATGCTCAATTTTGAGGTCCTAAGAGCTCTTGGACGGGTCCGAGAAAGACTTGGACCGGTCCAACCTTGAAAAATATGAAAATATGACTTTGAAACTCTATTTTTCAAGACAGAAAAAAATATTTTAAAAACCTATGTGTCCTCACCAACTTACATGGACTAAATAATGCTCAAATCATGATCAACGGTGTCCAAGTTCACTTATAGTCACTTGAATACTTTAATCAACCAGAGTCTTTGTTAAGGAACTCTCTAGATGATGCATTGGTGAATAACACACTCCAAGCTCTCAGTATTCAACTCCATGATTGATTATAATAATATGAATGAAAGCTTACAACTCGATCAAATTTAGTTTTGCCACCGAATATTGTCAATTATAAATTTATACGTCACAATCTCCCCCTTTGACAATTTCGTGACAACCATCCTAGATAATATGTAATCTACCCTACAGTAAAAAAGATAAATTACAAGTTGTCAAAAACACAACTGAGCCAAACTGAGCATTCACTATGATTTTGAGCTTGTGGCAAATATGAAGAACACCTAAATTCAGAAAATACGATCAACCTCGATATTCTACAAAACAACACTCAAAAATACCTTTGTGAAAGCTTAATAAAGACAAATAAACATAAACACAAAATTCAGATAATTATGAAATGCCAAAGCATAGGAAATGCTCATATAATGCACAATGCTTATGCATACTCTCCTTTAAACAATCAAACTCATCTCCCCCTTAATGATAAATGACTAAAAGTCACAAAATCTCTCCAATAAAGCTCCCAAATCTCTCCCCCTTTTTGCCACAAATTGACAAGGGACTTAAAAGAAACAAAAACAATTAAGGAGGAAGCAAGCAAGCATATATAACTTATATATGTAAACAATAGAAAATATTGACTTCACAAAACTATATGAATACAACAAACTAAAACAAAAGCTTAATCAATTAGTTTCACACATTTAGTAAGTGTAGTAAAATCACCATAAATTTTCATAAGCCAAAATATTCCTTTTGTCAATCGTTCAGATTTTTAGACAATATTTTATTACACTCACTGAGAAACCAAACAATCAACATATGCACATACTTTCAAATTTTTCTTTTTTTGTTCCTCTCACATACATATTCGGTGGCTTTCACTCTTACGGGCAACTAGCTATTTCCTCAAAATAACTTCTTTTGAAAAGATTTCTCATTGGAGATTTTTGTTGTAGTGGTAGCTTCGAACAAATCTCGAAGGTAGCATTTTCCATAAGAATATGCTCAATAGCAAATTTTCACATATTTTTTCTTTTTTCAGCTGTTGAAATATATTTTTTTCACTTATCACTCTTTTTAGTCTTTTTAGCACAACATTGAAAATTTAATTTCCAAGATAATGCTTTATCACATCAACACTATCTTTTACCAAGACATAAAAATAATTTAGTAAATGTACTCATCATGATTCATGTACTAAATGAAATAAGTAAGCAAAACCAAAATTTTCAACTCATAGCCATAGTATGTCATACACATGTAATCTGTCTGTCATTAATTTTCTTGTGTTTAACATACTCATCCTAACATGGTTTGCTTAACTTCTCAACAAAAAAAAAATCTAAAACTACAAGGTTAAATGCATAATCTAGACTCACAAGATAAATATGAAGTTCCTTTCTAGATTATGTCAAGTCATGCAATCTAATCAAGACAACAAATACCTATAAATTTTCTAAGGCGATGAAACCTAGAAGCATCTAAAGGCTTTGTGAGAATATCAGACAAATTATTATCAGTATGCACTTTCTCCAAAGACACGACATGTTGTTCAACTAATTTCCGAATAAAATGATGTCGAATGTCAATGTGTTTTGTCCTAGAATGCAAAACTGGATTCTTTGAGATATTAATTATACTATTGTTATAACAAAAGATAAACATTGTACCTTGATCAATTCCATAATCCAGTAGCATCTGCTTCATCCAAAGCAATTATGTGCAACAACTTCCAACAACAATATACTCAGCCTCACAAGATGATAAAGAAACACAATTTTGCTTCTTGTTGTAGCATGAAACAAGATTAGTACCAACATAGAAACAACCACCTGAAGTACTTTTCCTATCATCCTTGTTACCAGCCCAATCAGCATCAGTGTAACCTGCAATCTCAGAGTTAGACTCTATAGATAACACAATCCATAATTCAAAGCACTATTGACATAACGAATGATGCGCTTGATTGCAATGAGATGTTATTCCCTAGGATCAGCTTGATACCTAGCACATACTCCTACATTAAATGTAATGTCAGGCCTATTAGCTGTCAAATATAGCAAGTTGCCAATTATACTCCTATACAATAAATGATCAACTCTCTTAGAATATGAGTTCCTCTCCAACTTAGAAGAAGTACTTATAGGAGTTTGCATATGTTTGGAACCTTCCAAACCAAACTTCTTGACTAACTCCTTTGCATATTTAGTTCGAGATATAAAAATTTCATCATCAAATTACTTCACCTGGAGTCCAAAAAAAAATGTTAGTTCACCAACCATGCTCATCTCAAAAGTATTACTCATATCTCTCGCAAATTCATGAACAAGGTTATCAAAGGTAGAACCAAAAATAATATCATACACATAAATTTGAGCAACAAGCAAATTCTTTTCTTTCCTAATTATAAACAAGGTTTTATCAGCTCTCCTTCTCCTAAAGTCCTTATGCAACAAATAAGAAGTCAATTTTTCATACCATGCTCTAGGAGCTTATTTCAAACCATAGAGAGCCTTTTTTAAATGAAAAATATGATCAGGATTATGTGGATCAACAAAGCCTTTGGTTGAGCTACATACACTTCTTCTTACAAAATACCATTTAGAAAAGTACTTTTAACATCCATTTGAAACAATTTAAATTTAAAGTGACATGCAATAACAAGAAGAAGAATAATAGACTCAAGTCTAGCAACTGGTGCAAAAGTTTTATCAAAATCAATTCATTCAACTTGAGTATATCTCTGTGCAACTAATCTGGCTTTATTTCTCATCACAAGACCATTCTCATCAAGTTTATTTTTAAAAATTCATTTAGTTCCTATGATGTTCATATCCTTAGGTTAAGACACTAATTCCCAAACATCATTTTTCACAAATTGATTCAAATCTTCTTGTATAGCTACAAGCCAATCAAAACTTTAAAGAACTTCATCAATAGTTTTAGGTTCAAACTGAGTCATATGACATGAGTGTCCTATGTTATCTCAGACTCTACTCCTAGTATTTCTCTCCTCCCATGGCCCTATCACATTGGTCAATGGATGACTAATTCGAATCTTAGAACTGTCAGACATTGAGACTTCCTTATGTGGTATAGGATTTTCTTTAGGTGTATGTATATTATCAACCACTTCCACAATTTGATCACCACATACCTTCTCAATCTCTCCCCACTTTCTTTCTCAACCTCTCTCACACTAGGTTCACTCTCAGGTATCTCCCTATGCCTCGAATCATAAATCACAATATTAATAGACTCTATTACAACTTTAGTGCCACGATTAAACACCCTATAAGCCCGACTATTCAAAGCATACCCAAAAAGTATCCTTCTTCACTTCTAGAGTCAACTTTTCCCAAATTCTTCCTATCTCTAAGGATATAACATTCACTTCTAAAAACTCTAAAGTATTTAATGTTGGGCGACTTATCATACCACAATTCATATGAAGTCTTTTCAGTTTCAGGCCTAAGGTATACGCTGTTCAAAACATGACAAGTAGTACTATCAGCTTCAGCCCAAAGTGTTTAGCTAACTTACTCTCATGGAGCATAGTACGTGTCATCTCTGTAATTGTCCTATTCTTCCTCTCAACTACACCATTTTGCTGAGGTGTTTTGGGTGCAGAAAATTCATAATTTATACTAAGACTATCACAATTCTCCATGTAAGATCTAGGTTCAAACTCACCTCCTCTATCACTCCTAACACGAGTTATTGCATAGCCCTTCTCATTCTAGATCCTTTAGCAAATTGACCTGAAGTAAACAAAAGTATCAGACTTTTTTCTTAAGAAAGTAATAAAAGTTAATCTAAAAAAATCATCAACCATAACAACCATATACTTTTTACCACTTATGCTTTGAGTTCTTATTGAACCCATCAAATCCATATGAATTAATTCCAAAGGTCTAGAAGTGACTTGATGTTTAAGTCTCTTGTGTGACACTCTAGTTTGCTTACCTAATTGACATGGTCCACATACCTCATTTGTTGGCCTTTTCAATTTAGGCAAACCTTGAACTCGTTCATGATTAGACAAACTTACCAAATCACTGTAATTCACATGACCAAGTCTCATATGCCACAAAATAGCTTCATCAGTAATAGCAGAAAAACACATATGTGAAGGATCTAAAAATATCACATAACAATTATCAGAAGTTCTAGATCCTTTCAAAACACAATCACCCTGCTCATTAGTTACAAAACATCCATGTTGAGTAAAATTTACTTGAAAACTATTAGCACATATCTGACTATACTCAACAAGTTTGCAGTTAATTTTTTTTAACAAATAGAACATTTTTCAATTCACCAAAAGCAAGAAAATTAATTTTACCTTTACCACTTACTTTAGATGCATTATCATCACCAAAAGTAACAGACTCACTAGTATAATCCTTAAAAGTGGTAAACAGTGCTCTATCCCCATTCATATGCCTAGAGCAACCACTATCAAAGTACTAACCTATAGGACCAAGTGCTCTAAATGCAGTGTGCATGACCAAACATTTTAGACTATCCTTCTTCACCCAAATAATTTTAGATTTATGATCAAGTAATTTTCTAACTATTTTAGAATCAGAATTATTAGTCTCAAGGTGCTCTTTCTCTTTCTTCTCAATACCTTTATGAGAATCTAGAACTGAATTAAAGCAATTCAATTTATCAAAATTTTCTGTCAATTCTTGTTGTTTCTTTTCAAGTTCTTTCATCGATCTTATTAAACAAAATTCTTGAACTGTCTAAGGTCTTACGTTTTTTCAATTCAATTTTTCTCTTCTGACACTTATACTTGATGTGACATTTTTCTCCACAAAAATGGCATGTTGGAGCAAGTTTTAGAGCATGAGTAATAACAAGAGGCTTAGTCTCAACTGTCACAAAAATATCTTTTGAATTTAAAATTGACAATTCCTTTCAAGTTGAAAACAATTCTTCTTTATTATTCAAGTTTTTAGAAAAATCCAATTTACCAGATTTACAAGTATCAGAGTTAAATTTCTGGAAAGACTGATTAGATTTAACAAGTTCACTATTCAAGTTGTCAATCTTATGCTCAAGTGAATTATTAAACCCTTTAATTTGTTTAACTTCCTGTTTCAGAAATTTAACTTTACCAAGAAGATTTATCTTATCATGTCTAAGTTCTTTTAAATTTTTATTGGTGACAGAAACTTCCAATTTATAAATATCTCTATCAAGTTCAGCAAGTTTTAATTTATCCAATAAATTTTCATAATCTCTTTTCAGCTTATACCACTCAAGATGCATGCCAGTATAGAATTAGAAAATTACGGTAAAACAATTTCATCATTAGAAGAAAAAATATGACATCTTGGAATTCACAACTAAATTAACTAAACAAGATCTAACTCAGAGTTAAGCAACCCGCTCTGATACCAAATGTGAGTTATGTGGTGCGGAAATGGTTCAGTTAATTTGGAATGAGATGTTAATCCTTAGACCTAGAGGGAGGGTGAATAGGTCTTCTTGCCCAATTTTTATGATTGATTAATTTTCCACAATGTTTATAAATTAAACATCCAAACCAATCACAAAATAAATAAAGCAAGTAAGGAAAATTAAATATGACACCAAAAATTTTACATGAAAACAATAGGCAGGGAAAAATCACGGGGGGGAGACAGAAACCCCCAAAGAAACTAATCCACTATCTCGAAGCAAAGTACAACAGACTCTATCCCAGACTTATACCCACTCCACTCTGACAAGAACTTCGATGTGGAACACCTCAAGCTTACAATTATGACTCCCTCGTCTAACTGCTGTAGATTCTCGGCTAACGTCTCAATTCTTCCAGAAGGGTAGCTAAAAGAACAAAAATACTCCCCAAACATCTTGTTCCCTTCGTAGTGATTGTTTCCCCTCCTCTTTAGATAAAATCAACTAGTATCAAGAAATCACCTCTACTGCTCTAATCAAACTGTATAGACTGATGATATCTTTGAGAATCCAGTTGATTAGATTGTGAAGAGCATCACAACTTAAACACTCTGTGTTTGCTCTCAAAAATATAAACAAAGAATTTGAGAAAAAAAATCCTTTATAATAAAAATATATCTCAATGCTATCTCTCTCTAAAATATGAATTTTTGTTTCTTTGAAAACTTAATGAAAGAGAAATTGTTGAGAGCGGGTCCAATTTTGACTGTTTCCAATTTAAGCATCATTTTTACCCTACCTGCCTTTTAAATAATGTTTAGAATGTTTTAATTGTTGAAAAGATGTTTGGGAAGTTGCATTAGGGTTTTGGAAAGTTTTTGAGACATTTAGAGAAGTTTGACTTTTTGGGTTAACGGGACCACGGGACACAGTTTGGTGGGTCCGGGAATCTGAATTTTTTTTGAAAAAGTATAATTTTTATTTACAGACCAGACAAAATGTTTAGAGAGTTATGAAAGTATTTTTGAGACAGTAGGAACTTTCAAAATCGAAAACGGAGGTCGGGAAGGTATGTTAAGTAAATTGGGGGCATTTTTGTCATTTCACACCCCAAGGAGATGTAAATATCTCAGAGGGGCTAAGATATTTCATTTTATAGCTATCTCTCTCTCTCTAACTCTTCCACTTCATCTCTATCCCTTCTTTCTGGTGCTAGGCTAGGATTTGGGAAGCGCCAAAGACAAATAAATTACTTTACTCGATGAGGGCTACGCTTTGGACCAAACAAATTCCACGTTTGACAAGGTAGAAAGGGATGAGATTTTTTAAACTTGGCTTCCAAGCTTAGGACTTGAAACTTTGTGACATGAAACTTTGTTTTGAGAATTGTGAAAATATGAACTTTTTACATATATATATATATATAGAATATCTAACATGCTTAGGTTGGAGTTTATATATTGCATATGTGTCGTTGACGTCTGTGAATGCAATATAGTGATTTTGTATTCATTTGAGGAATTTTGTGAGAGTTGATTTCATATGTTGGGAATATGCATGAAAGAACATTTTCTTAAACATGCATAAGTGTTGTGATTTCCATGAGGTGGTTGATTTGCATTGAATATGTATGAGTTGAGAATTGAATTGCATAGACTTTTTAAATGTTATGCATATGGTGAAAATTATGAAAATCTTGGAGTTTGGTGTATGATGTGGCAATGTGTACTTATGTGAGAAATTTGCATTCTTGGGGCATGTGTGAGAATTAATAAGGGTTTCAAACCCTAGGGTGCAAGACCCAAAACTTGTCCAAGCCGATGTCGCTTTCATCGGGTTAGCAACCTGTAGAGCGTAAGCATAGTATGTGGTCCCAAAGCGACCCTTACTATGGATGTGATGAGTTGAAGTCCTCAATTGAATTGATTATTTGTGAGTTGTGAATTTCTATTGTGACGCTTCACGACTTGGTTTGGGAGGCGTGTTGATGCAAACCGAGAGAGTAGTGGTGTATGGCTCAAGGCAATTGAAAACACATGAACATAATTACCCTACACATGACTTAGAATTGGCAGCGATGATCTTTGCATTCAAAGTGTGGAGGTATTACTTATATGGTGAGAGGTTTGAGGTGTTCTTCGATCATAAAAGTTTCAAATATCTTTTCACACCAAAGGATTTGAATATGAGGCAACGGAGGTGGCTGTATGACTTTGACTTACAATACCACCCCAAAAAAGCAAATGTTGTAACGGATGCATTGAGTAGGAAGTCATATGGTAGCTTGGCAAGCATAGTCATACGGGAGTGGAAGATGATAGAAAATATCTCAGAAATGGGATTACATTTTAGTGAGGATGATGGACCGGAGACACTTTTTACTCTTATTTCTCAACCAACCTTATTGAGTCGAGCAATAGAGGAGCAGAGAAAGGATGGTGAGATGGAGGCTATTCGCATTAGGATTTCGGGTGGTGAAGTGGTGGAAGGATGGACGGTTCATTCAAATGGGAACATGAAATTCAAGGGGAAGATTTTTGTTCCCTAACTTGTAGAGAGGAAGTCCTTAAAGAGTTTCACAACTCAAGACTTGTAGTACATCTAGGTGGTACCAAGATGTATCATAACCTACATCGACAATATTGATGGAAAGGTATGAAAAAGGATGTAGCTCAGTTTATCGTGAGGTGCCTCACTTGTTAATAAGTGAAAGCCGAGCATTAGAGGCCAATGGGGTTACTACAGCCATTGCCAGTGGCTATGTGGAAGTCAGAGCATGTCACTATGGACTTTGTGATGGGACTTCCAAGGTCGAGGAAGAGTCATGATGCAGTTTGGTCATTATCGATAGATTGACAAAAGTGACTTATTTTTTTCCTATACAAGTGAACGAATATGTGGATGCTCTCGGTAAATTATACATTGAGCAGATCCTTAGGCTTCACAATGTGCCAGTTTCTATTATTTCAGATAGAGACCCACAATTTATATCACGATTTTGGCAGAGTTTTCAATCAGCACTTGATACAAACATTCATTTTAGTACAACTTTTCATCCTCAGACGGATGGTCAGTCCGAGCGTACTATACAGATTTTAGAGGATATGTGGCGGGCATGTGTACTTGATCTTTGGGGTAGTTGGGAGGATCACCTTCCATTGGTGGAGTTTGCATACAATAATAGATATTAAGCTAATATTGAGTTGGCTCTATTCGAGGCTTTGTATAGTAGGCCGTGTAGGTCACATGTCTGTTGGACTGAGGTCGGAGAGACAGTTTCTTTGAGGCCAGATTTAGTTCGAGAGACTACGGAGAAGATTAAGGTAATAAGGCAAAGATTGCTTACGGCTCAGAGTCATAAGAAAAGATATGCTGATAGGAGGCGACGACCTTTGGCATTTGAGGTGGGGGACTATGTCTTCCTAAAGGTCTTACAATGGAGAGGTTTGATAAGGTTCGGTCGTAGTGGCAAGTTAGCGCCACTATTTATTGGACCATTTGAGATTTTGGATCGACTTGGAGAGGTTGTTTATCACTTGGCATTGCCATCACAATTGTCAAGTGTGCACAACACTTTTCACGTTTCTATATTGAGAAAGTAAGAATCAGATCCTTCACATGTGCTAGATTGGACAGACCTTAAGGTGGAGGAGGACTTGTCATACGAGGAAAGGCTAAATCAGATTTTGGATACTAGAAACCAATTGCTTCAGGGAAAAACTATTCCTTTAGCTAAAGTGCTTTGAGTCAGTATGGAGTAGAGGAGGCTACGTGGGAGCGGAAACAAGAAGTCCGCTCAAAATATCCTGAGTTGTTTATCACTTGAGGTATGTTTCTAATTTTGAGGATAAAATTTCTTAAAGGTTGGGAGGTTGTAGTGACCGCGTCCAATATCCTGAGTTATTTACCACTTGAGGTGTGTTTATAATTTCGAGGATAAAATTTCTTAAAGGTTGGGAGGTTGTAGAGATCGGGTCCAATTTTGACCGATTTACATTTTAAGCATCATTTTTATCCTAGTTGCATTTTAAAGAATATTTAGCATGTTTTAATTCTGGGAAACATGTTTGGAAAGTTGTATTAGGGTTTTGGAAAGTTTTGGGGACATTTGGGGAAGTTTGACTTTTTGGATCAACGGGGCCTTGGGACGCGATTCGGTGGGCTCGGGAATCCTGAATTTTTTTGAAAAAGTATAATTTTTGGTTATGGACCAAAAAAATGTTTACAGAGTTAAGGAAATGATTTCGAGACCATAGGAACTTTCGAAATCGAAAACGGAGGTCGAAGGGTACGTTAAGTGAATCGGGGGTATTTTTGATGTAAATATCTCAGAGGGGCTAAGAGATTTCATTTTTCTATCTCTCTCTCTCTCTAACTCTCCCACTTCATCTCTCTCCCTTCTCTCTACATTTAGGAGGTGTTGGGCTAGGATTTGGGAACCGCCAAAGGCAAGTGAATTGCTCTACTCGACGAGGGCTACGCATTGGACTGAACAAAGTCCACATTTAAAAAGGTAGAAAGGGTTGAGATTTTTGAAACTTGGCTTCCAAGCTTAAGACTTGAGGTAGGGATGTGAATCCTCTTTTAGCTTTAATTCTATAGGTCACATACTTGTGACATGAAACTTTGTTTTGAGAATTTTATGAAAATCTGAATTTTTTAAATATATATTGTAAGTGTCAAAAATCTTAACACGAAATACACTTTAAATTTTGTAGTAGCTTAAAATAATCAAGAACAAATACTCAACAAATCTTGTTAATATATCTCTATTTTATTTCATTCCAAAAAATAGGATCCTCTTTTACAATGGGGTCTCTCTCCTTTTATAGTGCTTTCCTGAGCATGAGGTGGCATGGTAATGATGAATTTGTCTTTAGCCCTTATCTTCGGTTGTCTTTATCCTTGGTGAGTAGATCGATCTTTTCATTCGAAGCAGGAGGTGGTTTTGTAGGTGTTGTGCTGGACCGATATTTGTCTGGGTTTACTTTATTACTTTGGGCTTGTACTTAACAATGTTGGGTTTGGGTTACTAGTCTGGGCTTTTCCTTTTTGTGCTTTACATACTCTGGGCCTGTTTGAGGCCCTATTTATTTTAGCCCACACTTTGCCCCTAAATGTCCTTCGCATTTTGGAAAACAAAATGGGAGGAAATTTATTTTGATACATAATCTGAGGAGTCGAACAGTCTAGACGGTTGGGTTTTTGAGGAGGTCTTGGGATTCACGTTGGTGGCAATATATAAAGGTAAAGAGGGTAAAGCTTTAATTTTTCTTTCATTCTGCCAGAACGCTCTGCAAATCAAAGTTTGCACACATCGTCATTTGCAGAGGTCAGTGTTTTTTTTTACTTTTTATTAATCGTTCAGGTTCAGATTGTGCTGATACAACAGGAAATGAGGGGAGATGAGAGTTCCCGAAGTAGTAGTGAATCTACTAGTGGTAGTGATAGTGAATCTAGGTTAGTTTCTAGGGATGGGGATGGAACTGGTATAATCTCTGGATCGGTAGAGCAAATCAGGACTGTAAGGCCTGAGGATCTTGAGCCATCTGATTTGGAGGGTAGGAATGATCGGTTTAGTTTGGTAAAACTTCGTAGGGATAGGGAAATTCCAAGCAATGTGTCTTTACGCCATTATCCGATCACACATAATTTTCATTCAAGGGAAGGGGTTAATGAAGGGGGAAATACTTCTTTCGGTGGGTCATCTCCCTGCTCTTCGTTTCCCTCTTCATCCTTTCTACCACTTGGTATTGAACACGATTGGTCTTGCACCTTTGCAAGTGAACCCAAACTTTTTTAGGGTAGTGTCTTGTTTATTAGCTTTAAATTGTGCTCGTTCCTTAAATTTAGATTTTGATGATTTGATGGTTTGTTATCGGGTAGTGCGGATAAAGGATGAACAAGACCGATATCATTTATTTCCTAAGTCTCGTAGGGCGATTTGTACTGACAAACCTTCTTTGGATAAGGGGTGGAAAGGAAAGTTAGTGGTGGTAGGGGGAATTGGAGCGTGCCAAGCTCAGAAAAGTTTCCTATTCCTAAGAAGATTGGTCATTTAGGTATTACCTCTGTTTATAGTTTCTGTGTTTTTAAATAGTGTGACCTGTGCAATGTTAATCTTGTGATTGGCTCGTGCAGATCACGATTTTGCTATACCGGCAGCAGAAGAAAGTAGTCGAGCGAAGATTTTGCAATTCAAAGTTTGGTCTGATCGTTCGAGCGTCAAAGATCTTGTAGTTCCTGCTGTTTTAAAGTTAATTGCTCAATAGGCGAGGGAGGCAGCAGACATGAGTATTCCTATTACTGTCAAAACGTCTAAGAATAAGAAGGTTGCTGAACAGGATTGCAGTACTTTCGTTCCTGCTGATTTAGATCGACCGGATCTGACCTCGAAGCGAAAGGGATTGATGGGAGAGGCAACCCATGTAAGTGAACACTTAGAAGGACATGCTCACAAGCGTACTAGGGTGAGCGAGGTTATTACAGGAGTTGCTTCTCGTTCGATCGCTCAGGGATTGGGTAGTTTATTGCGAGTACCCATAGTTTCTTCTTCGGGTTTGGGTAGGACTAATGCATCGGATCCATGGGTGCCATATTTGACTAAGTCAAATGGAGCTGCATTAACTGTGAATGATTCGAGTTTTCAGGATATCCACACTTGTCGTTCGCTCGCTCAGGGGATGTGGCCTCCCTTGGATTTGAAGGCTATGGATGACATCAGCCTGACTGAGCTTTTGAACATGGCACCTCTTCGGTCTCTAAAGGTATTGTGCAATTTTTGATTTTTGTTTTGTGTGTATTTTATTGTTATTTTTCTTTGACTATATCTCTTATTGTTGGTGTTGGATCTTGTGTAGAGTCATTTTGCTACGATGACATTGTGTCGTAGATTAGAAATTACTTCCACCCAATTGGAGGGTGTTAAAGAAGAGAAGAAGAAGATAACTGAGGAAAATGCAAAACTGACCGAACGTTTGGGGACTACGATGGGAGCAATCACGACCGAACAAGCTAAGCTCAAAAAGTCAGATGAGAAACTCAAGAGGTATTCCAATGCCTATGGTAAAGCAAAGAAAGAAAGGGAGGTGGCTGAAGCTCGAGTAGCTGAACTCACCGCAGTCAACCAATCCCTTGTTGAAGCAAATCAAAAATTGGAAGTGGCCGTGCAAGCCCTCTTCCGAAGGATGTTTCGTGTCTGTCAGGTTAGGAATGCTATGGCTTATCGGATTGGATATGATGATCGAGTGGCTGAAAGTCCTGTTTACAAAGGTGGTCCCTCAGAATGTGATCAAGAATCAGGCATAGTGGGAGGTTGTTATGATGATCCTGAAGTAACTGCAAATGAAGGGATTATTGGTGATCTATTGAAGCCCATTCTAGCAGACTTATCCGCTGAAGCTGCTCAGGATGTTTTAAACGAAGGCACTGAAGGTGTGATGCCGAGCGGCAGAACAGATGATGGGGTTTCTAGCGATCGTCCGGTTCCTGAAGATCAAGCACGTATTGAAGAACAAAGGACAATGCAACCGCAGGCATGAAACACTGGATGGGATTGACATCATGTGGTCATTCATATTTTGTATACTGCAAATTTGGGAATTCTGAATTTTATCACAAGTGTTGAATGTGAAAACTCTTTTTGTTCAAATTTGAAATACCATTCTTGTGTTTTGGATATGATGGTTTTTTGTGTTTTTGTTGTATGAGATGCCAAGAAATCATTGATTTATCCTATCTTTTATCTGTTCTGTTATGTTTGTGTTCGATACTGTTCTTTGTTCTGTATGATTTTGTTCTACAAGCAATAGTTCAACCTTTCGATCTATGAATTCGATCGGTTATCCCATTGGTGTATCATTCCTTCGGGCAATTTCACTCTTTGATGTTCTATATAGATGACAGCACATCATCAACATATGTTCATCTTTGATATACATGTTCATAATTTACATAAAATACCGTCTCAATTTAGATGCGTTCCATGGGAGTTTAACATTTGCTCCGTCTTCGATTCGTCGTAAACGGTATGCCCCTTTGCCAATTTCTTTTGTTACTTCGTATGGTCCCTCCCAATTTGATGCTAATTTTCCAGCATTTTGTTCTTTAGTATCTATCTCTATTTTTCTGAGTACAAAGTCTCCTTGTGAAAATGATCGGTGTTTGACCCTCTTGTTGTAATTATTAGTGATCATTTGGTGATACGATGCCAATTGTATCAAGGCTGTCTCTCTTCGTTCGTCCATCAAATCTAGATTTTGCTCTAACGATCGGTCATTGTAGTCATCTTGATAACTTTCCATACGAAGTGTAGGTAAATTGACTTCGATCGGTATGACAGCTTCGGTTCCGTATGTAAGACTGAATGGGGTTGCCCCTGTGGGTCTTCTTGGGGTCGTTCGGTATGCCCATAAAACTTTGGGAAGCTCTTCAAGCCATTTTCCCTTTCGGTCTGTCAGTTTTTTCTTGAGGCACTGGAATATAGTACGATTGGTTATTTCTTTTGATTGATCCCATAATTTTTTAGAAATGCTTGAATATCTGCCCCGGCTAGGTTGGTACCATTGTCTGTCGTGATTGAATTAGGAAGTCCAAATCTGCAGATGATATGGGACCATATAAAATTATTTACTTCCATTTGTGAAATGGTGACATAAGCCTTGCCTTCTACCCATTTGGTGAAATAATCTGTGGCTAGCAACACGTATTTCTTGTTTCCTGGTGCTCGTGGCAGGGGGCCCACTACATCCATGGCCCAATTGGCAAAAGGCCAAGGGCTGTCATTAAATTGAGCTCCTCAGGAGGTTGATGTGGGGTAGGAGCGTACCTTTGACATTTGTCACATTTCAAACCATGGGTTTGTGCATCTTTGGCTAGATATAGCCAAAAATACCCTTGAAGAAGAATCTTGTGAGCTAGAGATCTAACTCCTGAGTGATTTCCACATTCACCGTTATGAACTTCATTAAGTACTTGCTGGGCCTCAAAAGGGGTAATGCATCGTAAATAGGGCCCGGAATGTGAACGTCGATATAGGTGGTGATGAATTATTGCATATTTAGGAGCAGTGAGACGTATTCTTTTATCCTCTTCCTTGGACGAAGGTAATACGCCTTCTTCGAGATATATTCGTATAGGATCCATCCAGCTTGGTTCTGTCGGGATGCACAGCACTTGTATTGGAAATGATATACTAGGTTCATGGACAATTTCCAAAGGAATTGATCGAACGAGATCACCATTGGCATGAGAAGCTGAATAAGCTAAACTGTCAACATGCAAGTTGTCTGATCGAGGGACGAGGACTATGGTGAATGTCGGTATATGGGCAAAGATTGACCGAGCCATATCTTGATAGGCATGCATTCGTTCATCTCTGATAGCGTATTCTTCATTCAATTGCTTGACTACCAATTGGGAATCACAATTAACTTGGAGGTTGCGTATCTGTAATTCTCGGGTAAGTTTCAGACCGTAGATAAGGGCTTCGTATTCAGCTTCATTATTCGATGCAGGGAAATTGAGTTGAAGTGACTGTTTTAATATGGATCCCTCGGGAGGTAACAGTTCAATTCCAATACCAACACCTTGTTGATTGGTGGATCCATTAACGTGCATCTTCCACATTGGCTCTTGTGTGTCTTCTATAGGATTCTCAGCATCGTATTCAAGGAGAAAATCTACTACGGCTTGTCCTTTAACGGCTGTTCGAGGAGCATAAGTGATGTCAAAGTAGCTAAGTTCGATGGCCCATCTAGACAGACGGCCCGATATGTCTGGTTTGCTCAGTATGTTGCGGATGGGGTAGGTAGTCACTACTGTAATAGGGTGTGATTCGAAATAATGTTGCAATTTCTTTTTGGCTTGAACGAGAGCCAAAATAACTTTCTCAGTTGGATTGTAGCGATGTTCAGGGTCAGTCATTGACCTGCTAGAATAATAAATTGGATATTGCTTGTAATCTTCTTCCTTCAAGAGTACAGCACTGGTGGATGACGAAGAAACAGCCAAGTAAAGATATAATCGCTCGCCTTCGGATGGCACAGTCAAAATGGGTGGACTGGTCGTATATCTTTTGAGATTGGCTAAAGCAATTTGTTGTTCATCCCGCCAAATGGTTTCTCCTTTGGATCGGATCGCGTCAAAAAAAGGTTTACACTTGTCTGATAACTTAGAAATAAACCTGCTTAACGCGGCGATTCTGCCCGTAAGGACTTGTAGATCTCTAAAGGTTTTAGGTTCAGGATGTTCTACAAGTGTCTTGGTTTATTCTGGACTGGCTGTTATCCCAAAACAGCTGACAATGTGACCTAAAAATTTGCCTTCGGTAACACCGAACATACACTTGGTAAGATTTGACTTGATGCGATGCCTTTGGAGCACGTCAAAGACTTCTTGCAAATCTTTGTTATGATCCAATTTTTTTCGACTTTTAACAACTATATCGTCAATTTAAGCTTCGATGGTGTGCCCCAGTTGCTTGGTAAACACCTTATTGACCATACGTTGAAATGTTGCCCCAGCATTCTTTAACCCGTAGGGCATTACCCGATAGCAGTAGGTACCTCGTTCGGTTATGAAGGATATTCGTTCCTCATCGCTGGGATTCATTGGAATTTGATTATAACCGGATTATGCATCCAAAAAACTTAACTTCTCGTAACTAGTGGTGGCATCTATCATTTGATCAATTTTAGGAAGGGGGTAACTATCTTTTGGACAAGCTTTGTTCAAGTTAGTAAAATCGATGCACACCCTCCATTTTCTATTTTTCTTCAGCAATGATACGATTGCGTTCAGGCGCAACGTTGGCGTTGCTTAATGGGTTGGATAGTGGGATTGACGTTTAAACTGTGACATGCTATGTTGGGATGAATTCCGATCATTCCCGAATGATCCCACGCAAAAACGTCTAGATTACATTGAAGCAATTGTATAAGTTCTTCTTTCTCTACTTTAGTAGTATGAATCCCTATCCGGGTCGTTCGGTTCACATCGGTGGGATCAAGCTGTACTACTTGCAGGACCTCAAGGGTGTGAACTTGGTCGTCATCATCATTCTTCTTTTCTTCAGGGCAGGTTGCTAATTGCTATTGAGAAGGATGTTTGGTCTCCAGGAGTACTTCGATAGGTTCTGTACCCTTTAATACAACAGCATAACACATTCGGGTTGCCTCTTGATCGCCCCAAATATTTTTAGTGCTCTGTCCGTTGATTGACAAACATTTCATCACCTGATGGAGCGTTGAGGGAACCCCCCTCATCCTATGAATCCACCCTATGCCAAGGATAATATTGTAAGGTGAATTAACTTCAATGATTACAAAGATTTCGTTCAGAGTTCTATGTGCCGCTACTATTGGTAGGATGGCAGTTCCGAAAGGAGTTACCCGAGTTCCATCAAACCCAACAAGGGGATTGTGGGTTTGATGGGCTTGATCTGTCGTTAAACCCAATTGTTCAAAGGTTGATCGGGTCATCACATTGGCACTCGATCCTGTATCAACAAGGATGCGTCAAACGAGGTAACCTGCTATTGTCAAAGTAAGGACTAACGAATCTTCGTGCGGTGACTGTACTTTTAGCATGTCCCACCGATGGAACGTAATGTCAGTTGACACACACTCTTCTGGAAAGTTGCTTGTTGCTATCACTTTTGTTACGCTCGTTCTTCGCCACCCCTTAATTGTGGGAACATCAGATTTCCACTGCTGGGCGTGTCCGTGAATTGTGTCTATGACCTTTGCTGGTGAAGCTTCCTTTGTTTTTCGCGTGGACTGATGTGTAGTTGTACGGGAGGGAGTATCAGATAATACATAATCTGACAATTCTCCTCTGGATATGAGGGGTTCTACCTGGTTACGTAAATTTTGGCAATCATTGGTGGTGTGTCCCACATCTTTATGGAAAGAGCAGTGTTTTGTTCTATCTCTGGATTCAATTGGAGTAGTCAAAGGAGGGGGATTCCTAAATATGCCCCTACTGACAGTTTCTTGGAACAGACGACTCAAAGTTACCTTTAGGGGGGTTTCCTTTCGGTCAATCCTGGGTCTTTTTTCAGAGGTAAGGTTGGAAGGATTTGATCGATTTTCGTTCGGTTGGTTGATCAGCGGCCTATTTCTGGGGGGGGGCGCTATAGTAATGAGAGAAGATGGTTGAACTTGTCGGGACTCGTCGTCTTCAATGGCGATATATCCCTGAGCTTTGTTGTTCAGCATTCCCATATTTTTAGGGGGTTTTCTTAACAGTGCTCGGTAAAATTCGGTGCCACTATTCATAGCTACCTGGAAAGCTTCTACCGCTGTGGATTGATCGCATCCGTCGATCAAAGATATTTCAAGATTAAAATGAGCAAGAAAAGTTTTCAATGGCTCCCCATTGGCCTGTTTGAGGTTGAACAAAGAGGATAATGTCTTCTTAGGTCACCGATTACCCACGTATTGGGTTATGAATTGCTAACAAAGAGTTTAAAAGTTAACAATCATTCCTGGGGGTCGTTATTTAAACCATATTAGTGCTGAACCACTGAGGGTAGTTGAGAACATACGACACATAAGATTATCATCATCGGCCTTTAGAGCCATTCGTTGCTAGACGTGATAAATGTGTTCGATGGGATCAGTTCATCCGTCAAAACTGGTGAACGATGGTAGTTTGAACTTTGCAGGAATATCAGATTGCAGTATATGATTTGCAAAAGGTGACTGTAGAACACCTTTCACCACTTGAGCGGCAAGGTCTGATGGAGTTTCAGTTCGGAAATCACGCCTGATCATGTCGACTTCTTTTTAGATTTGTTCTTGTATTGTATTTCGTTCGTCCGATCGTACCGGATCTATATCAAAACTCGGCTCAGCACACGCAGGGTATCTTGTTGGCTCGTCATTCATCACATCCCTCTCAGAGCGTTTATGTGTTCGTGCTCGGTGTTCTATCTCTTCATGCTGGTGGTTGGAATGATTGGTAGACTCTGGTGGCAAATGTCTGTCTCCTTGCACTTCGTCACGTAGTCGTGCATTTTCTCGTTGTAACATCTCTACTTGATGTCTTAACGCCTCGTTATTCCCATGTTCATCATCACCCATAACTGGCGGGGAATCGTTGGTGTAAATGGCCGCTCGAGTGGACCCTACCATTACGTTCTGATAAATATGGTTCGATGATTATGTGGATCTTTTCGTCAGATTCCCACAGACGGCGCCAAAGTGTAAGTGTCAAATCTTAACACGAAATACACTTTAAATTTGGTAGTAGCTTAAAATAATCAAGAACAAATACTCAACAGATCTTGTTAATATATCTCTGTGGGAATACTCATGTCTGTTGCCTCCCTCGCCTGTTGAGCAATTAACTTTAAAACAGCAGGAACTACAAGATCTTTGGCGCTCGGACGATCAGACCAAACTTTGAATTGCAAAGTCTTCGCTCGAATACTTTCTTCTACTACCGGTATAGCAAAATCGTGATCTGCACGAGCCAATCACAAGATTAACATTGCACAGGTCACACTATTTAAAAACACAGAAACTGTAAACAGAGGTAATACCTAAATGACCAAACTTCTTAGGAATAGGGAACTTTTCTGAGCTTGGCACGCTCCAATTCCCCCTACCACCACTAACTTTCCTTTCCACCCCTTATCCGAAGAAGGTTTGTCAATACAAATCGCCCTACGAGACTTAGGAAATAAATGATATCGGTCTCGTTCATCCTTTATCCGCACTACCCGATAACAAACCATCAAATCATCAAAATCTAAATTTAAGGAATGAGTACAATTTAAAGCTAATAAACAAGACACTACCCTAAAAAAGTTTGGGTTCACTTGCAAAGGTGCAAGACCGATCGTGTTCAATACCAAGTGGTAGAAAGGATGAAGAGGGAAACGAAGAGCAGGGAGATGACCCACCGAAAGAAGTATTTCCCCCTCATTAACCCCTTCCCCTGAATAAAAATTATGCGTGATCGGATAATGGCGTAAAGACACATCGCTTGGAATTTCCCTATCCCTACGAAGTTTTACCAAACTAAACCGATCATTCCTACCCTCTAAATCAGATGGCTCAAGATCCTCAGGACTTACAGTCCCGATTTGCTCTACCGATCCAGAGATTATACCAGTTCCATCCCCATCCCTAGAAACTGACCTAGATTCACTATCACTACCACTAGTAGATTCACTACTACTTCGGGAACTCTCATCTCCCCTCATTTCCTGTTGTATCAGCACAATCTGAACCTGAACGATTAATAAAAAGTCAAAACAAACACTGACCTTTGCAAATGACGACGTGTGCAAACTTTGATTTGCAGAGCATTCTGGCAGAATGAAAGAAAAATTAAAGTTTTATCCTCCTTACCTTTATATATTGCCACTAGTGTGAATCCTAAGACCTCCTCAAAAACCCAACTGTCTAGACTGTTCGACTCCTCAGATTATGTATAAAATAAATTTCCTCCCATTTTGTTTTTCAAAATGCGAAGGACATTTAGGGGCAAAGTGTGGGCTAAAATAAATAGGGCCTCAAACAGGCCCAGAGTATGTAAAGCGCAAAAAGGAAAATCCCAAACTAGTAACCCAAACCCAACATTGTTAAGTACAAGCCCAAAGTAATAAAGTAAACCCAGACAAATATCGGTCCAGCACAACACCTACAAAACCACCTCCTGCTTCGAATGAAAAGATCGATCTACTCACCAAGGATAAAGACGACCGAAGATAAGGGCTAAAGACAAATTCATCATTACCATGCCACCTCATGCTCAGGAAAGCACTATAAAAGGAGAGAGACCCCATTGTAAAGAGGATCCTATTTTTTGGAATGAAATAAAATAGAGATATATTAACAAGATCTGTTGAGTATTTGTTCTTGATTATTTTAAGCTACTACCAAATTTAAAGTGTATTTCGTGTTAAGATTTTTGACACTTACATATATATATATATATATATATATATATATATATATATATATATATATATATATAATGTCTAACATGTTTTGGTTGGAGTTTATATATTGCATATGTGTAGTTGACGTGTATGAATGCAATATATTGATTTTGTGTTCATTTGAGAAATTTTGTGAGAGTTGATTTCATATGTTGGGAATATGCATGAAAGAACATTTTCTTGAAAATGCATAAGTGTTGTGATTTTCATGAGGTGGTTGATTTGCATTGAATATGCCTGAGTTGAGAATTGAAATGCATAGACTTTTTAAATGTTATGCATATGGTGAAAATCTTGGAGTTTGGTGTATTATGTGGCAATGTGCATTTATGGGAGAAAGTCTCATTTTTGGGGCATGTGTGAGAATTAATAAGGGTTTTGAACCCTAGAGTGCAAGACCCAAAACTTGTCCAAGCAGATGTCGCTTCAGTCGGGTTAGCAACCCGTAGAGTGTAAGCATAGTATGTGGTCCCAAAGCAACCCTTACTATAGATGTGACGAGCTAAAATTCTTAGTTGAATTGATTTTCGAGTATACGTAGAGTGAGATTATTTGTGAGTTGTGAATTTCTATAAATGTATATATTGTTGAAGTGTGAAACATCACTTATGATTTCTAAAACAAGTATGTTTT
This sequence comes from Cornus controversa, assembly GCA_026545225.1. Taxonomy (NCBI): domain Eukaryota; kingdom Viridiplantae; phylum Streptophyta; class Magnoliopsida; order Cornales; family Cornaceae; genus Cornus; species Cornus controversa. The sequence goes on along the minus strand of CM048853.1, from coordinate 21,503,734 downwards.
AAGTGTAAAAAATAAGGATATATGTCATGTAGTCATGTAGAAACTTCATACGCATTCATGCATGGCTGCCTGAGTTAAGGTAGAGTCAGGTGGATCATTCATACTGGGCATAGCTGTATGCTCACCCCTTCCCCCAAACTCTTTTTTAGATAAAACTCCTATGGAGGATGAAGCTTAGGTTGACATGTGGACTTTTTGAATTCTTTTGGGTTCCTACCTTTTGGATATGTAGATAGATGTCCATGCCGGTTTGTGGCATGTGGACTATGTTAATGATGTTGTATGTACATTTGAATTATGTTGACGTACTTAAACTTCCAATGTAAATGTCACATATGGCTTATAAATAACTTTTGAGGAATATAATGTATGGTGCATAGTTGAATCTCAATATTTATGTGTTATGGATTCGATTAATTATTAGATTCAATTTGCATGTTTGGAACCATATGAAGTATGTGTGAGATATTTCAATGTTTTGCATAGTATAGAGAATGTACTTATGTTGTGGATTGAGAAGTGGGATAAAAATAATAAATTGTAATCACTTGGTGGATTGGTTATTGTAACAGGTTAAGTGATTACGATGCATCGTAATCCCCATTATCGTGATACGACGATGCATCGTGATACGACGATGAATTGTAAATACAATTACGATGCATCGTAAATAGTTGAGTGTTTTGAGTGGGATTCCAAAGAATTTTGCAGGACGTTACGCAACTTATGCAATGCATCGTAACCAACATTACGATGCATTGTAATGTGTGATTAGTGGATTGTTGAGATAGAATTAGGGAATTATGAGAAGTCATGTAATGGAACCATTGGGGTTAGTTGGGCCTACAATGCACGCGTATACATACGTGCATGCAATTTAAGCTTCCACGGTGATATACATGGATGGACATTCCATTAAGATTAACGGACAACGTCACCTCCGGTCCCATGTGTGGGGCCCATTATAGGTTATTGAGGTTGAGACATACGTAGGTAAACGTGTGTAGCTGATTACGCTTCCGCATTGAGATTAGAGATGTGAAATGTATTAGAGTACAATTAGTGATAAATAAAATTAATAATTGATTTCACCATTCACCCCCATTTCTCTTGCTTTTAACCGGGTGTTAGAAATCGGGGCGTGATAAAAATCATATAAGGTTTTTATAGAAATTAAAAATTCTATTTTTTCTTGAAAAATAAGTTAAAATCCAATAGGAAACAAGTCCCCACGATTTTAGAAAGTTTCAGGTTAGAATCGAGTCAAAATTGGACTAAAGAGGCTAATTTCCGTAGAGCAGCCAAGTTGGACCGGTCGGGGCTTTACTTGGACCGGTCCATGCCTTGTAGCAATCTCATGTAGAGATGTTGAGACCTCACCGGTCTAATTGTGTTAATGCTCAATTTTGAGGTCCTGAGAGCTCTTGGACAAGTCCGGGAAAGATTTGGACTAGTCCAACCTTGAAGAATATGAAAATATGACTTTGAAACTCTATTTTTCAAGATCGGAAAACACATTTTAAAACCTATGTGTCCTCACCAACTTACCTGGACTAAATAATATTTGACGTATTTTATTAATTTCAATGTTTAAAATTGAATTCGGAGACATTTAATACAAAATCAACACATTTGATTCTTAAATGAACAACATCATTCTACTTTTCAACAACTTCACTTCATTTTAAGCACAGTCAATTCTCATTTTAGCATAATCAATTTTATTATTCAAAGTTTCATTTCAATCAAAATTAAAATTCCACTGAATGAGAGTCCTACTAAACCTACCCAAACACATTAACTTCTCGAAAGTATACAAAATTTAATAAAATAATATAATAACTCTTTCCAAAACTCAAAATCTAATATAAAAATATTATATTTCTTTCCAAAACTAAAGAACGTTAATATAACTCTTCCAATGAGTAAAGAAAATTAATAAATTATAAATAAATAGTAACTTTTTTATTTTTATAAATTCTACTTTAATATTAAATGTTGAATATATACATTTAAAAAAATTTACATTCATATATCATTCAACACAAATAGTTGAAGTTTTCAACGCAACTAATTCAAAAATTTTACATTCATATATTATTTAAATCAAAAGAAATAATATTTGACGTATTTAATTGATTTCAAGGATGAAGATTGGATTTGGAGACATTTAATACAAAATCCACACATTTGATTCTTAAATTAACAAAATAGTTCTAATTTTCAGTGACTTCAATTCTATTTTTCAGCACAATTAATTTTATTATTTAAAGCTTCATTTCAATCAAAATTAAGAGTCCTACTAAAGCACCCAAGTGCATTAGTTCCTCGCAAGAAAAAAATAATAATAATAGTATTATGACTATTTCCAAGACTAAAATAATCAAATATAATAATATTATAACTCTTCAAAATACTAAAGAAAGATAATATAACTCTTCCAATGAGTAAAGAAATGTAACAAAATAATATTACAAATACATTGTAACTTTCTATATTTTTGTTTTTATAAATTCTACTATAATATTAAGTGTGGTGAATATATATAAATTCTGAAAAGTTTACATTCATATATCATTCAACTGAAGTAGCTGAAGTTTTCAATGCAACTAATTCGAAAATTTTACATTCATGTATTACTTAAATTACAAATTTGATGTATTCAGTTGATTTCAAGGTTTAAGATTGGATTTGGAGGCATTTAATACAAAATCAACACATTTGATTCTTAAATGAACAACATAGTTCTAGTTTTCAACTAAATTCAATTCTATTTTAAGCGCTATCAATTCTTATTTTAGCACAATCAATTTTATTATTCGCAGCTTTATTTCAATCAAAATTAAGATTCTATTGAATGAGTCCTACTAAAGCTACACAAACACATTAATTTCTCACAAATAAACAAAATTTAATAAAATAATATTATCATTCTTTCAAAAACTAAAAAGTCTAATATAATAATATTATATATCTTCCCAAAACTAAAGAAAGGTAATATAACTCTTCCGATTGGTAAAGAACGGAAATAAATAATATTATAAATAAATAGTAACCTTCATATTTTTATTTTTATAAATTCTCACTCTAATATTAAGTGTGTTGAATATATAAATTCTAAAAAGTTTACATTCATATATCATTCAACACAAGTAGTTGATGTTTTCAACGCATCTAAGTCCAAAAAGTTTAAATTAATTTATCATTTAAATAAAAAATAATAATATTTGACGTATTTAATTAATTTCAAGGTTTAAGATTGGATTCAAAGATATTTAATACAAAAATCAACACATTTGATTCTTAAATGAACAACAAAGTTTTAGTTTTCAACGAATTCAATTCTATTCTAAGCTCAATCAATTCTCATTTTAGCACAATCAACTTTATTATTAAAAGTTTCATTTCAATCAAAATTAAGATTTTACTGAATAAGTCCTACTAAAGCTACTCAAACACATTAACTTCTCACAAGTAAACAAAATTTAATAAATTAATATTATAACTCTTTCCAAAACTAAAAAATCTAATATAATAATATTATATTTCTTCCAAAACTAAAAAGAGATAATATAACTATTCCAAAGGGTAAAGAAAGGTAATAAAATAATATTATAAATAAAGAGTAACTTTTTATATTTTTATTTATATAAATTCTACCCTAATATTAAGTGTGTTGAATATATATAAATTCTAAAAAATTTATATTCATATATCATTCAACGTAAGTAGTTGAAGTTATCAACGCAACTAATTCAAAAAAATTTACATTCATGTATCAATTAAATCACAAGAAATAATATTTGATGCATTTAATTGATTTCAAGGTCCAAGATTGGATTTGGAAACATTTAAAACAAAATCAACACATTTGAATCTTAAATAAATAACATAGTTTTAATTTTTAGTGACTTTAATTCTATTTTCAGGACAGTCAATTCTCTTTTTAGCACAATCAATTTTATTATTTAAAGCTTCATTTCAATCAATATTCATACTCCTACTAAATGTGTCATACTAAAGCTAGTCAAACACATTAATTCTTCAGAAGAAATATAAATCTAATAAAGTAATATTATAATTACTTTTAAAATTAAAAAAATCTAATATAATAATATTGTGCGAGCTTTCTGAGGGATTGAAATGGGCTTTCAAGCTCAAGAAGTCCTTTCCAAAAGATATTAGTGTTTGGTGAAATAAGAAAAATGGACTTCTAATGAAAGTTGAAGTCCTAAAAAGTCTGTTCAAAAGAAGACATAAAAACTTACTTTTGGAAGGAAGCCAGAATTATTTTAAGTAACAAATTTTATAGACAATTTTGTCTTCTTTATTTCATGAAAGTTGCCTATTGAGAGTAATTATTAAGGATAAATTTGTCAAGTTAAAATTGTGTTAATTGTGAAAGGAATTTTAAAAAATGCATCAGCCAAACAACTTTTTTCTTTTAAATTCTTTTTATTGAAGGCATTTTTCAAAGGTTTTTTAAATGGAAGGAATTTTAGAATAAGAAAGCTCCTCCAAACATGGCCAATTATATTGTGATACCCCACTCCAACACATGGTATGATATTGTTTGCTTTGAGCCTGAGCCTGCACGGTTTTGCTCTTGGGTTTTACCCCAAAAGGCCTCATACCATTTGGAGAGAACACACTACATATAAGCACATCCCCTTTTCCACACCCAGGCGATGTGGGATTAAGCACCCTGTACCCTGTCAGTGTGGTAGCTCATCTAGTGGGTTAATACAATCCACTCCCTACGAGGCCTGACGTCCTCGTCGACACACTTCCGGCTGGGCTCAGGCTCTGATGCCAACTGTAATACCCCGCTCCAACACATGGTATGATATTGTCCACTTTGGGCCTAAGCCCGCACGATTTTGCTCTTGGGTTTTACCCCAAAAGGCCTCATACCATTTGAAGAGAACACACTACATATAAACACATCCCTTTCTCCACACCCAAACGATGTGGGATTGAGCAATCCTAACATGCCCCAGCAGCAATCTTAACATGCCTCGGTAATCCACCCCGCGGGTGATTACATATATCTCTTTCCAACACTAAAGAAATGTAATATAACTATTCTAATGGGTAAAGAAATGTAATAAAATAATATTATAAATAAATAGTAACTTTCATATTTTTATTTTTATAAATTCTCACTCCAATATTAACTGTGTTGAATTTATATAAATTATAAAAAGTTTACATTCATATATCATTCAACACAACTAATTCGAAAAAGTTAAATTCATATATCATATAAATCACAAAAAATAATATTGGGTAAACTACATGGACCTCCCTAGAGGATTTGTTAATATACATTGACCTCCCCTCTTATTTGTCAAATTACACTGATATTCCTTGAGATTTGTATCTTTTTAATACCATGTTCCCTTCCATTAAAGACAGTTAATAGTCAGCGTAGTCAACGACACTGATGATGTAAGCATTTTTTTGTTTAAAGTTCTACCTTTTATTACTATTATTGACAGATGTAACCCTACTTATTCAAATGGAATTATACAAATATCCTCCAACAGTAAAATATTATTACCTTTGCTATTATGTTAAAAGCCTGAAACTTTGGAAGTTGGGTCTTCTTAGCTCTCTCTCTCCCTCTCATCTCTCACTCTATTTACAAACCATTCTGATATGCAAATTTGGATAAGAGATAGAGAGAAAGATACTATTAAGGCTTTTGCAGACCCAAAAGGCTTGTAATTAGAGGAAGATATATATATATATATATATATATAGGGGTTGGGCTTGAAGATCTGGCGGCGGAGGAAACAGAGTTGCACCTCTTCGACCCAGTTGAAACCATCTCCAGCTTGTGTTTCTATAACAAGTAAGGCAGTCAAGCTACCTACGCATGTCTGGTCCGATCATTTAATAGCTCTTTCCAAGAAACGGGAATCTAAATAGGAAACATCCCTGAGAAAGCCTCACGTCCTATGGGAACCAGGCTATCTATCGCTTTTAACCATGTTTGCATAGGCTCGTGCACATAATATATATATATATATATATATATATATATATATATATATATATATATATATATCCTCCTCTAATTACAAGCCTTTCGAATCTGCAATAGCCTTAGTAGTATCTTTATGCCACTTCAGTATCTTTATTCTATACACTCATATATATTGATCATGAATTCTATGTACAAGTATGAAAACCAAGAAAATTACATGTGCACAATGTTAGGTCCACTTCACTAATTACTCTTAACACAAAGTTCTTGATCATTTGGTAACATGTGCACAAGAAAATGTGAGGTGCATTACATAGACCCAAAATAAGATATAGACAGAGCCAACACTAACACAAAGTTGGGCTTTTTGAAAAATATTGTAAATTAGTCCAAGAGGGAAATGTGAGGTGCATTACATAGACCCGAAATAAGATATAGACAGAGCCAACACTAACACAAAGTTGGGCTTTTTGAAAAATATTGTAAATTAGTCCAAGAGAGTTTGATTGAGACTAGAAAACAAATCAAACCTCAATTCAAGTCCCAACATCTTTTTTAGATTTGAAATTTGGGTCCTATTTAGTGCATTCTAGATATATGACACACTAAGCAGACAATAAGAACACCAAATTGACTCGAGCCAAGAGACAATAAGAATACCTTTTTTTTTTGGTAGGTAACAATAACACCCTAATCTTGAAACCTAAGGTTACTAAGATACAGAAATGAAAAAAATTCTTTTTTCTATATGTACTCCAATTCTACTTAAAAGAACTCCTAATATTTCAACAGTATAAATTGGGGGCAAAGGATAGTATAAATTGGTGCAGTGTACTCCCAGAAAAAAATTGCAGCTAATATATAGGACATTGTGGACTTATCAAACTAATCAACTGTGGGCAAAAAAAAAAGACTAATGATATGGAGGAAAACACTACAAATTATATTACATGATTCAACATACATATACTAGTGAAAACTTATATTGTTTCAGTATAGAAAGTAATCCAAGTAACAACAATATTGTCAAAAGATATTAGCATCCTAGAAAAAGTTGTCCCCTATCAGTGAATTAACATAAAGTTGTACTTGTCCCAACAAAAAAATTGCATGCCATCAAAAAACATCCACTACATGCAAATAACTTGTCTCTACAAAAAATTGCATGGTATAAAAAAAAATGGCAAAAGGACCCAACCCCGCCACCACCCCCCCCCCCCCTGGTTTAAAAAGGTGCAATAAATCCCCCTATGCTATATTTTGGATCATATCACACTCCTCACCTTTGCAAAAGTGAGCAAAGTACCTCATTTTGTACATATTCTCCTTTTCTATAACCATTTTACCCTTTTCATTATTATAAAAAATAAAGAAAAATAGAGAGAAGAGGGGTTTTTTTATATTAATTTTTTTTTACCTTAATAAAAAATAGATTAATTTTTTTCCGAAAAAAAAAAATTTCTGAAAAAAAAACTAAAAATGCACAATTACATAATAAAAAATTTCGGACGCTTTTTTGTTTTCCAGGAATTGTTTCTGGAAAAAATTTCATTAGAAAGAGAGGGGTTTTTTTATATTAAGTTTTTCTTTACCTTAATAAAAAAAAAGAGGAGTTTTTTTCCAGGTAAAAAATTCCAGAAATAATTTTTGGGGAAAAAAACTAAATATGCACAATAATAAAAATTTCTAGATTTTTTTTTATTTTTTTGAAAACTGTTTTATTTTCATAAATTCTCTCTATTTCTTGTGGAAAAAGTTCTAGAAACAATTTTCGGAAAACAAAAAAAAATCAAAAATTTTTATTAAGTAATTGTACATATTTAGTATTTTTACCTAGAAATTATTTCCGGAATATTTTTCCCGGAAAAAAGCTCCTCTTTTCTTTATTAAGGTAAAAAAAAATATAAAAAACCCCTCTTTCTAATGGAAAATTTTTCGAAAAACAAAAAAAATCCAAAATTTTTTATTAAGTAATTGTGCATTTTTAGTTTTTTTTCCCTAAAATTTTTTCCCGAAAAAAAAACTCCTCTTTTTTTTATTTAGGAAAAAAAAACTTAATATAAAAAAACCTCTCTTCTTTCCATTGTTCTTTATTTTTTATAATAATGGAAAGGGTAAAATGGTTATAGAAAAGGAGAACACTTTGCTTACTTTTGGAAATGTAAGGGTGTGATATGGTCCAAAATATAGCATAGAGGGATTTATTGCACCTTTTTAAAACCACAAGGGGGTTTTGGACCCTTTTGCCAAAAAACATTCACTAAAACCCAAAATCAAACCCTGGCTACGAACCCTAAAACCCAAAATCGAACCCTCGATATGAACCCTAAAATCAAACCAAACTCAAACCTTCGATGAGAACGTCAACTAAAATTCTCAATATGAACCATCGAAGAGTATATTTAGTCAAAAACTTTAAATAAAACCTTTAATACGAACTCTCGCTGCAATAATTTAGGCCACCAATGTCCTAGTATCAAATCCTAACATATATGAAATACAACCTTAATTCAATTGAGTGATGGAGAGAATAGCGTAAATGGGAGTTTTAATCGTGGTAAGTGAAAATTTTGTTTGATAATGGTGATTTGCTAGATTGCCATTTTGGTCTTTTCAAAAAAATCATGTTTATTGCAATAAAATAACATATATATAATAACAATAGAAACGTAATTATACAAGAATCGTTAACGGAATATGTCTGACAACTTTAATAGGAGAGGTCAGTGTAATTTGACAAACAAGAGACAAGGTGAATGTACATTGACGAAACCTTAGGGGAGGTTAGTATAATTTATCCAATAATATTTGATATTTTTAACTTATTTGATGTATTTAATTAATTTCAAGGTTGAAGATTGGATTAGGAGACATTTAATACAAAATTAAGACATTTGATTCTTAAATGAACAAATTTGATTCTTAAATGAGCAAATAGTTCTAGTTTTCAACGACTTCTGGTCCATTTCCAGTGCTGTCAATTCTCCTTTTACGGCAATCTATTTTATTATTTAAAGCTTCATTTCAATCAAAATTAAGAGCTAAACTACACAAGTCTTATTAAAGCTACCCAAACACATTCAATTGTGTGACTAATATTCATTAACATATCAATTGTGCGACTAATATTCATTAACATATGACGAGATATGTACAAAACGTTCAATTCATAAAACATTTGTTAATGTATGAAAACTTATAATTCACAAAACATATTTAAAATTTACATTGATGTATTATTTAAATTATAAAAATAATATTTGAGTACATTTTTCAACATATTTGAAGTATTTAATTCATTTCAAGATTTAAAATTTGATTAGTTTACATTTAATATAAAATCAATAATATTATTTTTTAAATGAAAAACATAGTTCTAGTTTTCAGCAACATTAATTCAATTTTCGACATAGTCAATTATTATTTTAATGCAATCAATTTTATTATTCTAACTTTTATTTCAATCAAAATTAAGAAATAACAAATTCAAAAAATTTATTCCAAGTTTCATTTCAATTTTATTCTTTAATGTTATTTTTATCCTTTAAACTTCAAAAATTTATAAATTTTTCATCTTGAGTAAAAAAATAGTGATATTTGTATTCAAATTGAAGTTCTCGAAATTTTGTTTTTAATGGAATTTATTTCATCAAAAAATTCCACTATAGTTGGAGTTATCCACCTTGGAGTGAAAGTTAATGTAATGGAATGATGAATTTGGTGAGATTTGGACTCTACGGTTGTATTTAGGGTAAAGTGCAAAAAAACAGCCTCAAATTATATCCAAATCTGCAAATAATTTCACTAGACTATATTTTGTACACAATACTCAACTATCACGTAACACATCATGTGATAGCGTTATTATTTTTCATTAAATGATCATAATACCTTTTCTGGTTGAAAATTTTAAAACCAAATAATTGTATTTAAAAAAATTTACCAATCAGTCTTACTTTTAAGGGAAAATTAGATTTTGGTGACCAAAATTAAAAAAAAAATTGATTTACAGTGACCTTAAACTCAATAAAAGGTAAATAGTGACCAATCTTGAAAAGTAATTGCCAATGAGTGACCAATTAACTTTAATGTCCAAAATACCCTCTTTTTATTTAGAAATTCTCAATCTCTTATTCATCTTCTCCAATCTCAATTCTAAATATCAAATCTTCAAAAGACATACAAAGATTCTAGAAAAGAAAGTATATATAGAGAGAATCTCTCTCTCTATATATATATATTTAGACATATATGTTCATCTTACAATTAATGCATGTGCATATATGAATTTTTTTTCTTCGGTAGATTTTAGGGCTCCAAAGATAATGCAAGAGTTATAACTTGAAATGAATTAACTATGGGATACCTGATATAAAAAAAAAAAAAGATATGAAATAGTAGGTAATATGTTTATTAACCAAGTCTATTTATATCCTCCAATATTCCTTATTAATAATTAATTGCACCCAAATTAGGGTTTTATTTTTATTTTTTTGTTAATGAGATATTAATATACAAGAATATATATATATATATATATATATATATATATATTATATCTTCTTTAGAATGTATATATGTTCATATATTGTATACAAGTCATTGGATTCTTTAAATTTTTTGATATTTGGGTTTAAAAAAAATGAAGAAAAGATGGGAATTTATTGACATAATGAAGGGTATTTTGGGCTTTAAGATTAGATAGTTACTTATTAGCAATTATTTTTTAAGTTTGGTCACTATTTACCTTTTATTGAGTTTAAAGTCACTAAAGAGCAATATTTTTTCAATTTTGGTCACTAAAATCTAATTTTCCCTACTTTTAAACTCTAAAGACAATTTTTTTTTAAATTTTTAAAAAACAAAGAAGTCTTACTTTTAAAAAATATTTAAAAATAAGTTCATATTGTATAAATTATGAACGTTTTTCCAATATTGAACTTTATTTCTATATTTCCATTAGTGACTTTTTTCACTAAAATACAAATTTTCTCTCTACTTCCAACATTTTGTAACTAATACTTATTTTAAAAAATATATTAATTGTTACCAAAATTAATAATCGTAAAAAACTTAACAAAATATTCAAAGTCACTTTCCGTAAATACTCGCAACATGTTAAAATTTAATGAAATACTTTTCATGCATTCCATTTATGAATAATAAATGAATTATTTTCATTATTTTTAGATTTTCTACTTCATATTTCTTTTTAAAAAAATCTCAAGAATAAAAAACAAATCTCTGAGACAATGTTATCTAAAAAGTTATCAAACCATCTTACTAAATCAAACATAACAAGAATTTAAAATAAATTTTGTTAGCAAAATCTATATAGCATTCTGAACACGGGTGATACAAATAGCAGCATCAAATCTATATAGCAAATAAACTTGAGAATTAGTTTTCATAAAAGCATCTCTTTAATAAAAGTAATGGTATGCATTTTCATCTCAGTTCAACTATTAAATGAGACTTCAAAACCACCCAAAACCAAGAAATAAACCCTAAATAGTTTGAAAAGATATGACCTAGACTAAGGAACATTCAATAACATCATACTTCGCCCAACGCTCTGGGAATAGAAAAGCGCTGTGCAGTCTTAATTGCTCCAGGCTCCTTTCACCAGAGCGAGTTTTTCCTTCCACAACTTGTCAGAAGTGGAGGCATCAACACAACACAAATCTTTTTGTTCTTATAACATATATTCATAAATCCATATAGCATTCACAGTAATCACAAAAGTAAACCCTAGTTGTGAATTACCAAAATAACATAGCAGCAAGTCTACATCTTTATCATAATATTGTGATTAAACCAAGTCAACTGCATAGAATAAAAATAGGTCTGCAATCATCCATAGTAGTAACTTGAGTAATTCCCAAAAACTTCAGCACTCTCAACAAGTAAACATCCAGCAGCATCAAGGCACAGTGAAACTGTCAACATAGAGCATTTTATCAGGAAACAAAGTAAACCAAACCTGCATACACCTGAAAAAAGTAAACTTGCATATAAATTATAAATGTAATACTGCATACATTTGAAATTTGTAAAGTCCTGAAATATGCCTGCCTATCACACACTAAGTTTAAGACCCATGCCACATGATATCATCATGATGCAACAGTAATTATCTAGGAATAAGATGATGAAACGTTCTGTGAATCCAACAACAACAATCAGTACATGAACTAGTCTCTAATTCATCAGCACACATGATGCAACCATAATTCAATCATGTATCACATCATCCAAAACACAAGACTAAAAAAATTAATAACATCGATTTCCAAATTTCGATGTATATTCTTTTATCTAATTTTTGAGAGATGAATATTTTTTTTGCATACATGCACAAGGATTGTAAATATTTATTGAATTAAAACAAGTATACAACATAGTAATGATTACCAATTATTTTTTACTTATTTTTGTTGTCTCTAATTCATCAAGTACTTATCTTTTATCTCTAGATAATGTGCATGAATTAAACTTAAAAGTTAACAAAAATATATTTAACCTTCTTTCACATCACTCTCTAAATCTAGAATCCATGTCCTTTTCTGATCTATTGATGTCATTCTAAAGGTTGTCCTTTAACATTTATAACCTGTCAGATGTAAGATATATACAACTATAGAATATCTTTCTAAAATATAGTGAATTTAATACTCTAAGCCAACATTTCTTAAAGATTTTTAATGATCTCCTCCTAATAAATTGTTAACCTTCTAGTTCATTGTGGTAATAAACTTCATATAACCTCCTTTATTGAAAGAATAATATATGCAATAAATGTAATAAACAGGTTTGATTTCCTTAACCCACCATCAACACAACCGTAGCACATATTTGTTCTTATATTTTATATATATATGCCCTATACTCATATTCATAACCTTAACCTCTATAATATCAATTAAAATCTCCATCCTTTATGATAATCATACAACTAAAAATAATTTACTTATGCTAAATGGAATTTTAGAATCATTCATAAAATTTATTTTAATTACTATTATCGTACTTTAATGCATATGTGGATGTACAAGTCAATCCAAGATGAAATGTACATGTAAAACTATTGGAAGATGAAAAACAAAACATGAATAAACTAATATTTTTTTCTCATCTTTTTTTTTTTTTTTGAAGCATCACATCATCATTTACCAATTCTAGACCACGAGAAGACCCAAATCAAGGCCACCATATAATATACAAACATTCTCACTCGCATGCACATTCATGGATGCAATTAAATTACCCAGTTAACAACAACAATTCTTCTAATTAAAAAAACCAGATTAATAGATAAAAAGAAACTAAATACCCTAACCCACTTTCAAAATTCATTACTTATAGTCTCTTCATCTATTCCCTAAGACAGTAGCAATTAAAACTTAAAACTAATCATTCCTACTTAAGTTTAAAATAAGATTTAATCTACTGGGTTAACTTTGTATAGACATTTATTCCTCCTACAGCCATTAACACTTTCTTTTTTCATAGTTCAATCATCAAGATTTCACACACACACACACACAGATATAAACGACTGAATCAAGAATTAGTAAAAGCACCCAAGTTAATTTATACATGTTATACAAACTATAGCCTAAATTATTGGTAGGTTTATTCAATTAAAACCCTAGACCAAGAATGAACTTCATGGTTGCCACACAAATTCTAAGCAGATTCATTGCGGGTTCTTCATCAGAATTGGACATTGATTGCTTCTTAATGATAATAGCTTAAAATTGCATTATTTTCATGGTTTATATAAGCACTATTGCATTTATTTTTCATTTATTCTCGTATTTTAGACACAAATATAAGAAAATCTTATTTTCATTTATTACATATTTTCTTGGTCAAAATGTCATATTTATGTGTGGGAATAGTAGTTTTATTAATTATCATTTATAATTTATTTTTCAACTCTTATTACGTATATCTTCTCTTGTAGGAAATATTAAATTAGTCAACCAATTGTACAGAGAGAACAAGCAGCCAAGATAATCCAAGGGTCAAGATCAACTGAAGAGAATTCTAGAATATTTTGGCTGGTAAAGTTCGTTTGGGACTTTAATTTCAAGGAAAGCAACTTCCTAATTCAAATTTGGAAGGAAAGTTCGGAAGCTGTCTCCATATTTTGGCCATATCTTTTGACACGGATATCAGATTGATGCACTATTTTCGGCTTTGCAAAGAAGACTTAAATCTCTACAATATTGTATTTCACGAAGATTTCGAAAGTATGACTCTAAATAGGCCAAAATTAGGCTGGAAGTTGACAAAAATATTTATGTGTGAATTTTGGCAGATTTCTTCGCCTCTAAGTTATTTGTTTCCTTCTTCCGAGAGAACCCTTGATATTATTATATATATAGGAGAAGGGAGCAATAGCAGAGATCTCATATCTCATATACATATCATATACTCATTATTATTATTATTCAGTTTTATATTTTTATTATGAGTTGCTAAAGACCTTGCTAAGGCTAGGAGTGAAGCCACAATAATTTCTTGGTCTTTGCTAAATGATTATCTATGGTTTTAATGTAAGTTTTCATATTTTTAGTTTGATTCTATTATTCAAAAAAGTGTTTGTTCTGTATAATTTTTTGATTTATCAGTAATTCCGCATATGGTGAATGCTTAGAATTCCCTGCGAATCAAAATACTAGTTTTGTTAAGTGTTCAACCAATTTTATGAATTCATCTTTTGAAATTATTTTTGATAAAATAACTTTCAATATCATCCGGTTGGGATCATCCTTCGTATGAGTCTCAATTGAGTTATAAAATATAATCGTTGGCAAATATCATAGAATTGTTGTGTGTGGATATTTGAAGCCTTGGTTCTACAAAATATTATATTTTTACTCGAATCAATTTTCAGCAATCAACCTTCAAATTTCTACAACCTTTTCATTTTTCTTTGAAATTTACCATTAATTATTGTTTACACTATTTTCCTGTGGTTCGACCTCGGACTCACCGAGTATATATTACTTTGCGACATCCTGCACTTGGGAGCATTATAAAAGAACTTAACTATTGTAATAACTTGTTTTAACTGGGGCAGTGGTGCATTATGTCCAAATCCTAGTGAAAATCCCTGCACACAATATACTTTCCTTGCTTTATATCTAATATTAGGCTCAGGTGAGTCAGTTTCCTTCACATTCTTCCCAACCTCTTCCACGTGAAATTCTCTTTGACACCTATAACTCTTTCTCCTTAATTTCTATCTTGACAGATTTTCCATTTTTATCCATCCTACAATTAACATTAACCATAGTTAATAAGTGATACTATATAGATTCATTAGTCAAAACAAATATATCATATTTCAATTGAATTTATAAGTTGTTTTTATAAGAAAATAAAAATCAAACTGTAAATATGTATAGTCCCCAGTGATACCATCAACTAATTTCTACAACCTAAGCACTAAATAATTTTCTTCTTTAACAAAGCACACATCTTAACTTGGTTCTGATACCATCTATTAGTAGGGTTGCAAATGAACTGAGCCAAGCCGAGCTTGAGCCTGTTCGGGCTCAGGCTCATTTGTTTGTAGGCTCAGCTCGGGCTCGACTCGTTTAATAAAAAAATTTGTTAAGGCTCGATTTCAACTCTTGTTCAAGATCGTTTTAGCTTACACAAGCCTATGTTCATGAACATTTTCACGAGCTTACAAGCCCTATATGAGCTTTGTTCACGGGCATAAACGAGCCTAAAACGAGCTCACGGGCCTACATGAGCCGAGCCCAATACTATTCGGGTTCAGCTCATTTATTAAACGAGCCTAAAAGTCAAGCTCAAACTCAGCTCGTTTTCTTAACGAATGAGCCCGAGTCGAGCCCGAGCTTGTTCGCGAACAGCTCAGTTCATTTGCAACCCTATATCAAGACCAACCACCACAATCAATAATATTATCCACTTTGGGATACCCCTATTAACATATAGTGTGCAATCACCCCATATATTCTCAAGTGATGTGGGATCCCGTCCATAGGTGTTCACCACAATCTAGCAGAAACGTATCCTCACGAGCACGGTCAAGATGTCCCACCTACACGACTCAAGTCCTCAAACTTCCAGTTGGTCATTAGCTCTGATAGCTCTGATACCAATCTATAGATTGGAATGCCCCAAATTCCAGGTGACATATTTCTCAAACGCTCACGCAAAATTAGGCATAAATTAGGTATCCCATCAACAATAAATACTACCTCATGCTAAAAATAATTTGCAAAATCTCCACTAATTGAATCAATAATTATGACATAAAGTTTAAAAAGTAACAAATATCATGTATAAGATATGGTACGAGTGTGAAAGTTCCCAACAACCATATTATTAAGTTACACTCAATGTCTCAACATAAGCATAATTAAAACTCCAAAGAACTCTACTAAAAATCTAAAATTTTGAAATGAGTTGTAATAAAATTCAAAGCATAAAATGCATCATGTGCACCATTTTAGTCGTCCTTCGTTTGACCTGAAAATGTTAAATAATGTTCTTATATTAGGATTTAGTAATTGACAATGATGGAAATCTGTGTATACAGACCTATAAATGTTTGTAACAAACAATATAGTAGTAGTAAAATTCAATATGCCTTTGAACCTCACATGTGACATTGTATTGCTTGAACATGTATTTGTATTGGAATATATATATATACATGTATCCATATAATTTCATAACAATTGGTTAGCCTTGAACACACACACACACACACACACATATACATGCTTCCAAATATTTTTACTTTATACCACAAACGATGTACCTTTGAAATACATGGTCAAAAAGATGCAATAAAAAAGAAAAAGAAATGTAAAATATGAGAAAGATGCATATAAAAGAGGAAAAAAAAACTAATCATGCTTCAACTGAAGGAAGAGTGAAGAGAAGGACAACTTATGTAGGATGAGCTATGATTCGCATACCTCAGTTGCACGTGATTTGCCTCTATTTCTGGAGAAGGTGCAAAGATAGATAATTAGGGATAATTTTCATTTAATATTATTATTATATTAGTAATGTTTTTATTTTAGGAATATTTTCGTAATTTAATATTTTAGGGTTTTATTTTTAGTAGTAGGATTTGATTAGGGGTTTCCTTGCTGTCTATTTATATGTTGGTTCATGCATTGTGAAAGGTACTTTTTGATGATTGAATATTGAATATTATTGAGATTACATACTTCTGCCTCCTCTTGCTTCTTCTTCTTCTCTCATAATCTTCTTCTCTTCTCTCATTCTCCTCTCTCATTCCCTCTCTTCTTCTCAATATATTTTGATATCGAAGCGCCCCTACCTGTCCCGCATCAATTGGTATCAGAGCAAAAGATTCAAAGTATTTGATTGCACACTGTTCATTGAAATCTTCCCGTTGATTACTGTTCATCAACCGAGACCTCTACCCAAACCATAGAGTCACAACCAACCATCATCAAACCTTCTTCGCACAACCCCATACTACGAATTCCAGTCACCAATCACGAACCCTAAACCCTAACCGCAACCTTCCATCACAACCATCCACAAACCATAACCCTAGTTATCATGTCCTCATTACCTTCCTCTGCCATTGTAATAGCCGACAACCCTTTCACAAACCACAATACACAACAACCATACCCATCAAACCCCGCCATTCACAACCCAAATCACCATTCCCAAAACCACCACCTTTAGCTGCAACCCATAATCCTCAACCCATCATTTACTCCCCAAACACAGAAAATCACCCTCATCTGAAATAAAACCCATCCATCACTATTGAACACCATCCCAACCACCAATTCCCAAATATAACCGAACAAGCCAAAATTATAGTTCTGTTGCCATTAGCTACCTCTACAACCCAATACAGCAACAGCATACCTTAAAACCCCTTTCTCTTCAATTGCATAAACCCAAACCCAAGTTCAAAACCATTATCAAACCCAAACACAAATATCTACTAACCCAATCTCAGAACCCAAACCATAGCCGCATGATTTGATCCAAAGCCATAGCCCTCTCACCAACAACAACCATTGTTGCCAGATATTGAAATTAGAGTGCTCATCATATCCAACCAAACAGCTGCTGCCCCAAAACCCCATAGTCTGCCCAACAAGCCCATCAATACAAACTTCGTAGTCACGGACAGTGAACAGAACATATTTTTGCCAGAGTCGAGAAATCCTCTTGCCGTTATTTTCAATAGAATCTTGAAGCTTTCGTGTCACCAAACTCACTATTACAGAACTATTTGTCATCGTCACCGGAATCCACCACACCAGCAGTACTCGTCGCCAAAGCTTCCCTCTTTGCTGGAATTGACTCACCATCAGTGGTCTCGCTCTCGCTGTCCATTGCTCGTTGCTGTTGTTGTCAACATTGCTGCAACATTGAGAAGCCACTGCTCTCTTCACAATTTGGATTTGGGAACGACCAGTGTTGTTAAAGGCGCGCCTAGGAGTGCGCCTAGGCTCCAGGCGCACACGGGCGCAGGGATTGCGCCTGTTGTCAACCTAGGCTCAGCTATGTTCACTAGGCGCATGCCTTATACAAGTCAGTCTGGCGCGCCTAGGCGCGCCTGATTGATATTTCCTTTTTTCTTTTTCCTAATTCAAAAAGAAGATTTTTGTCTCGTTCGAAAGAAAAGAAGAGAGAAGTCCATTATGATCACAAGACATGAACAATGTCAAAACCCCTAGTCACAATGCCAAAAGCCGTACGTCACGATGCCGATAACCTTCGTTTGAAAGAGTTGCAAAGATGATCAGATATACATGCTCTTCTTCTTCGTCTAATTCCTCTCTCTCTCTCCCTTTTTTTCTCTCTCTAAATCCTATCCTGTTGTACTAAATTATTTCCTACTTTTTTTTCTATAGTTTTTCTTTTTCTTTTTCTTTCTTCTTCTTCTTCTCTCTCTCTCTCTCTCTTGTTGTATTCGTCTTCTCTCTCTTTTTTTTCGTTTTTCTTTTCCTTTGGATCTTGTCCTAAATTACTTACTGTTTTTTTTATTGTAAAAAAAAATAGTTTTTCTTTTTCTTTTTTTCGCTGTCCCTCTCTCTCTTCGCGTCTTCCTTTTATTTCCTGCTATTTTTTTGTGCTTTGTTTCATTTTATAGTTCTTGAATGACATGGTTGATGGATTTATTTTTTCATATTTGATATGAATTTTTAAAAATATTGATTATGAGATATAAATTCTTTTATAGTAATTTAAGTTTTCAATTGTGCACCTCACTTCCCTCATGCTAGCGCCTCACCTTGCACCTTGCGCCTAGGCTCCAAAGGACCTTTAGCGCCTTAGTGCGCCTAGAGCCTTTGATAACACTGGGAACGACAAGCTTTACCTTTTATAGACTAAGGTCAGTCCGACCTGTGACTCACCACAACTTTGAAAAAAAACAACAGAAGCCCAAGTTTGGATCAGATCTGTCTTGGGCCTATCAACTATATTTGCTCTAGTCGAAACCCAAAATCAACCAGCCTTCCTTACATCAGGAGCCCAATCCAAAATAAAATTTTTTTGACCCAACCGAATCAACCCACCCCATGTTCAATCCAGAATCAGATACAGCTTGTTTGGATACACGTTCAGATTTATCCTAGTTTTGGAACCAGTCCAGACCTGAACTAGCTTCAGCAAAAACCAATTCAGCAAGAAAAAAAAAACAGAGAAAAAAAAAATTCTTTATTTCAGTTCTAGTAACCCCATTTTTGGGTATTCTTGGGAGCATTATTTGGACTTCAGAGAAGGTACAATTACTTCAATTGAAATTTTGATTAGTACTTATAATTATTTGGTTAGTCATGAAATTTGCAAAAAGGTCCTAATTGAGCCCATTTGATTATTGAACCCAATTATTTACTTTAATTGCTCTTTTACTTCTTTCCATTGCCCCGTTATTTCTTTCCATTATTTATTATATTTTGTCTTGATATCATTATATCCACTTTTATTTTTTACTTATAAAAAAAAAATCTATTTTTATTTTTGCTTTCTTTCCTCTTGAATTTGCACTAGTGCATGCGTTTTAACATAATCACTTTAATTGCATTCAATTACTTGATTTTGCAATATGGTAGTTATAATTTAATTTACTCAATTCAATTTGAGTCTTGTGTGGGCATTATTTTCAACCATTTTTATGTCTATATCATTATTTTGAGACCACCATGACCATCGAAGAGAACATTATTTTATGTCTCCAATGGTTATGTTCTAAGTCAAGCAAGACTAAGATTGTTGAGTGTAGACCAAGTTTTCTATCACACGAAAATCAAACTGATTAGTGTGAAGATGAAAGAGAGTAGTTGAAAGGGAAGTAGTCCAACAACTCCTAAAAATTAGAAATAGGCTTCTTATGCTTCCCTCATCTGTTCATGAACTTCTTAGCCTACTTGATGAGCTATAACTTCTTTTATGCAAAGTGGGGCAAGATCCATCTACACTAATTCAAAATGCAATATCTCAAGTAATAGAGGTCTTACTTGCAAATAACTTATTCAGACACTCAAATATAGAAGTGAGAATTTCAGTTGTTTGTTGCCTTAACGAGATTCTGAGAATTGTTGCGCCAAATGAGTCTTTCAGTCATGAACAACTAAATGAGATTTTTCATGCAACTGTTATGTCTTTTGAGAGGTTGTCTCATATTTTTGATCGTTGCTACAGAAAGGCAATTTCAATGCTTCACACTATTGCAAAAGTCAAGTCATGCTTGGTAATGCTTGATTTGGATTGTATTGAATTAATTATTGAAATGTTTGAACACTTTTTAAAGGCAATAAGGTATTTTCACTCAAATAATATGTTTTCATCCATGGAGAAAATTATGACTCTTGTACCGAAGGAGAGCGACTATATTTCAGTGGAACTACTTCATCCTCTTCTAACTAGTGTTAAAAAGGAAAATCAGACTATTTCACCTCAATCTTACAAGTTAGGAGAAAAGGTCCTAAACAACTGTGCTACAATTCTTAAGCCTCGTCTTTTGAAGGTTGTGCAATCTATGGGTCTTTTGTTCACTGATTTTGCAGAAGTAGTCACTTCTATTTGTCCATTTGGCAAGGGGTATTTTGGTGGTAGTCACATCTCTGATACGGTGTATTGTGAAGAAATTGGTCATTGTGCTCCTCAATCAGTAGTTGCCCTTGATGATTGCTGCCCTTGATGATTGCTGCATTGATCCTATTGACTACATACTGGTTGAAGCAAATGGGAGAGTTGTTACACATCACGAGTCATCCATTTCCATTGTGTCAAATAGAGATGTGAAGTACCACAGTAAATTTTGGAAGACACTTCGGACATTTTTAAGGACAAATCTAAAATTTCCTTTTGCATCATGTCCTCGAACTAATAGAGAAATTGAAGTTGTTAACCAAGGTCTAGAAAAGTTGGTCAGTTATCTTGTAAGAGTGCATCTAGACACTTGGGATTTGTTTTTGCCTATCATGGAGTTTGCTTATACTAGTTTGATTAATCTGTGTATTGGCAGTTGTTCTTTTGAGATTATCTACCGTTCTTTACCATGCCAGTCCATTGATTATAATCATCCACCCCCATATATGTATTCGCTTGAATTCTTTGATTCCTTTATCTAGCTTGTCCATGATTTTCATGTCGATCTACGACAAGAAATTGTTTTGAGTAATAAAAATTATGAACTTGCTACATATGCTCATAATAGGAAGCATGAATGTTTTGAATGAGATTTTGTTATAATTTGTGCATTACCGCATCCTTATCTTAAGAACTCCTTCCATATTAGTTAGACTTTTCCACATCATTCATAAGTCAGGACCTAATGCATATTTCTTTGACTGGTCATTAGATTTAAGTACTAATTCAATTTTTGATGTGGAGTATTTGATGCCTAACCGTGGTACTTTTGAAGCACCTGTGTTATTATCTTTTGTTCCTACCGGTGGAGCTATATTTTCTTCAACATCAGCACTTGTTCTTCCATTCTGTCAGCCATGGTTTTTGGATTGGGTAGAGGTCTTTCTTGACCATCAGAGTGATCTACTATGGCTTCTATGGAAGTACTACACCTCTTCTAATTTCACATGGAGTACAAATGAGTTTTGCCATGTTGATTCGAGATTTTCGAGCAACATTGTCCGCTTCACTCTTTGGAGAAGAGTTCTTCTCAGCCGAGGAGAATTGATATAGGACGAGCTATGATTCGCATACATGAGTTGCACGTGCTTTGCTTCTATTTCTGAAGAAGGAGCAAAGATAAATAATTAGAGATAATTTTTATTTAATATTATTATTATATTAATAATGTTTTATTTTAGGAATATTTTCGTAATTTAATATTTTAGAGTTTTATTTTTAGTAGTGGGATTTGATTAGGGTTTTCCTTGCTGCCTGTTTATATGTTGGTTCATGCATTGTGAAAGGTACTTTTTAATGATTGAATATTGAATATTATTGAGATTACATACTTTTGCCTCTTCCTGCTTCTTCTTCTCTCCTAATCTTCTTCTTCTCTCTTATTCTCCTCTCTCATTCCCTCTCTTCTTCTCAATATATTTTGATATCGAAGCGCCCCTACCTATCCTGCATCAACAACATTGTGTCTATAAATGAAATTAGAAGCTAGAATTCTTTTTGCATTCAAATCTTCTTGAACCTTTATGCCATAAAAGAAAATTCTTTAATAGAGGGCTCTTAACCGTCTTCCTTGGAACATTGGAGACTGATTTTGAAGTAGAAGAGTGTTAGTTTGACACCATGAATGGCTTGGATTAAGAGAGCGATGTTATAAGACTATAGAGAGGCTTAGGGATGTTTTAGATTGGAGTAGAGGGGTTAATAATGTGCAAGTCTGAATTCTGAAGTGGAGGGTCGAATTTTATAGACTATTTGGACCAATGGGAGGCCATTCAACCAACGAAGCCATTTTGGGGAAGAATTAGTTTTTGCCACACCTCAAGGTGGGGCAAAATGCCAGCTATGCATTTTTGAAATGTGTCGCACCTTAGGGTCCGACATTTTGTTGAATGACACACCTAGAAGTGGCTGCAGTATTTTAATTCTCTCCTTTTTAGATTAGCTCAGAAATATTGATAAGAAGAGTTGTTTTTTACTGACTTTTTGTAGTCAAAACGTTGGTTTAGGGTGTTTTGAGCATTTTTTAAGCTCTAGACATGATCCGAGTCTCAAACGGCTCATGTGACTTCCTACAAGATTAGGGTTGAAGTAATTTGACTGAAAGGTGATTGTGGGTGATTCAAGGTAAAATGACTCAAATTTTAATGCAAAAGTGTCAATTTTAAGTTTTGATGATGATTAGTTGGTGATGTCAATATTGGGGGGGTCCATTCAAAATTGAATGGCCCAATTACATGAATTATGATACGAGGTGCTGCTTTGAATCCTTTGATTAGGTTTGATGAGAGATTATGGTTTCTCAATGTTGATAAGAATTTGAATCAAGTGTACCAAAAACCCTAATCGAGACTCGGTACTAATTTTGCAATCAGAAAGTGAAAATGACTTCAAGTGCTAAGTGATAAAATCCTACCTTTAGAGTGGATTTGGAGTCTTTTGAACCCCTTAATCGTACCAGTTATCAGAGTCCAGGACTTGGGCAATGATTATACTCGGAATAAATGTGGTGTCTACACTACCATTCCCCTAATTATACCAACAATATGGAGTGGTTTGGTATGTGCTCTTTCTTCAGAAATTTCATCATCAACAAAGGAAACGTTGTGCATTTCCAACACTTGTGCAATGTGAGCTTTTGGAGTTTGCTAGGACTTGTATTACTCGACACATAGGCCTTTTTGACGACCTTAAGCAAGGCTTTACGATGATTCTCTAAGCTTCTCTACCACATCATCCTCATTTCTTTAGAGTCATCACGATCATCCTTGCCTTTATCTCATATGGATGGGGTCGGCCATATGAATTCTCTTTTTCCATTCTTTCCTATTATACACCATGTCTTCTCTTAAATTTAACTTTTTGAAATCATTTTTAATTACTTCATCCCATGTAAGCTTTGGTCGGCCTCTTTGTCGCTTACCTTCTAGGCAAACCACTCTTCCTCTTTTAACAGGAGTATCATCAGGTCTACGTAGATACCACCCAAGTCTACTTCCCCTAATTTTATCATTTATAGGCGTTATACCTAATCTTCCCCTCACACGTTCATTATTTATCTCATCTCTTCTAGTTGCATCCATCATCCAATGTAACTTTCTCATTTCCGCTACATGAATGCGTTGCATTTGTATCTTTTTCAACGCCCAACACTCTGCTCTATACAATATTGCTGGCGTAATAACCGTTCTATAGAATTTTTCTTTTAATTCATTTGGTATTCGTTTGTCACAAAGGATCCCACTAGCTTGCCCCCATTTTGTCCACCCCGTTCCAATCCTTCTTACTACATCGTTATCTATTTCTCCATCTTTTAGTAGTATTGAACCTAGGTAACGAAAATAGTTATTTTGAATAACTCTTTGGTTTTG
Source organism: Cornus controversa (assembly GCA_026545225.1). Classification (NCBI taxonomy): domain Eukaryota; kingdom Viridiplantae; phylum Streptophyta; class Magnoliopsida; order Cornales; family Cornaceae; genus Cornus; species Cornus controversa. Next base: position 21,479,224 of record CM048853.1, on the reverse strand, counting down.
AATTGTAATATTTATATTGTCATCATTTTCTACTTTATCAAATTTATATTCCATATATTCCATTTTAGTTTTACTAATTTTTAAGCCTCTTGTTTCTAATCCCTTTCTCCACATTTCTAATTTTGTTGCTAAGGCTTCTTTAGAGGTATCTATTAATACTATGTCATCCGCATATAACATACACCATGGGGATGTTTTCTTGAATATCTTTCGTTATTTCGCCCAATACTATATCAAATAGGTATGGACTCAACACCGATCCTTTGTAATCCCACTGTTAGAGTGAAATCACTAGTTTCCTGCATGTAGTGGTAACTCTAGTCAATGTCTCATTATATATATCCTTAATAAGATTTTATAATTTTTATAGGTACTTGTTTTCTTTGTAGAACCCATCGAATCATTTCTTTAGAGTATTTTTTAGAAATTGTGCAACCTCCACATCATTAAGAGCTTGCTTAGTCGGCTCATCCCTCGCCTCGGGTTCCTTGTTCTCCTTTACCTTGTGAAGCTCTTCAAGAGAATAACATTTGCCAGAACGGATAATACCACCGATCTTAATAACAACCTTGTCATGAAGGACTAAAACAGTGCCAAATTCAGTGATTCCTTCAACATTGTAGTTCTAAAAGATTTTGCGAGTGTCAATTATGCGAAGTTATTTTAAGGTTTAGATGGTAACAGGCTTGGGTACGAGCAATGTTGGTTTAGCCAAAATAGGAAGGGTGACAAAAATTCGATCAAATAGGGCGATAGAGTTAGAGGGTAAGGATGGTGGAGTTGAGCTTAAGGCATTAATATATGGAGTATGTTTGTGTTGGTTCATGGAAAGGTAAAAAAAAGATGGTAATGGACAAATCAAAATCAAGTTCGTCAGATACGTTAGTGGCATGGTCAGGTAGGGAGGTTAGAGTTGACATTGGGATGCTCCTCCTTAGTGGTAAGTTTGACACCTCCTGCCTCAACAAGGTCTTGGATCTTATGCTTGAGAGTATAGCAATTCTCGACGGAGTGGCCAAGATCCGATGTAGTTAATGCCAAAGGGTGTGCTTAAGAGCTGGTGGCAACCAAATACCTTTCACACCTAACTCAAGCTTTTGCCAACAACCTTCCTTTCAAAATCCCCTTTCTGATCCTAGCCAATGTCCAGGAATAGCTACAAAGCCTCCAAGAGATAGTGGCTCAAAGCATTAAGAGGAAGACTACCAGAATGATACTCGTACTTTTGAGTGGGATGAGGGGGGGTTGGAAACTGGCCTTGCTGGTATAGGTCAGAGGTGATTAGATGCTTTAAGGATTACAAAGACTTGAGCATAGGTGCAATCAAGAGGCATGAAAGAACGACTCCTTCGTGCAGTTTGTTTCTAGGTAGTCTCTTCTTTTGGCATGGCCTTGGAAATGAAGGTTTTTGTGGGACTAGTTGAGCGGTGAACAACAGGACTACCGAGACTTCAACATCTTTTCCATTTGACTTCTTTATTGAGTTTTGGAATCTTTCCACTCAGGATGTTCGCCTCAACCATTTCACCAACGATAACAAATAGTGCAAAAGAATTTCTAGAGATAGCAAAGAGGTACTAATAGTAAGTACCCTTCAAAGTAGTGAGAAAACTTGGCCACCAATTCTTCTTCAGGCAATGGAGGAATGAGTTGCACCTCCATCTCTCTCCACCTTTAAGCATAAGTGCAGAAAGACTCAATTGGTTTTGTGGAAGCCCGCAGAAGTATGAAACAGTCGGGTGCCAACTCATTATTGAACTTATATTGTTGGAGAAAAATAGAAGCGAGATCATTTCAAGTCCTAATTTTTCCTAGGTCAAGTTTGGAAAACCATCGGAGAGCAGCTCCCCTAAAACTGTTGTTGGAATAACTGCATGCACAAATGCTCATCTTGGCAAGCGGCCCCAAGTTCTCCAACATAGATATGAAATGAGTGTAAGGATCACCAATCAGATGAATTTTGAATATGGAGAGAGCTTAACATCAGTGACAAGGCATAGCTCAAAGAGTTTCGTGCTTCCAAAGTAGTCAATTCCCTCAAGGCTTCTCACCTTGTCTTGAAGGCTTTGGAGCTTTAGGTAAGCAGTCTAAGACTACTTGATCTTTCTTCCTTCTAAGCAGTCATTTCTAAAGCTTGATTTGGGCAGATTGACAAATGTGAGGAACTTGTTGAGTTGGAATGAGTTGTTCTCGAGCCACAGGTGGCGATTGTGGTGGGACTCGTGCATTGACAGAGGTAACACTTCAGTTAAAGCTAGAGCAGGTGTGCTTTTGGATTTCCTAAGTTTTTCGGGCATGACTAGAACCATAGACATTTGAGCTTATAGATTTTCAATCTATTTGGCAGTATTGAGATGGCCTGTCCCCTCGGATCAGCCATGGCAGCTTGAGGTCAAGCTTTGCTTTGGGCGATAGGAGTTGTGGTGATTTTTCGTACCTTGTCCTTGTGTCTAAGAAAAAGGTTATACGAGATTAGACATGTAGATGAAATCAGAACAAGGTTAGAACAGTTCCCTTTCCCCTAGTGTTTCTATAATGCAGCAGGATTTCTGTGGGGGCTCTAATTATGTGCCCTAAATGAAACATGAGACTAGGCTGACTAATGCAACTTGAAAAGGCTCGGCTCTCAAGTCTTGAGCCTTTCCCCCTAAAAGAGGTTAGAACCTTCGCAATTTGGTGACTTGAGCGGTGAGAGTTTCTGTTGTACCCCTTTGAGGTTCCAGCTACCTAGATTCCTCAAATAAGGACTTGCCAAGCTTAATGATCCCCCTATCTACCTACATGGTTTAAAAATAAAAAAATACGAAAGGGACATGATATGGTGTGCAGTAAAGTATGTGCAATTAGAGGAAAGATATGAAATGTGCAATAAGAGCTGCAAAACAAAAAACAACTGACAGTATGAAAACTATGCTATGCTTTGGCACTTTTTGCCTTTGCTTTTTTGCACTTACCTACTTGCATTGGTTTTGTTATACATGTATGCTTATGTATATAGCAAAAAGGACGAATGAGTAAGTTGATGCAATGAAAGGAATAGATGTTGCACTAACATATAAAAATATGGGCAGCTAATGTAAAAGAAGATCATGTGAAATGTATGGTTAGTCTAGACCTTTGTTTTTTTTATTTTTTATTTTAAAAAAAGAGACGAATTATGTGAGAGAATTTTGAAATTTGTATATTCAATTCAATGATGCATTAATTCTAATTAATATATAGATGACTTTTTCTTTTCCTTCTCTTAAGTAAAAAAAAAAAAAAGAAAAAGGAATTTTAATTTTAACCATATATGTTTAGTGTTTGTGATAACCATTTGAATCAAGATTCCAATGGAGTCGCCAGCCTATCGCGCCCTCATTTTTGCTACAACACCCTTGGGGGAGAATGTTTGTGAAATGGTGAGGAATGAAGACATCATAGGAAAAATAAGACTTTAATGCAACAAAAATATGATAGGGCCTAGAAAGTATGGAGTCACCACCTAACATTGAGTTGTGATATGCTAGGTCACCTAAGGTATGTGATTGTGAGTTAAATGCAATGGCCCTATGTGATGACATTCATATGGTCTAACAAACTAGATTAGTGGATTCTTAGGTCTGATTATACATGAAGAAGGTATTAGGCACCCCACATATCTATACTTATGCATGGTTACCAAATTATTTCACATGATTCGCTAGGGATGTGTTGTGGTTAGAGTGCATATAGATCCTAGTGAGATTCTTTATTACCTTAGCCTTTTGGAAATAAGACTAGACCTATTGGGAAGACCTAACCTATAAGTTAGACTCAGACAGGGTAACAACAGAAACCTACCTATCTAAAGGTGTTCTAAATGCATGATGCAGTTAAAAGTAACTAAAAGCTGCACAAACTAAGTGATTACATTAGCTTCACATTATTTGCATGTAGTGGCTCAAACCTGCATTCTCAAGTGAGGTAGCCCAAGCTTTTGGGTTTGCACCAACCCATGGCTTCGACAAAATTTCACTATTAAAACTTCTTTCAAGGAAACTTCGTGTGCAAGGTATCATGAAATATAGATATTATATTATATTTAAGGGAGCACGATGGATTTTAGATGATCATCTATGAAATATTTAGACAAGGCATGGACATGATATGCCAAGACACGGGCATGCCAACACAACGAGTCTTAAAGAAATAGGATACAAGCACGTCGAGGAAACAACAATAAAGAAAATATTTTTAGCATATGAAAACTAGAGTATATTTGAAAAAATTACTTTATTATAAGTGAATTGAATACTAAATGGTTATAACATTAAATATGTAACTTACAAGTCATAATTGTTGGGAATTAATCCCCTTGGTTCGACACAACGAAAGTAAATAAAAAACAAACAAACACAAACAAGACGAGATTTACGGGGTTCAGCAAATCACTTAATCCACTGGCTAAGAACGACTATCTTTATTTTAATATAAAGATTACACACTCTTTCTTTCTCTCTCACACATTTAATTCAACTCTCTGATAATTCTCTCTCTCTCTCTCTTCACACTTTTCTTCTCTACCTTCTCTTCTCAACCTCACCTCTATTTATATAGTCTTCAAACCCAATTCCTTGTTGGACAAAGATTACAATTACTTGAAGTCCAATACTTGCCTAACAAAAATTACCAAATAAATTATAACTCTAAAAATAGAAACCTAATTACAAAGGAATTTGAGACACAATTCCTAACAATCTCCACCTTGGCTCAAATTTGATCTTCATAGCTCCACCTTGATTGAAGAAATTCCTTCCCCTCGAATCTAACATCTTCTTCCTTCTTGTTGTTCTTCGCCGTTCCATCATACTCATTTATTGTGAGCAAACTCTAAGATCAAATAGTCGAACTTGGAATCTACTCTCACATCACTGAATCGAACTTTCATTGCTTCTAGGATGAAAGTTGGTGCTATTGCAATTACCAAGACTTCTTCCTTCCCTTGCCACTCTTGATCATCCATCACTATAGTAGATCTAGAAACAGGCTTTCATTCTGTCTTTGCAACTGGTCCACCTAGCAGAGTACTCCCCAACAAAACATAAAGATTATTAACTTTACTTCCCAAATGCATGATACGTGGCCCTCTTCTAATTTTCATCAACCCATTCTTTACTTCACACCAACAACCATTCGAATTCAAAGCTCCTATAGAGATCACATTCCTTCTAACACTTGGAATATGAGGTACATTCATTAGAGTTCTTACTAAACCATTCGTTGTCTTGATTTTGATTGTTCTAATTTCTATAACATCACAAGAAACATTATTTCGCATAAATACCTTACCACCTGCAGGTTTGTAGGTAGTAAACCACTCTTTATGAGGACATTCATGAAAGGAACAAAAGAATCAAGTATCCACTCCTTAGCTTCTCCCTTGTTATCTATGATTGATAACACTTCATCAGCATCACTTTCTTCATTCTTAGCCTCAGACACATCAGCAGTAGACACATTCCCCTTTCCTTTTGGCCACAACCACTGAAGATGCCCCTTTTCTCCACAATTGTAGCACCTTTTTTCCGACAATGGCTTCGGCACAAAATTTCCTGGACCTCTAAACCTCTTCCTCTCTTGTATAACAAGATCTTGAGATTGATCATGTTGATCCTCACCGTTCAACTTTTCATTGAAAAATAAAGCACTCTTAACTTGTTACATCGTGATTGTATCTCTCCCATAAAGCAAAGTATTAAATAAATGCTTATGAGTAAAGTGTACCGATGTCAACAATATAATAGCTTTATTCTCATCACTCAACTTAACATCAACATTAGATAAGTCACAAACAATCTTATTCAACTCACTGAGATGTCCCTCCAAACTTACACCTTCTTTTCTATGGAAGGAGTACAACTCTTGTTTAAAGACTAGTCGGTTGGTGAGATTTTTTTCCCATATAAAGATTCTCTAATTTCTTCCATATACCTGCTGCTGAAGCTTCTTCTATCACATCGTACACAACATCATCTGCCAATGCCAATTGAATTGCACATGAATTGATCTTCTCCCACTTTGCACCATCCATCTCTTATAGAGTCTTCAAACCCAATTCCTAGTTGGACAAGGATTACAATTACTTGAAGTCCAATACTTGCCTCACAAAAATTACCAAATAAATTATAACTTTAAAATAGAAACCTAATTACAATAGGAATTTGAGACACAATTCCTAACAATAAAAATCAACAATCATCTCGCATATAAGCAAAGACACAACAAGGACACGACATATAGTTTTATATATGCATATGTTGAAATCTAGATATCTATACACTGATTATATAATGACTCTTCTCCTACATAAAACAGAAAAATATAAAATCCAGATATGTAGAATAGGTATTATATTGGGATATTAGAGGGGAACGAAATAATATTTACATAGCATATTATCTTTCATGCATCACCTGGATCTAAGGGATTTTAGCTATTAGCGGCAGGGTTGGACGGAAGAGGATTAGCCATAGTATTTTGCGCTCTGTTCTCCACCGTCAGCATTTTTAGAGATAGTTTTCTCAAATAATCAGACTGCAATTAAAAATTAAGACAAATTAATATCTCGAGTAATCCAGGACAATAAACTGAACTATTATTCATCCTAACATGAAAGGCAAAACATAGAGAGAATATATTTATAGACTAGAGTGTACATTGCAACATGCACGCTAGAAAAATTAAGAGTGCCATCATGATAAATATACCTGACTTGTTGCAGCAGTATAGCCCTCTTCCTCAATCCTAACAGCCATATTCTCAAGTTCTTGTAGTCCATCTTGTCCAGAATAAGGAAGGTGCCTCGACAAAGCCAACATTCTACACACGTCAAACATTACATTTCAAAATGTTAAACAAACATAACTACTAACCACCAAAGGTTGTAACCTAGTGGTACTTTCTCACTTCCAAAGTGGAAAGTCGAGGGTTCAAGTCCCCTTATGGGAAAGTGGGTGCATAACAAGAAAAACAAAAACCATAACTACTAGTTGAGCATAATATTGTTATTCGCCTACTCTATGCTTTAAGTGAATAACAGGGTGTAACTTAAGTACTTGTATACTCAATGCGCCCCCTGACATGTGGCCAGACTTTGCCCATGAGAGAGCAAAACATGTGGATTTATTATAATTATTAGGAAACAACCTAAAATCATGTTAAAATTTGGTTGCTTTAAAAGTTTAAGCTATGAGAGAGTTGAACTTTATTACATTTATACTTGTTAACCACCATCTACTCTAAAAGTTTAAGCTCTTAGAGAGGGTGTAACTTTAATATTTAAATCCTTCAACAATACTCAACACTTCAAAGCACAAACCAATTCCTTGAAAAAATTATAAATGCAGAGAACACACAATAAATTATTCAAAAGAAAAGGAACATCACAAAAACGGCAGCAACATTTTGCTAGTTAGACCTTAATACTGCTCTGAAGTCACAATCAAGAAACTTCATTTGAAGTCTTCTGGAATTTAGAAGAATTAGACTGTCTCAGCAGTTTAACATTACTGGCTTTCGGACCACGTCACAAGGAATATATAACCGATTTAAGTTGTCTGGATCACCATACCATGAGAAACAACATTAAAAGACCAATGGTATGATAGATTACAGTTCCTTTAATACTTATTATCCTCCTTTGGCAAGTAGGCATACGAGTATGTACAGTAATTTACACTTGGTTGGTTTATACATAAAATATTTTTCTGAAAATGCCTTTTAGTATTTTCAAGTGTTTGGTTGATAATTGATTGTAAAATGTTTTACATTATCTTTTAGGAAAATAGAAGTAACATATAAAACCAAAGATTCGTTGCCAATTTTTTTCATAATTCATTTTCCAATATTACACTAAAAACTTGTATGGACAAACAATAGTCATATATATAAAATATAAAAATATATACACGATTATAGTACGTATATATATACCAATTCATATACATGTACATATATCTGTATTTGTGCACATGTTGTACATACTCGTATACATACTTGCCAAAATATCAACCTATATGTACACTAATGTAAAATGCTCAAATTCGCATTCATATACACAAGCATAGTACGTATATATCATTAAATGGTACATACTCATATACATACTTGCCAACACCAAATTTCAACCATACTTCAAACACAGCTTGAGGAGAAGCAGATCGGATGAGGAATCGATCTGTTGACGGATTGGAGAGTTTGGTGTAAGATATGTGCTACATGAGTGGATCTGTTGATGATCGGACAGATCAGACGAGGACTGGATACCCTGGAAACTCAAGTGGAGAGTTTGTTGTAAGTCTGTTTCAAGAAGTAACTCAGGGATTTTTATGGTTAGGGAATCTTGTTAACCTAGTTTAATATCTCTTTTTTTACAGTGGATTTGATTTTCCTAGACTAGGTCCGTGGTTTTCCCTTTGGGTTTTCACGTAAAAATCTGTGTTCATCTTGTGGTTGCTTGATTTAGTTTTCATGCTTTTTCACGCTCTAAATCAAGATTAACGGATTGATATATTTACTCTCTAGTTAGTTTAAATCATTTAATTGAACAACTCAACCTATTCCCCTCCCTCTAGGTCTAGATCATGGCCCTGCGCTTACTCTACATCAGATTCTAGAGTTTCGGTCCTAATCCTTCAAATGGAAATAATAGAAAGTTGCATCAAGCCATTATTGGGGGTAAATTTGGAAAGGAATTTAATCTAGAACATTTCAGCTTGGGTATCAAACTAATGAAAAACAACACTAGGCACCAAGTAATGCTGCCTAAAGTTAGGCTTATGAATTATGATAGGCTAGGCTAGGGACAACTTGCACATTTATGGGAATAGAAGGTAGAAGAATGATTGGTGGCTTTGAGGATTCGAAAGGGTCAGAATAAATTTAGTCTTAAAAGTGACTACTTGAACAATTACTAGAAATTCTGGATAGTGTTTCGATGTTAATTTAAAGGCCAAAGGAACAGGGAAAATGGTTGGACTTATGGAATCAAGAGACTGAAAATTTACAGTCATAATCCTTGAAATGATATCAACAATGCTAACCATCCTAATGGCATGTTTGGCTCCAAGCAGGAGCATACGCAGAAATTTTGCACCTCACAGGTGCCATGTCCAATGGCATAAATCAATGGAAACGAGTTGACTGGTTCTTTCCCGACATTGAGTAAAATAAGCCATAGAACAATCTTGAACTCATATTGGATCAATATTTTAAATTTCTTTCCCATAATCTCTTTCTCTTGACAAATATGTTTTAATTAATTGATTGGTAAATTTTAACATCACAGGGTGATCCATGAAACAATTATAATTTTACAAAAAAATTACATTTTTTTTTTTTGGATGAGGAAAAATATTTAAATATAGAAAAAAACATTGCAACAAATATTTAATGTAAAATTATAAAATTGAACATGGATTACTCATTTCTCTTCTAACTGAAAAAATAAACTATGGTTCAGTTATATATCCTTTTGGTAATAAAAAATTCTATGATAATCCTCTAAACTCCAACCTCAGGAAGAAAAATATAAATCCCTCAAGAAAAATGTTCCATTTGATCTATCTACTAAAGTTCTTGAGGGCAGCTGAAATTTAAGCCACTGATCTGACATGTGCAATAGAGTTGTAAGGCACCACTAATAAAGTTGTAGTAGAAAAACTGCATAAAGCTTGCTTGAGCTAGCTGGATTAAGTTAGAATAACCAACCTAAAATTCCTTGGTAGTACTTAACTCTATACAGTCATGAGAACATACTATTGGGTTACATTCTAGGATTCAAATGATATGATCATTGCATGAATTTAGTGAGACCTAATCAAGTGGGTAAAAGACTATAGACTCAGCTAACCTCAGGCCAAGCATAGTAGATTGAACTAATTTAGCAAGGCCATTAAGCAGACATGACTACCCAATACAACCTTGAGAAATCTAGAAACAAAAGTAAAATCAATATTGGCAATTCTAACTTTCTTCTCAAGCATATTCTGATTTTAGATTAGACTACTGGACTTTGTTAGTGATCCATGGGATTAGTGCATCGTTTCATGCATGTAGCACATATTAGAATAACTTCTGATTCTTCAGAAACAAAACTTTTCTACTTTATATTATATTGGGAGCCTGACACTGCAGTTACTGATAATTACAGGGTATGAGCTCAGTACCCTTGTAATTAAGAGAAAGAAAATGGCTGAAAGCATCAGTACTTTGCCTTGTCCACAGTCCTTGTTGCTTTTTAAAGTTACAAATCTGAAACTTTCCGGTTATGTTGGGTACTAATAGAGCCTGAAAGTAGATCACTCCATTCTACAGCTTGAGCGAGTTGTTGAGGTGAAAAGTGAGGCATCATATACAAGAAAAATTCTTATGCGCAATTGTGCAAAGGAATTGAAGTTATCATTCTAATGGATTTGGTTCACAAGTAGTTAAGACCAAAAAGAAAAAAGCATGATTGCAGTAGTAATGCATCCAATTCCCTACCAAGGTTCTACACTAAACACACCCTTTTCAATTATTTTTAATGATCAGTAATCTATCCTAGGAGTTTGTTTATATTACAGCGCATTTTATCCAACACTAAACATAAAAGATGAATTCCCTGTCAGTGTTGTCACCATATCCCCCATGGACCTCTGTTTCATACAAGATAACTGAAAAGTTGATAGGAAATGTTAGCTAGGTAACCACAAAACTACATATTAATCAAAAATTGTACCCTGAACTATCAATTCGAAAAGGAAACATTTTAAAGCCAGCACTTCAAAGAAAATGCATAGTTTACAAAGCATAGTTATAGCTCCTTCAACTCCAGTTCACACATTTCTCATCCGCAAATTGCATGAAAATGACTCTCCCTTTTCACAACAATTAAGACTAGCACACTTGCAAATATAACTCCTACAATAACAAAATCTCAGAAGGAGAAGAATATCAATGAAGACTGTGATGACTCAGTCATAAGCTCCCAAATGGTCATATGTCAATCATTGATATATTTATATATATATGGATATGTATGGAATACTACAAAAGTCTACAAGAATAAGTGATTTGACATTTGATATACAGATAATTATGGTTAGAAAAAAAAGCAAAAATAAAAAAGAAAAAGAAAAAGACAGAAAGCTTACATATTGCTGACAATCCTTTGTCGCGAATCTGGTTGCAGCTGAGTCCTCCAATCGCCTGCATCCATTGGTGGTTCACCACCTTGTGCAGGCCTCGAGCTATTGGTATCCATAACTATCTGATCTGTTATTAATGAATCTTGCACTGAAATATCAGATGAATTTTCTAGTGATAAGGAAAATATAGTTGCTTCTGAAAACTTCTTGTTTCCAGTAGCACTATGATTGAAAAGGAAAAAGCATGTCAGAGAAGATCTTCAATAAATGCCAGAAAAGAACCCTAGATGGAAATCTAATTTGCCCTATAGTGCAGGCTAGTTCAACATTATTACAGCCAAATTAACGAATTTTCCAGCATGCACCATGAGCTGCTTTCAAATTCAAGAAACAACTTGTGGCAGTATGGACAAGTATTAGGGATGAATTATAAGACGAAATATTGGCCTCCTAGTATAGGAATAATTCATTTTTTCAGTCTGACCTATCAGTTGTCTTCAACTTCAAGAAACAACCAGTAATAGTATGAATAAATATTGGAGAAATTTTCAAAGAACAAGCATTTTGCCTTCAATTACCTGGGACAATATTTGCATGCTAAAGGCCCAAGGAAACCTTGAATGAGGAAATTCAGTTAAATAATGCCACTGTCACTAAATTTGTTTGGAAAAGCATTGCAGATCCTAACAAGTAATGGGTGAATTATGGGAAAACATATGAAAAGAAAAGAACATTATGTAATGTTGGTCACAGCAGTTCAGAGTACTAGGGATAGTAGATTAGGTGCAGACCTAACCTTCACATTATTAGCATGTCGTGGCACAAACCCGCATTCTCAAGAGAGGTAGCCCAAGCTTTTGGCATTGCACCAAGCAATGGCTTCGAGAAAATTCTTCACTATTAAAACTTCTACTGAGGAAACTTTTGTGTGCAAAGTATCATGGAATGTAGATATTATATTATATTTAAAGGAGTGGGATGAATTTTAGGTAATCATCTATGAGATATAAAAAGACACGAGGCATGGACATGATATGACATGACACGGGCATGCCAAAACAGTGAATCATAAGGAAATATGATACAAATGATATGACATGACACGGGCATGCCAACACATTGAATCATAAGGAAATAGGATACGAATACGCTGAGGAATCGGCAATAAAGAAAATATTTTTGGCATATGAAAGCTATAGTATATCTGACAATTCTAAAGAATTAGGACACGAACACGTTGAGGAAACGGCAATAAAGAAAATATTTTTGGCATATGAAAGCTATAGTATATTTGACAAGCATTAATTTTTATTTTTTTGATAAGTAAGATTTCATTAAAGAGCGCTCAAAAGGGGAGCGCATCCCATATGTAACTCACAAGTCATAATAATCAGCAATCATTTTGCATATAAGCAAAGACCCAACAAGGACACGACATATATTGTATACATGTACATGTAGAGGAATGTAGATATGTATATGGCTGTATACACTCATTATTATGATGACCCTTCTCCTACATAAAAGCATATTATCTTTCATGCATCACCTGGATCCGGGGGATTTTTGCTATTAGTGGCAGGGTTGGACGTAAGAGGATTAGCCATAGTATTTTGCGATTTGTTCTCCATCGTCAGCATTTTCAGAGATATTTTTCTCAAATAATCAGACTGCAATTAAAAATTAAGAGCATTTAATATCTATCGAGTAATATTACATGACAATAAACTGAACTATTGGTCATACTAACATGAAAGGCAAAACATAGAGAGAATATATTTATAGACCAGAGTGTACATTGCAACATGCACGCTAGAAAAATTAAGAGCGCCATCATGACAAATATACCTGACTTGTTGCAGCAGTATAGACCTTTTCCTCAAGCCTAACAGCAATTTTCTTAAGTTGATCTTGTCCAGAAAGGGGAAGATGCCTCTTCAAAGTCCCCATTCTACACACGTCAAAAATTTCATCTCAAATGTCAAACAAACTGAAGCAATTAGAAAAACACAAGTTTTCTTACAGTAGTAAGGAAGACTAGAAATACTCCAATCACCATTGAAGCCTAGATTTCTAAAGGAAAATCTGGGAAAAGCCTGTGGAATACTATTGATATCTCAAAATTATATTGATTTAACACTTGGTTACAACAGATAAGATAGTTGTCCCTTATATAAGACATCTATTAATGACACGAGACCTCTCCTAAAATGCCTTTTAGAATTCCCAGACAACATTAATAACATTTTTACCACTTCCCAAAGTAAACATTTAGTAGTTCCAAAGCTTAATGAATTAGTACCCACAAACAAGAATGACTTTGACTTTTTTTTCCAAGACACTTTCCAAAGTACCATTAATTATTTGCATCAGACCCTCATCCTTGAAGAAAACTCGCCCTCGAGTTTGAGGCAATTTACCACGATCTATTAAGAACCCGAATAAAGCTTTCCATCCTTTCTTTCTTCTTTTCCTTACTCGAACAAAGCACAATAATCTTCTTTCACCAGCAAAGAATATCTTTTCATGAACTTCCCGAGCTCTTTCTTTAAATTTAGAGGATTTCCAAAGCTTGCTTGAACACATATCACGAAACAAAACCTGAATTAATCTGATTTTTGAATTGGAACGACTCCTAGCTGTATGTCGCACCAAGAATACATCCCAAATCATGTCACAGATATGGAAATCATGATTTTTCAACTCCATGAATAAAGAAGCTTCATTTCTAACCAAGTTATTCAAGAAACCTAAATCTAATGTAATGCTTACTGCACCACGTACCATTGGAAATTCAGTGTTTTTATCTTCAGACTGCCCCCCTTGAAAAGACTGCTGATTCAGATTCATTATTTTTATTCTCAAAACCATGATATGCAGGTTGAATGGTAGCAACTTCTTCAATTTCAGACAAGTTGATGATTGCTTCCTTAGGCTTCTCCTCTTTCGGCTTACTTGTTTCTTCGTCTTCTTCAATCTCAGTATCATTTTCGTCCTATTGAACCTTAGTTGTTTCATTTTTTGATTTAATTACATCAATTAAAATTTTGCTACCCTCATGTAAATCTTCACTAAATAAATTTCCTCTTTATGCTCCTCCTTTTCGTCAACTTCTTGAAACGAGTAAGTTGAATGTACTCTCAAGATCTCATCTTCTTCATCTACACATCCGAAAAAATCATCAAAGGTTGAGCTGGCATCAACATAGTTCCCAAGATCTTCCTCAATCAAGAGTCGTTTTCCATAGATAAAGTGGTTGTTTACAACTCTTGGGCACTTGGCAGACTTGAATCTTGAATCCTCACATGTGTAGGACCAAAATTCAGATTCATTGGTACGTTTCACTATTGATGTCCCTGTGCTTTGTGATTTGGCAGCACTCTGTTTTGGACTTCTAGACTGCATATGGCACTGAAATCTCTCTCCAGCAAGCTGTTTTACCCAGTTTTCACATTGATATGCATCCATTTGTTGAGCCCTTTGGCTCCCAATGTCCAGATTAAGAGGTGAAATGATTCCATATTGTTCTAATAGAGTGCTCAATCGAGAAATTTGATGTTGCAGATTTTGAAGGTCTTCTTTTCTGGCTATCTTGCTTCCTTGTCTAGCCATAGATCCGCAGTAATCACAAATCTTACAGAAAGGAAAGGCTCTGATACCACTTGAGGCAAATAGAAAAACACAAGTCTTCTTACAGTAGTAAGGAAGACTAGAAATACTCGAATCACTGTTGGAGCCTAGATTTCAAAAGGAAAATCTGGGAAAAGCCTGTGGAATACTTTTTAAATTGATATCTCAAAATTATATTGATTTAATACTTGGTTACAACAGATAAGATAGCTGACCCTTATATAAGAAATGACACTTGACCTCTCCTAAAATGCCTTCTAGAATTCCCACACAACATTAATAACATTTTACCACTTCCCTAAATAAACATTTTATGACTACTGAATCTACAAATATCATAATATCCATAAATCCAAAAACATTAGAAAACATTTATAAACCTATACTAGCAGCAAACTACCCTTCACAAAAAGTAGAACACGACTCAAACTAAACAGGTAATTGATTATAGAAGGTCCTATGCACACTCCCTATGAAATTATCAACTTACCTCTTTTCTTGTTAGTATGCTCTATGTCACTCTATATCTGATTCCACTCGTAACCTTAAAAGCAATATTGGGAAAATTAAAGCATTACCCAAAACCACAATCCTCATGGAACTTCGTAAAGAATTTGAGCATATTTTTTTCTCACCACTTCCTAATGCCTTGAAACCAAATTAAACCCTTCGCCCCCAACAACTCATCTCAATTTAAGTCTTTGATTGCTGCTAGCACTTCCACGTCCTCAAATGGTTCCTCCAGAGAGGTACTATCAAACAACCAAGAGACAAACCCATCAAGCACTAGTCCTATTCACATCCACTTTAAGAATGTCTTCAAGATAATCCACAATGCCTTTTTAACTTCCTCTTCCTCCTCCATTGTACCATTCAATCTCTCGCATTACTCTTTTTCATTTTATTATTTTCATCAAATTTCAATCATCAGATACTACAATTTATTTTGATCATGTCTATTCCAAACTCACTATTTTATAGATTTTGTTGATATAATAATCAAGCATAAGGTAAACCTTTTAAAAAAGCCTGAATCCACCACTTTCTCTGCCTTACCACAAGCCAGCAGACATTAAATAAAGCCATGTTTCTTAACCACATTGCCTAATCCAAAACAAGACTTGAATTAGAAGTTCACTCGGCTTACTTACACACATTCTTGCATCACACTACCCACTGTAATTTGTTTAATATCCTCTTTAAAGGAAACATATCAGTAACAAAACTTGAAGGAGGTATCCTGAAACCCACCCATCATGCTAAGGTGCAGTTGAAACCCATAATATTAGAGTGAACCCACAAATAAGCTTTTTTTTTTTGGGTAATGAAGAATCGACCCACCTGCTAGCCACTTTGGACTATCGGATGGTTTGCAAACTCCGGATGCATGAAATCGCCCACAAGCCACGTGCATCATTTAAGTCCAAGCCTCGCCTTTGGTGAGTCTCGAACCGGCCTGAGGGGAATACCCCAAAGGCCTTAACAGTTGAGCTAGCCCGTGCAGGCTCACAAATAAGCTTCCCTAAGCAGCTATTGAATACAAAAAGGAAGCAGGCGAATGAGCTCAAAGGAATAGGTAGCCCATAAAGTTATCTCAGCCAAGATCAACATTGAAGAAAATAAGCCATGTAGATGCTAACACATGCTTTCTTTGACAACCATTTTAACTGATTTGTGGCTGTCCATATTGTCCCCTGATCAAGCACAATTTTAATCCTGACATCAACAATGCTAACCAACCTAATGGCATGTCTAGCTCCAAGCAGGAGCACACACAGATATCGCATCACACAGGTGCCATGTCCAATGGCATAAATCAATGGAAACTAGTTGACAGCTTTTTTCCTAATTTTTGAGTAAGATATCGTCTCGCACCCATATTGGATCAATATTTTTAAATTTATTCCCCCCAATCTCTTTCTCTTGAAAAAAAAAATGTTTTAACTAATTGATTCATAAATTTTAATATCACTGGGTGATCCATGAAATAATTATAATTTACAATTTTTTCTTTCATAAATTAAAATATTTACATTTATATATATATACAGACTTTGCAACAAACATTTAATATAAAATTATAAAATTGAACATGGATTACTCATTTCTCTTCTAACTGAGAAAATTTTCCAAGTATAATATAATTTACTCCAAGCCTAACCTCAAAACAAACAACGTAAATCCCAAGATGATTAATGAAAGTATCGTAAGTGCATAAATAATTTAATAATTAGCAAATATCCCAATAAAGGATTAATATATCATAAACTATGGATTAGTTATTTGATAATCATCTAAACTCCAGCCTCAGGAGAAACAAATGGATCTCTCAAGAAAAAATGTTCCATTCTATCTACTAATGTTCTTGAGTGCATGTGAAATTCCTTGGTAATATTTAACTCTATACAGTCATGAGAACATATTATTGGAGGATTCAAATAATATGATCACTGCATGAATTTAGTGAGACCTAATCAAGATAATTCTGGATAGAAAAAAAATAAAATTCAGAAAAAGAAAGAAAGCTTACATCTTGTAGACAATCCTTCGTCGCGAATCTGCTTGCAGCTGAGTCCTCCAATCTATCGGTGGTTCAATCGCGTATATCCTTTGTCGCGGCGTATATGCTTGAGCAGAACTCCAGCTATTGGTATCCATCACAACCTAATCACAATTGCCTTAAAATTCAGCTCAAACACACAAATATTAGTTCATTTCTCAATAACTAGTCTCATATATGTACATTTGTGTGTGAGTGTGCACAGTAGACATATTGTTGACCCGCACGATCCGAATCAATGTTGTATAATTGAAATATTGGGTGTGAGTGTGTGCAGTAGACATATCGTTGACCCGCACGATCCGAATCAATGTTGTATAATTGAAATATTGGGTGTGAGTGTGTGCAGTAGACATATTGTTGACCCGCAGGATCCGAATCAATGTTGTATAATTAAAATATTGGGATACCTCTTGTAGATCAAAATATCGGAAGCAAATGAACCTCTTCTTTGTCAATAGAGCAGCTACCCTATGTATATTTTATAACTCTAAAGCTATGTTTGGCAGAACTTTTGCTTCGGCTTTTACACAGAAGAGAAAGAGAAGCAGAAGCTAAATCAGGAAGCTGGTACCCCCAACTTCCTTTAAACACTCTTTTTGGACTCTAAATCTCTTCCGCCTTACCAATCCAAATACTCTCCAAAACGACTTTTGAGTTTGAAAAGCCGAAAATCGTTTTTTAAAAGTCAATCCAAACATGGCCTAAGTCTTATTGGTTAATGGCTACTAAAGAGAGATTTCAGATAGAGAGAACTCAAAACAGAGAGATAATGAAAAGAAAAATACTAGAGGAAAAATACTCACATAATTCTATTTTTCAATCGTCGTTTTTTCTTCTTCTTTCTTTCCTTTTATAAAGATTATACATTGCATAATTCGTGATGCATGAATATCAACCCAACCCACTTAATTAGGTAGATATGTTTTGCTGTATATAAGAGTTTATAGTGGATGAACCACTTAATGAGGAATAACGTATTATCCACACCCATTATATTATATCTCCCACTCAGCCACAAAGGCGAGTTCTTAATTCTTTATATCTCTCATCTTTTATCTCATATTTACATACAGGAAATGGATCATGTGACCGAATGAGAAAAATCAGGGTAGGAGTATTATATTAAGCTACTATCAAACTAACATACTACCTCACTACGAACTAGTAATCTCATTTATGCCCCAGACTATTTTTTTATACCTGATTCAGCATACATTATCTCATTTGAGACTCATTCTCAAAGTGATGCTTGAATCCCACAATTTGTATTGTACTCAAGAGTATGTTTGGAAACAAATTCCAATAGAGTCGCCCCGGCAATGAGTCACAACACAATAGTGTATTACGAAATTATCTTCCCTAACTACTAATGTTAATTCAATTGAACCTAACCGTTTTCCTAGTTATGCCCCGCCGGACCATATCAATCATGGTCCTTTACGTACATACTAAAGTAGAGACATTAAGTCTTTTCTTCATAACATAGTCCCAGGTCATAAGGGTATAAGTGGAACCAAAACTATATAGTTCTAAGATCTCACATAGTAATGAAACATGGATATTTTTAGTCACTCTCTTTTAGTAGCCGTTTAAATAGCACATACAATATATTACATATGCTACGACAAAGCTTTCATTCAATTGGGCATGTCAAGCTCATAGAATGTTGTACAAATCTTAGTCTAGTCGTTATCTCAGCACCTAACCCGATCACTCCAACACAATCACTTTTTAACGTCTGTTTGAAGGTTCACAATCGGCTAATGTTAGGCTAATGAAGTGTGTGGTATACATTCATGTTTAGTTCTCTCAAGAAACTCATATTGACCCTGTCAAAGCGACATATATAAAATAAATAAAAAATTCTCCCACTCACAAAGAATCATGTGTCTCATCTTGATCGCTATCTAAGCGTCGAGGCGATTGCTCGTGTGAGAGAGTCAATCCATGACTGATGACATTTTAAGAAATGTATGCAATTATCTCAATATGAACATAAAATAATTTATTTATAATGATGAATATAAATGTCAACAGTGTCCGGTACATCAAATCCTAAATAAACCCAAACTTCTAACATGGAATGTAAAAACATCTCTAGGTATAGGATTAGTCATTGGGTCAGCCACCATACTCGCCGTGGATATATGTTTCAAGACCACCTCTCCCTGCATAATTATATCTCGAATGTAGCGATAACGAATATCTATGTGTTTGTTCTTCCCATGATACTTGGGATCCTTTGCATATGTCAAATCTGTCATACTATCACAATGGATGATTATTGTCCCCTAACTATTTGACGCTATGTCAAATCGCTGCAAGAATCTTCTCAACCAAACTACCTCTTGCACTGCAGCTGAACAAGCCACATACTCTGACTCCATGGTAGACAAAACTACACATTTATGTTTCTTGCTACACCGAGAAATAGCTCATCCACAAAGAAGAAATGCATAACTTAAAGGGGATTTGCGTCCATCCTTATCACTAGCCCAGTCAGTATCACTGTATCCTCTCAATCTCAAGTTCCCACCTTTATAACATAACATGAGATCGTTGGTACCCTGTAGATATCAAAAAATTCTCTTTACTGCTTTCCAATGAGCAAGTGCAAGATTACTCTAGAACCCACTGACCAATCCGACTGCATGAGCAAGTCCAGGATTACTCTGGAACCTACTGACCAATTCGACTGCGAAGTAAATATCTGGTCGAGTACACAACATAGCGTACATCAAACTACCAATTGCACTTGCATAAGGAGTTTTGGATATTTGTTTCTTTTCTTCATCTGTCTTAGGGCATTGACCAAGATGTAAATCACATCCTTTTTCTATAGGATTGTTAATGGGCATGGAGTGATGCATCCGGAATCATTCAAGAACTCTCTTTACATAAGTCTCTTGAAACAAACAAAGAAGTCTCTTTGAGAGATCTCACATGATCTTCACCCCTAAAATAGTACTAGCTGAGCCCATGTCCTTCATCTTAAAAGTAGAGGACAACCACTCTTGAGTGGCGACAATCTCCTTCATATTGTTCCCAGCAAACAAGATGTCATCAACATACAATGTAAGGATAATAATACTTTTCTCAGATCATTTTATACACATAGTGGTCTTCCTCTATCATCTCAAAATAATGAGACAAAATAGTTGTTTGAAACCTTTTGTACTACTATTTAGATGATTGCTTGAGACCATAAATAAAACGTTTGAGATAGCAAACTTTGCACTCTTGTCCTTTGATTGCAAAATCCTCTAGTTAAGTCATATAAATCTCTTCGTCTAGTTCTCCATTGAGAAATGCAGTCTTAATATCCATTCAAAAAAGTTCTAAATCCATATGTGCGACAATTGCTAGGATAAGGCGAATAGAGGCAACTCTCACCACTGGGGAGAATGTCTCTTCATAGTCTATACCCTCCATTTGGGTATAACCTTTCGCCACAAGACGTGCTTTAGACCTGTCAATTGATCCATCCACTTTTCGCTTTACCTTTGAAACCCATTTAGTTCCAATGGCGTTACGCCCATTTAGAAAATCAACTAACTCCCAAACATGATTCTTACACATTGAACTCATCTCATCCTCTATAGCAATCATTCATTCTTTACAAGTCGATGAAGAGAGCGCTTCATGAAAAGAAGAAGGCTCATTTGTATCCAGCGAAGTACATAAAAGTATGTCCCCCTCAATCACAAAACGATGACGAGAAACTAATCCACGTTCACTCCAACGAATTTGAGTCTCCTACGAGTCTAATTGTGGACTCCCATTGGGTTCCAATTGTGAAATGGATTGAAGATTACTACTATCATCTTTGGTGATTTCAGGATGAGAAATTAATTCCCCACCCTCGCTAAAAGGAGAAAAGTTATCTTCTAAATCCACCATCACGTAGAATTCAAGATTTGTTTTAGCATCACCAATGCACGGAAAATCATCCTCAATAAAAGTGACATCTCACGACTCAACTGCAGTCATTCCTTTGTTAAGTTGTTCACCATACATCACATAGCCTTTTTAATGTTCAGAATATCGAATGAAAATATTCTTATTAGCTCTTGGGTCTATCTTCCCATATTTATGAGAAGTGTTGTGAACATAACCTGTTGACCCCCATAAACGTAAATGTCCCAATTATGGTTTCCGGCTATGCCAAAGCTCATAAGGGGTCTGAGGAACTGACTTGGAAGTCACACAGTTAAGAATGTAAGCAGTAGTCGTTAAAGCATCCCCCCAAAAACTAATCGAGAGGTTAGCTTGTGCCTCATTGACCTAATTATGTCTAATAGTGTACAATTCCTCCGCTTTGCAACACCATTTTGTTGCAGCGTATGTGGAATTGTTAAATGCCAGCGTATCCCCTTTTCTTCACAAAATTTTTTGAATTTTTCTGACATATACTCGCATCCATGGTCAGTGCGAAGAACTTTTATTCTTTGCTCTACTTGATTCTCAACCTCTGTCATAAATCGTTTGAATCATTATAATGCCTTATTTCGATGATAAATCAAATATACATAACCATATTGCGTTTAGTTATCTATAAAAGTGAGGAAATAAGAAGCGTCAATGTGTGCCTTCATATTTATTGGTTCACAAATATTTTAATGGACTAATTCTAGAGGACAAGTAGTTTTTGTAGCCTTTCCAAAAAGCTTTTTACAACTCTTTCTAGCCAAACAAGGCTCACATATTGGAAGGGTAACATTAGTGAGAGACCCCAATAGACATTCTCTAACTAATCAGGTCATCTTATCTTTTCCAATGTGACATAGTCTCGCATGCCATTTTATATAATCATGATTATCAATATCACATGTCAAATATTCAGATGAACAATTATAATCATACAAATCCAAATGATATAGATTATTAAAAAGCAAACCATGTCCGTAAAACACATCATTAATATACATGTCCATTTGTCTATTACTTATTTGAAAAGAAAAATCAAGTTTAGTTAGTACTAGAATTGAAACTAGATTATATCGGACACTAGGTGCATAAAGCGCATCATGTAGAAGGAGTACACGCCCTGAGCGTAGTTTGAGATGATAAGAACCAACAACTCCTAGAACTATTTCACTAGCACCATTGCCCATGAAGATGCTCTGGCTCCCTATTGGTATCCGACGATAATCTACAAAACCTCCTTTATTCTGTGTTACACGTTTGGTTGTTCTTGTATCCAGTATCCACAAAAGAGATGAATGAGCAACTAGTACATGTGAGCAAACCAATGTAAATAAAGAGTTTCGTTTAGAGAATACCTTCTTCGCCTCAATGCAATCACGAGCGAAGTGTCCCAAGTTTTCACAATTGTAGCATTCCAGCTTGAATTTTTCTTTCTTTCTACCACGCTTACCTCTTTTGTGCTTAGTAATATTGCTAGCAGCATTTCTAACATTCGATACAGGGCCGGTCCTTGGCCTAGGCGACCCAAGCGGTTGCCTAGGGCCCCCAATTTTGGAGGCCCCCCAAATTTTAATCAAACTCAATATTACTATTGGGCCTTATTTTAATTTTTTTTATTAACTATGGTTCATTTTACCAAAACCAATACTACTGGGGCTCATTTAAAATAAAATTATTAACTATGGTCCATTTAACCAAACCTAAATACTACTGGGCCTCATTTAAAAATAAGATTATTAACTATGGTCCATTTAACCAAACCCAATACCACTGGGTCTCATTTTAAAAAATAAAAATATATTATATATTGTCCATTAAACCAAACCCAATACTACTGGGCCTCATTTTTTTAAAAAAAAATTTCTAACTAAATGTCCAATTTGTCTCTTTGGGTTTGCTTTGTGTTTTCTCTTTTTTTCTTCTTCTTTCTTCATGGCTCGTTCTCTCTCATTTTCTTCTTCTTTCTTCACAGCCAAATAGCAGCAAACAACAACTATTTCCTATGGAGTTTGTGGTCCACCAAAGTCCAATTCATCTCCTATGTAAGTTTCTCTCTCATTTCTAGTTCTATACTTTTATTATTCGATGCATCATATGTTTCACTTTCACTCCAAAATTGGAAGCCTCTTGCTATATTATATCCCATGGGAAAATTTTGTTTTTCTGGTAAAAAATCATCTATTTCACTTTATTGGTAATTGCAATTTTTTAAAAAATAAAAAAAGATAAAATTATATTGTTTAGGTACAAGTGATTGGAAAATTAGAAATAAATTAGTATGTTTGATTTTTCATAACTGTATATATCACCTTTTGTGAAAACTCTTCCTTCGGAACCATACTCTGGCAAATATTCATAATTTCAAAGAGTAAAATTAAAATTAATAATAATATTGCATTCAAATTCTTTTTTGAAAGGAACGAATTAATGAAACATTGTAATTTTTCTACAAAAGTATATGAGTATTAAATATTATATTCACGAGCTTCTCATGTTGCCTTCATGATTCATCTTTTGTCCTAACTAGTACACAACTAAACATTATTCTTCTATCTTTCTTTTTTGGCCCTGTACAATCTCAATCACGCTCAACATTTAATGGTTGAACATAATTAGTTATTTAAGTGTTGCCATCAAAGCTTTGACATTTTTTTTTATTTTGCTTCTCTTATTAGGTTGCTAGTTGTTTATATATTACTAGTGAGATGAGATGCTTAATTAGAATTCTCTGATTCCAATTGTGGACTACCTCGGTTAGTCGGCTTGTGCCTTCATGGATTAGTAATTGAAAGCATAACTATTTAAATGTATATTTTTGGTTATTTGTTGTTTCTCATGTAGCCTATGTTACTTTTCTTTTTTTTTTGGCCCTTGATATTTTTAATTTGTTATTATACTAAAATTCTCTTATAAAAATTATATAGGTGCATATTTACTTTCTTACCTAGTTGTGAAAAAAAAATTTGAGTTATGTCTACTAGAAATATGAATCCGAGCATGAAAAAAGAAAAAAGAAAGAATGAATTTCAACATAAAAATATTTTATGGGTACATCGTCTAATTTTAATAAAAAAAATTAAGCTATTATAAAATTTATAAACATGTGAAACCTCATGTATAAGGGGCCTAACATTTAAAAGTTTGCCTAAGGCCCCTAAAAATTTTGTGAATATTAGGGTCGGCCCTAATTCGGTGCTAAGTTTCCAGCTCCACCCTACTTATTCTTACCACCTCATCTTTTCCGATTAGGCACACATGCCTTCTCTGGGCCTTTTTGAGCGACAAAGACAATTGAGCGAATCACCTCTTAGCACTTTGCTTCTAGTTCCAAATGACGCAAAATATTAGAAAATGTTTTAATATTTTCATTATACGTTAATATTTATTTCATTTGGTTCCATTAATCTAGCAGAGAGCAGATAACAGCAAGCACCTACTAGAGAGCGGATAATAGCAAGCACCTACTTTTCATCTGTAAGATCATTTCCAACAGACTTAAGATTCTAGATCATTGCTGACATCACCCTAAGGTGCTCAACCATAGTTTGCTTAGAATTCATCTTATAACTTTCAAACTTAAGTGTTAAGACACGAAGCCTTGTGGCAGTGGTTCCACCGAAAGTAATTTTCAATTAGTTCCACTTCCTTTGGGCTGTGGAGCAATTTTCAAATTCCCCAATTAGATCATTATACATGTTGCTTAACATAGTAAAGCATACACCACGATCTTTCTTAACCAAGTCTTGATAAACTTCCATGTTTCGACGATGCTAGGTCGTAGTGCCCTCCTCAGGTGGGGTCATGCTATTGGTCAAGGTTTCTAGGACTTCTTGCTCATTAAGCAAGTACTAAATTTTCCTATGTCACATGTCATAGTTGGTACATACCAGTTTCTCACCTCTTGTGAGATCAATGATAACATTCTTAGAGGCTATCTACATTCAAATTGCGCAAAGTGACATTAAGCATACATTCTTGACTATTATTATTTTGCTTCCAGAAATCCAAGTACAAATATTTCATTTTTAATACAATGAGATCAAAAATTTTTCCTGCTCATAATCATCACCCAATTGTATTGATAAAAAAATATTTGCAATTGATTTCGAGCAAACTAATTTTGAATTAGAGCATATCTAATCTATCCACAAAATAAATAATCATACATACATGTGAGCTCCACTTGAGCTCAATTGACATTCTGGTATCTCATGCCAAAATAATTTTAAATATATAAGTATTGTGCGTAATTACATCCCCATCCAACTTGTTGGAATTCTTAGAGACTGATACTTGCTAAAAAATACAACCAGGTAAGTTACAGAAAAGATTGGAGGGGTTACATTGGTCCCACTTAAAACCCAATCTCCTGAACTTACCTAGACATTATATATTTTAATAGTATCACATATCCAAGAAATAACATCATTCATAAAGATGTTGCACCAAAAAACTTATATATCTAAAATTAGGCCTTGTTATAACACTATAACTTAAACACGTGTACTAGAATATCAATATAATAATCTCATTCAATCTTGTATCATCATAAATCCATAATATCACAAAAAAAAAAAATAGTCTTTGATTGATAGGATTTACCACACTCACCGTAGTGGGAGTATGAATTGGGTCTCACATATAAATGATCAATTATTATCATCAATTTAAAATATAATATTAACATAAAAAAGAGATCCATATATAACTCAATGCAATTACTATGAATATAGCATGTCAATAATTGCAAGTGTCCAAAAAAAATTAGGATAAAGCTCTAGGACCATAAACACCACAAATCGGATTACCAAACAATTCCTTATGTGCCTACATGTGTGCGAGTGAGTCTTTTCCCACTGAAATTTCATAATTTTTATCAAATAAAATTTGCAAACAAAAAATCCATTTTAGAAATTTTTTTGCAAAAATTATGAAAATTTATAAAATTCAATTCAAAAGCTACTAGAAAAAATAGCATCCCGAACGGAGCCCTACAGAGGCCTCACGCGCCCCCACGTGCCACTAGGCGAGAGTGGGCGCATGAATCTGCGTTCTATTTTTTTTAGTGCGTCACTGCAGCAGATGACGTGTGGGAACCACACGCCAAGTTCTTGGTGTCCTTTCGCACTGTCGAGATCACCACTGTGATCGTCTCACTGTTCCTAACAAGATGGTGCTTTCGTTGGTATATTTCGAGCTTCCTAACTATGGGGGTGAATTACACTCTTTCTCGGTGAAAGTGAAACATGAAAAAAAACTGATATATTATTCATTTAACACCTATTTTCGACCCAAAACTTCAGGGATGAATATCTCACAACCTCGACATCGAAAAATTGCAAATAATATATGCATAGAAAGCTTATAAAATAAGGAATATTTTCATATAATTTTGATGCACCAAAACTCAACAATGAATGAGAAAAAGGCCTAGCAAGTTTCTGCTATATCATCCTTATTTTATAAAATACATGGAGTTTTTGCATAAAAATTTTCATATCTATATATTTTCATATAGGCTACAACATACTGAAAAATCAACCCTATACGATATCAATTTCATGAGAAACAAATTTTCATAAATTTTAAGCATACTTTTATATAATAAATTTGTAAAATTTATTCTAAGCATGCTAAAGAAAAGTTATGTGAACAATAAGCATTATGACTCTGATACTAATGTAAGAAAATTAATATTATATAATTAAAATATTCGGTTACCTCTTGTAGACCGAAATAGCGGAAGCACATGAATCGGTAGCTTATGTTATGAGTTGTCCCTAAGGCAACGTGATCCTCTTCCTCGTCAATAGAGCAGCTTTTAGAGTCCTCTATATATATTCTAACACCCAAGTCCTATTGGTTGTTGGCTACCAAATAGAGAGATTTCAGATAAAGAGAGAAGTCAAAATAGAGAGATAACGGAAGAAAGAATACTAGAGGAAAAAACTCAAAGAGAATTCTATTTTTCAATTGTCATTTTTTCTTCTTCCTTCTTTCATTTTATAAAGATTATACATTGCATAATTCGTGATACATGGATATCTACTCAACTCACTTAGTTAGGTAGATATGTTTTGCTCCATAGAGGAGTCTATAGTGGATGAACCACTTAATGGGGGATAACGTATTATCCACACCCATTATCTTATAATTTGGATTGAAAAACGAAGAAAAATGGTATTCGATTTGAAATGAAATATTTTTGGAATAAAGTGGAATTTAATTAGGAAATAAATATTATTTTCCTATTTTATCCTTATTAATTAGAATAACAATTTTATAATAAAAATAATGGCATATTGGATAATTTACAAACCCAACTAAACTAATTATCAATCCTATCAAAGGATTCTAGGACACTATATTTAGGATTTCAAATCTCATGAAATTAATTCCATTTTTTGTTCCTTTGATTCCAAATCTCATCCATCCAAACACAAAGTAGGAATTCCACTTTGAATTCAAAATCCTATCATTCCAAACATAGTGTAAATAGTCTGTAACGACCCACAACCCGATTTAGGGATTGTTATGTATGGTAGAAGAGTTTTTTCAATTTTTGATTCTACAATTTCATTAGATTGAGACAAAACCACCAACACATTTGATGTGAATATATATAACTTGGTTTCCAGTAGCGTTGTTATAAAGCAAGTTAGCCAAAGCTTGAATATTTTGTCGGTGAAATTGTGATTTTGACCTTGTTATGCCATAAATGCTAGAATTTGAATAATTGGAGTGCAAATTTACAATTTCGCTCTTTTAAGTTTAGAGCACATAGTAGGTAAAATGGACATTTTACCTTTGAGATTGTCATGTTACAAATGAAGTTTTAGATGTAGGGTGAATAAGAATCACGAACTTACTCTTTTGACTGTCATATTTTGAATGACTTGATTGGTTTAAGTTTATAATTTTTACCCTTCTACAGTGTTTTTCTTTCATGCATATTTATTATTTATTGTGATTTGATGTTTTTAATGCTCCTTTTTACAAGATGGCAAATATCTTAAATAGTTGGATGGGCAGTGCTGTTAAAGACCCTCTTTGTAATCCTGCAAGGGGGTAGGTGTTAGGATTGTATGCCCTTCATAACACTGAAAGGGATGTAAAGACAATTTATCATTAATTGAATATGTGGTTTCTTTTAATGCACTATATGTACATTTTTTGAAAGCTTTGTATTGATCGATTCATGATATGAATCAAGGTGTCCATTGACCACGTAAGTGATTTTGTGCGTGCATGATAGAGATATTAAAGTCGGAACACAAGTCATGGTAATTGCATTATCATGAATTGTTCAAATTCGGTAATAGTGGCGGACTCCCTATTGAAGTAGGAATTAAACTGGATCGACGATAAGTTGCGAGATTGCTAAGACCATCATAGCAATATTCTCCTTGTTAGTGTTATGGCAATTTCACTCGTAAGCATGAGAAGGCTATGGACCCTAGCCTTGTTTGGTGGTTACTTTGATTTATTTTAGTGGGCCCTAGGGCCTAAGATTCGGGTATTTTCGATAATCACTAACTTTGAAACATATTCTCAAGAGTTGCTTCTACGCTAGGTAATTTATTTTTGACTTGATTAATTTAATCACGATTAAATCCAAGCTCTTGACGGGTCTTTGATTTATCAGAGTGATTTTGTGATTAAATAGGTATAATCAAGTGGACAAAAATAAATAATCAATTGTATAATTAGATTGATGGTATTATCTTATCCAATATTCAATTGTGCTAGAGGGGTAATTTCATAAATTAACATGATGGTTTAATTATTCTCGAATTGAAGTGCAACCACACTTATATAATGGAGTTAAGTTATGGTTAATGGGATATTTGAATTGAGGTTATGAGATGACCGGATCAATTAATAGCCCATTGGAGCCAATAAAAGAATGGCCCAAATAAGATCCTCACTGCTAGCCCGAGAGATGGAAATTAATTTGGTTGAATGGGAATGAAAGTATTTACTATGCTGAGGGCATATTTATAATTACTAGAATTAGCTACGTGTATTTTTGTGCTAGGGGAATTTATGTAATTTTATACACTAAGGGTATTTCTATAATTTTATATGACAAATGCATATATGTAATTATTAGAAATAGCTAAGGGCATTTTTGTGCTAGGGGCATTTCCATAAATTTATATGTTAAGGTTATGTTTGGTTAGCGGGAAATAGCAAGAAAGGAAAATGAAAGAAAAAAAATTAAAATTTTGCGAGTTTGGTTAGTGGGAGACAACAAGGAAGAGAAAATTTTTAGGAAAATTAAAAGTTTCCTGCATGTAGTTAATTTTTCTCAAAACAATTCCATCAAAAAATACCTCAAAATTTTGGTTTCTCGCCAAACTGGTGCAGTTATATTCTAAATTACTATCATACCCAATGTTTCCTATTATGTCGCGTTTGTTGTTTATCTCTTCACTCTTCTTCTTCTTCTTCTTCAATGAAGCTTTCCTAGTATAACACATTCTCTCTCACTTAAAAATTACAATAATATAATATAATGTGAAAAACAATAATATGTTTTGAAATTCAATGCTCATTTTATGTTGTAGGGGAGGCCGTCTTTCTTCTTTTATTATTTAACTATAAAACTCTCTTTTTTGTTTCTACTTTATTTTTATTTAATTATGGTATATATAAATTTTTTCTTTTTTCACTCTCTATTTGTGGTACCCAACCAACTGGTCTATCAGTGAGTTATATATATTCATAGTTTTGATGACATGAACTTGAAATTTCCTTTGCTTACATCTAACAAAAAAAAAAACTAAAGCTTAAATCACCAATCAGTTCCACCTAAGAAAAATATTGTGAAGTTTTATTTTAAAAATAAATACAAATAATTATATTTATTATTTTTAATAAATCATCAATTTACTATGTCTTTGCTAAAAATGAATATAAATAATTGTGCATAAAGAGGATTATGATGGTCTAGAAAGCCCATGAACATGTTTGCTCAAGTTTTAATGTCAAAAGGATTCGCAGGGGCATTTGTGTCATTTGTCTTTAAATATATTTTGCTGGATTTATTTTTATAATTTAATTTAAATTGCCAAGTTGTTTTATGTATTTTCACTAACCAATAGTGAAGGGGTAAAATGGGAATGTAATTTTGCTAGGGTTTTCTTTGAATTCAAAAAAGGTGTCTTTTTAAATTTTTTTTTTAAAAATAAACAAAAAGGTGATATAAGATCACCTTTCTCGGTTATTAGATGAGAGGGCCGAAATAAACAAAAATAGGAAAGTGAAGAGAGGGCAAAGGGATTCAGTGAGGTCTGTGTATTTTGAGATGAGGCGATTGGGGCTTGATGCGGCTGGGTAGTGATAGAGAGAGAGTGTGAGTTACAAAGCGAGATACAGATTTTCATTGCATTTCCATGGCTGTCTTCATCTTCTCTTGTGTTACTAAAACGATGAAGCTTGACTTATGTATTTCTGAGTTCTTGAAGGCGGGTGAAAGGGAAAACTAAGTTTCATAATCTGGTAAGCTCATTCTATTTCTTTATTCTAACACTCTCACAGGTGCTCAAATTGGGGCTTTCATGTTGACACACAATATGCACAAACGTACGTTTATGGATTCATATATGATCTGAGTTTAATATAATTTTTTAATATATGATCTGTTTTCCTAAAACATGATTTTCGAGTTTTTTTTTGAATATATGTTACGTGATGTTGAATCTAAAATCTCACCGACCTCTTGCTGCGAGTTCTGAATTTTAGATTACTAAGGTTTTAAAATGAATGATTTCTAGAATATGACTTTGTATTTCTGAAATCCATATCATTGAGTTGATGGGTTTGTTTTGTGTCTTAGCTAAATTCTAAACTTGCTGGGTTTGTTTTTCTTCTTTGCTAAATTAAAAAAATTGATTGAATCTGTTTGTCAATGTTTTGAAAATTGTTATAAGGATATTGAACTTTGTTTTTATCCGTGTGTTGCAAATTGTTATTAGATTTCTGGAAATAGATTTCTGTGTACTGTAAAATTAATATAAGAGTTCTGAAATATGATTTTCTGTGTTTATTGAAACTAATCCTTTTGTTTGATTTATGTGACTATTGAAACTGATTTTGCTATCCTGTTATGGCTTAGTTTATGGCTGATGTGTTGTCAAATTAATGTTGAATTTGCTGTCCAAATTAATGCTGAATTTGCTCATCTATGTTGCTGAATTCGTTGATTATTATTGCTGAATTTGCTGTTCAAATTAATGCTAAATTTGCTGTCCAAATTAATGCTGAATTGCTAATTTTTAATGCTGAATTTGCTGATCTATGTTGCTGAATTTGCTGATTATTGTTATTTGTTGATTTTTATTGCTGAATTTGCTGTCCAAATTAATGCTGAATTTGCTGTCTTATTAATGCTGAATTTGTTGTCCAATTAATGCTGAACTTGCTGTCTTATTAATGCTGAATTTGCTGTCCATTAAATAGTACTCATGTTGTCTATATTTTAAACTGCTTATGCTACTAACTTCTACCCAAGTTGCAGTTGTGTTAGGATTTCAGAACAGGTATCAAGACAAGTAAATTGCAGGACAATTGTTTTAAACTGAATGTACCAAGACTGATGGTTATTCAAGAAGCTGAAAATGAGGCTCATTGAAAGAGTGAGTTTTTATAAAGTCTGTAAAGTTACACTCAAGAGTGTTCATACATAGCCTATCACTTGAAGAAATTAAAGTTCCATTATCTGCCAAAGAAGATCAACTGACTATGTCATTATCAAGCTGGACCTTGAAATCTAACAATTAGTGCTTGAAGAATTTGAAGATTGACTTTGAAGACCAATATACAAAACTTGAAGAGTTGCTGCTCATCATATCGAACTGACTCCATTATCACTATGTATAGTCCAACTATTGGGATACTTTGGATAGGGGGAGTGTGAGTGATTGTGGTGAGATAGCTTGGACTTTGGGAAGCCTAAGTTGGGTTGAGAGCGGAAAAACTGTAGTGAGATTTGGTGAGAGTGGTTCAGGCCTAGGGAGGCTGTGAACTGGGTTAGTGCTGGAGCGACTATGTTGTGAGTTGGGTGAGTGAGAAAGTGATTGAGAGAATTATTGTAATATCCTTTCAGACATAGTGGAGCTCAGTTTGAAGAGGGTTTTTTCCCCACCTTGGGGTT
This sequence comes from Cornus controversa, assembly GCA_026545225.1. NCBI lineage: Eukaryota > Viridiplantae > Streptophyta > Magnoliopsida > Cornales > Cornaceae > Cornus > Cornus controversa. The sequence continues at coordinate 21,446,799 of CM048853.1, read as the reverse complement.
TTCCTCTATAAATCTGTGTGTCCATTAATTATGTGATTGCATGTGCCAACCAAACTTGCAATATTAGGAAGAAAAATCGAATAACCTATTCACCCCCCCCTCTAGGTTCATCAATTGGTATCAGAGTACAAGTCTGCATTTCTTACTTTAACCACCAGCAGTAAAGAACCTAAGTATGGCTGAAGACAGTTCCATTCATAAGGCTTCTATTTTTTACGACACCAGTTTTGACACTTGGAGGATTAAAATGGAGGCCTTCTTACTTTCCATCTCCTATGATGTTTGACACACTACATTAAAAGGGGTTGTCATACTTGATCCTGCAAACCCCTCAGCAGTTGACAAGGTTATGAAATCAGTTAATGGGAAGGCTAAAAATGACTTATACAAAGCATTGCAAAAGCAACAATTCACAAGAGTCAAAAATTGCAAAAGTGCAACGAAAATTTGGAATTCGCTTGTAACTGCACATGAAGGAAGTAACACCATCAAGGAAAATAAGATTCAACTTCATCAAGTCAAGTTCAATGATCTTAAGATGTACAAAAGAGAGAATGCGGCGGATTGCTTCTTCAGAGTCAAAGAGATTGTGAATGACATGAGGGCTTTGGGTGAACAGATTGAAGACAAAGTGGTGTGTAAAAAGATACTATGCATTATGACTGATAGATTTAATCCCAAAGTCACTATTCTAGAAGACAAAGACATCTCTAGCCTCAGCATTGATGAGCTGGAGTCATCTCTCACAGCTTATGACATGAGAATTGGACTTTCTACTCAAACACGGAGGGAGTCAACTCTAAAAGCAAAAGAAGTGGAGGTTCCAACTGAAAATGAATCAATTTTTGATGACTCTGAAGATGAAATGGCTTATATAGCAAGAAAGTTCAAAAAATTCAAGATGAGGAGAAAAGCAAAGCAACAGCAAGGACAAGGTTGTTTTGGGTGTGGAAAGTAAGGTCACTACATAGCTAATTGTCCAACTGCTCCCAAGAAACAAAAATACAAGAAGTTCGGTGCTTAACAATACAAAGGAAAGGGCAAGAAAAAGGCTTTTTACACAGGTTGGGATTTAAGCACAGAGGAAGAACAACAAGAATCATCTTATGAGAATGAGGAAGAGGCATGCTTGTATATGGCTTTACAAGAATTAGATGTGGCAAGTTCAAATTCTGAAAGTGAATAAGAACTTGATGTTGATGAAGTCTCGGCAGAATGTGAAAGGTTGGCACATAAGTGTAGTGAACAAAAGAAGCAATTGAAGAGGGTTGATGTTGTTTTAAAAGTGTAAAATAACTCAAGGGAAGTATAGATCGGGAAGAACGAGGTTGAATCCAAGGGAATGCTTTTAGAAAAAAAACTAATACAAATGCAAATTAATTTAAAACTAATCTAGTTTAAATAAAAGTTGGTTGATTTGAGAGAAATTAACTAACATGCAAACAAAATAACACAATTGAAATCAAATAGAGAAAATAACTAAGGTGTCGGATTCCACAACCATTAAATCCATTAAGCTTCTAATATTCATTTATTAATCCCCAAATTTAGAGTAGCAATCAAGAAATCAATCTATTGCTTACTCAGGATTTAACAATAAAACACTATAAAAAATATATTAAAAATGTAGATTTTCCTTCGCTTTACTAGTGTAAAATTCTAAGCATCTTATGTATCCAATTTAATGAAAAATATAAGATCAAAGATTATCACTTTAAAGAAATACAAATCCAAGCTTAGATTAATTATAATACTTTCTAACTATCACATATACATGATATAGATGGTGAAAGAACTATAAAATAATTAATCATAAGTAATAAAAATCATAAACAATTAAATCATACACATGGGAATCAATTAATGAACAAAAGAGCTTCACTTCATTAATGGAGGTTTCCTCCTCAACCCTAGTTGAGGAGTTTAGTTACACATGGTAGAAGAAGAAGATAACAAAATAATAAAAGACATAATGAATAAATAAAACCCGGATTGTCTTTGTGTTCTCTGTCTTGGCCTCCACTTGTTTTCTCCCTCCAAAACAGCCTCCAATTCACCACTTTATACCTAAGAGAATACATAAAGTCCTAATCCAATTAGGAGATAAATTCCTAATCCAATTATGAGATAATTAGGGTTTTTTCGCAACCCTAAACAGGTGGATTTTTCTGCTGATGTACGGCCCAAGTTTTGACCTAGTAGGAGTCCGGTTCACCGAATTTACGTGAAATACAAAAGTGTCCAGAATCGAATTTCGTTTATCTTATGCAAAAATCAAATTAAATTGACACTCGAAAATAAGACTTTTTGTCCATTTTCTAAACCGGGATTAAAATTGGATTATGCATAGAATTGGGCTTCAGGCCCGGAATCTCCTTAAGCAGTTGTAACTCTCTTAGACTTCTTCCTTGGGCTGATTTGAGTTAAAATATGGAGTTGAATGGATCCATTTGATGTAAGCTTCATATAACCCTCTTGAATGTTTTCTTTAAAAGCCTAAAAATCATGGTTTTAACTGAAATAATCATTAAAGCCCTGAAAAGACAGAAAACACAAAAATAGAGTAAAATAAAAAATAAACTATTATTAAGAGAGTAAAATATGCAAATTAAGAGGTTAGAATGTGTAACATTTAATGACGATCACACCCCCAAACTTACATATTTCTTGTCCCTTAGCAATAAAACAAAATAAAACTAAAACAAAGGAAATTAACTAAACACAAACTAAACTACCAACTCATCTTTCATGGAAAAAATGATTGCATTTAGAATATGAAAAAGCCTTTGAACCCCTAGGTTCCCCCTAGTGGAAGAGTTATAGTCTCGTGAGGGTTTCCAGAAATGTTACCCATAAACATTCAAAATTCCTGTTTAAACATTAATAAAAAAGAAGACTACAATATATAGTTACAAACTTACATTCAAGAGTAATTTTAAATTTATAAATTTCATAATTTAAAGCAATGGTCCCCACACATAACTCACATCAACATATCTCAAAGCAACCAACTCTAGCTCCCTCGTGAAAAGTGAACTAGCAATAATCTCATATGGTATAACCTAACTTTGAATATATTAAGTCACACACCCCTTCAACTCACTAGCTCCCCTTATTGAACTCATACTTTCAAACATGAATACATGACTTTTTTTTTTCATTTCTTTCTTTTTCATTGATTTATTGGTTGTGTAATGTCTTGGTCTATTAAGCTTTCTAAAAGATCCATGTAGCAAGTTTTCAGTTAGTGACTCCCAAACTAGATGGTTTTAGGGCACTAGGTATTAAGACACCCCGAAGAACCTAATAACTCGAATCAGTCAGGCTACAAATCAAGACAACCAATGCCATATCAACCCCTTGATGGTGAAGCTCAACACAGGGAGTCCAAATCCCCTTGGCCAAGGTTCACATTACATCACGATTGAGGGCAACACAGTCCCTCACCGTTATAAAAGAACCATCTGATTTCTTTAAATCAAGAATCCATTGTTCGGTCAAACCTACAAACAGCTCATGAGCAGCATTGCTGGCATGATTAGCCAAAATCAGGGTAGAAGAAAAACAGCTCTGTCCTTTCATAGCTTCTACCATTAACTTTTGGCATTTGGACGAATGAGCAGTCATGTTGAAGGCCCTTTTTGAGGAGGAGAGCTGGCCACATATTTTATTTTTTCCTACCTACTCTTTGATCTTCTTTCACTATTTTTGGCCTTGAGTTGATCGAAGAAAAAAGACTGTCTCCTAGTTTTAGGTTCAGGCATCTCTATGTTTGAATTAGAAAATTGATCTGAATCAACGTATAAAATAGAGGATTCAATCGAAGCCTCAACAATAATAGCTTAAAGTTTGACAAAAGTCAATAATTTCTTTACTGAAGGACGAACGTTCCAGACGTTCTTCTTCATGTATTTAATCCGATCGGCTGTACAATTAAAGCAAGTTCATATAAGAAAAGTGATATAGAAAAATAAGTCCTGAAGACTTTCTAAGTCGACTAAAGAAGACTTGCCAGATAGAGAAACAGAGGGGATTACAGATGAGAAGCCTTAACATCGCAAGCTCCCTCTACCAACACTAATTTTTCTTTTCAAAACTTATTAGAAGTGGGGGCATCAACACAAATTTTTCTGTTCTTATTGGGAAATAGTTGTTACCGATCATCCTCGGACCTAACTCTGTGAAAGGGATAACAGAATAGTAGGTCATTTAAACGAAAGTTCAGTTTATGAACACAGTTTAGAGAAAGCAAACAAGATATGATGGGGAAAAAACTAGGGTTCAACTGAAGTGGTGCAATCTCTAGTTTGAAAAAAACGAAGTTATAGAATGTGTGAAGGCGAAATCTGAAATATTTTAGGTGTGAAGCTAAAAAATGAACTTCGTCCTTTCCTAATTCATGTGTGAGTGCGTCTCAATTAAAATTATCACACTTCGTAATAGAACGAATTCCTTGCAGAATAGGGCTATCGAAAGAGGTGTCGAACCTTAGGGATTATGGTCTGAATGAGTTAGAATACGAAATTAATTCTAATTAAATTTAGAAAGAAAACAACTCTGTTTTTAATATTTAAAGTAATTAAAAAGAAAAATAAAATAAAACAAAGGAAATAGAGAGTGAAGATAGTATGAGATAAATCTAGGGTAATTGACTTCACCTTCATCCATCAAGAAGATAATATATGATTAAGGCTAAGTCATAGACTATCTTCGATTGGCATGGGCCATCTGCCTAACTACTCTACTCTAGGGTGCAGTATTGTCCATCTTCTCTAGGCATACTCCATCAAAGCGTATAATGATATATTCAGTGATTACCATTGTGTAATAATCGCTCTCATGATCATAGAAAATAAGAGAGATTGAATTCAATAACAACAACTAAATATCTAAGATAAGATAAGAAATCATTGAAATTGAATTTATAAGACTTTTATTACTCAATTCTATAATAAGAATCCTCTAAATTACACAATCTATGAATATATATAAAGGTCCCCAATAATTAAAACAATCAAACCATTGATACTTTGTTAGGGCTACATCAAAACCCTAGTGGATGAACTAGCCGCTCATGGTAGAAGAAGAAGCTTTAATGGTTGAGGAAGAAGGCATCATCTTCATGAATTATGCGTAAGACTTCGTTCTCCAATGGTTCTCCATTCCAAAGCTTTGCAAAGTATGTCTTCAGTTCTATCCAAAACCTCTCTCCGACTCTCTAGAACTCTCTCCAATTCGTCACTTTATGTACCAAGAGAATACACCAAAGTCCTAATCCAATTAGGAATTAATTAGGTTTTCCTGCAGCACTAATCAGGTGGGTTTTTCTTGCTGACGTTCGGCCTAACTTTTGACCCACTAGAAGTCCGATTCACGGAATTTTTGTGAAATACAAAATTGTGCAGAATCAAATTTCGTTCAACTAAAGTAAAAATTAAATAGATTTGAGGTTCAGAAATAATATTTTTGATACGTTTTCCAAAACGGGATTAAGATTGTATTAAGCACAGAATTGGGCTTCAGGCCCGTAATTTTCTTAAGCAGCTGTAATTCTCTTGGACCTTTTCCTTAAGCTGATTTGAATTGAAATAAAGAGTTGAATGGATCCCTTTGATGTAGGCTTCATCTAACCCTCCTGCATGTCATCTTTAAAAGCCCAAAATCATAGTTTTAACTGAAATAATCATTAAGGCCCTGAAAATACAAAAAATACTAAAACGAAGTAAAATTACAAAATAATCTATCAGTAAGAGAATAAAATTCGCAAGTTAAGAGGTTAGAATACGCAACATTCGATGCCGATCACACCCCCAAACTTACATATTGGTAGTCCCTTAGTAATAGAATAAAATAAAACTAAAACAAATGGAACTAACTAATACTAACTAAACTACTCAACTCCACTTTCGTGGGAGACACGATTACATTTATCATATGCAACAAGCCTTTAAACCCCTAGGTTGCCCCTAGTGGACGAGTATAGTCTCGTGAGGATTTCTAGAAATGTTATCCACAAACATTCAAAATTATGTTTCAACATTAATCAATAAGAAGATTACAATATATAGTTACAAACTTGCATTCAAGAAGAATTTCAAACTTTCAAATTTCACAATTCAAAGCAATGGTCCCTATGAATACTTCACATCAACATATCTCAAAATAACGAACTCTAGCTCCCTCTTGTAAAGTGAACTAGCAATAATCTCATGTAGCATAACTTAGCTCCGAATATATTAAGGCACATACCCCTTCAACTCATTAGCTCCCCTTATTGAAATCATACTTCCAAACATGAATACATGACTTTTTCATTTTTTTTTCATTCTCTTTTTTTTTATTGCTTTATTGGTTGTGCAATGTCTTGATATATTAAGCTTTTTGAAAGATCCATGTAGCAAGCTTTCAGTCAGTGACTCCCAAACTAGATGGCTTTAGGGCACTAAGCGTTAAGGCACCCCGAAGAACCTAATTACTTGAATCAGTCAGACTATAAATCAAGACAACCAATGCTCATCTTTTCTCACCCTTTCACTTTTGACGCCAGCACTCCGTGCTTCCTGAGGCATAGAGGCCTGGTTACTCATGAAAATGATCAAATTGATTTGCTATTCAACATATTTATTTTTTCTTTTTATTTTCATTGAAGTCAAGTAAAACAAATCATCGGTACTCATTCTCAAGAGATACTAATTAATATCAAGCATATGTAACTCAACACTCAGAGCATAAGTTTATACCTCACAAGATTATGCTAGTGTGTTTGTACATGTGAGGAAACTAAAACTTATTACTCCAAAGCATGTCAATACAAACAATGACTAAAATCACTTAATTTAAACCATAGTTTTCAAAAATTTAAAACATACTCCAAAATTGCAAGTTAAGCACCTACATAAGGTATTAATCCCTTGAATAATGTAAAAACATTCTATCTAAAAACAAAACAAAAGAAAATAAAATAAACAAACTAAGAAAAATAAAATAAACAAAAATCCTAAAACAAGAAGAATTTCATAAAAATTTCCCCCATATTGCAATAAACCACATAAATAAAGCATCGCCTTACCCCCAAACTTAAACTGTACATTGTCCTCAATGTACCACCATTTGAAGCATAGAGAAGAGTAAGAACGATATTACCGTGACCATGAAGTGGTGGCAAGAAAATATAGCAAACCGGTTGTATGAAGGCAATGCAAGCACACCCCCAAACTTGGATGCAACAACCTGTCAAAACAAACCACTATACCCCAAAGATCAAGTGAAATAATATGGGTGAAAATAAATATGAAATAGAAAATTCTCTTCTTTTTTTTTTGAAAGAAAAAAAATTAAAAATAAAATAAAATACACAAGATAGTTACCTCCCAATCAAGGATGTGGTGGTGACTGAGCGTCTGGATCCAGATTTGCCTGGCACATCAATGCACGCAACATTCTCCTCATCTCTAGTTGATCCTAGCGAGTCTCACAGAAGTGATCTACCATCTCTGTCCGCATTGCTCGAAACTGTGCGAAAACCTCAGTTTGTAAGGTGCCAAACTGGGTGATCAACCCAGCAATCCGTCCTCTAAATAATGACAATCATGTCCACCAGCTTGTGCATGAACATTCTCTTCTTCTACTTCCATCTCCTCAGGATCCTCCACCGGTGGTGGTATGTCTACAACTTCCCCTATTTGAGCCAATTGAGATATTTCACCTGGCGCAGCTATGACTCTTTGATGCATATGAGATCGGCTTAAATTCCAGTCATGTGTGCTATAATGAATATCTCGTAGAAAAGCAAGCTCATCCTCATTGACTGCATATCCCTGTGCAATGAGTAACTGATGAATGATAGTAGGGAATGGAAACTTCCAGTCACTTGCACTGTCTAGTGCCTTGGCAATAACCTTTGAATAAAACTTTTCAATTTATCCCCAGACAATCTGTGGGAGTGATAGCCAACGCCCAAAATGTATGGCATATAAAGCTCAAAGGAACTCTTGACGCCTCTCGATTTTATATCAAATGGGACACACATTCTTATACAAAACGGCATCAAGGAATAATAGATGACTCGACATAGAAGACTTTGAAGCTGCGTTATGCTTTGGCCCGGAGAATTGGTTGGCATACAACCGTGCAACCACATTACCCACTGACAAATCATCGGGTAAAGGAGTGTAGATATTGGTTAAATCAGTCGGACATTCATGAGGACAACTCATGGCAATAGCAATGGATGACATATCTACTTGAACTCGCGTTCCATCCACCAAAGAAATAAGCATGACTCACTCGTCAGGTTTTGGCATTAAGTTCTGATAAAAGACTTTGATGAGCCTCGGGTATATAGTAGTAGATAATGGAACAAAAATCGAAGCCGACTGATGACGACGGATGTTAGAAATCCTCCATCGTGTCTCAGGAAACATAGCATACAGTTCGGCGATGTCAAACGTCGCTTCAAAATTCAAGGCTTTTAGATGTCATCTCTCATGAATTCCATCTCGATGAGATCTTGAGGAAACGGGTGTTGGATCATGTCGTGCTCGGCGAGGATTGCACGAGCTTGAAACACCTTGGTGAATTGCTCTCTTTGGTGCTATAGAAATAGAAAAAGTTTGGTTGAGGAATTAAATCAAGCACTTGGCGTGCACAATAAAAGTTTCTCCTTCAACCTCTTATTTCGGCAATTTTTCCACCCCAAATTGAACACTCAATCCACCAATTATGTCCCCCAAACTTGGTCTTCAAAAGCCCTCAAAAAGATTGGTACAATTTTGCAAAATAAATACTCTACTTACTTTGATGAAGAACTTGAGAAACTAAAAGTTTTCTTGAGAACTAGTGATGATCAATCCAGTTTTGATGTTGACGTTGATAATGATCAATGATAAATATTTGTATAAGAATCACCAATTGAAGAAAATATATTCCCAATTGATGTAGAAGTCAAATTGGATCACAAAGTTGTCAAGGAAGCAAGTAGTAGCATCCTAGTTGGGGAGAGGGCCCATATATAGCAAGAAAATTCGGGCAGCCCATCCTTGGGCTTGGGCGATCGATCCCCCTTGGGCTGGGTGATTGATCGCCTAGCTGGTATGCTCCCCGTGTTGAGAAAAAATGGGGGGTGATTAATCCCCCCTCAAATGGGGGATCGATCCCCCCTATTGATGCCTTGGAGCCTCTATTGCCCAAGGTCAATCGGAATGTGTATTTTTGAAGTATCTATTGCCCAAGGTCGACCGAGAGCTCGTTTTTTCACCCATTTTAAGCCCAAAGACCTTGGTACACCTCTTGGCATCCTCCGGAAGCAACTTATACATCAAAAACTCAAAGAAAACACATCAAAACACAACTAAAATTGAAAGAAAGATTAAGAAAACATAAACTAAAAATTAAAATCAAAGAAAACTAAAAAAATTAAAGGATAGAAATACATACAAATCCTACAATTTAATGTCCGTAGGCGACGATCAACTCTCCGAAGGGATTAAGTCGGATAGATGGGATCCGTCAAGTCGACGGAGTCCACATCTCTTGTCGGCACAAATCCTTCTACACAATGCTTCAACCTTTGCCCATTAACTTGTTCATCAAAAATTTCAAACAATTGTTCATCTGGAAATGAGTCGCAAAAAGGTAAGGCATGTATCGAACATAGGCTCAGACATAATCCAAGATAAATGATCCGCAACTACATTCTCTGTCCCCTTCTTGTCTTTGATCTCCAAACTGAATTCTTGCAACAATAAAATCCATCGAATAAGGCGCGGTATGGTTTCCTTCTTGGCCAATAAGTGTCTCAATACCACATGATCAGAGTAGACAACCACCTTGGACCCCAATAAATAGGAATGAAACTTGTCTAGGGCAAATACTACAGCTAGAAGCTCTTTCTCTGTGGTTGTATAATTAAGTTGGGCATCAGAGAGAGTCTTGCTAGCGTGACATATGGCCGTTTATCTTCTCTTTGTCCCAAAACTGCTCCTACTACATAGTCAGAAGCATCACACATAATTTCAAAAGGTAGAGCCCATTTCGGAGATTGCATAATCGGTGCACATGATAATAAAGACCGAAGCTTCTCAAAAGCTTGCACACACTCTTCATCAAAGGAAAAAGGAAACATCTTTAGATAACAAATGGCACAAAGGCCGAGCAATTTTACTGAAATCCTTGATGAATCTTTTATAGAACACATCATGGCCTAAAAAAGAACGAACTTGTTTCACCGAAGTTAGAGGAGGCAGAGTAGCAATCAGATCGATCTTTACTTTATCAACTTCAATGCCTCTCTCTGAAACAATATACCCCAACACAATACCCTCCTTCACCTTGAAATGACTCTTTTCCCAACTAAGTACCAAATTCCGTTCTCGGCACCTTTGAAGCACAAGTGATAAATTGCTCAGACAGTCTTCAAAAGATGATCCAAAAACAGAAAAGTCGCCCATGAACACCTCCAAGAATTTTTCTACCATGTCAGAAAAGATGGCCATCATACGCCTCTGGAATGTCACCGGAGCATTACATACCCCAAATGGCATACGACGATAAGCAAAAGTACCAAAGGGACATGTGAAAGTAGTCTTCTCTTGATCTTCTGGATCCGTAGCCACTTGGTTAAAACTAGAGTAGCCATCCAGAAAGAAATAATAACTCTGACCAGCTAACCTTTCAAGTATTTGATCAATGAATGGGAGAGGGAAGTGATCCTTCCTTGTTATAGAGTTGAGCTTCCTGTAGTCAATGCAAACACGCTAACCTGTGGTAGTACGTTGTGGAACAAGCTCTCCCACAGAGTTGGGGACAATAGTAAGACTAGACTTCTTAGGAACAACTTGTGTTGGGCTCACCCATGTGTCGTCAGAAATCGGATAAATTATACCTGCATAAAGTAACTTGACAACCTCTTTTTATACTACCTCCTTCATGTTGGATTTCAGTCGCCTCTGTGCCTCTCTAGATGGCTTACATCCTTCTTCAAGATGGATTTTGTGCATGCAAATTGAAGGATCAATACCCTTAAGATCAGCAACACTCCACCCAATTACTTCACGATGTTTATATAAGACCTCTACTAAGCGCTTCTCTTGAATTTTTGTCAGATCAGAGGCAATGATAACAGGAAGAGTTCTCTGTGCCCCCAAAAATACATACTTCAACTTATCAGGCAATGACTTCAACTCTAATTAAGGAGGGTACTCCAATGAAGGCACTAGGGGAGTGCTAGAGAGAGAAGGGAGTGGCTCGACTGGAATTCTCCAAGGTGGAGTATTCTGAATAGTATCCACTTCCAGCATAGAATTCACATCTTCGCACAATTCTTCTTCATAAATTGTCTCATAATCACAAAGAGGCTTACATACCTCCAAGGAGTTTCGAGATACAGAGGATGAAACAAATTCCTCCACACATTCATCAATCTCATCCATGCTAAACACATCACTCTGATATGGAGGGTGTTGGATAGCATTGAAAACATTAAGATTGCATTCATGTTGCCAAATGAAATATCCATGATCCTCGACCTACAGTTTATGCAAACATCGATAGTAGCTAAGAAAGGTCGACCAAGGATCACTAGAATATGCCTTCTTGGGTTATGAACTGGCTCAGTGTCAAGTACAATAAAATGAACAGGAAAGTAGAACTTGTCCACTTTAATGAGCACATCTTCAATGATCCCACGGGGTTGCTTTGTTGATCTATCTGCAAATTGCAACACCACCGAGGTAGGCTTCAATTATCCCAAGCCCAATTATAAGTATACTGAATAGGGTAGCAAATTCATACTTGCACCCAAATTAAGAAGAGCTTTATCAACGTGGTGCTCCCCAATGATGCATGAGAGAGTTGGAGCACCAGGATCTTTTTACTTGGGAGGAGTGCACTGCTGAATTATAGAAGTCACTTGTTGTGGCAGCATCAACTTCTTTGGCACATGACTTTTGGAACGCCTCTTTTGAGTGCACAAGTCCTTCAAAAATTTAGCATAAGGAGGAATTTGCTTGATGGCATCAAGGAGTGGCAAATTAATCTTCACTTGTCGAAACACCTCTATTATGTCATGCAACTTGTCCCTTTGTTTCCCCAATTTAGATGATTCAAGGAAACGTTGTGGGAAAGCAGCCTTGGGCTCATAAGAATTTTTAGCACTTGGACTTGTGGTCACTTTTTCTTCTTCTTTCTTTTTCCCCACCTTGTTATCAATTTTTTTCCCACTCCTCAAAGTGGTAACAGCTTGAACCTGCTCATGGTGTGGGTTGCTTATGGAAGCTTGCATCCCTTTTGGATTAGCAACTGGTTGACTATGGAGCTTCCCTTCTTCTCTTCTACTTAATGAATTAGCAAGCTTTCCAAACTGAGATTCCAGTTTGGCAATAAATTGAGAATAAGAGTGTACAAGCTGAACTATAGATTGTACTGTTGCTGCAATAGCTTGCACTGTCTCTATAATAGAATCGAGCTTATCACATTTTTCTAAGGTGAGTGTCATCTTGTCTTTAATAGCAGAAATTCTTTGTGCCATAGGAACTTGTGTTTGATATTGCTGTTGAGGTACAAAATTCCTAGGTTGATATGCTGGTTGGATTGATGCCCCTTGGTTATTATAAGAAAAACCAAGATGATTCCTCCATGTAGAATTGTAAGTATTACCTCGTGGAGGATTCATTGGTCCAGTGACTGTAACTTGGACTTGCTCATGTTGAATATCAGAAAATTGCCCAATTGAAGGACAATTGGTCATATTATGCATAGGACTAGAGCAAAATTCACAAGGGCCTAGCAATGAAGGATTTGAAGTAGAAGGAGCTTAATTGGCAGCCATAATTGCTGCTACCTTCTGTGCAATTAAATCAATATCAGTTGGCATAGTTTCTGAAGCACCAACCTCAAAAATTCCATCAGTCTTCCTTGTAGTGGCAGGTCTGCTAGAACGAGTAAAGGATACATGTTGTAGAGAGTTGTCACTAAGATTTTCAAATAAGGTTCATGCCTCTTCTTCACTTTTCAACATAAAAGTACATCCACAAGACGCATCAACCATCTGTCTGTTGACTTCTGTCAGCCCCTCATGAAAACTCCACACTAGTTGCCACTTACGAACTTGATGATGAGGAAACTTCCTAAGAAGGTCCTTGAATCTTTTTCATGTCTCATAAAATTGTTTCCCCTCATGTTGGGAGAAACCAGTGATAGCACGTTTGAACTGATTGGTCTTCCCTATCGGAAAATACTTCTTAAGAAACTCATGCTGCATCTGAGTTCAAGTCGTGATAAAACCTGCCGGTGGAGAATTGAACCAATACTTTGATTTATCTTTCAGGGAGAATGGAAAAGTCTCATTCTGAAAGCATCTTCAGAGAAGTTGTGGATTTTGGTAGTTGAGCACACTTCAATGAATTCATCTAGATGCTTGTAAGGGTCTTCTTGAGTCAGCCCAAAATAGGATGGTAGCATCTGAATAATGTTGGACTTGATCATATAGTGCTGTGCTGTGACATTAGGCAGTGGAAAACCGGCTGGTGAAGTGTATGTCTCAGGAACATAGTAGTCCTTGAGCAATCTAGCCCTTTCTTCAGCAGCATTAGGAACAAGGTTGTTATTCCTTTCTTCCGCCATGTCTTTAATGAATTCTTCCTCTTGCACAATGGTATCAACAGGGATGTTCCTTTGTTGTCTAAGAATACATTCAGGCTCAAGATCAAGAGGTATCAAAGGATTAGCCACAGAATGACGACCTTGCATATATTAACAAAAAGTACCTGAAAAGAAAACAAAATTAAAATTAAAAACAAAATGTAAAAATTTTCTAAACTAAAAATCCAATTAAAATTAATTCTGTAAAAATTCAATCAATCAAATAGATAATCCCCGGCAACGGTGTCAAAAATTGATTTGTGTGTGAGTGCGTCTCAATTAAAATTACCACACTTCGCAATAGAACGAATTCCTTGTAGAATAAGGCTATCGAAAAGGGTGTCGAACCTCAAGGATTATGGTCTGAATGAGTTGGAATATGAAATTAATTCTAATTAAATTTAAAAAAAAAAGAACTCTGTTTTTAATATTTAAACTAAGTAAAAAGTAAAATAAAATAAAATAAAGAAAATAGAGAGTGAAGATAGTATGAGATAAATCTAGGGTAATTGACTTCACCACTAACTCCACAATCAATGATCAATTGAATTAACTATGGGAAATTACATCATGCATAAGTGGTGTCGGTGGCTACAAGCTCACCTTCAACCGTCAAAAAGATAATATATGATTAAGGCTAAGTCATGGACTATCTTCGATTGGCATGGGCCATTTGCCTAACTACTCTACTCTAGGGTGCAGTATGGTCCATCTTCTCTAGGCATACTCCATCAAAGCGTATAATGATATATTCAGTGATTACCATTGTGTAATAATCGCTCTCATGATCACAGAAAATAAGAGAGATTGAGTTCAATAATAACAACTAAATATCTACGACCAGATAAGAAATCATTGAAATTGAATTTATAAGACTTTTATTACTCAATTCTATAATAAGAATCCTCTAAATTACACAATCTATGCATGTATATAAAGGTCCCCAATAATTAAAACAATCAAACCATTGATGCTTTGTTAGGGCTACATCAAAACCCTAGTGGATGAACTAGCCGCTCATGGTAGAAGAAAAAGCTTTAACGGTTGAGGAAGAAGGCATCATCTTCATGAATTATGCGTAAGACTTCGTTCTCTAATGGTTCTCCATTCCAAAGCTTTGCAAAGTATGTCTTCAATTCTATCCAAAAGCTCTCTCCGACTCTCTAGAACTCTCTCCAATTCGTTACTTTATGTACCAAGAGAATACACCAAAGTCCTAATCCAATTAGGAATTAATTAGGTTTTCCTGCAGCACTAATCATGTGGGTTTTTCTTGCTGACGTTCGGCCCAACTTTTGACCTACTAGAAGTCCGATTCACGGAATTTTTGTGAAATACAAAATTGTGCAGAATCAAATTTCGTTCAATTAATGTTAAAATTAAGTAGATTTGAGGTTCAGAAATAACACTTCTGATCCGTTTTCCAAAACGGGATTAAGATTGTATTAAGCACAGAATTAGGCTTTAGGCCCGTAACCTTCTTAAGCAGCTGTAATTCTCTTGGACCTTTTCCTTAGGATGATTTGAATTGAAATAAAGAGTTGAATGGATCCCTTTGATGTAGGCTTCATCTAACCCTCCTGCATGTCATCTTTAAAAGCCCAAAATCATAATTTTAACTGAAATAATCATTAAGGCCCTGAAAATACAGAAAACACTAAAACGAAGTAAAATCATAAAATAATCTATCACTAAGAGAATAAAATATGCAAGTTAAGAGGTTAGAATGCGCAACATTCAATGCCGATCATTTCTAACTCCTTCGCGAACACTGTAATTAAAGTCTAAGGGGTAGCCTTCAACCTCAACGTCATTGGGATTCATACATTCCCCTCGACTTCTTATAATTGAGTGGTAGCCACGCCCTGATCGGATATAACCGTTTCTTCTACAGTGAAGATGGCATGGGCGACTTCGATTATTTGTAGGGATAAGTCTGACATTGTGGTCTCTCGATTATCAGAAGGGGTACGATCACTGTCACTCAGTGACATTGTGAAGAATGAAAGGGTAGATAAAGGAATAAAAAACTAACCTATGAAGCTGAACCGGTATCAAGAAACGCAAAGGAGATGAATTGAAGAGAGAAGACAAGTAACTCTAGAAGTCCGTGGCTAAAAAAATAACAAGATGTCAAAACAAAAAGCACAAATGAAGAGAAAAAGGGTCAGTTGCATACTGTAACGCCATCATTAGTAATCCAAAGTTTAGGAAGGTTCTCAAGAGAAGCAAAAGATTTAAGCCAACACCTATAGGAATTCCCTCCAGTTGGAGCAAGCACATAATAAAAGAAATTGGGGGCAAAGTGTAGGGAAAAAGTCCCCCAGCTATTCGCAATGGGTTGTATGGGCCTGGTGAAACACGAATAGGTTGAACCCAAGAGAGATTAAGCCTAATTTATAAGATGAGTAAACTAGACCTCAACGAACAGTTTAAAAGGAAATAATGGGCCAGGCCTACGATAGTCGCCCAGCCTAGTTACGAATCAAAGTTTTATTAGGAATTCATATACTTGAGGGAAAAGAAGATCATTGCAGTTGGCCCCCAAAGCATCAACAAAGCGTCAGACATGCTCTCTTGCGTTCCCTTCTTTGCAGGAGTATACCCCTCAGGATATGGCAAGGCTATTATAGTAGGATTGTAAGGTGGCGGAATTTTGATGTCCATAGTTGAGTCCTTTCTAGAATCAGGGATTGCTTGTATAGTCACGAATGAAGGATTATCACCAATTTGATTGTACTAAAAAAATTTAGATACTCTCAAAGGCTTGTTTAAAGGACCGAGCTCAAATTTAGGTACAATTACTAGTTCATGCATTAGGTTCTGATCAGGAACAAGTGATGAGTTGTGAGAGACTGGAATGGAGTGTTGAACCTTCAAAAACTGTAGGATCTATTTTTGTGTTTCATGAATGCTCATGAGAGTTTGAAAGACCACCGAAGAGACACTAGATTGAAGTAGTTGTGGTGATAGAGTTACAGGTGTTGCTTATCGGGTTTGTACTTTGCGCCATCATTGAGGAGCATGTCGTGAGGTAGGATTGACCATTTCTTGAATAGTAGGATCCTGATTTTGATCTGGCAAGTGTGAAGTGGAAGTCGTATGCTTGGACTTGTGTGTTTGCAGAAAGCATTTATTAGTTAAAACTTGCTTGGCATGAAATTCATTTTTGTCCTTGTTAGAAAAAAGTTTCATCTGTTGGTATATTTGTGAACAGAAGTTGTGTCTTGGTCTATAGCATTGATCACTTGAGTGAATGGTTAACATCAACGTTGAAGTTGTGATTGTGGATTGAAGACCATAGCAAGACCATAGGATTTGGATCTGTAATTAATAATTAAGTTTATCTGAAGTTCCTAATTGACATTGTAAAATTGGTTAAAATTAGTTTATAATAATTAGGAAAATTGAACCAATTTCGAATTACTTTGGAATTGATTTAAGCTTAAGAAGTTCCAAATTAAATATTAATTATTTAGGAATTAATTTGAAAACCTTTATTTTGGTTAGGAAGCTTATATTTTAAGTTTGAATTAAAAACCAAATATGAAGTAGATTTTGGCAAGGATTTGATGTTATCAAAACTAACCTGTGTGTCTTTGAAAAATCATTATAAATAATATACTTGGAATCTCATGCTGAACTTTCTATTTATAGAAACTAGACTCGATAAGCTTTTTAATGATATATTACATGTCTAATTTCGAGTCTGTTTGGCCCTTCAATGAACCATCTAAAGTCAAACTATCTGAAGTCAAGTTCGACAGAAAGCATGGATTGATTGAACCTTGACTTGGGTTGATTGAACTGACTCCAAAATGCTTGGATTGAAGTTTTGTTTGATTAATGTATCAATCGGTGACCGCTGGAGTTGTTTGGATTGATAAAACTCAGGATGGATCGATTAATACTTGCCTAGAGTCGGTAAAACATGCCTTTCCAATTTTGAATAGTTTTCCAAACCTTCCTAAACTCGTCCAAAGCTTTTCTTGTCAATCTCTAATTGTTGCAATGCCATAAAGAGGTGTCTTAGGGTACTTCAGAACACATGAAAACATAACTCCAATACATGAGAATAGATTACAAGAAAAGATTGAGAGCCACAATATTGAGAGCTTTATTTTTCAATCACGAGTTAGGTTTTTCATAGAATACTCTATTGGATTGTGTGATTGGATTATGAAGTAAAGAGCTTTATTCAAGACTTGAAGATTGATCAATCTTAGCATATAGAGTTGGTTCACATGACAATAAACAATCACTATATGAAGAGTGAATCTTGTTGTTCTTCCAGTTTATGCTGTTTTAACTTTTGTAGGTTCTTTAATTCGTAAGCCTTCATCATTCTTATCTTATGTCATCTTTAGCTGCTTGCAGGCTGTACCAAAGCTAAACATGGTTACTCTAAGGCACTAGAGTTGGTTGAGGACTTGAAATACAATGGACTGCCGATGGATAGCATAGTCTATATATGGGACACTTCTAGCTGTATGTGCTTCAAATAATCAATGTAAAGAAGCAGAACACTACTTCAACCAGATGAGGGATGAAGGTCATTCACCTAATGTTTTCCATTACAGCTCTTTGCTGAATGCTTACTCAGGAGATGGAAATTACAAGAAGGCTGATGAGTTGGTTCAGGATATGAAATGCGCAGGGTATATAACAGCTATATAATCATACAAGTATATAAATACAAGTATGATACTTACACAAATAAGTACAAATATATATAAAGATAAAACTATATAATCATACAAGTACATAAATATGATACTTATACAAATTTATATATTTTTTTATATGAATATATAGAATGTATAAAGTTATACAAGTATATAAACTACATAAATTTAGTTGGAAAATTTAAACTGTCCTCTCTTGTAGTTTGTCGTAATTACACAGTGTACCCTTGTGGTTTCCATAAATAACAGATTCTTCCCGTTAAAAGTTTCCAACGTTAAGTCTAAAATACCGTAAATACCCTTAGAAATGGTGCAACGACATGGATACCCTTACTTTTTGTCTCAAAATTGCTTAACTACACTAACTTGGTCTACCCAAGAATGACAAAAATGCTCCCCAACGGTCAGATCTTACCTTTATATACCTAACTCTCATTTCTCTCTCTAACTCTCTTTTGCAACTCGAAATTTCTCTCATCTCTAACTCTCTGTGTCTCTCTCTAAGTCTCTCTAACCCTCTCTAATAATTCTCTAAGCATGTAACAGTACGTGTTGAGAAGAGTACTACACTAAACCATACCCGTACCCATTTTCATGTTTTCTTGCATCTGATACATGTAAAACAGGCTATGGCTATATTGATACAATAATCATACAAGTATATAAATACAAGTATGATACTCACACAAATAAGTACAAGAATATATAAAGATAAAACTATATAATCATATACTTACACAAATAAGTACAAATATATATAAAGATAAAACTATATAATCATACAAGTATATAAATATGATACTTATACAAATTTATATATATTTTTTATATGAATATATAGAATGTATAAAGTTATACAAGTATATAAACTACATAAATTTAGTTGGAAAATTTAAACTGTCCTCCCTTGTAGTTTGTCATAATTACACAGTGTACCCTTGTGGTTTCCATAATTACACGGACCATTCTTAAAGTTTTGAAATTAGTAACAGATCCTTCCTGTTAAAAGTCTCCGATGTTAAGTCTAAAATACCGTAAATACCCTTAGAAATGGTGCAACGACATGGATACCCTTACTTTTTGTCTCAAAATTGCTTAACTACCCTAACTTGGTCTACCCAAGAATGACAAAAATGCTCCCCAACGGTCAGATCTTACCTTTATATACCTAACTCTCATTTCTCTCTCTAACTCTCTTTTGCAACTAGACATTTCTCTCTCATCTCTAACTCTCTGTCTCTCTCTCTAAGTCTCTCTAACCCTCTCTAATTCTTCTCTAAGCATGTAACAGTATGTGTTGAGAAGAATACTACACTAAACCATACCCGTACCCATTTTCATGTTTTCTTGCATCTGATACATGTAAAACAGGCTATGGCTATATTGATACAATAATACACTATTTGTCTTTTCTTCTAACGTTGAATAAATTCTACTTCTTTATTTGTAGACTTATGAACACGTGAACTTAACATATATATGATAAGTTGAGTCGTTGAGATCAAAACCCTAACCCTCTTATCAACTACAAACCACACTCAACAACACAGTGAAGCATAGAACACCCTGATCACGTGGGCATGATTGAAGAGAAACCATTACAAAACGACCGTTAATGGCTGTGATTGAGTGGATTTCAGTGATCATAATGTGGTTGGATAGGAATGGACGGTCACGGTTGTCTTTTTTGCCAGAGTTTTGATTTTTATATAATCATCACTGATGATCAAGATCATGTAACACATCTTGACCGTCAATTAATATGGTAAGTCTGACACGCATGCACTATGTTATCCATCATCGACATCAACAAAACCCAGTGAAAATTCCACTGCTCAGCCATGATATTATAGTCTTTTCATATATTGATTTGACAAGCTGAATATATTATATTAATTTTACAAAAAAAAAAAAAAAATCTAATGGCCATCACTGTCAAGGAGGTCAGTGTGGTTATTCAAATCACATAGGACACATGGTGTAAATATGGCAAATTACAGCGAGGTTGGTGTAATTTTCCCTATACTCATGACATCATTATCTCTGCTTTAAGTGCCTCTCTTACTGGCTCTTGTTGACCATTACATCTTTTAAACCTCAATCCCTCGAGCTAGCACCAGGAATACTAGTCCACATAATATTCAAGTATTTAATTGCAAAGTTTTATTTGCAATTCTAGACAAACTTTGAGTGTACTATGTAATTGGTCTGTCTTGACACACTTAATTTTTAATTGGTCTGTCTTGGTATGTAAATCATTTAATTTTTTATTTTATTTTATTGAATCCAAGGTTTTTGCTTACCGATTATGACTAATAAAAACTTCTAATAATTTATTTAAAGTTTCATATTTAACACTTGGGGAATATAATAATGGATACTCCATAAAACTTTTTTTTGGTATTTTTCCAGATATTTATTGAATTTTCATTTTCTTATAGTTAAAATATATTCAAATGATAAAAATGAAGAATGTTATTGAAGCTACAGATATATTACATAATTGATGTATTACTCGACAAGATGTTGAATAATACACACTTGGAAAGATATTTTTGTGACTTTTCAAAAACTTTATGCACCCCACCCCGTCAATCATATTTTGTTAGTTGTTGGACTGTACTTTAATGAGAATTTACTTGTGTTTGTATGATTCTGATTTCTTTAATATCTTTTATATTTTATAGCCATATCCAAAATATTGTGTGACCTATTTAGTACATCTAATGGTATATATTTAAATTTTAAACCTACTATTTTGCAAGCTTTGGGTTGTTATACCAGAAGGCAATGAATGGGATTGTTCTTAATGTCGACCTGGATTGGGTGCATTTTTGCATTATTATTAATATACCATAGTGGACAGAGTGCCAGCCTGCCAGGGCATCAGTAAAGTGATTCTCAGTTCCGGGGATGTGATGAAACTCAATGGACTAGATAAGCTGGCACAGATGGAGAACATGATGCTGGTTCACCATTCTCCTCCTGCTTAATTAATTTGTCATGTCATATTCTCCAAACGCCACCAAATCACAGATCTTCATGTCAATCGGCAAGTATTGCTTTGAGGCCTATAATTCTAATACATGCCTTGTCATGTTACTAGTACAATCAAACATTAGTCTCATTGCTATCACATGATGGTTCTCTTCTTTTGACTCGATCACTGCTCCAAATCCTGCTCTTTTAACATTTCATGCATCATTGGGAGATATTCTTCTTCAGGGAAGCTGTTTGTAGAGCTAATCACCTGCTACAAATAAGATGGTTTCATTAGGGAATTAAGCCTCTGTTGTTGTTCATTGTGGGAAAACATGTTTAATGACTTGTATTCTATACGTGTATAGTTAGCTTTTTTAGGAAATTTTGTAATAGCCTTTATTCCTAGAATTAGGTTGATTTGGTTAGTTTCCTATTCTGTTAGAATATTCATAAATCATGGGATCTTATATAACCTAGTAGAAAATATAAGATTAATCTATGGTTATTGATTTTACCACTAACTTCACAATCAATGGTAAATTAAACTAACTATGGGGTATTATACCATGCATAAGTGGCGTCGGTGGCTACAAGCTCACCTCCATCCGTCAAGAAGATAACATATGATTAAGGCTAAGTCATGGACTATCTTCGATTGGCATGGACCATCTGCCTAACTATTCTACTCTAAGGTGTAGTATGGTCCATCTTTTCTAGGCATAATCAATCAAAGCTTTTAATGATATATTCAGTGATTACCATTGTGTAATAATCACATTAAAGAAGAGAGATTGAGTTCAATAACAATAATCAAGTATCTAAGACAAAATAAGAAATCATTGAAACTAAATTTGTAAGACTTTTATTGCTCATTCTATAAAAAGAATCCTTTAAATTATACAATCTATGCATGAATACGAAAATCCCTAATAATTAGAACAATCAAACCATTGATGCTTAATTAGGACTACATCAAAACCTTAGTAGATGAACTAGCCGCTCATGGTAGAAGAAGAAGCTTCAACGATTGAGGAAGAAGACATCATCTCTTTGGAAGTATTGGTACTCCTTGTTCTCCAATGGTTCTCCACTCCAAAACTCTACAAGTTGCTGTTTAAAAGTCTTCAAAAGTCTCTCCCAATATAGATTTCAATTCGCCACTTTAAACTCCAAGAGAATAAGAATAATCTTTACTCAATTAGGAGATAATTAGGATTTTCCCGCAGCCTTAAACAGGTGGATTTCTCTATTAACATTCGGCCCGAGTTTTGACCTAGTAGAAGTCCGATTCACGAAATTTATGTGAAATACAAAAGTGTGTAGAATCGAATTTTGATCTATTTATTCTGTAATCAAGTTGAATTGACACTGGCAAATAAGACTTTCAAGCTGTTTTCCAAAGTAGGATTAAAATTAGATTATGCGCAGAATTAGGCTCAGGCCCAGAATCTCCTTAAGCAGTTATAATTCTCTTGAACCACTTCCTTGGGCTGTCTTGAGTTAAAATATGGAGTTGAATGGATCCACTTGACATAGGCTTCATCTAACTCTCTTGAATGTCATCTTTAAAAGCCCAAAATCATAGTTTTAACTGAAATAATCATTAAGGCCCTGAAAATATAAAAAACAGACAAACGAAGTAAAATCACAAATAATCTATCACTAAGAGAATAAAGTATGCAAATTAAGAGGTTAGAATGCGTAACATTTAACGCCGATCACACCCCCAAACTTATATATTGCTAGTCCCTTAGCAATAGAATAAAATAAAACTAAAACATAGAAAACTAACTAAACATTAACTAAACTACTCATCTCCACTTTCGTGGGTGAAACGATTGCATTTAGCATATGCAACAAGCCTTTGAACCCCTAGGTTCCCCCTAGTGGACGAGTTATAGTCTCGTGAGGGTTTTCAGAAATGTTACCCACAAACATTCAAAATTCTTGTTTAAACATTAATCAAGAAGAAGATTACAATACATAATTACAAACTTGCATTCAAGAATAATTTCAAACTTCTAAATTCCTTAATTCAAAGCAATGGTCCTCACACATAATTCGCATCAACACATCTCAAAGCAACCAACTCTAGCTCCCTCATGAAAAGTGAACTAGCAATCATCTCATGTGATATAACCTCCAGCTCCAAATATATTAAGTCACATACTCATTCAACTCACTAGCTTCCCTTATTGAAATCATACTCCCAAACATGAATATATGATTTTTTTTCATTTTTTTTATTTTTTTTCATTGCTTATTGGTTGTGCAATGTCTTGGTCTATTAAGCTCTCTAGAAGATCCATGTAGCAAGCTTTTAGTCAGTGACTCCCAAACTAGATGGCTTTAGGGCACTAGGTGTTAAGACACCTCGAAGAACCTAATAACACAAATCAACTAAGCTACAAACCAAGACAACCAATGCTTATCTTTTCTCACCATTTCACTTTTGACGCGAACACTCACTACTTACTGAGGCAAGAGGCCCGATTACTCATGAAAATGATCCAATTGATTTGCTATTCAACATATTGATTCTTTTTTTAATCTTTTTTTTTCCATTGAAGTCAAGTTAAATGTAGTAACCCTTGTGGGCGGGTGTGATGTAGGCGGGTGCAAAGAGACACTAGGCGAGCTACCACACTGATAGGGTACAGGGTGCTCAATCCCACATCACTTGGGTGTGGAAAAGAGGATGTGCTTATATATAGTATGTTCTCTTCAAACGGTATGAGACTTTTTGGGGTAAAACCCAAGAGCAAAACTGTGTGGGCTTAGGCCCAAAGCGGATAATATCATACCATGTGTTGGAGCGGGGTATTACATTAAATACATCATCGGTATCATTCTCAAGGGATACCAATTAATATCAAGCATATGTAACTCAACAACTTAGAGCCAAAGTTTATAACCCACAAGATTATGCTAGTGTGTTTGTGCATGTAAGGAAACTAAAGCCAATCACTCCAAGGCATGGGAATGCAAACCATGATCAAAACCACTAAATTCAAACCATAGTTTCTAAAAATTTAAAACATACTCAAGAATTGCAAGGTAAGCACCTACATAAAGTATTAATTCTTTGAAAAATGTAAAAACATCCAACTAAATATAATAAATAAATAAATAAATAGTCCTAAAACAAGAAAAAAAAATTTCCCCATATTGCCATAAAGCACATCAATGGCATCGCCTCACCTTCAAACTTAAAACTGTACATTATCCTCAATGTACACCAAATACAAGCATAGAAGGGTTAGAACGATATTACCAGAAAATGAGAGTAGTGGCAAGAAAATAGAGCGAACTAGTAGCATGAAGGTATTGTAAGCACTCCCCCAAACTTGGTGCAACA
The DNA here is from genome assembly GCA_026545225.1 of Cornus controversa. Taxonomy (NCBI): domain Eukaryota; kingdom Viridiplantae; phylum Streptophyta; class Magnoliopsida; order Cornales; family Cornaceae; genus Cornus; species Cornus controversa. Next base: position 21,422,136 of record CM048853.1, on the reverse strand, counting down.
AGCTGGCAAAACAAACCACTATACCCCAACGATCAAGTGAAATAATATGGGTGAAAATAAATATCAAACAGAAAAATAAAAACAAGAAAGAAAGATATATTTTTTTGAAACTGAATATATAAAAAAACTAAATACAGAAAAAAATAAGAAAAAAATAGAAACTAAAAAAAATACAAAAATACACAAGATAAGAACCTCCGAATTAAGGATGTGGTGGTGATTGAGCATCTAGGTCAAGGTTGGCCTAGTGCATCAAAGTACGTAGTATCCTCCTCATCTCTCTCTGATCTTGGCGAGTCTCTCGATACTGATCTGCCATCTCTGTCCATAAAGCTCCAAACTATGTGAATACCTCTGTTTGTAAAGTGCCAAATTGGGTAGTCAACCCAGCAATCTGCTCCTCCAGATGACTATAATCCTGTCTGCCAGCTTGTGCATGGACATCTCTTGCCTTAGCTTCTACCTCCTCCGGCTCCTCCATTAGTGGTGGTGCTACTATAATTTATCCTCCCTGTGCCAGTCTAGATACTTCACATAGCGCAACCATGACTCTCTGGTGCATATGTGAATGGCTCATGTTTCAATTATGTGTGCCATAGTGGATATTTCTTGGAAAGGCAAGATCATCCTCATTGACTGCATACCCTTGTGCATTGAGCAACTGGTGAATAATAGTAGGGAATGGGAATTCCCAGTCACTCTAACTATCTGGTGTCTTTGCCACGATATTCGAACAAAATTTCTCAATTTGGCCCCAGACGATCTATAGAAACGACAAGTAATGCCCAAAGTGTATAACATATAAGGCTCGAAAGAACTCTTGACGTCTCTTTATCTTGTGCCCAATGGGGCATACATTCTTGTATAGTACTGCATCAAGGAATCATAAATGACTTAGCATAGAGGATTTAGAAGCGGCATTATGCTTTGGCCTAGAAAACTGGTTAGCACACAACCATGTAGTAGTAATGGTTGACATATCAACACAAACTTGTGTCCCATCCACCGTAGAAATAAGAACTCCCCGCTCATGAGGTTTCGGCATCAAGTTCTGGTAAAAGACATTGACAAGCCTCGGGTATATGGTGGTAGATGATGGAACAAAAATTGAAGCAGTCTGACGACGACGGATGTTAGAAATACTCCACCGTGTCTTAGGGAACATAGCATAAAGTTCTGCGATATCAAAAGTTGTCTCAAAATTTAAAATTCTTGGGTGCCATCTCTCATCCCTTCTCGGTGTGACCTAGAGGTAACTGGTGTCAAATCATGTCGTGCTCGTCGAGGGTTACGCGAGCTTGACGCCCCTTGGGTGTTTGCTTTCTTTGGTGCCATATAAATTAAAAAAGTGTGGTTGAGGAATTAAGACAAACACTTGGTGT